>OW121765.1:21935600-23135600 GCA_933228765.1 Miltochrista miniata | reverse complement strand
ACAGTCCCCGTTGCGGGTACCTGTCGCGGAGACCGGATATCGCAGAGTCGCTAATTAAATTTTTCGGTAACTCTTTCGGTACTGAGATGAAACTCAAGAGGTTGGTAGGTACTGTAAGACTTTGTTCCAGTTGCCAGTAAGGCGGTAGTCAGCCAAGTTAAAGGCCTTATTAGTGGGTTGAAAAGTTTCAATAGCACTACCGGAGCCACAGACAAGGTTGTTTTGAGCAAAGAGTAATAAACTAATAAGCATCTACTAGTATCTACTATAAATACTGCCACGCCTAATAATAATATTAAATTACTAGCTGATGCCCGCAGCTTCGCCCGCGTAAAAATTCCCGCTTCCCGTGGGAACTTATTCCCGGGACAAAAAGTAGCCTATGTGTTATTCCTGACCATAATCTATCCCTGTACCTTTCAGCCAGATCTCTTCAGCCGTTAGATCGAGCCGTTAATATTAGTAAGATTAATAACTTCTATTTGGTGGTATGAGAATATGTCGTAACGCAACTTTCTTAAACTTAGAGATCCGTCTGGCCTCTATCGTCACCAGGCTGTCTCCACCCCTCGTCTGATTCGCACTTGGAAGGTTTATTATTCAAAATATCTCATTTAGATCTTGTCATATGGTGTTTGTGGTAGACCCCCAGTATTGGGCTCGTGGCGTGGGTATGAAAATAAATCGTATTTTTAAATATTTGACTTGCAGAACAACGTTTGCCCAGGTCACCTAGTGTACTCTGGAATATACTTCCGATAAGCTAGACGGATTTTTCGGATCGATGGATATTTCTTCACGTTAAATAAAAATAATTAGTCTATCATACTTTAAAAAGTATCAAAACTTACCAATAAAAGTATAATCTTTAGCACCAACTGCATTTTGAAACTTGTAGGTACTAGTACACTCCACTACAACTGGGCATTAACTAAATTCTAATGCCAATTAAATAACCATTCAATACTAAATGGTACAATACTGGCAAGTTGTTTCTTGATAAAACTATTATTATTTATCTATACTGTCTTTAGTAGGTATAATTAAAGTAACTGAGTGAAACACTCATCTATCAAGGCCCAGTCGGAAACCCTTGTTTTAATTCAAACTACCCATAAAGTATGTCTATAGGGACTACGCATAGTAGAATATAATCTACGTCCAAAATTCCTACACGCAGGAGACCAGCCACGCGAGTCATATGATCTCCAGCGGGAGCTAGTGGGATCTTTCTGTAAGCAGGGTATGTTCGCGATAGAGGCAGCGGTAGAGGAACTGGGGAGAACTTCCCATCTGACTTTAATATAGTGTACCTATTATTAAAATAGACGCCAGTACAAACAAATCCATGAACAAAAACCGTCTAAGTGCGAGGGCTCGGTGTATAAAAACACTAAAAGGTTAGGTACGTTTGTTGTATGGAAGTCCCCCTTAACAATTTTAATGTAATTTTTAGTATTTTTTGTGAATCTGTGATAATTTCAACTGTACAGCCATCACGGTTCTTGGTTTACAGCCTGGTACGGGGTACCCTTTCCGTACGGAACCCTGAAATGTAGGATTTACGCTCAGATCATAATAAAAATTTGAACTGAGTCACTAGTTCATTCCAACCAGTAAACTGTTGTTTGCGTAAACAATTGTGCTGGAGTAGGTCAGTCATGAAAATCTCAACCATATACTAATAGTTCCATATTGAACTGTGCTTATTGTTCAACAAAAACTTGGAGAAGACTTTGACAATATTTTTATACTATTTCATGTGCAGTACAGTTATTATACCGTACCGCCTCGCCTGTTAAATAAGTTCTCACGTACGTAGTTAATAAATAAATAAAAAACCTGCACTCAGCAGGTTTTTAGGGTTTCGTAGCCAAATGGCAAAAACGGAACCCTTATAGATTCGTCATGTCTGTCTGTCTGTCTGTCTGTCTGTCTGTCTGTCCGTCCGTGTGTCACAGTCATTTTTCTCCGAAACTATAAGGCCTATGATATTGAAACTTGGTAACTAGATGTATTCTGTGAACCGCATTAAGATTCTTATATAAAATTGGAAAAAAGGCAGTAAATTTTAGGGGTCCCCATACTCAGAACTGAAACTCAATTTTTTTTTCATCAAAACCATACGTGTTGGGTATCTATAGATAGGTCTTTAAAAATGCTATTGAGGTTTCTAATATCATTTTTTTCTAAACTGAATAGTTTGCGCAAGAGACACTTCCAAAGTGGAAAAATGTGTGTCCCCCCCCCCCTCTAACTTCTAAACTAAGAGGATGATAAATCTAAAAAGAATATATGAAGTACATTGCCATAAAAACTACCAACGAAAATTGGTTTGAACGAGATAGAGCTGGTAGTTTTTTTTTAATTCGTCATAAACTGCAATTTTCGGTTAGAAAAATCACTACCACTGCTAACGTGTTAAAACATCAATCAAAGTTGCAACGAACTATAAGAACTTTTGTATTATGTTACTTGCTGCTACGAAACCCTTCATGGGCGAGTCCTACTCGCACTTGGCCGGTTTATTTTTATTTAGAGTCGGACTCGCGCAGGCTTACTATGAAAAAACGAAAAAAAAGATCACGTTTCGTGTACGAGAGCCCCACCTAAGCCCCCTCTCTCGCCTCGTTTGTTGTTAAAGCGGCAACAGAAATACATCTGAAAATTTTAGCTCTACAGCGATCACGGTTCCTGAGATACAGCTTAGTGACAGACTTCTTAATATCTGGTATCCGTCCCTTTAAGTCAGTGGTTCCCAACCAGTGGTCCGCGGACCACCAGTGGTCCGCAGGAGCAAAAATATGGTCCCTGAAGGATTTTAAATTTATCGGGTGGTGAGCCGTTGCAATGAGCGAGAAGAGCGCGAGTAGTGGGAGCGGTTGGTACGCCCATTGGCTCGGCGAGCAAAGACAACACAAAGTCTGGGATTTGCCCACGATTGAATGTGTTTCCAGGCCGAGCGTGGATCCTGGCTAAAGACCAGTTTCCTAAAGTCTAAAGTGTGGGAAACTGGTTCTGATCCGAAAGGCCGGGCGGACGGGGGACACGCCATCGGGGTACCGACCGATGGTGTTCCTCGTCGAGGTTTGCAAGCTTGAGCGTATCATTACAGAGCGACACCATTTCCGAATTTAAGTCTTAAAACAGAGGGGGCAACAGCTGCGCTCTCGCGGTTGGTACCCAACATAAGAGTACCCAACGCTCCCTGCAAGAGACCTTCGGGGTCGTGCGGAGTATGGCGCTATACGGGACCCCCGTATGGGCGGAGGCCCTGACGACTGGCAACGTGGCTAGACTGCATAGCCCGCTAAAAGCGATGGCGGTCAGGAGAGGGTACCGCACGATATCCGTTGAGGCGGCATGTCTCCTAGCCAAGACCCCTCCATGGGACCTGGAAAACAGGGCTCTTGCGTCGTTGTATCAATGGTGCAAGAAGGCGCTGGATCGGGACCACAGGCCTGTGCCCAAAGAAATAGAGGCATAGTGATCCCTGCTTCGCCAGAAGCTCATGGAGACATGGAAGGTATGACTTGAGCTACCATAGTGAGGACTCACCACTAATTCGGCGCCATGGTAGCCTCACCTACCGAGTGTCACAGATGTTTACCGGGCACGGGTGCTTCGTTAAGTATCTACAGCGGGGACACGGCACTACATGGGCATAGCAGCGACAAGACCTCGTTACGGGCCTGGGCGTGAATATTCTCACGCTGGACACCATGTTAAGGGCTCTGGTCTCCAACGGGAGAAAGTGTGACGTAACTGTGTCTTTCTGCGAGAAGAATGCAGCGGGAGAGAAATCTCCATTCCAAGTTCCGTAGTCGGTGGCACGGTCGTCCACCATGACCGAGAGTCTGAGAGCGGCGAGTTGGCTGCTCACCGCTCTTTCACAGAAGCCGGCCTAGACGGTGGCGTGTCTCTTCACCCCTCGAAGAAGTGGAATAGTACCCCCCCCCCCCCCCCTTCCTAATCCTTTTAGCACGGACGCTGGTGAAGTTAATGAAGGAATCCAGGAAGAACACAAATAATTCACTTGAGTGGTTTGGTGTTTAAAAGCAATTTCTTATACGAAACTCCAGGTTAGCAGATCTCGTGAAGAAGATGAAAGCCAGAAATCACATTAATAGATACAAAAATACGAAAGTTTCCTGTTTATGCAATTTCCTACTGCGTTTTTTAAGTTTCAGATTGATTATCACAGTTTGTTTAAATTATGCCTTTATAGTGGTCCCTGTTAACAAGAAAAATATAAAAGTGGTCCCTGACCACGAAAAGGTTGGGAACCCCTGCTTTAAGTTAACTTGACATTGGTATACATGCAAAAAAAACTGTGTGCGTGTAACCTTTACGCGCGATTGAAGTATAGCGAAAACTATTCAAATTTCGAATTGTAAGCGTTCTTCCGTCAGAAAAAAATCTGAGTTACTGCCTAGTCGCGCCTAAAGAAGTTTTACTTCAAAAATACTTTTTAAAAAACCATATTTACACAAATTATATGTGTGTAGGTATACCTATATGATTGTGTATGAATAGTAGTTTATGACACTGTTGCATAACAAGGGTTCTTATAACACGAGTGTTATAACTTTATAAGACCAAGTTATGTACAGTGTCATACACTACTTTATCTACTCTCATAAGTCTCATACTTTATTACCTGATTTCATTTTGTGATATATAGTTGCTCCTTGATTTCGCCGGTAACAGGTTCATGGTCATGTTTGACGCAGTTTCCAGAATGTCTGGTGGTGTTCAATTACCACCATCCTCGCTGTCAGACATGTTTTTACACAAAAACTAATTTATTTTACAAACAAAACCAAACTTTGTTTAATTTAAATGTTAAATGTTGGCGCCAAGGCGCAAACATCGATTGCGCATGCGTGTTTCTTTTTTTTTTCAGGCTGCGAAGGCACTTCCTTTTTTTAAAGTAGAGGTTCAAACTTCTTTTTCTAGCTGGAGGTTGTATAGGTGTATCGTAATGATTAAAAAGTTATATTATGATATAGCTGTCCATACAAGACCTGTATCGTAATATCGTAATAAAACTTTATTTTTGGCCTGTGCGTAATGTTTGTCATAAGAGTATTGATTTCAATTTTATAATCTTTGTAATATAGTATCAGAGTAGATAAAGTATTTTTCAACACCCTTGCTCATAAATTGGTTTTTATCACATGGCTTTTACACTCATAAACCAAGGCATTAAACACTTGTGCTTTATTTCTCTTTATCGCACTAGTGTTTTATTTCATATTCCATCAAATTAAGTTTGTACCTCGCTGAAAGATATTATTTATGCATTCTAGTTGCTCTTAACTTAACTGGGTTATAGATTTATTTTTAAATCTCGGAAAAAAGTATTGACTTAGATACGTTTCGTTAATAAAAATAACACAATTTTTGTAAAAAATAAGAAGTGTAGCACCTTGAATATAATAAATTTTCAACAACTTATTTCTTTTTTTTTCAACGTGAAACTAATTTATAAATACATAAAAATGGGATTTTATACATTTTGCGTTTTGGCTGTTTAGCGTAATTGTTCGTGCCTACGATCCAACAGCTGACATCCCGCGCCCAGAAAAAAAAAATCAGCGCGGAGCGCGCCTTTTTGACAAACTTTTTTCCGTGTGTGCTGTGAGCATTGTTTATTTGAGTACTTATGAATAATTATAAAATTAGTTTTTTTACTCTTAAGTGTGTTGAAAAACGTCGTATGACACACGTGAGGTTTGGTCATTACACTCTCGGTTTTCTTGCAATATCACCTCGAGTGTAATGACCAACATACCACACTTATATCATAAATAACTATTATGGTCACGCCTTTATCCCCAAAGGGGTACAAAGAGGCATATTATATGCCCACATTTCACCTTAAAAAACATTAAAAAAAAAACTCGCCATCTAGTAAATTTTAACATAATTATTTCGAGGCTTTGAGGAAGTAGACGTTTCTATAATACATGTAGGTAGGTAGGTATGTATGTTGATACTATGTAATATACTAGCGGACCTCACGCGGTATCACCCGTTTAGCTCCCGTTCCTGTGGGAATATGGGAATAAAATATAGCCTATGTTCGCCTGGGATAGTGTAGCTTCTCAACAGTGAAAGAATTTTTCAAATCGGTTTACTAGTTTCGGAGCCTATTTGATGCAAAAAAATATACAATCAAATCTTTCCTCTTTATAATATTAGTATAGATTAAATATCTTTGTTGACACCTAACATTTTAACTGTTACGTTCAAGGCCCATTAGGATGTATTTTTCCACGAGGCTTTTTAGGGTTCCGTACCCAAGGGGTAAAAACGGGACACAATTCATGAGACTTAGCTGTCCGTCTGTCTGTCTGTCCGTCACGAGGCTATTTCCCAGGAACTGTGATAGAGAGCTGAAATTTTCACAGATGATGTATTTCTGTTATTGCTATAACAACAAATACTAAAATCATAAAAAGGGGGGATTAAGTGGGGCTCCCATACAATGAACGTACTTTGTTGTCCGTTTTTTGCTACAGAACCATCCGTCCGCGAGTCCGACTCGCACTTGGCCGGTTTTTAAACAGGTAACATTTCCGAAAAACCCAAGTTGTTTGTCATTTCATTGTCCACGGAAAATTTTCAAAATAAATAAAGTTATTTTTGACGTTTTAATAATAGAACGCATAATGCCTACCTAAAGCACATCTAAAGAAAAATATGAATTAATTATGTCTAGTGAAAAACATTAACCGATGCAAAACTAAGATATAAAATATATTGCAGGGGCTCCCAACCTGGGCGCCGGCGCCGTAGAAAGTACAGAGGGGCGCGGCGCCGCATGACACTCCACGCGGCGCCCCACTGTACGTAAAAAAATTAAAGGTAATAAAAAAAAACATTGAAAAATATTATGTTTACAATTAGAATTAAGTACATAATAAACATGCAATTGATCAATCAATCAAATCAGCCTATGGCAGTCCACTGCTGGACACAGGCCTGTTTCAATTAACGCCACAACACACGGTCATGGACCTTCCGCATCCAGTATCAGCCTGCGACCTTTTCTATGTCGTCGCCATAGGCAGTGGTAGAGCACCGTATGATTGAGGGACTTCCACGAACGCCGGCTCCTCATGTTTCTCTGGTTTGGGCTGCATGATGACTTGGCCGAGACTCCATGGATAGGAAAGTGGCTTGTGCGGAGAAAAGCATTGAATAACTGCGTCAACGAGGCGATTACCGGTGAAGAAAAGGACGGGGGGGGGGGGGTGTTGAGATTTCACATGGTATTTTAGGAAGCCGTGAAAATTTTCAAAACTTATAAGGGCGCCGTGGACTGAAGAAGGTTGGGAACCCCTGATATATTGTAATCAGAGAGGTCCAAGGCGTTTAGCATTATCCAGTTGGCTATCGGACAACTCAAAATGAGTTTTATGTACTGTACCTGATATTATTTTAATAGATGTGCGTATTCTACATACTGCTCGTTCGCTCTAACTTTGCCGCTCGGCTCCATACTAAAGTCGAATTTTTAATTAGACGAAGTAAATTGACAGCAACTAATGTCACTTGTTCAAACAATGTTGCATATTTTCTATGACGAAGTGACATTAGCTACTGTCAATTTACTTCGTCTAATTAAAAATTCGGGTATATGCCTCTACGCCAGCGGCAAAGTTAGAGCGAACGGGTAGTAAACATGACCGCGTTAAGTAAGTGAGAACTTCTGATTAGCATTTAGATATCCGGAAGTGGGTGTTATGTGGGCACAAAACATATAGGTACACATTATCCAGTTAAAATATTAGTAGGAAGTTCGACTCCATTGGGTTTGTATTTTAAAATTTTAAGTAAGTCAATAAGCAAGCAAGTATAAGAACGTCAAGTTCAAGGAATTTTCACTATTTGACACGTTTTGGTTAAGTGAAAGTACCAATGTTAAGTGATTTGAAGATGCTACTACTACTAGTATTCTGAAACTTTGAAAACCATGGATTTTTTAAAACATTTACTAAAGGTTAGTCAATAGTTAAGGAAAGTTATAACTTTAGTTGGTTTTCATCCCGCATCGAACAATCCAATTTCTATCATAAAAAAGGAATATTATTTTCAAAGCGACCACACTCGACTTATCACATGCTATAGAAAAGGGAAGGAATACTGTGTTTATACTACTAAAAAGGCAGACAAGCTTACAGCCCACGGGATAATTGGTTACCATAGTCCTTGGACGTTTTTATAATAATAGTAAAAAAATAGTTTTGCAACACTAGAAAAGGCACTACATACGCGATGTCGATCTAGATGCGCGCAGGTTGTGGGGCAATCCAGTGTTGAAAATTTCAAGTCGCCGATAAGGTCTTCAACTTGGTTTAACGGCTGTCAGAAACGTCTAAAGCACGAAAATTAATACAAGATATTTATCAGGACATTTTTTTGTTACAGATGTTGCTTCTTGCCGTTACGGTTGGCATTTTATATGGGACCACAGTGGAGGGTAAAAAGCCTTACAGGCATTCTCTGTCGACCGTAGCACCGTATGACTCTTCTCACAAGATAAAAAGAAGTGCCCAAAGCAGAAACTGGCAAAACCCTAGTTATGAAGAATACAGAATGCCACCGTACTTAGTGTTTAACAAGAAAATGGGTGCATATTACCCGTACTACAAGTACCCAGAGAATAAACTAAGAAGAAACATGAAGAGCTCTTCAAAGCAGTATACTACTTCTAGTAATAATTATTATAGTACATTACCGAACAACTTTGGTAAACGGAAATAAAGAATTTCACATGATACCTTGTGTGCACTTACTTACCTCCTACATTCAATGTGAATAAAAGTTAGCAAGCATTTATCGTCCCCGTAAAGCGAAGACCTCGTAATTCTTATGATTTTTACCAAATACCAATAAAACGAGGGAGTCTCCGATTCGGCAGTATGGACAATAAAATTATGCTTTCGTCCCCTATGTCTGGGTATGTATAGTCCGTTCACAGGTATTTTACCTGTAGCACTTAGGTTGCTTACTTTGATTGTTGTGCTAACCGAACAAGTTTTTGTTTCTCCCGTATCCTTTAGCCGAAACTTACTTTCTTCTATTGCTGGCGTTTTTTTCGGGTGTGACTATTAATTGAGACGTGGAACGATGTGGAAGCAGCAACTTTACCTTCGTTAGTGATGCTTTTTCAGATATTCACAAAAATAAAATCAATCTTAAATACACTCGTATAGTGACATGAGCACTGTTTTAATAAAGTTAAGTAAATTGTGTTAAAATCTCCACTAGAAAATATTCGGTAAAATGTAGTAGGATGACTTTACTGCAATGCCAACACACAGAAAACGATAGACAAGCTGTCACTCGGAGGTAAAATAACTGTAAACGCGCGTACTAATAAAGTCCGTTCAGAGTTAAATTACCTCTAGCACTTAGGTTGCCTATATCTTGATTGCTGTGTTACCCGAACCAGTTTTTGTTTCTCCCGTGTACTGCAACTATTAGTCGAAACTTACTTTCTACTTTTGCTGGCGTTTTTTTCGGGCAGGGCCATTATATGAGATGTGAAACGTTAAGAGCTTGCCTGACCCTAACCAAATCGCATGATTCACTGCCGCTACCCCCGCGCCCCTTTGCTACAGATCGCGCGCCATATTCACGCGGCGCCGCGTCAGTCGGTGACAGATTACGATAGTAAAGCAAGTAGCGGCGGATCACAACGCACTAGCGAACAATGAATAGAATGGAGTAGATATTTGTGTAAATAGTTTTACTCGGTATTTAGTTTTACTTTTTTTTTAAATTGACCGTATTATACTACTTACAAAAATAGGAGGAGAATTTTTATAAAACTTTAAAATGAACAATTTTGCAATTCACAATTTTTATGTAACTTTAATTATATTTACTCAGCGCACGCAACGTATACTCTCAAAAGGAATAAATTTTCCCGTTTTCGAAACTTTATTCATGGTTGCTCCTATTCGTTGAAGTGTAATGTTATAAACCTTCCTCAACAAACGGACTATCGAGCACCCAACTCCGAAACATCATTTTGTGGATCACACGAATATTCGGCCCGACCCCAGAATAAAATCAGGGCCTCAGCGCGGCCATCGGTTATACTACCGAATGCACCACCGCATCAAGGCGAATTATGAAGAACGAATAATGCTTTTTTACTGTAAAAGAACAATGATGAAAAAGATACTATCCATCTATCTACCTTCACGCCAAATCCCTTGCGGGGTAGGCAGAAAGAACCGAGCGCCACACAGCACGGTCCATACACACGTCACTTGCTTCTTCAACTTTCATTTTTCTTTTCATGCATGCACGTCGGTTCCTTCGGCTTTGACACCACCTTCAACTAACACACGATTAATTTGGTCGTGGTAGGTGTGTCGTGGCCTTCCTCGACTCCTACGTCCATCCACTTTCGCGTTGTATATCTGTTTTGTCATTCTTTCATCACCCATTCGCTCCACATGCCCGAACCATCGTAGCATGTCCTTCCTTACTTTAACAACGACACTCTCTTCCATACCAACTCTCTTTCTTACATCTTCATTCCGAACGCGATCTGCGAGCGTTACTCCGCAGATTTTGCGTAGCGCGCGCATCTCGACCGCGTTTATTCTACTTTCATGCGTTTCCTGCCGTACCTAACTCTCGCTTCCATACATTAGCGTAGGTATCAGCACCGCACTGTGTACTGCAGCTGGGCCTTTTGACTTAGGGTTTGGGTACCCAAAAGTTTGCCTAACGCTCCATTCACTCTATTTCCCGCAGTTACCCTCCTTTCTACATCAGTGGTGTACCGTCCATCCCTGCTTAATGCACATCCAAGATATACAAACTTATCTACCTGTTCCAGCACTACATCATTTACAGTTATCCTGGCATTCGTTCTGTCCTCTTCTCTTTCGCATACCATCACTTTCGTTTTAGTCGCGTTCAAATGTAAGCCTCTCATTAGACTATCATCTTTAATCGCTGTGACTAGAGACTATAGTTCTGATGGCGATTCGGCTATGAGCACGGCATCATCTGCATACAGCAAACAGTTCACATTCACAAGTAAGTCACCCATTCGCAATCCAACATTCATCGATCTTACTCTCTTAAGACAATCGTCCAGGTAGAGGACAAACAGCAGGGCCGACAGCACGCAACCCTGTCTGACGCCAATGTTGACGTCAGACCAGGGAGACAGGCTGCCGCCCACCCGCACACATGCCATACATCCCACATATGTAGACTACACTGCACGAAGCAGCGCACCGTCAATCCCAAATCCTGGCAAGATGATGAGATGACACATAATCCAAACACGCTTTCTTCTTTCTTGCTACGCAGGATTAAACCTCTGCATCCCACCAGGCATCACCTATCGAATGTTCATGTCTCTTTGCACTCCCACATGCTTCTTTTGCTCTATCCACTATACTTTCTTTCATAATATTCCAGCATTCATCCACATCGAAGTCGGAAAGGCTCGCGTTTGCAAGCCTTTCACTGACTAAGCCTACACACATACTCCTTACGCTTTCATCTTCCAGTTTTTCACTCTTTATCCTATCAAAGTCTCCGAGAGGGACACGCACTCGCCAGTGCCTCCACTTCTTGAAAAGACTGAATGAAGAAAAAGATACTAATAATAGAATTTTTTTTAACGTGAGATAAAATTCATCATGAGTGCTATGCCGGACTCCTACCGACTAAAAAACCTCACGTAACGCCCAACAGCCTATGGTTGGGAGCCCCGGGTAAGCCCTCGGATAGATGTTCCAGGACTTCTAACAGACCTACGGCCACAATTGCGGCCTCGCCCAGGGGGCGGTTCGGGTGCTATACGGCGTCTTTGGGGGGTTTCGGGTGTGATCCCGCTTCTAAGGGCGTGCGTGAACTTTTCACGTCACGCTGCCGTCATGGGCCTGCTTCTGTAAGGACGGTGAGTAGCCCTCTCGCCGTCCTCAGGCCCACGGTCATGGAGGCCGATAGTCTTCGGAGAAGACATGTCGCTAGCCCAACTGCGGAACTCGGGTGGGAAAGTTTTCTCCCGTACCTACCCCACCGTCTCTTTCAAGAGCATAACCTGCTCGCAGAGAGAGGCGGCGCAGTCCCACTTACTCCTGCTGGAGATCGTGGCTTGCACCATGGTCTCGAGCGAGAGAGTGTCTACGTCCAGACCCACTACAAGGACCTGGCGCTGTTGCGTCCACTACACCAACGTGTGGAGCGCTGTGTCATCGAAGTGGTCCTCGCACTGCTGGCACTCGACCGTGGTTTCCCGGTGTCTTCGTCACAGATACCTACCGAAACTACCGTGCCCGGTAAGTATCTGTGACAACCGGTAGGAGAGAGTACCGTGTCTCCTCTCCAGCAACCCGTCCATGACCGGTCTGACGGCCGCGATTGTGGCAAATCCCCCTTTGGTTGCTCTAGTCGCACCTTCCATGTATTCACGGTTTCCTGGCGGAGCAGGGACCGCTGGGCCTCGATTTCCCGCGACGCAGGCCTTTGGCCCCGCTTCAGCGCCTCCTTGCGCCATCTAAACAGTGACGCAAGGGCTCTCGCTTCCAGGTCCCATGGAGCGGTCCCGGCTAGGAAACATGCCACCTCATCTGAAGTCGTGCGGTATCGCCTTATCACCCTGACGGCCATCGCCCTCTGCAGGCTCAGCAATCTAGCCACATTGCTGGCCGTCAGGGTCTCCGCCCATACTAATAATACTATTGACGTGAACTTTGTTACTCAGAAGATAAGCAAATGGAACTCTTGACACTTGTTTATTGTTCTGTGTAATCGATCAAGATAAGGGCGAAATCATGTGAGATGAAAACGTCGACAGAAATTTATTTGCGAAATATCTTTTGTCTCATATTTAAAAATGACAAATTTTGAGATAGAAGACATTTCACCAGTAAATTTTTATATTTACGCTTTCGAGTAGTTACGTCGAGAATGGATTTTGTTGGTTGGGCCCGTGATGGCCGAAAGTTTTGTTAGTAATCCATCTTGGCATCCAGGAGTTAGGTCGTCATGAAGCCATGTTGAAGGTCAAGTCTAAGCAGGTTTCCATAGCCTGCCTCTGTTCACTTCAACGTATTACGTGGGACCAAGTGATACTTTTGGAATGTGACCGTGTATAAAGCCTTCAATTTCGTTTTTTATGAAATAATAAACAAAAAAGAACTCTAAAATCTTTTTATTTATTAAAATAATTAGCAATTTTAAATTTCATGGATTCATCAACAGGCTGTCGATGAATCTATGAAAAATTAGAAATGACTACCTAAGCCGATAGAAACTACAGCTAAAATAAGAACAGTGCATGGCTTTAATCAGTTCAAGTCTGACACGTTTATAATATCTTTTAGATCCAGTGGGGTAATGGGGCTCATATAAATAACGTATTTTCAAAAGTATTTTTTGATACATTGCTGTTTTTTTGGAATCAGGTGTTATATAATTGCTCTTTCTTTTCACATCACTGAGCTCTTTTTAATAACCACGTCAATTTCTCTTAGGGGCATGTTTCGTGAATGTCTGGGATCCAACAATTTAGCCAGTAAGGATACAATCGAGATAAGAAGACTTAGAGTTTGAGGACCATGAAATCTTCCTATAATATCTGGTTTCGTTTATTTCGTTCTATTTTTATGGGGCGATTTTCACCTGACCAGGTAGCAATTAAACATTCTTTCCTATGACTAATATTAAATAAAATTAATATTAAATAAAATTGCCGTCATTCAAACAATTCTTCAAAGGCATTTTGTATTATCTCTTGGGTATTGAATTTCTTTCCCGCCAAAAAGTTATCCAAATTCTGGAAATAGTAGTAGTCTGTATCGCAAGGGCTGGTGAGTTTGGCGGATGACGGAGAGCTTCCAACCTCAGTTCTTGCAACTTGGGGACCGTCTGCAGTATGAGGTCGCGCATTGTCGTGCAGGAGCAGCGGAGACGAGCGATTGAGCAATGCTGTGCCAGCTTCTCCATCATTGTGTTCAGTTCTTCAGTTCAGTTCTTCACAGAACACATCTGCATCAATGCTCACCCCGTTTGGTAAAAACTGTGATGAATCACACCGGCGCGCTAGACCACCAAACAGGGACCATCACTTTTCTAGGGTAAGTATTCGTTTAGGGAATTGTTCGGCTTTAATTCGTCATTGTCGACCAAAGTCTTCGGACGACCGCGAGGTTCATTTTTCAGGTCGAAATTTTCAGAACGAAAGCGAGCAAACCAATGCGAGCAACAGGCAGTGCGTTGGATTGTAGTGTTAGCTCCGTAAACGTCGTTGATGTTGCGTGCCGCTTGTACCGCGTTGCAGCCACGACGATTCTCATTTTTCATAACTAGCGGACGTCACGCGGTTTCACCCGCGTAGTTCCCGTTCCCGTAGGAATACGGGAATGAAACATAGCCGACTAAAAAACGTCACGTAACGCCCAACAGCCTATGGGTGTGAGGCCCTCAGAAGCATGTCCCAGGACTCCCAACAGACCCACGGCCGCCACTGCGGCCTCGCCCAGGGGCTGGTTCGACTGCTATCCCGCGTCTTTGGGGGGTTTCGGGTGTAATCCCGCTTCTAAGGGGGGGCGTGCATGAGTTCCTCACGTCACTCTGCCGTCATGGGCCTGCTTCTGTAAGGACGGTGAGCCGCCCTCTCACCGTCCTCAGGCCCCCGGTCATGGAGGCCGATAGTCCTCGGCGAAGACACGTCGACGGCGCCCAGGCTGCCGACTGCGGAACTTGGGTGGGAGAGTTCTCTCCCGTTCCCGCCCCGCCGTCTCTTTCACGAGCATAACCTGCTCGCAGAAAGAGGCGGCGCAGTCCCACTTACTCCCGCTGGAGAGCATGGCTCGCACCATGGTCTCGAGCGAGAGAGTGTCCACGTCCAGACCCACCACGAGGACCTGGCGCTGTTGAGCCCAACAGCATCATCATTCAGTAAAAACTCATTTTTCTTTCATTAGTACCTTCAATAAAATGATTATTCTTTTATGTGAATCAACAAGTATTTTTGAAACAATTTTGTTTTGAAAATATCACCGGCAATTTTCTACTATTAAATCGAAAGTCTAAAGACAGTGTTATATTTTACATATTTTTTTTAAAATACTTACACTGTCTTTTTTGTACTTGAATTAGCCGACTCCATTGTTTTATGTTCCGTGCAATTACTTCCGGCACCGACTCGCCCGCACAGGAGTGCGGGACCAAGACTACTAGGATAGTAGTGGCGGTTTCTGGGTTTTGTATGACATTTTTAGGGTTCCGTAGCCAAATGGCAAAAACGGAACCCTTATAGATTCGTCATGTCTGTCTGTCTGTCTGTCCGTCCGTGTGTCACAGCCACTTTTCTCCGAAACTATAAGGCGAACCGAACCATCAAGATTTTTGTATAAAACGAGAAAAAAAGCAGTTAATTTTGCGGGTCCCATACTCAGAACTGAAACTCAAAATTTTTATTTTCATCAAACCCATACGTGTGGGGTATCAATAGATAGGTCTCGAAAAATGCTATTGAGATGTATAACATTTTTTCTAAAGTGAATAGTTTGCGCAAGTAACACTTCCAAAGTGGAAAAATGTGTGTGTGTGTGTGTGTGTGTCTAACTTCTAAACTAAGAGAATGATAAATCTAAAAATATATACAGTGTACATTGTGATAAAATCTACCAAAGAAAATTGGTTTGAACGAAATCAAGATAGTCGTTTTTTTTTTAAAACGTCATATACCGCAATTTTCGCCGAGAAAAATCACTACCACTGCGAACATCAATGAAAGTTACAACGAACTGCACGAACTTTTACATTATGTTACTTGCTGCTACGGAACCCTTCATGGGCGAGTTCAACTCGCACTTGGCCGGTTTATTATTATTGTTCCTAGAAAGCGTCCAATTCCATTAGGCAACCTATCGAGCTTGGGGAGGTAAGACAGCAGTCGCTCTCAACTTTGCCAATGGGGATGAAAATTCAATTCATAGCTGCTGCTCCTGGCAGCCAATAAAAGCTGCGTCTGGTTTGAAATATGGTTGGGCTTGAAGGCAACTGGGCAGATGCTAATATGCAGATAAGGTCTGGGCCCCATGAAGATCTTCTAAGCCCAGGCCGACGTCACTTGAAGCAGTGCAGGTGCTGACCAACGAACGAGGTCCTGGTACAGGCATTCCGTAACGCCATTGGGAACTTAGATGATTCTCGGTGGCAACAATATCGAGGAGATAATATGCCAAATCATGCGACCTAGTCCACACAAAAGTAACACCCCAGTTTCTACAAGCCATCGTGAAGAAGCTAAGTAAGATAAAGAAAATTTACATCGGATAGTAAACAATCAATACGGTTCTTAGCTTTTTATTTCTCTCGTTCTACGAGCGAAAAACGTTTTTTGTTCCTTTTTAGTCATTTTTTTGGTCTTTATATTTATAACTTTTATAATTAGTTACATTTATTATTTACACAAATTAAGATTTTAAGCACCTACAGCCATCGCCCCCCCCCCCCCCCCCCCTGCTTACTTCAGTGAGGAATTCAAAAGTTTTTTAATTGATCTATCGATGTCGTAATTGAGCATTGTGTGACGCAATCGGGCATAGGTCCGCTTCCTACAAGGCGCGCAGCCAGACTAATCGTAATCGGTAGAGGATAGCGCATACAGATTTCGTGAGGAAAGAAAGAGAGAGAAGGTTTGGAGCGCGTTTAGCGAAATGATATGAAAGCTAAAAAACAGATAATTACAGATAAAAAGAAAACTATTATAAATATTAAAAAAACCGACTAGTGTAAATGAAGTTTTTAGTATTGTCTTTCTTATACATTAAAAATAATATTCAAATAATAGATAATTATAGAGATCCAGCCTAAAGTTTAACTAAAACGAGGTGTTTTGAAAAATTAAAAGTATCGAGGTTTTTTTTAGTAATCGTGTTTTCAGGCTAGTAGATCTTTAGTTCATGAACTGAAGTAGCTTGTGTTGTAATGTTAGTTCATCAGACCTCACGAGTCCTGAGATCTAGATCAAGATAATAGTCCATTTGGCGTCATACGTCCTCTTAAGGAAGCAGCAACTTCGCCTTCGTTAGTGTTGGTAGTGATTTTTTTTCAGATATTCATAAAAAATAAATCAATCGTAAATACAATCGCATACAAAGCAACAGGAGCACTGTCTTAGTAAAGTTAAGTTTATTATAGCATGAAAAATAAAACGCTTCATGCTAACACTGTTGGGTGCTATAATCTCCAGTATTATCGATAAAACGGCTTAGGCTGGCACAGGGTCATAGGGCGACTTTACTGCAATGCCAACATACAGAAAACGATTGACAAGCTGTCAATCAGAGGTACAATAAAGTAACGGTAAACGGGCTATACTCGTATGCATAGAAGCATAGAATAAGTCTATGCTCGTATGTAGGTAGGTATGTCAGATGCGGTTGTTGTATGATTTAAACATAGATAATAAAGTCTAGATGGAGTCAAGGCGCTGAACCGACTCAAAAAAAATTATGTAACTGTTACACTTAGATTATTTAAAGTCTAGATGGACCGTCGCTCTACAATCGACATAAATAAAACGGCTTACGATTTCGCAGATGTGTGCGTGCGCTGTGAAGCGGCCAGTGCCTTTACACTGTGCGTCGGCTTTTCTGTGTGCGTAAATAATGACACCAGCTTTTCCCTAAAATTGCATTAAACTAAGTCTTATTATAGTTTATGTAATTAATCTAATATAATTAAGGATGTTTATACTATTATTAATATTGTATATTTATTTGTATATTGGGTATGAGTATTAATACAAATAAATAAAACTGAAGTGTCTACTTGTAATTTTTTTTTGTGTAAGTAATAAAATTGTTCACGCGTTGACGGCATAGTGTTGTAGGTAAATTAATAACTTGTATACCTATAACCTGCCCGTTACACACTTTCTATTCGTTTTTTGTTTCTTAACTTGGTGGATACCTAGAACCTACTGAATTCGAATATAATGTATGTAACAATGATGCACCGAAAAACTCATAGGAGTTGTGTAGCTTCATATCCTTCATTTATTTTATGCAATTTTTTATATCATAATTGATTTATTAGACCCAATTCATTATAATCACTACATTGTATAAATTTAAAATGTATGCTTAAATGTTTAAAACTACGCAACGGATTTTGTTGGGGTGTTTTAGGGTTCTGTAGCCAAATGGCAAAAAACGGAACCCTTATAGATTCGTCATGTCTGTCTGTCTGTCCATCCGTATGTCACAGCCACATTTGGTAGCCAAACTTGGTAAGTAGATGTATTCTGTGAACCGCATTAAGATTTTTGGATAAAACCAGAAAAAAAAGCCGTAAATTTCCCCATACTCAGAACTGAAACAGTCTATAGATAGGTCTTCAAAAGTGCTATTGGGTTTCTAACATCATTTTTTTTCTAAACTGAATAGTTTGCGCAAGAGACACTTCCCAAGTGAAAAAATGTGCCCCCCCCCCCCCCTCACTTCTGAACTAAAAGAATGACAAAACTGAAAAGAGTATATGTTGTACATTGGCATAAAAACTTCCAACGAAAATTGGTTTTAACGAGATCTAGTAAGTAGTTTTTTTTATTACGTCATATACCGCAATTTTTGCTTAGAAAAATCATTACCACAGTGAACGTGTTAAGACATCAATCAAAGTTACAACCAACTACAAGAACTTTCATACTATGTTACTTGCGGCTACGGAACCCTTCATGGGCGAGTTCGACTCGCACTTGGCCGGTTTTATATGTAACATCCATTAAATAGTGGAGAAATACTGTATACCCGCGCGAAGCCGGGGCGGGCCGCTAGTAAATAATATAATAAGTACATAGTGTAATAAGAAATGAATATAATCATTTCCTAGTAGACAAACTAGATAAACTTACCCCTTTCCCAATTGTTAAATTGGGAGAGGGGCAAGTTGCCACTTTATTGTTTTATTCTCCCAACTTAGCAATTTGGGAAAGGGGCAAGTATAACTAGTTTGTATAGGAAATGATTATATTTATTTCTTATTACACTATGTACACTTATTATATTTTTCATTATAATGAATTGGATCTAAAGAATCAATTTCGAAAGTTCATGTGTATCATTAATTTAATTTAGTATATGAATGAAGAATTATGTAGTAAAATAATACCTAGTTCCTATTTTTTCATAGTTACAGTTATTTCTAGGTTATGTTACTTTTGATACTTGTGTAGTTACATTAGTTATACACATAATTACATTTTTTTTAATATCTTTTGATCAGGAATATTTTCGGGGTTTCTTTGAATGTGAGGGTAAATCTAAACTGGCGTGTTGGCTTAATCATAAAAGAGCTTAATGATTAAGGCTACGTTAAAATAATTCACTTCGCGCTGAAATCATGGTTCAATACATTATATTCGAATTCAGTAGATTCTAGGTATCCACCAAGTTAAGACACAAAAAAAAAACAATAGAAAGTGTGTAACGGTAACAGGTTATAGGTATACAAGTTATTAATTTACCTACAACACTATGCCGTTAATGCGTAACCAATTTTATTACTTACACAATAGAAATTAAAATTACAAGCAGACACTTAAATTTTATTTATTTGTATTAATACTCATACCCAATAAACAAATATTAAATGTATACAATATTGATAATAGTATATACATCCTTCATTATATTAGATTAATTACATAAACTATAATCATAAGGCCTCCTACATCTTGTCAGATGATTTAAACAGCGTCCACGCGAGAGAAACATCGTCGCTCGTGGCTAAAAAGACCGATCCTCGAACGACACTTTTGTCCGCACTTCCGGCACGCGAACTGCGAGTCCGCTGCGACAGAACTCCCCCCGCGCGCATGTCTATTTTCCCGTTTTTGGGCCAGATTTTGAAACCAGGCTTTGTCATGGGTCTCACAGCCTTCGTGAATGAGACGTCTCCACCCATCGCGGTCAGAAGCAAGGTCCCCCCATGTGTCACAGTCAATGTTAAATGCGATCATGTCGCGTTTTACGCAGTCTCTGAAACGTAACATGGGACGTCCAACTTTGCGTTTGGCGAATGCAATTTGGCTCATCATGGTCTGTCTGGGCAGGCGAGTATTGCTCATTCGATGCACGTGCCCTAGCCACCGCAGGCGTCTCTGTTTGAGTAGAGCAGTGATGCTAGGCAGCTGCGCAATCTCAAGCACTCTCTCGTTTGTGACCCTGTCCTTCCATGTTATACTCAGAATACTCCGAAGGCAGCGCATGTGGAAGGTGTTAAGTCTTCGTTCCTGTCTGGCGTACGACGTCCAGGTTTCAGCTCCGTACAAGAGTATACTTAAGACGCAAGTTTGGTAAACGATCATCTTTGTCCTGACCGTAAGATGTTTATTATTCCATACTCTTGCACGCAACCTGCCGAACGTCGTGGCCGCCTTGCCGATGCGAATATCGATCTCATCATCAAGGGAGAGATTGCTCGACACGGCCGACCCCAGATAACAGAACTTGTCGACTACCTCCAAGGGTGCACCATCCAGCAAGATGGTCGGCTGGTGGGTATAACCCTGAGCTAAAATAACAGTCTTCTTCGTATTTATGGACACGGAGAACATGGTGCAAGCGTGGTGAAATTTGTCCAGTATTACCTGGAGCTCTTGTGGAGTTTTGGCGACAAAGGCTGCATCGTCGGCAAAGAGCAAGCTGTCAGCAAATAAGTCATCTCGATTGCGGCGAGACTTAAGGAGAGCGACGTTAAACAGCTTCCCATCTGCTCGTGTATGTAGGTGGACACCCTGCTGCTCGTCACCGAAGGCAACTTTGAGCAACAATGAGAAGAATATGCCGAACAGAGTTGGTGCTAAGACGCAGCCCTGCCGGACTCCTCTACGCATATCAAAAGCGTCGGACGTTTGACCATTGTAGACAACGGTGCCTTTCATGTTCTCGTGAAAGGACATCACCAGCTTCAGCAACTTCGGGGGACAACCTATTTTCTCAAGTGCAACAAAGAGACCCTCCCTGCTAACCGTGTCGAAGGCCTTATTCAGGTCAACGAAAGCGATCATCAAGGGAGTGCTCTGCTCACGACTCTTCTCTTGAAGTTGTCGGATGGCGAATATCATATCCGTAGTGGAACGCTGGGATCGGAAGCCACATTGTGCCTCAGGATACACGCGATCGGCAAGACGTTGCAGTTTAGTCAGTATAACCCTTGCAAAAAGCTTGCCGACGATGCTAAGAAGGGAGATACCACGGTAGCAGTTACAATCGCCGCGGTCACCTTTACCTTTATAAAGAGTTATAATATTTGCATCGCTCATATCCCGAGGGAATAGCTCCCTCTCCCAGCATTTTCCCAGAAAGTTATGCAGCACTGGTAACATGCACTCGAGCTTCAGGACTTCAGCGAGTACACCATCTATCCCTGGACTCTTCCCACATTTAAGCTTCAAAGCGGCCTCATGAAGATCACTCATGGTGGGTAAGTCATCCAGCTCAGTCATGATTGGTAGGATCGGTATGAAATCCACGGCTACGGGACTGATCTCAACTGGTTGAGAATAAAGCTTAGTGTAGTGTTCTACCCACCGGTTAAGTTGACGACTACTGTCAGTGATAATAGAGCCATCAGTCTCTTTCAGAGGGGCTGTCCCTTTCCGCACTGGACCAAGAGCCACCCTAATTCCCTCATAAACCCCACGGAAGTTACCTGTGGCCGCACAATCTTGAATACCTTTGCACAGTTCCGTCCAATAAGCATTAGCAAGCTGGCGACAAGTACGCTGTAAGGATGACTTTGCTGTGCGGAGTCTATCGCGTGTGGAATCACAGGGGTCAAGGCAGTATCCTAGTGCAGCTTGGCGTTTAGTGTCCATTAGAGGCTGAAGTTGGGTTATATTTTCGGTGAACCAATCCGGTGATTTAGCCTTGGCATAACCGAAAACCTCACCAGCTGTTTTGGTGAGAAGGTCTTTAATGGATTCCCATTCCGTTTCCACTGGTGCATCTACATCCCAGGTACCTACCGTCTGTCGCACCAGCAAACTGAAAGAGTTCACTAGTTCAGGATCTCTGGTCTTGGAAAGATTTAACTTCCTCCTTCCAGCGCTCTTGGAGGAGTGAATCCTTTTGGGCGACAGAAGGACTTTACACACTACCAAGGAGTGATCGGTGTCGCATTGTGCACTGTGGTAGGACCTCGTGTGGATAACTTCTTTTAACTCCTTTCCTTTGGTCAAGGCTAAGTCTAGTTGGTGCCAGTGACCGGACCGAGGATGTTTCCAGGAGACTTTACGCATCAGTTTGCCTTTAAAATAAGTGTTGGTAACACACAGCTGAAACCTGGTGCTGAACTCGAGCAGGCGTTGGCCATTTTCGTTCATCTTTCCTACGCCGTGGTTCCCAAGACAGTCGGACCAGGCGGTGTTATCCTGTCCTACACGAGCATTGAAGTCACCCAGAATGTAAAGTCGATCTCCAGCCGGTACATTGGCCACAATGGAGCAGAGTTTATCGTAAAAGTCATCTTTAGACTCTGCTGTCGAGGTGAGAGTGGGAGCGTAGGCGGAAATCAGAGTGACAAAGCCGCTTTTGGTATTCAGGCGCAAAGCCATAATGCGTTCACATGCACCTCGAGGTGTCTCTATGGCACTAAGGAGAGTGTTGTGGACTGCAAAGCCCACACCGTGCTCACGATTTTCGGAAGAGGCCTTGCCTATCCAAAAGAAGGTATAATTCTGTTCGCGCAATGAGCCCTCATCTGGAAGTCTGGTTTCTTGAAGTGCAGCAATAGATATATTCAGGCGTGTCAGTTCTAGATCGATAACAGCCGTTTTACGCAGATCTTGAGCATAATCAGAAATCTCCGAGCTGTCCGGGAGACCTGTCCTCATAGTTCGGACATTCCAAGAACCAAAGCGCATGGAAGTGCTAGCTTTAGGTTTTTTATTATTTTGCTGCTTTATTGCGGGTGTACAACATTCCAGCGCCGTCTTTTGGGTTGCCCCTTAGATCCCAACACCCCAGAGGAACAAACGACGCCGAGGCGGACCAGTACCTTATTGACTGGGGGCTGCCCAGTTTGAAGCGGGCGGTAACTGGTCAGTGGGCCTACGATGGACCCTCCCACTGTCGAGAGTGACCCCTGGCGCCCGCGCTTACGCCCATACGCGCGGACTTATCACCGGTAACTGCCCCTCCCCGTGTTGTTATCCACGCCGTGGAACGACGTGGGTGAAGTGTCCTCTCCACAGACGCTGCATCGCCTGGGACGCAGTTGATGACGTAGGGTTGCCCAAGACCTTCGCCACCCTCTCGGCCTCCCCAGCTTGGTTCGCAGGAATGGCATGCCAATACGTGCAAAACCACCGGGTTGGCTGCAGACGACTACCGCTGTTCGGATTAGATCCTACTTGCGCCTAACGAAGCCATCGATTCCGGGTTTGATTTCGGAGTTTTCCTTCTCCTAGACAGGTTGCAAACCAATGCTAAGGACGCCCATCTCGCCCACATAAACTATAATAAGGCTTAGTTTTATGCAATTTTAGGGAGATGCTGGTATCATTATTTACGCACACAGAAAAGCCGACGCACAGTGTAAAGACACTGGCCGCTCGACGGCGCACGCACACATTTGCGAAATCGTAAGCCGTTTTGTTTAAGTTGATTGTAGAGCGACGGTCCATCTAGACTTTAAATAATCTAAGGATTTAAAATATAAATTTTGTTAAGCAAAAAAAGGGTTGAAGATTGTTGGTGCGTTATATGTATATGAACGTAACTTGATGATTTTCGGCTGAAACATAAAGGATATACCTATATGATACGTCTTTGGATATACCTAGATTATTACTCACAGGTTGTTTTTCTTTCTAGGTTTTCGCGAGGTCTGCTCTTCACAGAAATACTAATAACATTGAATAATGTTCATGATAGAACAACAACAAATCTAAGCAACAACATTATAATTTGTCGATTTTATTGTTGGTACACAAACACAACCTAGACAATTTCACACGACCGATTATACACGACCGATTATAGGTACCTACTATTTCGTTGTTTTGACGGAATAAATCTCAATCATTCCATTAAATTTTTTTTTTTTTTTTTTTTTTTTTTTTTTATGAGATAACACAAATGTCATCTCATAACAATTACAATCTAGCCTTGAGGCTAATAAGTAATTTAGATTTAACTTATTTTACTAAAGCTTACAGAGTAAAGAATGTGTCCATCGGCACTTTTCTTATTGTCTCTAATTATAATAGAAAGTCACTTTGTTCTTGTGTTCTTCAAGTATAGCACTCACTGCACTACTTTACACTAATTTCACTAAACTAGATCAAAAGGCTTAGTCCTTTTCAGTCTCCTTAAAATGTCCGTGGTGTCAAGAAGCTGGATTGCCTCGACATTCACATGTTTTAGAAGTCTTTGTTCGTGAGCTTCGGCATATTTTTTTATAACCTTTGTAACAAGGTCCACTCCTAAGTCCCGGTGGATGTCCTTATTTCTAATGTACCAGGGAGCATTTATTATACTCCGAAGTACTTTATTTTGGAATCTTTGAATTATCTCAACATTGGTGCGTTTTGTACAGCCCCAAAGCTGAATACCATATGCCCATACAGGCATAAGTACTTGTTTGTACAGAAGTACCTTGTTGTACACTGATAATGTTGAGTGTCTGCCGAGTAGCCAGTACATTTTCCTGAAGCGTAAATCTAACTCCTGGCGTTTCTTTTTGACGTGTGCCTTCCAGCGTAGTTTTGCGTCAAGCGTCATACCCAGGTATTTTGCCGTATTTTCATATGGTACTATTTTACCGTTAATGTTTACCGGTGTATAGTTAGGTTTTTTGTTTGTGAAGTCTATGTGAGTCGATTTGGACTCATTTAGTTTAATTCTCCATTTTTTTGTCCAAGCAGTGATGGTGTTGACGGCCGATTGAAGTTTCTCAATGGCTTTTTTGTGAGTGGCACCTGTTGCCATGATGGCTGTGTCATCTGCGAAGGTTGCAATAACATTGTTTTTTATTTCTGGAATATCGCAGGTGTACAATAGGTACAAGATAGGGCCAAGTACACTTCCCTGTGGTACTCCAGCTTTTATTTGTTTGAGACTAGAATAAGCTTCTTCTTGTCTTACTCTGAATGTCCTCTCTGTTAGGTATGATTCTAAAATATCTGCAAATTGTTTTGGTAGCAGTTTCCTGAGCTTATGAATAAGGCCTCTATGCCACACCTTATCAAATGCCTGTGCTATGTCTAGGAATACTGTAGAACAGACTTTTTTTTCCTCTAGTGCTTTTTCAATGACGTTGGTGATTCTGTGAACTTGGTCTATGGTGGAGTGTTTTTCTCTAAAGCCAAATTGATAATTGGGAATAAGTTTTCTTTCTTCTATTATAGGCTTAAGACGTCTCAGAAGAAGCTTTTCAAATAGTTTTGAAATGATTGGCAGCAGTGATATTGGTCTGTATGATGATACATTTTGAGGAGACTTTCCTGGTTTGGGGATCATTATAACTTCAGCAATTTTCCAGATACTAGGCACATGTTTTAGCCGGAATGTGGCGTTTATAAGGGTAGTAAGTTTAACTATGGCTTTACGAGGAAGGTTTTGAAGGACTTCGCCAGTGATAAGATCATATCCGGGCGATTTCTTTTTAGCCAACTTTTTGATAATATTATTGACTTCTTTTGGAGTAACTAGTTTTATTTCCAAGTAATCGTGGCAAATGACATCGGATGTTATGTTATCAGAGCTTCCCTCGTCGTTAGTTCGAAATATTTGTTGTAGGTGTTCTGCAAATATAGTTGCTTTCTGCTCATTACTCCTGGCCCAGTTGCCATCTATTTTTTTTATGGGTGAGGCATGAACAATAGGCTTTTTTAAACTTTTAGTGACTTTCCATAGTGAATATTCGGTTTTTTCACTATTTGTTAATTGACTAAGGTAGTCTTTTGTAGCATCATCATGATAGTTTTGTATCGCTTCACTCAATCTTTTTGTAAGTCTGTTCAATATTGTTTTGTCATACGGATATCTAGATTTTTGCCATTTTTGTCTCTGAATTCTCTTAATGGCAATGAGATTTCTTATTTCTACTGGATATCTGTGGCTTGCAACTTTTGTTTTTAAGACTGGTGTATTTTTCCAGCTGCAGTTTTGGATGTCGGTCACAAATTTTGACACTTCTTTATCTAATTGCTGTTTATTTTTTAAAGGTACTTTGAGATCAATAATGTTGTCTAAATCAAATTTGAAACTCTCCCAGTCAGTGTTTTTATTTACCAACATTGGATTGCTCTTTTTTTGAATTACTGTTTCGCTTAAGGTTAATATAATAGGGGAATGATCGGAATTCATATCCAGTCCTTCTTGTATATTGAGAAATGTGACTGATAGGTTCTTGTAAATGAAGAAGTCGATCAGATCTGGAGTTCTTTGCTTATCTGTAGGCCAGTAAGTGGGTTTTCCTGTTGAAATTGCATTGCACTTGATTTCTCTCATAGCACTTAACAGTTCCTTTCCTTTACTGTTGGTTAATCGGGATCCCCAATATGTATTTTTTGCGTTGAAGTCACCTCCTAATATAAATGTGTTACCAAGAATTTTAAGTAGGTTTCTGTACTGCTCTATTTTCAGAGCATGCTTTGGTGGGCAGTATATAGCTGCTACGGTAATTTGATGAAATTTAGTTTGGACCCTTACGACTACAGTTTGTATGAATTCTTCTTCATATGTATGTTCTAGGTAATGGTAGATGTTCTCTTTTATTATGACGGTGCTTCCCCCTCTCGCAGTGTTGACAGGATGCAGTGCATGATATATTTTATAGCCAGTAATATGGATATATGATTCTTTAGTGAAGTGTGATTCAGAAATGAGGCAAACATCAATTTCTTCTGTGGCAAGAACAGCCTGCAACTCGTTTCGATGTTTTAGGAGTCCGTTTGCATTCCATGCCATAATTTTTAGTGTGTTCTTCATTTTTGCGTTATATAAGGTAGTTTGGTAGCACTACTTTCTAGGTTCTTCAACCTTTGATCAAAAGAGGTTAAAATATTTAATATTTTGTTTATATTTTCGCTCGTCTCGGAGTCTCCTGACATGAGAGGCTGCGGACCATGTACCAGTGGTTGTAGAGGTTGCTGCTGTGCTGTCATCATTTGGGCATAAGTCACATTATTTTGAGTAAAACGTAATGCCTCTTTTTTTTTACTACTAGGGACCTGAACGATAGCTGTAGTTACTTTTTTTTTAATTGCTTTGTTTTTTAGCTCTTGCAATTCTCTTGCTACCATGCACCCTCTGTAGTTCGCCGGGTGTGGCTGACCACAGTGTACACATTTGGGTTTTTCTGCTATTGATTTAGTGCAGTCTTTGGTCAGATGTTTACCAATACATTTCACACATCTAGGTTCCTTGGAACAATATTTCTGTGTATGGCCATATGCTTGGCATCTTTTACACTGAGGTATTAGTTTCGATGATTTTAAAGGCTGCACTTCAACCTTACAGCCTAGTATAGTCTTAATACCATAGATCTGATTTATGTTTTCGTCTTTTTCAAAGGAAAGCATAAACATATTTAGAGGTTCCTTAGTCCTCCAACTTAATTTGTTTATGGCTTCCTGGATTTTAAAGCCTTTGGAATCCAGATCTTCCACTATTCTGATTGGCAAACAAGAAGAGGGTAAATTTTTAACGATGACTCTAATCGGCCTATCTTGTTTGTTCTCATACGAGTGCCAGAGACAATTATTTTGTAATAATAAATTAGTTATTGCCCTGTAGGAGTCTTCGTCCCTGGCATTTACTTTGACGGTGTTCCCACTCATCATTTTCACCATGAAGGAGTCCTTATTTGAGCATGTCAATAAAAGGTCATAAAACTTCTGGTAGTTTTTAATGTCTTCTACTATGACTGGAGGGGGTGGGGGTGCCTTTTTTGCTTTTGGTTTCTCAGGTTCTACACTAGCCTGAGATTCAATAGCGCTTACTCCTTGCGATGGAGGAGATAGTGAGGTGTTCAACTTCCTCTTCTTCCTACTTTTCACACGAACCCACTCAGTTTCTCTGGCAAGTTCCTCTTCGTCAGTCTGATATTCGACAGTTTTCTGGGGCTCATTATTTGCAGAATGTTCCGTCTGAACAGTTACATTCCTTTGTTCCTGAATTACTTTCAGCTGTTGTTGCAGTGATTCGATTTGGCTACTGAGGTCTTTCACTAGCTGTTGCAGTTCTAGACGCTCATTTTGTTCCTCTTTGTACCGGGAGTACAATTGATGTTCGAGTTCAGTTTTGAGAACTACTTTGTTTGGAGTTGTCATGATTAAAATCAAGTTATAATTATAAAACTATAACTTACCGCAAATCCGCACAATTATGCATGATTCACTTACGACTGTATGTAGGTCATCGCGACGGCCGTGACGGCAGTGCACGTTTGAGTAGGCTGCTGCGTCAGCACTTGTACACGAGCGCGCACTTATGCAAGAAAGTGTGTGACTCGACCGTTCTCGCTAGAAGTCGATCGACCACTGAATCATCATCGTCCATTAAATTAAAACATAAAATTTACTTGGAATCGCTATTTTGTCCTCATTCATCATTCAGAGAATATTACAGAGAATATATACTTACCTACTGTTTTTTAACGTGAGGAAAATTCTGCATGGATGCTATGCCTTACAGACTAAAAACCACACGTTCCCTACCTCCTACCTAACCTGGGAGTCCCGGGCACCCTGGGTAAGCCCTCGGAAGGCTGACCCCAAAATTCTTGCCATACCTTGGCTACCAATGCGGCCTCGTTCCGCGTTTAGTATGTTTGTTTGAATTTCGTGTTTTTTGCTTATGCATAGAAAAATGCATAAATTATCTACAGAAATGGCTTGATTTCAGTTATGCCAACTGGTTGTCTTCTTTATCACCAATATCGTTAAGAATCGCTTTAGAATCTTACTAATATTATAAATGCGAAAGTTTGTGAGTGTGGATGTTTGTTACTCTTTCACGCTCAAAAAGCTGAACGGATCTGGCTGAAAGTTGGTACAGAGATACATTATAGTCTGGAATAACACATAGGCTACTTTTTATCCCGGGAATAAGTTCCCACGGGAAGAACAAATTTTACGCGGGCGAAGCCGCGGGTATCAGCTAGTATTTATATAAAGGTAAACTTAATATAGACATGGACTGTTAATATTTAGAAGCTATAGTTTTAAAAATGATCCAAGGTGAATCTGAATTACTGACAAATAATGATTTTATGCAGAAATCCGCTGTAGAAAAATACCAACATATTTTGAAAACATGTCATGAGGACTTTATTCAATTAAAATATTAGCTATATTCTGTCTGTTCCCGCCACTTCAGCATTACAAAAGAGTGTTATCAATCATAAATGTAGGTAAAGTGACGGGAAGAAAGGAACAGGGCTTCATTGAAGTGGTGTTAGAAAGGAAGTCCTTTAAGCATTGTTCTACACAAGTTTCAATATTGAGGGTTTTGTAGTTCCGAAATTAGAGACATCTCAACTTTCGCCAAACCTAGAATTCAAGGGTTCCTATGAATTTGATTGAAAATCTTAACTGGCGTGTTGGCTTAACCATAAAAGAGCTTAATGATTAAGACTATTGTAAAATAATTCTAATAAATTGCTTTAGAATGGGACTTAATCTTCAAGCTGTTTTTGTTTTATGATTAAGCAAACAGATAAGTTTCTTACGCTCCCATGAGTCTGATGAAGAAATACCTCTCCTTTCTGTATGAAAGGAGAGGTATTTCTTCATCAAAATCAAAATCAAAATCAAAAATAATTTATTTACTTAGGCATATACAAATGCACTTGTAAACGTCACTTATATAAACCAAAAAGTTACCACCAGTTCACAACGCGACCCACCTGAGAAGAACTGGCAAGAAACTCAGCGGGTTATTCTTTTAACTACTCTATTTACAACTTTATTAATGAATCTAAAAACTATGCATTTTAACAGTTTTTTGAGAATCTAGCAGAGCATGTCATTTCCAGGCTTCCTTATCCATCAAGTAATCACCAACCGTATAGTAGCCCTTGCTGTATAATTTACCTTTAACAAACTTTTTGAATTTATTTAGGGACATACTCTTAATTTCGTTAGGTAACCTGTTGTAAAAGCGTATACAGTTACCCCTGAAAGAATTACTGATTTTATGCAATCTGCTATGATAAACAGCGAGGTTATTTTTATTTCTAGTGTTGACATTGTGTCTATCACTTAACTTATGGAAACTATGTAAATTTCTTTGTACATACATAAGATTTTCAAAAATGTATCGAGATGCTACTGTAAGAATATTAACCTCTTTGAATGTTTCGCGCAGAGAGATCGTTGGACCTAATCTATATATAGCTCTTATGGCTCGCTTTTGTAAAATAAAAATAGAATTTATATCTGCAGCATTGCCCCACAGTAAAATACCGTAAGACATTATACTGTGAAAGTAACTGAAATAAACTATTCTAGCCGTATCTACATCAGTCAAGTGCCTTATTTTTTGCACAGCAAATGCTGCTGAACTTAATCGACTAGCTAGTTTTACAATATGTGGACCCCATTGTAAACCAGCTTCGACCGTTAACCCTAGGAACGTCGTTGATTCCACAAGTTCCAACTCTCGACCATTAAGTTGAACATTGGTGTCTGACTGTGTTACATTCGGCAAGGTAAACTTAATACATTTAGTTTTATTATCATTCAGTCGAAGATTGTTAGTGTTAAACCAATGAACCACTTTCAAGATTGCATTGTTTACATCGTCATAGTTATCTATTTGTCGTTTGACTTTGAAAATCAAAGAAGTATCATCAGCAAACAAAACAATCCTGTTGTTGTCCCCATGTAAAAGGGTAGGTCATTAAAATATATAAGGAATAAAAATGGGCCGAGTATTTCCCTGCGGGACGCCCATAGTAACTACTGATCCTTCTGAACGTGTACCATTAACATCCACTCTCTGAATTCTATTGTTCAAATATGAAGTCAGAAGATCGAGAGCCTTGCTCCTTATGCCGTAACTAACTAACTAACTATCTTCACGCCAAATCCCTTGCGGGGTAGGCAGAAAGAACCGAGCGCCACACGGCACGGTCCATACACACCTCACTTGCTTCTTCAACTTTCATTTTTCTTTTCATGCATGCACGTCGGTTCCTACGGCTCTTGACACCACCTTCAACTAACACACGATTAATTTGGTCGTGGTAGGTGTGTCGTGGCCTTCCCCGACTCCTACGTCCATCCACTTTCGCGTTGTATATCTGTTTTGTCATTCTTTCATCTCCCATTCGTTCCACATGCCCGAACCATCGTAGCATGCCCTTCCTTACTTTAAAACCGACACTCTCTTTCAGACCAACTCTCTTTCTTACATCTTCATTCCGAACGCGATCTGCGAGCGTTACTCCGCAGATTTTGCGTAGCGCGCGCATCTCGACCGCGTTTATTCTACTTTCATGCGTTTCCTGCCATACCCAACTCTCGCTTCCATACGTTAGCGTAGGTATCAGCACCGCATTGTGTACTGCGAGCTGGGCCTTTTGACTTAAGCCCTTGGTACCTAAAAGTTTGCCGAACGCTCCATTCACACTAAGTATTGCCCGCAGTTACCCTCTTTTCTACATCAGCGGTGTACCGTCCATCCCTGCTAAATGCACATCCAAGATATACAAACTCATCCACCTGTTCCAGCACTACATCATTTACAGTTATCCTGGCATTCGTTCTGTCCTCTTCTCTTTCGAATACCATCACTTTCGTTTTAGTCGCGTTCAAATGTAAGCCTCTCATTAGACAATCATCTTTCATCGTTGTGATTAGTGACTGTAGTTCTGATGGCGATTCGGCTATGAGCACGGCATCATCTGCATACAGCAAACAGTTCACAAGTAAGTCACCCATTCGCAATCCAACATTCATCGATCTTACTCTCTTAAGACAATCGTCCAGGTACAGGACAAACAGCAGAGCCGACAGCACGCAGCCCTGTCTGACGCCAATGTTGACGTCAAACCAGGGAGACAGGCTGCCGCCCACCCGCACACATGCCGTACATCCCACATATGTAGACTGCACAGCACGAAGCAGCGCACCATCAATCCCGTATCCTGGCAATATAGTTGCCAAGTGGGGGGCAATGACATCTATAATACTTGATATGGATTTTACTGATAACCCCCAAAGTTCAGCGGTTTTTTTAACATTAATAGATCTAAAAGCTTTTATGATGTCGTTGCAGTTGACAACGGTGAATTCGAACGCGCCTTCACAGGCAGCAACGGATTCTGCTAATAATAGCTCGGCGGAGGTAGAAGACGACCGAAGAGTGTTAGTACATTACTGAAGAATTTTTCGAACTCTGTCGCTACTTCCATATCCTCCGAGACGTGGCGATTGTTTATCTTTAAATCGAACTTTCTTTCATTCACTGTACACCTACCACATTCCGCATTTATTATGTTCCAGGTAGTTTTAATTACATTCGCAGAGTCTAAAATTTTATTTCTAATGAAATTAGATTTGGCTAAGGAACAGGCTTGCTAAAATATCTTTGAATATTTTTTTACATATTCCTGAAATTCAGGGTTGAAATTATATGATTTTCCAGAATACAGTTCATATAGGCTATGACGACTTTTATAAATTCCAGGTGTTGCCCAATCACTGAAAGCAGAACTGCCTCCAATTGATAATGTTTTCGGGGTGAAAATTTTCCCAAACACATCATGTATCAAATTAAATAAATTGGTGTAGGATTCATCTAATCAGACTCATGGGAGCGTAAACGAAGGTGCAAGGGTCAGCTCACAGATATCAGAAAAAAGGAGATGTGCTGTTGAGTAAGGAAATGTATGAAAACCGGGTGTCGCTTGCTGAGCCCCACTCCGTGCTCAACGCAATCAACCCGACCAATCATCGGAATAGTAAAAACCAATCACACCTCAGCTCCACTGCTGCAAACAAAATCATTGGCCAAAAAAGTCGGTTTCTCTGCCAATGAAATAGCTCTAGTGATGAGGCAATATTTTAAGAAATGGTACAGTATCGATAGTTGTATACAATTTTAGAGAAAAATGTATGTGAAAAAACATTTGTGATATACTTATTGGGAAGTACCTAAATGTTTTATAACTATAATAGTGACGTGTATTATGTATTGTATCTATGCGTGGTTAGATTAAAAACAAATAATACTGTGTTTACTCATTTAATTAACATGAAGTCAATCACAATCTTAGTACTAAGTAAATGAAATAAATAATGTCACATTTTTATGATCCGCTACATAACTATAGCAACGCATAGGACATTTTATTTTGAATAATAGCAATAAAGAAGCGCTCGTGGCCCGTGGACTCAGTGTTCTGTAAACGATCACTGCAGTAAGCAACTTTCACTATGGCCGGTCCATGGATGGGTGACCATCCATGTGATCACTTTGTGACATTAATTTGAGCGTTTCCGTGCTTCGGAAGGCACGTTAAGCCGTTGGTCCCGGTTGCCAGTAAAATGGCAGTCGTTAAGCTAAGTTGAAGGTTTTATTTCAACAGCAGGCAGTCACAACCTGCGCCTGTCTATTTAAACACATCAATACGGCTCACTACCTATTAAGTGGGACAAATTATACAAAGGTGAAATGTGGGCATATAATATGCCTCTGCCTACCCCTTCGGGGATAAAAGCGTGGCCATATGTATGTATGTATGTATGTAATAGTTTCTTATAATCTAGGTCCCTTAAAATTTTGAATTAGGATTATTAACTATTCTCTGAATTTCAATCATGTGTACTTAAGTGTACGCATATTACCATTTTAAAACACACAAACTTTATGATTTAAAAAAATATTGTAGTTATCAACCCTATAATACCATTTTCACCGAGATTTCACCAGCAAATCTCGGCCTACAAGGGGTAGGCAGATTTGCTGGTGAAATCTCATTTCTACTTAGAAACGGCGACATGACAAAACAAAACTTCGCTTTATTTTTAGAGGCTGAAACATTTCAGGCTCAAAATGAACTGAGCATATGGTACTATTTTTTTTAGGGGAACCAATTATCTGGCCGCCCTGTAGCATCGATCCATTTCTTTTTAAAAGTTGGATCTTTTCGAAATCTGTAAAGACAACGCAAGGCACATTTTTGATAAAAGCATCTAATTGCAATGTTACTTTTAAACCTCACATGCGAAGGCTGTGAAAACCCAAAAATAGTAAATTTTTAATAGCAAATCTTAATTGGTTATATATTACTTTGATCTTGCATAAAAGAGGGTGATTTGCAACAAGAAAAGTAACAAAATCCAGTTAATAGTTAATTTAATTGTCGCTTTATTGGGTCTAGATTTTTTTTTAATATATACATATTTGGATGATAATTGGTTGCAAACGCCTTCCCGTAATTTAATTAAAAGAAATTTCCAAAATAATCCCATAGAAAGCTTCAAAACCAATATTGAATTCATGCCATACATAAATGTGCATTTAAAACAGTGTAGATAAGCGTGCAAAAAATATAAGTAATACCCATCAAGCCGTTAGAATGGGAATAAAAGGGATATTTATTAAAAGGTTACAGAAGCACAGTAAAGCACTTAACACATTCCTAACTATGTAGGTAACTCACTAACCTTCACTTTATTTCAAATAAACTTACTGTATTGTTCTGTTTTACATTTTTTGTACACTGTAATATAATTGAAATATGTTTTAAAAATATTTAACATTCACTCACCAATCTATAACATAAAACAATCCTAGGAAAATGTTATCGATAATCCGATATTTGATCTGAATGACCACATACATCCGGTACATCCCTAACTCGCTTCTCCATGCAGCGAGCGTATTAATCGACTCATGAATCGAGTACGATTCTTTCCCGCGTAACCCGCGTTCTATCCATTGCGTCGTGGGATGTGGTATCGAACTTAGTTAGTACTACTCAGCACGACATGTATTTTGAACACAATAAAGTCTACGTCTACTGCGGTAATACTGCTATATCACAGTACACAGTATCAAATATGTGCCGGCTGTGGTTTTTAATTGAATTTTATAATAAATACAATGAATTACTTGTATTTACATATGGTAAGTGATGCCATGGGTAGTAAAGTTTTTTATGTTACTTCGGTTTTTGCATACAGTGACGGAACAAGGCGGCATTTTGAACTATTTCACTGTCGCGATCAACTCAACACTGATCACTCTGACACGCCGCTCACGACTAACCTGTGGGGCGAGCACGAATAATTGTGAAAAAGTATTCGTATCGTCATCGACAAAAATTTGTATGAGATTTGTACAGCGCCCCTATCGTGCGTAAAGATAACTAAATTTGGTAACACGAATGATTTTAATTTGCTTTCGTATCGCAAGCGTATCGTCGAGTACTCGATATCCTCGATATTTGACACTTTATAAACAAATTTGGCAGCACGAACATACATTTTGACATACGGTAACGTAAATTTCAAAGGCTGTCTATCGAGTAAGACGAATTTTTATACACTTAAAATTTGTTGGTGTGAAAAGTATCGAAACTTTTCAAACCACGATTCAACCCATTTTTAAAGTATTTCGTGTTTATTTTGTGTTGTGTTAGAGTGCAAAGACCGCCACTTTACTCATATAATCCTAATTAATACGTTCTTGGTGCAAATTTACTTCAAAATGTACAAGTTTAACAACGAAAATCTATGTATGGCTGAGAGTGATATTGGTGGAACTCATAAGGAAATGGATCAATTATTTCAATGTAGAAAGCATTTTTATTGACTGATATGATTGATATGTGTTCAGTGATTACCGAATTATTTATGTAAACAAGATATAGAAGGACCATTATTGATGCTTTATTTGAATAAAAGATAAGATAAACTTACGTATTCTTTTTATTTCTATATACATAAGTAAAGCTTCACATACATAGGTACACCGTAGAATATGGTGTCCGATTTTAACAACAGTTTCATTCAACACCTTTTTAGTTTTCTTTGGGGCAGACTAGATACCAGCCGTCTTCCAAGCGGGCATAGTTCCAATAACACTATACCTACATAGCGAACTTTGCATCCTTTCTTTTCACTCGCACAACAACTCCCAGAATTAGGGAAAAAGACCTTGTTCTCATTATAAACATAATCCGTGATTTTTAAAGAAAGTAGGTATAACCTTCAAGAATGTAAAACCAAAACAAACTTGACCTTGTCAATGGAGAGAAGTACCTAGTGTCGTTCGGAAACCATATTTTATAAAAATGTTTCCACATATTGTTTTATTTTTCAAAACTTAAAGCATTTTATAATCTCCCGTAACTTAATCACGTATTTTCTTTAATCATGCAACCATTTTTTGTTGATTTGATCAATATACAAGACATTTTGCTTGAAAATAATAAGATATTTATAGTATAATTTAGTTTTCGAACGTCAAATTAATCTCACAAGTTCCTCACTATTTACGTTAGGATGACGTCACTGACGTTATCGTATCGAGAGCTCGAAACGATAGCGTTAGTGCTTCGTGCTGCTGCATAACGTCGTTCTCTGTTTATGTATCGTGGACTCGATACCTTTACGATACGATTGCCGTCATTTTTCGTGCTCGAGGCACTGATCATTTTTGTCAGATTGGACGGACACCGATACGCGCGCATGCCATTTCTCCTTTTTTCTGATTTCTGTGGGTCAGCTAGTGTGTGTCTGTACCCAGCAGCGGTTGACCGTTGCCTGTCAATCAGTGTGCTTATAAATAAAAGAAGGTCGTAAGAAATAATTTGAGGGTAGTATTGAATATTACCTTTTATAGATGAAGTAATTTTTCACATTCACATCGCTAGGTTTACTTTTCTCAATTGTCTTTTTTAACTTAATGTAAAGAATTTTATAAGTAAAAAGTACATAAGTAGTTAGATTTAATGTAGATCTAATCGCCTGTCTAGATTTTGTTTTTTTTAAAGTGCGTAATTTAAAAGTACATCGCTGAGTAACTGTTATAGAAGAAGTAATTTTGTGTAAAAACTAAAACGGAACAAATTGCGTGTTATACATATCTCGATAAAACTAATATAGATCTAATTATTTAATGAATTCGTTGCCACGCAGACAATGGTCAACCGCTGGGTACAGACACACTCAGCTTGTACATTAATAAAACTGTAGAGGGTCGTCGAGAGTCTGTACATGGAAGATATTTTGAAAATTGTAATTGTAGGGCGTTCTCTAATCGATACTGAAGGCGAAAATGTAATTTAAATTTTTCATGTCTGTCTGTCCGTCTGTCTGTATCCCGAATAACTATAACGCCGAAACTACTGAATCGATTTGAATAATACTTGACACAAGCTTATGATCCGAGGAACATTTTTCAGTTGTACCAAAAAAAAAACGATGACCGTATGAATTTAGACGATGTGGTGGGAAATCCCACCACGTGTCGTCCAATTTCAATTTTTGTTTTGGTGTCACAAGTCTCAATGTTGAGGGTTTTGTAGTTCAGAAATTAGAGACATCTCAACTTTCGCTAAACCTATAGGTTTTCTTTGAATGTAAAGGTCATTCTAAACTGGCGTGTTTGCTTAGTCATAAAAGAGCTTAAAGATTAAGGGTATTGTAAAATGACTGAATTGTTTTAGAATAGACTTAATCTCTAAGCTCTTTTATGACTAAGCAAACAGGGCTGTTTTACACGCTCCTAAGAGTCTGATGAAGATATAGGTACCTCTCCTTTCATAGTCCTTATGTAACGTAAACGAAGTGGCGAGGGGCAGCAAGTTGTAAATAAAAATGTACTCTTTTTTGTAAGTCTGTACTTTATTTGTACCCCCTTTGAAATGAGATATACTCTATTTCTTCTAGAAAAAGTTGGCAACCCTACTCTGTGGCGCGTTCGGTAGTGATACCGCCTGCGGCGCTGTAGGTCGTGGGTTTGATTCCTCCCGGAGACTAATATTTGTGTGACCCATAAATGTTTGTCTCAAGAATCTAGGTGTTTCTATGTATAATATGTATGTATTTAAAAGTATATAAGTATGTAGCAGTAGTATCCGTGGTCTGATACCCATAACACAAGCAGGTTATTCCTAGCTTACTTTGGGATCAGATAGCGTTGTGTGTAAAGTCCGTGAATATTTATTTATTAAAAATAAAATCAAATCTTTCCTCTTGAATCCGTCTTAGTGATGTGGCCAGAAGGATAATATAGAACCTAGGTATTTTAATGATTCGTGTAACAGGAAGGGTAATGAACTAAGCAATGAAACAGAGCTTATCTCTGTTGTAAAACACAACGGCAACCTAAAACAACAGTTGTCCTTGCTAAGTGTGCGGTTAGATGAAGTGACTAGGGAACGGGATGAACTGCTAAGAATAGTTAATAATTTTGATAAGTGCAGTGCAGAGTATGAACGCGCCTTGAACCGCATAGCTGATCTGGAACATGAGCTTAGGGACTCCCACCAACAAATAACCCAGCTAGAAGAGATCTCTTTGCAAGTCAGTACCCAACAAAACCAAACCTTGTTTGACGAACTAATAGATAGGTCCCCACAGTTAGTTACCGCTGCAAAACCCAAACAGACAGACATTATAGACCTTACAAATGATACTCCCAATCACACTGCAGTATCGGCTAAAATAGGTTTAGGTCATTGTAGTAACAAAAAGTTAAAACATTATATAAAAATAAATAAGTTGATAAGAAAAAATCAAAGTTTGCTTAATAATAATAAAAACTTCACCAAAAATATTAAAAATTGCAGAAACAGATTAGATATATTACATGAACTAAATTTATGCACTGAAAAGTTAGAAAGTAGTCAGAAACAGCATGCTGCAGATACACAGGAATTTAGTTATAAATTACAACAGCTTCAAGATTCCTTGGAGTCTGTTAAGACAATGTATGATAAATCTCAACTGATTATAAAAGAATATTCTTTGGCTATGGATAAACTTTTAAACTCAACATCTCATTATGCTGACCGTTTTAGCTCTTTAGCAGATAAAACAGAATGTAACTGCAGCCAACCCGAACCAGGGCCGAGCCCGAGCCGGCCACTTACCCTGTCTGGTCACCAGATGCATAGGATACAAAAACAGGTCAATCTAGGTCTTATAAAAGATAACAGCGAAAATAGTCGATGGATCATGTTCAGTGATGAAATTGGAAGAGACATGGGGTCAAAATTAAATTTTTGTACACAGGGGCAGTCCTTTATAAATCACTGCATGCCTTCTTCATCCTATACACAAATAATGAAGTCCATATGTAGTTATAAATTTCAACAGAAAGACAATCTGGTCATTTTCATAGGAAACAGGATAGGTATAACCAAACAAAAACTTATTAAATATTATTATAAATTAAACTCCTTTGATTTAAATAATATTATTATTTACACACTGCCTTACTGTAAGCTTATGCCAGCTGCAGAAAATAGGATTAGGTACTATTTAAATTTGTCATTGGACACAATAACATGTCATAATATAAAGTTTCATATAATTGACACTAACACTATTGTTAGAAAAAAATAACATTTTTATTTGACTAAAGGAAAGCATAAGCTTCTGGATTATTTTAAAAGACAGGTAGCAATGTCGCTACATTATTTTATGCCAAATGCAAAAAATATGTTAGCCAAAAATCTGGCTATACCTGCTCCTTTTGAGCAAATAATTGACATTGATATTAGAACCCTGGATAGCTGTTTATATCCAAGTAATTTAAATTAGTATATAAGACAAAAGAGCAACGTTCTTGCACTAAACTTGACACAATGTATAAATCAAGGAATGTTAAATCTAGCCATTTAGTTCTACAACAGCCACATGAAAATTTTATATCTGATTGCTCTCAGGCCGTTGAATCTATTAATCTTAAATATAATACTTTAAACCTGGTGCACCAAAATGTTGAAGGCCTGATTGGTGGAAAAGAATTGGAATTGGAATTGTACATGGACTTGAATAGCATTGATATTTTTTGTGTAACAGAACATTGGTTAAGGCCTTATCAAGTCATGTTCAATTTCAAAAATCACCGGGTTGCTAGCTCGTTCTGTAGAATAAAATATAAACGGGGAGGCTCTTTAATTATTATTAATAAGTCAATAAAGTGTAAAGAACGTAAAGACATAGTAGACCTCTCTGTTGAACGAGTTATTGAGATAGCCAGTATAGAGTTTGAGCGGTTCATTGTACTAAGCGTATACAGTCCCCCGGATGCTCCATATGCACAGTTCGAAGAGAAACTTGAAGAAGCATTGTTTAAATGCCAAAGTACAAAAAAAAACCGTCTTATTTTGTGGGGACTTCAATGTAGACATTTTAGAAACTGCACGGGAACCTTTACAGAGAGAGAAAATGTTAAATTTGTTCAAGTCATTTGGTTTGTATAATATATTTTTGGAACCTACTCGTATAACTGCCACTAGTGCTACTTGTATTGATAATATTTTTACTAATAAAAATTCCATTAAAAAATGTATAGTGGACCCTGTAAAATCAGATCATCGTGGCCAGTCTGTTTCTTATCTGAGAAATAGTAGGGAAACTAAGAAGATTATTAGTTTTGTCCCAGTTAACACACATCGCTTGGAAACTTTTAGAAGAAACTTAATCAAGAAAATAACAGAATTGCCTGATTACATTAGCGTAGAAGAATCCTACTCTGATTTATTTAATTTGATACATACTGTGTTTGGGAAAATCTTTACCCCGAAAACATTATCAATCGGAGGCAGTTCTGCTTTCAGTGACTGGGCTACACCCGGAATTTATAAAATTCGCCATGAACTATATGAACTGTATTCTGAAAAATCATATAATTTCAACCCAGAGTTTCAGGAATATGTTAAGAAATATTCAAAGATATTTAAGCAAGCCTGTACCTTAGCCAAGTCTAATTTCATTAGAAATAAATAAAATTTCATATTCGGTCGCGCTCTTTCAACATACGGCCGTGTTTGTTAATTCTTAATATTGAATTTTGCAAGAATTCCAACAGTTCTCAAAGTTTTTACTTAGACCCCTTGCTGTGTGAATAATAATGATGGATATGGGCAAGTGTGGAGTCTGCAGTGAATTATTAACGGATGGGGCGCACTGCACATCATGTAACCTCGTGATGCATTTTCACTGCGGTGGTGTCAACGAATCCGGCTATAGGAGGCTGGGAGACCGTAAGCAATCATGGCGCTGCGTCAAATGTAAACAGGCAGGTAATACCATACCAGTCTCACCAATATCACCTATGTCTGGGACTGACTCCGCGGTCCTACGGGAGATACGTGCGCTGTCCTTGAGGTTTGCTGCGTTGGAGAATATGAGGGAAGAAATAGTTGCTTTGCGGAATGACTTCGTGGATCTCAAAACTTCCTTGAATAATCAATACAGCGAAGTCATTAAAGAATTTACTGGCAAAATCAAGACCATGGAGCAACGCATCGTCCAGGTTGAAAAAATTCAGGGCCAAGTTGAACAGCTTCAACTTCGAGTGGATAGGTTGGAGGATGAGAACAACTATAAGGAACAATGGTCACGGATGAACAATGTGGAAATTAAGGGCATACCACAAACCAGTAATGAAAACTTATTCGACATATTAAATAAAATCAGTAGTAAGATCAGTTATCCAATTCAGAAAAATCAAGTTAACTTCATCACTAGAGTACCGACCAACGAAAAAGATCGTATAAAACCGGTCATAGTGTGTTTCACTCAGCGTTACGTGAAGGAAGACTTTATAGCTGCAGCCAGACGTGAACTAAAGACCTTACACCTGACGCCCGCTAAAGTTGGACTAAATGGCAACAATAAAGTGTTTATCAATGATCATCTTACTGTTAAAAACAAAATGTTGTTGACCAAGACTAAAAAAATTGCAGCTGAAAAGGATTTTCAATATGTCTGGGTCAAGAATGCGAAAATATACGCAAGAAAAAACGATACCTCGCCGATAGTGATGGTCAGAAGCGACAACGATATATCAAAAATCATATAAAGTACTTGCGAATGATATTTTATACAAATGTTAATGTGTGCTCCACAATTCAATTATTCGTGTCTAAATTTGATGCAAAAAAGTTTGAGAGTCGTGGTAGGATGTGTGCTAATTGCGTTTTTCTATTACATTTATGTCGCTACATTGTGCCCCTAGGTATACCAACAAATTTGTATTTTTGCTATAACATGTTTTGCTGCGGTAGAATGAGCCGTGTGTATTGCGAAATGCGGTGCAATTTGCTTCGCGGACGGTATGCGCTTGTGACTGATTGCGCGATGCGTTTCTTATCTCAGTACCGGTTGATGCCTATTGTGACCTTTGAAAACATATGTTTCTATGAGGTGCCTTCTGCCGAACACTGTGCACTGCTGTGTCTAATTTATTTATCTACTACCTGCTGTGGTGTGGATTATAAAAGTTTGAAAAGTAATTTGCATAATATGATATTTTGCGTTTTTCTACTTAAATCTAACTTATTGTTGCACTTTGTATCTATACTTCATAATTATTTGACTATAGTAATAAATTCTAATGGCTACGCTTAGTGTATACTACCAGAATGTTCGTGGTTTACGTACGAAAACGGATAAGTTATTGCGGAGTGTATGTCTCAGTTCTTATGATGTGGTTATAATTACGGAAACGTGGCTTGACGATAGTTTTTATAGCAGTGAATTGTTCGATAAACGATATCTTGTGTGGAGACGTGATCGTGACTATTCCCGGACCGGTCAAAAATATGGTGGTGGTGTCTTGATTGCTGCGAAACATGAACTCACAATTATTGAGAGGCCGGACTGGCGTAGTTCAGCTGAGGATATTTGGCTATCGTTCATTTCCAACAGGTCAAACTCACAGGTGAGTTATAACTTACATATATGTGCACTTTACCTGTGTAGTGAGAATCAAGGTAACCCATACAGTACCCAGTTGTATAATTTCACAGATAAACTTAATAATTTAATGTTAACCCATCCACTTGACAAATTTTTAGTGGTAGGGGATTTTAACTTCGCTGACGAGGTTGAGTGGGGTCTGGGGGACGCGAATGGTAGCTATTATGTCCCTCTAAATATTATCTCTCCTCAGCCTATCATTGAATTCTTTGATGCGGTTGAAACATTTAACATGTCGCAGTATAATGGTGAGCGTAATGAAAAAGGCAGAATTCTGGATTTAGTATTTTGTAATGATTGTGTGTCGGTCACGGGAAGTGAAGAGCCATTGGTACACCCTATTGATTCGCATCACAAGCCCATAATTATTAATACTAACTTTATTGAAATATTCAAACTCATTGACAAGCCTACGCCGCGCTATATCTTCTCAAAGGGTGATTATGAGGCTATTAAGTGTGAACTTGATTTGGTAAATTGGCCTCAGCTATTATACGCATCTACTTTAGAGGATGCTTTGACTAAATTCTATAGTTTACTTTACGAGCTGCGTGACAAACATATCCCAATTAAGTCTTTAAAGAAATCATCTTATCCGCCTTGGTACACCCGTGCACTAATAAAAGTTATTAGGGAAAAACATAAATTTCACAAAAAATATAAAAAATATAAAAATGTATCCGATTATAATTCGTTTTCTACGCTACGAAGTAGGGCGGCTAATTTGGAAAAAACTTGTCACATTAAATATCTAAAATATATTGAGGATTCCATTGTAAGAAATCCAAAAACGTTTTGGACATACGTGAAAAGTAAACAAAGCTCTGGCACATTTCCAAAAGTGATGTACTACCGTGATACTACGGTTAGCACGGGAGAGGATATTAGCAACCTATTTGCTAGCTTTTTTCACTCCACCTTCTTAGCACCTGAACCAACTACATACACTGCCGCTGAAAATGATAGTAATACTGCAGTATCGGTAAGCACAGTTGACATTAATCACATACGCGTATTAAAACTACTCAAATCATTGGATATCACCAAGTCAGGTGGACCTGATGAAATACCTCCAATATTTATAATCAATTGTGCCGACAGTCTTGCTAAGCCTTTGTGTATTTTATTTAGTCGTTCTCTCTCTGAAGGCATAGTTCCGCAGATTTGGAAGTCTGCATTCGTAACCCCGGTACATAAAAAAGGTGAACAAGCTAATATAGAAAATTATCGACCCATATCGAAAATATGCCTGTTTTCGAAGGTGCTGGAACGTATTGTCCACACTGACGTGTACACGGCCCTCAAGTCTAGCATTGGAGATGAGCAGCACGGCTTTGTTAGAAACCGCTCCACTACATCTAATTTACTACTGTCACATGAGTTCATTACAAATGGCATGACACAAGGACAGGCCGACGTAGTTTATACGGACTACAGCAAGTGTTTTGACCGTATAGACCATCGAGTACTTCTCGACAAGTTGATGCTTGCTGGGATACACGGAGACCTGTATCGATGGCTTTCCTCATATATAGAAAATAGAACACAGGCTGTGGTCCTTCAGGGCTATGCTTCTGTTTGGAGTTCTGTTCCATCTGGTGTTCCACAAGGCTCCATTCTTGGACCTCTATTGTTTACACTCTTTATTGCAGATGTCAAACAGTGTTTTCATCATTCGTATATCTTGCTTTACGCCGATGACATGAAAATTCATAAAGTTGTGCAGGACATTTCTGATGCTCACGAGCTACAGGATGACTTGCGTAGGTTTGAGAGGTACTGTCATCGAAACAAGCTCCATTTAAATATTTCTAAATGCTATCACGTAACATTCTCACGTCGCACATCTCTAATAAATTATAAATACGTTCTTAATAATAAAATAATTAGTACAGTGGACAGTGTTCGGGATCTGGGAATCGTACTGGACAGTGGGCTTCTTTTCGATCAACACGTCAGTAGTATCGTTAAAAAAGCATCTAAGGCCCTCGGATTTATATTGCGAGCTACTACCGGTTTTCAGTCTCTAAAGCCTGTAAAAATTCTATATTGCTCGTTTGTGCGAAGCCATTTAGAGTATGCATCGCAGGTCTGGAACCCTCAATATGAGATATATAAGTCACGGATTGAGGGCGTTCAAAGGAAATTTCTGCGTTGCCTTGACTATAGGGCCCAGCAATATTCAATTGACTATGATCATCGTTGCCATAGATACCACTTCTTACCTTTAGAGGTGAGACGCAATGTTGGTGATATCTGCTACCTACTCAAGGTTGCAAATAGTAAAATTGACTGCCCGCAGCTTTTGGCCAATGTGTCTCTGCGTACAAATATATTAGGCCTTCGTCAGCGACCGATATTAGATGTTCCGATGGTTGCTACAAACTACAGGGCAAATGCGTTCTCTGTTAGAAGTGTATCCCGGTTCAATGAGCTTCCGCGGCAATTTAACATAGACCTGTTCAACACCAGTGTAGCGACAATTAGACGACGATTGGCGGACTCCTACTTTGATTTTACCGAGTGATTGATAAGGATATGACAGTGTTAAGGTAGTTGAATTGTGGCGTCTCCTTTGATTCGTGTTACTGTTATTATTGTTTTTTTTGTTGTTTGGTTTTGTGTTGTTACTGTTGTAATTTCAAGCATACATCGATATTAAGTATAATCTATATGTGGAAGCTTGTTATTAGCGATCTGATAATATTAATTGTATACTCAATTTATTTTATTAGTCTGTAAGCTTTCTTAATATTAAATAAATAAATAAATAAATAAATATATAAAATTTATGATTCTGCGAATGTAATTAAAACTACTTGGAACATTATCAATGCGGAATGTGGTAGGTGTACAGCGAATGAAAGAAAGTTTCATTTAAATATAAACAATCGCCACGTATCGGGGGATTTGGAAGTGGCGACCGAGTTTGAAAATTTTTTCAGTAATGTTCCAATAGAGATAACTGACACTCTCCAGTCGTCTTCCACCTCCGCCGAGCTATTATTATAGTAGGGGAGCCCACGAGGCTAAATCGGGATTTACTCGAGCGTCGTAGAGACCTATTGGGATGCAAAGCTTAGATGATACGAAGAAAAAAATGTTATGATATATACCTTTACATCGGTGGGGGAAGCGGCTATAGATTTTTAAATATGTAAAAAAAACTGTTGCATGGACATCCTGTTGCGCGTCAGATATTGATAGCATCAATGCTCTACGTATTTTTAATAATGTACGTATGTTAATCTGATCGTTAGCATGATGCGGGTGGTTGTATTTAAGGGTTGAAAATGGAAAAAAAAATTAATCGAGCGCGTCAGATTTTCTAAGGGAGTGTTAAGTGCGCCAAAAAAAAGCTCTCATTCACTAATCTGACGATTTCGATGGGACGCAAACTCGTGGCCATTTTCATAATGTGCAAAAAAAATTCGCAATTTTGAAATACTCAAGCGCGTCAGATTAAGATATATATGGTTCATCTTTATGTTCTAAACGTACTGTCTCATAATCTGACGATTATCTAGAGGGATTGGCCTGATCTGAGAAAAAAAAATTAGAAAAACGGTTCACCTTAAAGGCCATCCCTGCAACTTCCCGCTAATTCCATTCCTGGGCTCTTAAAATTGTACTTATGACACTTTTGAGCTCAAAATAGAATTTATGTGATATTTTGAGCTCGCTGAGTTCAAAGAAATAATATTTCTATGCATTTGAGCTCTCTCAGCTCGAAAGTCTGATAGAAGTTTCATAGAACACTAATTTTGGAATTTTCAAACCGCAATAACTTTTGAATGGATCAACCGATTTTCACGCGGTTGGCGGCATTCGACGCAGTTTTATCATCCTCATAAGTAATTTTGCAATTTTAATTGATCGAACCACAAATATAATAATAATAATATCAAAATAGCAAAACGTTGCAAACAGTATGCCACGAGTCTTTATGATCAGCTGTGATGGCGTCATGGCAGCAGAAACCAGAGTGGGGACGGAGTGAGAGAGTAATAGATAGAGAAAGAGTGAGAGAGGAATAGAAACGCGGAGAAGGCAATGTAGGCATCACGCAACTGCACGCATTTACACTACGCGCCAAATATCTTTGCGCCTATGAAGTTGGTTAAAAAATCAAGGTTGCGCAGGTACAATCGCAAACAAAAGTACTAAGTCTAAAAATTCATTTTATCGATGCCGTTGCGTAATTTCCAGGACATAGATGTTTTGAATAGGTCAATATTAATTCTATACTATTATTAAAAGTAAGTAGTAGTAGTAGTACGAACGAAGTTCGTAGACGCAAAGATATTTGGCGCATAGTGTAACTTAATCGACGAATTTTTGTTATTTCGGCTTGCGGAAATCGTCAGATTATATATTTTTCATTATTCTTGAATTATTTCCTTCAAAATAAAAAAAAATTTAGCTACGCTCGAGAATGTCGAGATGACGTTTTTTTTACAACTTTGTTGCCCTCCCCTTTTTTTACGTCACTCTCAAATTGTCAGATTAGTGGAATATACACTTTTTAGGATGTAATTAACTCACCCTACCTTAATCTGACGCACTCGAGAATTTCTGATGGTCAATTTTTTTTTACTAATCTGATCCTGTATCCTTCACGGGCGGCCTTATATATGGGCCTCATGTTTTGTGGAGGTACTTAACCGGGTACAAGGTATCCCCGTGTATATTAATCTGTCGCGCTTTAGTAAATCCCGAAATCCCTTCTTGGGCTCCCCTACTATTAGCAGAATCTGTAGCTGCCTGTGAAGGCGCGTTCGGATTCACCGTTGTCAACTGCAACGACATCATAAAAGCTTTTAGATCTATTAATGTTAAAAAAACCGCTGACCTTTGGGGGTTATCAGTAAAATCCATATCAAGTATTATAGATGTCATTGCCCCCCACTTGGCAACTGTGTTTAACGATTGCGTCTCAAGTGGTGTATTTCCTGATTTGATGAAACACAGTAAAGTTATACCACTATTCAAGGCTGGCACCGCTTCAGATCCGGGTAATTTCAGACCTTTCTCGGTGTTGTCGACCTTGAGCAAGATATTTGAAAAATTGATACTAGAGCAGATGCTGATCTATTTTAACAGTCACAAATTATTTCATGAGAAACAATTTGGCTTCACTAAAGGACGTTCGACTACCGATGCTGGTGTAGAGTTATTGAAATGTATTTATGACGCCTGGGAGGATAAACAAGATGCAATTGGTGTGTTTTGTGATCTGTCTAAGGCATTTGATTGCGTCCAACATAAAACATTAATCAGGAAATTACACCATTATGGCATAAGAAGCAAGGCTCTCGACCTTCTGACTTCATATTTGAACAATAGAATTCAGCGGGTCGATGTTAATGGTACACGCTCAGAGGGATCTGTAGTTACTATGGGCGTCCCGCAGGGTTCAATACTGGGACCATTTTTATTCCTTATATATTTTAATGACCTACCCTTTTACGTGGGGGACAACAACAGGATTGTTTTGTTTGCAGATGATACTTCTTTGATTTTCAAAGTTAAAAGACAAATAGATAACTATGACGATGTCAACAATGCAGTCTTGAAAGTGGTTCATTGGTTTAACACTAACAATCTTAGACTAAATGATAATAAAACTAAATGTATTAAATTTACCTTGCCTAATGTAGCACAGTCAGAAACCAATGTTCAACTTAATGGTCGAGAGTTGGAACTTGTGGAACAAACCACATTCCTAGGGTTAACGGTTGATGCTGGTTTACAATGGGGTCCACATATTGTAAAACTAGCTAGTAGATTAAGTTCAGCAGCATTTGCTGTACAAAAAATAAGGCACTTGACTGATGTAGATACGGCTAGAATAGTTCATTTCAGTTACTTTCACAGTATAATGTCTTATGGTATTCTACTGTGGGGCAATGCTGCAGATATAAATAAAATTTTTATTTTACAAAAGCGGGCCATAAGAGCTATATATAGACTAGGTCCAAGGGTCTCTCTGCGCGAAAAATTCAAAGAGGTTAATATTCTTACTGTAGCATCACAATATATTTTTGAAAACCTTATGTATGTACAAAGAAGTCTACATAGTTTCGCTAAGTTAAGTGATCGACACAATGTCAACACTAGAAATAAAAATAACCTTGCTGTTTTTCATAGCAGATTGCACAAAACCAGCAATTCTTTCATGGGTAACTGTATACGCTTTTACAACAGGCTTCCAGACGAAATTAAAAGTATGTCCCTTAATAAGTTTAAAAGATCTGTTAAAAGTAAATTGTACTGCAGGGGCTACTATACAATCAATGATTATTTGTTGGATAAGGAAGCCTGGAAATGACCTGCTCTGCTGGATTCTCAAAAAAATTGTTAAAATGCCTAGTTTTAAATTCTTTAAAATTGTAAATAGAGCAAAAAAAAGAACAACCCGCTGAGTTTCTTGCCAATTCTTCTCAGGTGGGTCGCGTTGTGAACTGGTGGTAGAGTTTTTGTTTTTATATTCTGGACGTTTTACAAGCGCATCTGTATAATGCCTATGTGAAACAAATATATTTTTGATTTGATTTTGATTTGATTTGAGCAGTTAGTGTTTAATGTAGGTATTAATGGTGTCTAAATTGGTAAAGATATTTGGAATAATGAGGTATCAAATAATCATCTTAATCGTCTGAAGATTGCATCATATTCAATATACTAAAATCAATTTCAAAAGGTTGTTCCTCTGTTGAACTATAAAAACATGGAACGACCTGCCCGCACACGTGTTTTCCTCGGCACATTACAGGGCCGCCAACTTGAGGACCACTGTCGAAAGTCTTACGGACTGTGAGACTGGCCCCCAATCGCTAGATGCGCCACGGCTTACCATCAGGCTGGTGGCGACGTCAATTTGGCGAGCTAAATATAAAAAAATATAAAAATACCCTGTTAAAAACGTCAAATTAAAAGTGTATGATACCCGCGACTTCGTCTGAGGGACTTTGTTCCTGGTCCGACATCCCATGGAAACGTATTCTAGGGATAAAAAGTAGGTAGCTTAGGTATTTGTTATTCCATCACACACACTTTAATATAATCAATCTCTGTACCAATTTCAATCAGACCTGTTTTTATTACAGTGGTTTAAGGCCGATGATAGGGCTAACGACCTTGACTATATAAAACACGCGTCCTTCTAGCTAGAAACAGTAGGTATCTTATAGCTTATTTTACTTGTAATAAGTAGGTATTAATACTCATAATTATTTAAAGTAGAAAAAAAAGGAATTTATAGGTGTATGTTGTCTTCATATTTCTCATATTTTTTTCTTTCGAGTCAATAATTGAATTCATAAAATGCATTCATCTAAAAATATTTGGGGCTCATTCTATGATTATTTTACACATTATGTATAATTAATAGGTAAACAATAAAATTGTTATATCAAAAGCATATTTATAGACACATCTTGTAGAAACAAAAAATCTACTTTTTTTTTGTTCTATTAGTAGGCCTTTATTATTAAAAATTACAGAGAAACATAATTATTACATATCTATATTTACATTATTACTATCTAAACTAAACCTAAATAAGGCCTCCGTGGCATTGTGCCCAAAAAACTAGCAGCATTCCCCCTTTGAATAGCAATACCTATTCGTTGAGCGAGAAAACTGCCAGCCCTTGGGTTATAATAAATATAAATAAAAAATAAAATATCTTTTATTTCAGGCACAGTACCTATACACAGTTACAGTCCCATAGCATTAGCCTAGAATTCAAATAAATACATAAAATACAATTTAGATCCACCAATAGAGTTTCGTCCAGTAATAATAATAAATTATAATAATTTATTATTACTATTACATAATATAATAGTAGCAATGTAACAATAATAAAGAATATACAATTAAAAATTCCAATATTGCAGAATCACAGAGCGCCTAGATACTGGTAGAAGTCACAAACGTTTTACTATATTATATACAGAGTCCTAAATATTGCAATTACAATGCTATTTGTACTTTTAAGAAGTCTGTTATTAAAGGATATTCTTACTCTACGCATATACTCGTGAAAACCCGCCACTTTATGTTCGTCAAACATATCAGTCGCACTACACCGCCACGGCATGCGGCAGCCCCAGCATAGCACGGAACGCGTTGTTGTATTGTACCTAGGGCTTCCAAAATTACGGATTATTTAATTACGGAACTGGCTACGCAGTTTTATGCCCTAATTACGTAATTACGGAATTACGTAACTGCTTTGACTGTTTATAAAAACTGCCGGTATTTTCTTCAAAAAAATATCTATAATCTACCAACTTATTTGAAGAAATGGTCCATGGAAGATATTTTGAAATTTTTAATTGTACCTAGGGCGTTTTCCAAACGACATACTATACCTACTGCAAGGGCTACTAAAGAAATTAATGATTATTTGTTGGATAAGGAAGCCTGGAAATGACCTGCTCTGCTGGATTCTCAAAAAAAATGTTAAAATGCATAGTTTTTAGATTCTTTAAAAGTTTCTTGCCAGTTCTTCTCAGGTGGATCGCGTTGTGAACTGGTGGTTGAGTTTTTGTTTTATCAGGACGTTTTACAAGCGCATCTGTATAATGCCTAAGTGAAATAAATATATTTTGATTTGATTTGATACTAAAGCTGAAAATGAAATTTAAAAAAAAATGTCTGTTTATCTGTATCCCGAATAAGTAAAGAGGCGAAACTACTTAACCAATTTGAATGGTACTTGGCACAATTTGAGCTGAAGGAAGGATCTAGGATAGTTTCGATCATTGAACTAATATTACTATAATTAAATAAACTTAATTAAATAATTTAATAAACGGTAGGTACGCTAGATTAGACCAAATTCTTTTGCAGAATATTCTGCAACATATCGCTCTTTAAGGGCTTTTTAAAAGATTTAACCAACTTCTTTACTTTTTCTATGGTATCTTTATACAAAACTCTGTAACTGACACTCAAGATACGGGTATAGTATAGTAAGTCCGTCATCGCTTTTTTTCATCTTTACCGTCAGAATTTAATGATATCACTAATTGCGTAGTTACGGAGTTTTCATCTTAAATTACGTATTTATAAAAGCTCTTTAAACTGTCCGTAGTTACGTAATTGCGTTATTCCGTAATTACGTATTGGAAGCCCTAATTGTACCCGTAATGTGTTGTACTTAACTTTATTATAATTATGCCAGAGGGCGGCGGTGTAGAACGTCTGACAATATGCCTTGAATAACGTAACCTTGACTTGCACAGAGCATCTGGAGAAGCGTCTTGCCAGCATGTTACTTTTCATGGCCAGGGATCTTCTTTGTCTTTCGAGATCATCATGATCACTCAACGTCTCAGATATGATGTGACCCAGATACTTACATTTGCTTACAACATTAATAGGTTCTCCTAACAAGGAAATAGGCGGAACTTTTTCTGGACCCCTGCCACTCTTAAATATCATCAGTTCTGTTTTCTTTATGTTATACTTCAGACAGTGCCGCAGGGAGTAAGTTTCACAAATACAGATCAACTTACGCAACCCACTAACCGACGGGCTCAACAGCACCATATCATCGGCATAACTGATATTATTAAGGCATTCGCCACCAATATAACAGCCGGCTCTGGTGCCGCTGAGCTCCTCGATCAGGCCGTTAATATAAAGATTAAAAAGTATCGTTGAGGTTAAGCCACCCTGTCTCACACCACATTGAAGCCTATACGAGTCAGACAGTGCAGCGCCCCACCGAACCTGATTGCACTGGTTGCTATACCAATACTCTAAAAGTTTTATAACATTTTCATTAACATTAGTCCTTCTAAGTTTGTCCCACAGAATATTGTAATTTATTGTATCAAAAGCTTTGCTTATATCAAGGAAACAGGCGAAAACAGACGTGTTATTTTTAATGTAACTATTTACAGTATTTTTAAGGACAAAGATTGCAAAATCAGTAGATAGCCCTTCCCTAAATCCAAACTGTCCGCTACACAATCTTATGTTTTCTGTTAGATTTGGGTAAATTAGACGCTCGAGAATTTTAGATATTATTTTAGCCAAAGAAATAGGTCTGTAATTTGTTGAATTAGACACATCCCCATACCGTGATGCAGTAGGTAATTAGTGTTTGACACAGTGAAAGGTAAACAGTCTTTAGAACACCGTCGTCCGCACCGGTTATTATCATTATTGACATTATTCTTGTACTTCTGTCGACAAAAAAATATTTCATACACCTCTTTATTTCCTAGGCCAGGTCCCTTAACTGTTAGAGCATAATAACATTAATTAATTATTATTTATTTTCTATACAATCATCTATCTTCACAAACTTTCACAAGATTTACCTACTTAACAATTATAAAATAAAACAAAGAGCTAACTTAGTGTGCTGTAAACTTGTATATATAAGGGCCTGTCCATTTCATACAGCAATCCGTTAATAACTTACCTTTTGACTGCCTCTGTGGCGTAGTCGGTAGTGATACCGCCTGCGGCGCTGGAGGTCCTGGGTTCGATTCCTGGGTCGGTCCAAATATTTATGTGATCCACAAATGATTGTTTCGTTTGGGTGTTTACTATGTATAATATGTATGCATTTAGAAATATATAAGTATGTATATCAGTCGTCTAGATCCTATAGCACAAGCTTATATTAGCTTAATGTGGGCTAGATGATGTTGTGTGTGAATGTCCACAAACATTTATTTATTCATAAAAAAAAATAAGCTCATCACCTACATGCTTGGAAAATAACATTTGATCGAAGCCTACATGGAACAAAAAAAACTATAAGGTGAAATCTGGGATTATAGGTACTATGCCTCTACCTAAACCGATGAGAATAAAAGCGTGAAGACCTGTATCACTGTATACCTGTATGCATGTAAAACGTGAGAAAAAAAACACTATTATTTAATTTTATTGACGTTTTCAATCTCCTTTGCTTTCATGCGCAAATTCATTAGCCAGAATCAGCTTTATTACAGGAAATATACGAAAACAGAATAACTCGGATATTTTCACAATCACAACGCTGATATTTTGAGGCATTATTATAATAATTACTTATATTTCAATGCAAAAAAAATATGACTCATCTAATACAACAGAACTAACAAAAATAGTCTCGTTTGTTGATAAACTAGTTTCATTCAAATGCGACTTTATTTTCGGCGAAAAAGCATTTAATACGAGTAAACACTAATTATCATTAATAACGGGTGTTTTTTTTAGAGGTATAGAACTTTAAGTTGGCATAACTGTTTTAACTGGCGGTATTATTATCAGCTGTAAAGTGATTTATGTTTAGTTTGGTTGGGCATTTCAACATGAATAGACTGAAGCCTGAACAACGCTTCCAAATTGTGCAAATTTATTTTGAAAATATTGGTTCTGTCCGTAATGCGTATCGTGATTTTCATAAGCGAATTTTGTTTAGCGGTGCCGCTCACTTTTGGTTGAATGGATACGTCAATAAACAAAACTGCCATATTTGGGGTGAAGATGATCCTCAAGTGTATGTTGAGACACCGTTACATCCAGAAAAACTGACTGTGTGGTGTGCTTTATAGGCTGGTGAAATAATTGGTCCGTACTTCTTTAGAAACGATGCTGACCAGAACGTTACAGTCAATTGTGACTGCTATAGAGCGATGATTACTGACTTTTTTGTTCATCAATTGAACAACCATGATGTGCTGTAGTAGTGGTTTCAACAAGACGGCACAACATGTCACATAGCTCGTGCCACAATTGATTTATTGAAGGAAACGTTTGGTTACCGCATAGTTTCGCGTTTTGGACAAGTGGATTGGCCTCCAGGGTCGTGCGATTTTACGCCACTTGACTATTTTCTGTGGAGATATGTGAAGTCGCTCGTCTACGCCGATAAGCCCGAAACGATTGACCACTTGGAGGACAACATTCGGCGCGTTATTGTCGATATACGGCCAAAAATGTTGGGAAAGTCATCGAAAATTGGACCTCTAGATTAGACTACGTCCGAGCCAGCCGTGGCGGTTATTTGCCAGAAATCATATTTTAATTATAATGCCAGAAGATTTCCTTTCGAATAAAGTCATTTTCATATCAATAAAAACAATCACCTTCGTTTTATTCCATTTCAAAGTTCTATACCTCTGAAAAAACACCCTTTATAATATGTTTATAGAATAATTAATAGCCATGAAGTTCTAAGTACTAATAATAATAATTAAATTGCTTTAACCTGGGGAGTCCTGAATTTGAGAGTCCTGGGACATCCTTACCCGGGGCTCCCAACCGTGAAGTTTTTTAGTCAGTAGGAGATTTTCCCTCACGTTAAAAAAAAGGGGCACAGAATAATTTATTCTGTGGTCTGGTTTAGGCATAGGTCAAGGGTTCCAGTCTCGTCTTAATCGAGTTATGATTTTCTAGAGTCCTGGGGGCATCCTTCCGGGGGCAAACCCGGGAAGAAAAAGAAAAGAAAAAGAAAAGAAAAGAAAAAGAAATTATATATCATATACAGATGCACTTGTAAAACGTCCAGAATATAAATTAAAATTTCTACCACCAGTTCACAACTCACAACGCGACCCGCCTGAAAAGAACTTGCAAGAAACTCAGCGGGTTATTCTTTTAAGTGCTCTATTTACAAAATGAATCTAAAAATAATGCATTTTAACAATTTTTTGAGAAGGCTCGGGGCTCCCAACCATTGGCAATAGGTAGAAAACGTGTGGTTTTTAGTCGGTAGGAGTCCGGCATAGCATCCCTGTAGGATTTCCCTCACGTTAATAAAATAAAAAAGTTGTCTTTTCCACGTTAATTTTTAGGGTTTCGTGCCCAAAGGGTAAAAACGGGACCTTCATGAGTTCCGTCCGTCCATCACGAGGCTGTATCTCAGGAACCGAGATAGCAAAAGTGAAATTTACTCAAATGATGTTTTTCAAAACAAAGTCGCTTTCTCTGTCCATATATCCATATGTATGCTTAAATCTTTAAAACTATGCAACGGATTTTGATGTTGCTTTTTTCTAGTTTTTTTTTTCTAAATCTTTATAACTACGCAACGGATTTTGATGCGGTTTTTTTTTAATAGATAGAGTGATTGAAGAGGAAGGTTTATGTAATAATATAATAACATCCATTAAATAGTGGAGAAATACTGTATAGGTACCCGTGCGAAGCCGGAGCGGGTCGCTCTCTGATCTGAAAAAAGGGCGGATTAAGGGGGCTCCCATACAACAAACGTGATTTTTACCGTATTTTTGGTAAATTTGCAACTCTCTGTGCGCGAGTCCGACTCGCACTTGGTCAGTTTTTATTTATTTATGGCTGTGTGACGTTATGCATAAGGGCTACTAGCAATAAAGCTAGTCTTCTCGCCTTTACCAGACAAACTGCAAGGAGGTCACCTCCTCTGTTTTACTTAGAAGAAGTTCGAAACAATCCTTTATCTAGCTTAAACTAAGATATAGCTTGTGCTCTTGACGACTGACATAGAAAACACCCAAATTTCAAAAAAACATTATTTCGTGGATCACACAAAAATTTGGACCGACTCATGAATCACGCCGATTTAGTGTATTCCCGTCCGTCCCCTCGACTTCGTCCCCCCGAGGGGGACGAACGGGAAGACACAAAAATAATATTTAATTAGTTCCCGATCGTCCCATTCCTAATTCAAGAGGGGACGAAATTAACACCGCGCAATTCGACTTGGATAGGCATAGGTTAGGTAATTTTTTTTATCACCACCTAAGCAAAACCCATTTCATCCCCCCCCCCCCCCCAAATGAAGGGGACCATCGGGTAAATAAAATAACGAATTCCTGTTTGTCCCCCTAGGGAGACGGGAGAAAGTCAAGGGTACGAACGGGAATACACGGGACCTCAGAGGAGAAATTGATTAATTGGGCCCCAATTAATTAAATTAAAAATTGGTTGCCTAAGTCCAGCAATAGACTGCCATAGGTTGATTTAATTGATTGAATAAAATAAGCCTTCACTGAAAAGACACGTTTCATTGTTGGTCTCAGAAGTCAGTTGTTGATGAGGTGGATGAATTAATTGGATGCTTGGAGCATATCCACAGCAGGAAGCCACAATGTGCCGGGAGCGCTGGGGCTTTCCTTCCTCCACACGCTCCTGGCCCTAGGCAGATGTAAGGGTGTGTTTTTAGTTAGTATGAGTTCGGCAAATTTCGGCAAAGTTTCGGCAAATTTCGGCAAAGTATTGGCAAAGTTCGGTAAATATCTACGAGGATTTCAACAAGTTAAAAAGAATCTAGCCTGCTCCAGATCGTTTATACTGACCGTCAATAGGGTCGGAAGCAGCAGACATTTGGTGCTGCAGACGTCCATAGGCTACTTTCGAGCAGTTTAGCTTTATGCTTGTCTTCCACCGTGGTATTATAATAAATAGATGTATCCTTATTTTGATGTTCACTATAGCAGCACCGCGTCGATAGAACCTGTATTACTTATTTTTCCATTTTTATAACCGGTATAATATGACCATTCCATGTTGCAGCTATAATTAAAAATATTGTTTTCGTCATTGGTCAACAATTTCTACGTATAATAATTTTTGATACAACAATATTATTGTTGTATATATTATAATATTTTGATACAACAATAGTATTATTATTTGAAACAACTAGTTGTTTCAAATAATATAAAACGTAGAAAATCTAAGCCGGGATAAGGGTGCTTTTCCACTAGAGACCTGCTATGCTACGTTGCTATGGATGAGTTGATATCCACCAATCACATTCGTCGGTCCACATGTAACGCTGACCAGCACTGTGAGGAGTGCAGCGAGGACACAGCGCTGTACACATTGGTGGAGTGCACAGCGTGGGCGCAAAAGCGCCAGGTCCTCGTGGCAGGTTGGACCTGGACGTTATCTCGGTGGAGACCATGATCTCCAGCGGGAGTAGGTAAGTGGGACTACGCTGCCTCTTTCAGTGAGCAGGTCATGCTCGAGAAAGAGACGGCAGGGAAGGAGCGGTAGAGAACTCTTCCACCCGAGTTCCGCAGTCTGCGACGAGGGCGCCGCAGTCGTGTCTTTGCCCAAGACTATCGACGATGAGGGGACCGCTCACCGTCTTTACGAAAGCAGGCCCTAACTAGACCCTACCCCCCCCCCCCCCCCCAAGAAGCGGGATAATACCCGAACAACTCCCCAAAGACGCAGGATAGCAGCCGAACTCCTAGGTGAGGCCGCAGTGGTAGCCGTAGGTTGTTGGGAGTCCTGGGATCACCCTTCCGAGGGCTTACCCGGGGCTTTAGCCGTAGGCTGTTTACAGAGGGGCGCCCGAGAGCGTTGGAGGTTCGGGTGTGGTTTTTAGCTCCATAGGGAGCTCTGGAGTGCCGCCCCTATGGCCCTAAATTAACGGGGCTTCCCTAGCCGGCTCAGTCTAGGACGGTCCCTTTCCGGACCGGGCCGGGAGTCCCACACACCGTTCCAGCTGCCTCCGCAGCTAAGATGACGGCGCGTTAATGCGTTACCCGTGTCAAAAAAAAACAACGAATTAGGTATAGCACATCTTTGGTGGAAAAAAAAACCCATACCTAGTTTCTAGACATTTTCTCAAAAAAATGAAACGAAATTATATCATGACTTCTAGACATTTTGAACAGGACTATTAGCTTCGAGTCATGAGGATCGGATGTGAAGATAAGTGAACCATAATACAAGTATAAAAATACAAGCTTTTCAACTAAGGACATTAGTCTTAAAGGAAACGTGTGTGGATACTGTGATATTAAGTTTTATTACAACATGAACCGGTTAATTGTGAGTATTTTGAGATGTTTTTAAGTTGTTGTCTACTACGGTTGTGTAAAGTGGAATTCTCTATGGAGATAGAATGAATTGTCATTAGAAAAAGGAGACAACTGTAGACTATTGCCAATCAGATCTTGGATCTTGTGGCTAGTTCAGGAAGTGTTAAGGCTTCATATGCGAAGCAAGCTTACAGGCAAATAGTTGAAGAATTTAAAAGCTAGCTACTAGTCGAGGTGTCCAATGGAATAGTCACAATTCAAACAACCCAAAGACGCGCCATAACACCCGAGAAGAGGTGAGGCCGTAGTGGTAACCGTAGGTCTGTTGGGAGTACTGGGGACATCCTTCCAAGGGCTTACCCGGGGCTCCCGACCGTAGGCATTATTAGAAATCGTGTGGTTTTTAGTCGGTAGGAGTTCGGCATAGCATCCCTGTAGAACATTCCTCACGTAAAAAAAGCTGCTTGCAAACTCACGGGCTTGTAGCTTGTAAATTTGCTCCGTGTCATCGAGACTTTAGTTATGGATTTCGGTTTTTAAATATTCATTGTTGCACAAATGATAAAACGTTAATTGCTATATTACTTTTGGTAAAAACAAGCAGGGTTATTATATTGTTAATTATTTATAAGGTGATTACATATTAAATTAACTATGTACAGAGTAAAATATAAAACAGAAAAAAAAAGTTAACTACAACAAAATAAAAAAAGGGGGAAAATACTTACCTATACAATACTGACAATGCCCCGTCTAGGTGTCGAAGAATTCCTTCCCATCAACGTCAAATGGCAAGGTTCCCATAAGGCTGGCCGCATTACTGCGTTGTATAGCTATGCTTATTCGCTGAGCGAAGAAGAGGCCAGCCCTATGGTCACGTCGAGAAGAGTCGATCAAACGCTTTGTGATGTCTCTGTAAAGCATATGTGCACTTGGACCCCACGAGCCCAATGTCTCGACCCCAAACGGCTCAAAAATATAATTTCCTATCAAATTATTATATTTGCGCCGTTTGAGTGTCTCGGCAGATGCAGCAGCAGCACAGGCGCACTGTTGGATTCAATTCATAAAACAATAAATAATAATACATTATTCGTAAAATAAAAATGCTTTCATATTACTTAGACCATAGTTTGATGCGTTTGTGTGCGTCTACGCCTCATGCTCATACGTAGGCAGAGGCATAGTATAGATACGCCCACATTTCACCTTATTGTTTTATGTCCCACGTATAATGTAATATACGTGTAATAGGTGGTGAGCCTATTGCCGTGTTGAAATGGACATCGACCCGCAGTTTTTCAATTATGGCATTCAATTTCGCTTAACCATTGTCTTTTTACTGACAACCGGGTTTCATTGAGTTTTCCTTCTCTGCCACCATCCATTTAATATTTTATTAAATGTTATTTATTATCAGGCAACGTCAGACAGTTACAGATGTTATTCTCTACGGCCAACAGATAAATACCTTATAAGCTAATAATACATATAAATATATCTAAACATAATCGTAATAAAATGTTTAATGCAGTGATAGTTATCGGAACATGGAGCAAGCGGGCTATAAGCGCTTCCCTGGGTATTTTATGACCCCATAAAAGTTATTTTATCTAAATAGGTAATTATTAAGGAACCTGCTGGCCTGTTGGAAGAGGTTTCTTATAGAAACAAGCAGTGATTTGTACTCTTTTTTTCCTAAGTCACTTTGTAATATATTCTGTGTGTATATAAATTGTTAAATAAATAAATAAGAAACGTAGGTACTTATATAGTCTGCGTGCTTTTATTGGTTTTAAAAGTAAACGGTTATAGGTGAATGAAAATAATGCATCCGTTTAAATGCAATTTTAGAATATACTCTTAAAGAAACCCGAATTGGGTACGTTTACTGTTTTGTTTCTAAAGGTGACTTCAAACTGCGCTAAATATAACGGCATAGGTACCTATACTTAGTATAAGGCACAACAATATCGTATACCTACCATACTTTAACTTAATTATACTATTTAAATTGGTATGAAGCTTACGAATACCTGAGTTTAATAATCTTGGCTTTACTAGATAATAACTTGTACTTATTCTAAAATTAAAGTGATTTTCCATTTGACCACGTAACGTAACTATGGTAACCATACCAAAGGAGTCTACTTCAGTATACTTGTAGTTAATAAAGTTACGTCTACTTCAGTATGGTTACCATAGATACGATGAGCTTATTAGTTATTGGTAGAATGGAAAATCACTTTACTTTTAAACTATGTACAAGTTATTCTTATAGTACAGTCTTACGTACCTACTCATAGTTTTAGAAATTTTTTTTTGTTACTTCTAAATCTGTGGTCTTACTCCGATTTTGGTCGAATCCGCCCTGTCTTCTTGCTATACTCAGGCTGGATTCCAGGAAGCCAGGTTCGCAGATACACGTGGCCTAGTCATCCTGAACCGGGGGAATGTCGCAACCTGGACGCGGCGGGGGCTCAGCTCGGTCATAGACGTTTCGTTTGCGACCCCTGAGCTCGCCAGCCGTGTCCAGGGATGGCGTGTGGTGGAGGAGGAGGAGACGTCGTCATATCACCGATATATTCGGTTCGACGTCTCCCCTCCACCTAACCTGCCGCCAACTATCGCGAATCCCCCGGAACCGCGTTGGGCACTCCATGCCTTGATCGGGAGGCTCTCCTGGAGGCGGCCATCGTGCGGGCCTGGATTCCGACAGCGAACAGGCTTGCCGATGTTGATGCCGAGGTGGAGTGGTTCGGGAGAGCCATGTCGCGCATCTGTGATACGGCGATGCCCAGGGCTAGGCCCAGACCGGCGAGGAAACAGGTATACTGGTGGACGCCGGAAATCGCGCAGTTGCGCGCGGAGTGCGTTACCGCGCGGCGCCGGTACACCAGGTTCCGCCGGAGGCATCGCCGCCCAGACGATGCGGCAGCCCGAGAGACGGAGCTCTACGATGGGTACAAGGAGGTGAAGAGGGCCCTCCAGACGGCCATCAAGCGGTCCAAAAAGTTGGGCCGCGAGGAGCTGATGCAGACTCTGGAGCGGAACCCGTGGGGGCGCCCGTACCTCATGGTAAGAGGCAAATTACGCCCTAAGGCGCCCCCACTGACCCAGAGTCTCCAGCCGGAGCGGCTGGAGGGGGTCCTGGACTCCTTGTTCCCGTCAAGAGCGGAGGAACACATTCCTCCGCGCATGGCTCCGTCTCAGGCGCCCAACGCGGAAGGCAGCGAGAACGACGTGCCCGTAGTCACCGAGGGTGAGTTAGGGGCGGCTGTCCTGCGGCTTAAATCCCGCAGAAACACCGCCCCTGGACCCGACGGCATCCCAGGCTGAGCATGGGTCCTGGCTCTCGAGGAGCTTGGGCCTCGACTTATAGGCCTTTACAGCGCATGCCTCGAAAAAGGCCAGTTTCCCAAGGTCTGGAAGACAGGGAAACTGGTCTTGATAAGAAAGGCGGGGCGGCCAGCAAACTCCCCATCAGGCCGATCGTGTTGCTCGACGAGGTGTGCAAGCTCTTTGAGCGCATTATTGCACAACGCCTCGTCGGGCACCTCACACGTGTGGGGCCTGATCTGGCGGATAGTCAGTTTGGCTTCCGTCAGGGACGCTCCACTATGGACGCGACCATGCGCATTAGAGGCCTGACGGAGGAAGCAGTCTCACGGGGTGAGGTGGAGATGGCGGTGTCTCTCGACATCGCCAACGCATTCAACACCTTGCCCTGGAGCTGCGTCAGGGAGGCGCTTATCTATCATGGAGTGCCCCCCTACCTCCGTCGAATTGTCGGGGCTTATCTCTCCGAGAGAGCCTTAACTTACCCGAGCTGGCTAGGGCCGGGTCGGCGAGATGTGTCGTGCGGTGTTCCACAGGGATCGGTTTTAGGGCCGCTCCTGTGGAACATCGGTTACGACTGGGTGCTGCGTGGTCCGTTGCTCAGAGGGGTCGGTGTAACGTGTTACGCCGACGACACCCTCGTTACGGCGCGGGGAGCAACGCACCGTGACGCAGCACTAAAGGCCCCGGTAGGGGTTGCTCAAGTCGTGGGTCGGATACGGCGGCTGGGTCTCGAGGTCGCCCTTCACAAATCCGAGGCTCTGTGCTTCCACGGACCTCGGATGGGGCCACCTGCGGGATCCAGACTACAGGTAGGGGGCGTCAGCATCGGCATTGAGCCCTCGATGAAATATCTGGGGCTCGTACTCGATGGCCGGTGGAACTTCGGACATCACTTCCGAAGTTTGGTCCCAAAACTGAGGGGAGCATCGGCCGCACTGGCGCGGCTGATGCCCAATATCAGGGGACCCAACGCTCCCTACAGGAGACTGTACCTGGGGATCGTGCGAAGCATGGCTCTATACGGAGCTCCTGTATGGGCGGAAACCCTGACGGCCAGCAATGTGGCTAGATTGCTGAGCCCGCAGAGAGCGATGGCCATCAGGGTGATTAGGGGATACCGCACGATCTCCGGTGAGGCGGCATGTCTACTAGCCGGGACCCCTCCATGGGACCTGGAAGCGAGAGCCCTTGCGTCACTGTTGAGATGGCGCAAGGAGGCGCTGGAGCGGGGCCAAAGCCCCGCTTATCGAGAAATTGAGGCCCAGCGGTCTCTACTCCACCAGGAAACCGTGGAGACATGGAAGGTGCGACTTGAGCAACCAAAGGGGGGATTCGCCACAATCGCGGCCGTCAGACCGGTCATGGACGGGTGGCTGGAGAGGAGACACGGTGCTCTCTCCTACCGGTTGACACAGATGCTTGCCGGGTACGGTAGCTTCGGTAGGTATCTGTGGCGAAAACACCGGGAAACCACGGCCGAGTGTCAGCACTGCGAGGACCGCAGCGATGACACGGCGCTCCACACGCTGGTGGAGTGCACGGCGTGGGCGCAACAGCGCCAGGTCCTCGTAGTGGGTCTGGACGTGGACACTCTCTCGCTGGAGACCATGGTGCGAGCCATGCTCTCCAGCGGGAATAAGTGGGACTGCGCCGCCGCCTTCTGCGAGCAGGTCATGCTCGTAAAGGAGGCGGCGGGACGGGTACGGGAGAGAACTCTCCCACCCGAGTTCCACCGCCGACGTGTCTTCGCCGAGGACTATCGGCCACAATGATCGGGGGCCTGAGGACGGTGAGAGGGCGGCTCACCGTCCTTACAGAAGCAGGCCCATGACGGCAGCGTGACGTGAGCAATTCACGCACGCCCCCCCCCCCCCCCCCCCCCTTAGAAGCGGGATCACACCCGAAACCCCCCAAAGACGCGGGATAACACCCGAACCACCCCTTGGGCGAGGCCGCAGTGGCGGCCGTAGGTCTGTTGTGAGTCCCGGGACATCCTTCCGAGGGCTTACCCGGGGCTCCCAACCACAGGCTGTTGGGCGTTACGTGAGGTTTTTTTAGACGGTAAGAGTCCGGCGGAGGCGGAGGATTTTTCCTCACGGAAAAAAAAAAGCCAGGTTCGCAGATATTTCCGCCGTGTTGTACTAGCTATTCTTTAGTATAGCCTTACTCCTATTTTAGTCTAATCCAGCCTTAGTATCATAGCATATGCATAACAAGTATAATAATTGAGCTTACCTATTCTGAAGTCACCTTCGTATACTTATTATTCTCCTTTATACTGCGGTCAGTCTCATAAGTGACGGTTTGGTTTTTCCACTTACGACGATTTCGTGCGTTGGAATAATAGTAGATATTGATAAATCAAATTAAAGGTCATATGGGCGGTTTGGATATATTCGAAAACAAGCAACCACAGGGTGTTCTTGTCAGTTTTAATACGGCAATGGGGTCGGCAGAGCAGGTGTAACACTGGTGTTACTTCTTCGCATTGGTAACTTTCTATGAGCTGCCCCTTTACTTGTCTGCAACTATAGTAGTTAAAAAAACCGGCCAAGTGCGAATCGGACTCGCGCACGGTGGGTTCCGTATCAAAAAAATAAAAATCACGTTTGTTGTATTTGTGCCCTATTTGGATATTATTATTTTCCTAATTTTAGTCGTTGTTGTTGTAGCTGCAACAGATCTACATCATCTGTGAAAATTTCAGCTCTCTAGCCATCACGGTTCCTCGGATACGTCGTGACTAACAGACAGACAGACGGACACCGAAGTCTCTTGAATAATCCTTCAAGGGTATGGAACCCTAAAAAGGACACAAAATCGGAATAAACTCAAGCAAAAATGATCTCTGTCTATTTTAGTTTCACAATTAAAATGGGTAGCACGACCCCCACGGCCCACCAGATGAACCGACGACCTAAAGAATGTGGAAGGGCACTCCCTTCCATATTCCTGGATGCGAAAGGACCGTGTGTTGTGGCGTAATTTGGGAGAGGCCTACGTCCAGTAGTGGACTGCCAGGGCGATTTGATTCATTGAATTGAAAAACTGGTGTTGTTAACTTGATGCTATGACTCCTACCGACTAAAACTACTTGACTAATTCTTTGAGGGGCGAATAGTCCCATCACTATCTTGGTCAGCTTCTGCAAGAACAGTAAGAGACCAATGCCCCGTTCTCAGGCCCTCGCATTTCTCTATCGACAAATCACTATCACTACATAGTATAAAACAAAGTCGCTTTCTCTGTCCCTATGTCCCCAACCCCATGTCCCTTTGTACGCTTAAATCTTCAAAACTACGCAACGGATTTTGATGCGGTTTTTTTTAATAGAAAGAGTGATTAAAGAGGAAGGTTTATATGTATAATAACATCCATTAAATAGTAGAGAAATACTGTTATTTTTGAGGTTTCTAATGTGATGTCGTAAATAATTACATTTTTTCCACTTACATTGCTAACGCTGGCTGAATCCTACGAGATTTATCAAAATAATGTACTACAAAAGTATTGTACACATTGTAAAGGTCTACAGAAAACTCCGCGATGGCTTATCTCTATCTCTTTAAATAATGACTTATTTTCGAAGCGGTATTAACCAATACAGCATTAATCCTTATCCAATTAAATACCTTAAATACATTGTTTATTTAATATAGATCTATATGCCTATACTGCATATGATTTAAATGAATATTTTCCAAGATATTACAGATATAAATTAGCGGGACGTAGCGTTTGTGGCTGTACCAGCCGGCCGCACACTGGTCCAGATTTTAAAATAGGTGGACATACGATCTAAGATGTCAAATTTGTTTTGGAGAGGAAATATAGTGCTAATTAACATTTAGTACTACAACTTTTCCATAAAATGCCAATTCCATAAATCATGCCTAAAAAAATAATGAAAATAAAAAAATGGGGGAAAATTTATTTGGTTCAATTTCTCAGTTCAGTATCAAAGTATAAAGGTCTCACCTAATATTTTGATAAGCAACTATGGTCTTTAATACGACAACATAAAAATTTTCTGCGTATCCCTGCGGGTTTGGGATCCACAATGCTTTAAAGTTCAGTTTTTCTGTACTTAGTGTATTTAGTATCAGCATTGCACCCGTGCGAAGCCGGGGCGGGTCGCTAGTGTACTTACATAACTATTTATCGGTTACAGATGATCGGGTTGGCGCTAATCGGCTTGATGGCGTCTTCAGGTACGTTGACTTCTTCATATCATATCATCATTTGTTTACCTCCTTGATCTAGCGTCAGCGGATCACAATGTCGTGGGTTCGATTCCCATTACGGGACAAAATTGGTGTGATGCATAAATGTTTATCTCTAAAGTCTTAGTGTGTCTATGTATAAGTGTGTTTAACAAAAATAAGTAATTAAGTACTTTTTTAATAGTCTGGGAGTAGATAGAAGAGTTAATACATACATACATAACATCACGCCTGTCTCCCAACGGGGTAGGCAGAGACTATGACTTTCCACTTGTCACGATCCTGGCAAACAACTTTCGCCTCTTCAACTTTCATAAGAAGAGTTAATAAAATCATAAAATCCGTAGTCTGGTATGCAAAACACAAGCAGGTTATTATTAGTGATTTTTCATTTTAATTTTCAAAAAAAGTACATCCTAATGTTCATTTATTCATTTTTATTGTCATTATTGAACAATTAAACCAAAACACTAAACCAATCTTGTTTTTGGAAACAAATTACCATAAATTAGAGTTAGTGTTTACAAATTATCTTTGATATACCTACCGTCACGGCTGGCTGTTTCAAATTTATAATAATACCAGCATATACGGAAAACCTTATTCTGCTGAGCAAATTGTCTGAATTAGTTTAGAGATAAATATGGACAATTTATAAAATACTGTCTTTCTGTAGAAACCATTTTAATATGGCGTGTTACATGTGTCACTAGAGCTTGGACTTCATGATATAAATCTTATTAGGTACCTACATAGCTACTAAATAACAGGAAAACAAGATATAGCTTCGAAGCGAAAATATTATACCGCTATTTCCTTACGCTCACATACAAAAGCCTTTTTTTCTAATGACACAGATTAGTAGAGTAATCTCTTCTCAAAAAGAATTTGAATTTACAAAAAATCTAATAATCCTTTTATGTTCACAGTTTTCAGTCAACGCTATGGAGGTAGCCAGAGTGGCTATGGAGGCCAGAGCGGCTACGGAGGCCAGAGCGGCTACGGAAGTCAGGGTGGCTACGGAAGTCAGGGTGGCTACGGGAGTCAGGGTGGTTATGGCGGCCAGAGTGGCTATGGAAGTCAGGTGGGCTATGGAGGCCACGGTGGTCAAAGACACGGTGGTTTTGAACTACACGGTGGTTCTGAAGGGCATGGTAATATTGAGGACCACGGTGGTTTTGAAGGCCATGCTAATTTTGGAGAAGACGGGGATCCTGAAGGTCATGGTGAATACGAGCGTCGTCATCACAGTCATCATAGTCATCATGGTCATCATAGCCATTACTACCATGGACATAAACCAGATGACAAGACTACGACTGAAAAAAATAAGCCAGATGGTAGCCTTCCATCTTTAATAGACTCCATTTTTAATAAAACTCAAACTGCATTCGGAGTTCAATACAAGCCAGGTTATAAACCTGATAACAATGAAAATTCACAAGGTGTCACTGGCCAAGAAGATAACAATCAAGTCCAACTAGAAGCAGATAAAAAAAATCTAACACATATTGAATATCTTCAATCTATCTTCGCAGAAAAAGACACTCATAAGACTGAACAAAGCTTGCCCGGATTAACAAGCAATCAAAATGGAGCAGAAATTCAGATTGGATCGGCAGGTGGTGAGAGTGATCTTGATCGTGAACTTAAACACGAAATAAAAATAGAACACGAAGAAAACAAAGAACAGAAAAAGGAAGATCACGGAATAAACAGTAATATTAAAGCCATCTTAAGCCAACAAGATATTTTAAAAACTGAACAAGATTCTTCTAAATTTGACAAAAAGCACACCGGTGCTCAAAGTGAAGAAAGTCAGATATTAGTAGGTGGTGACAGCGGATTACATATTGGAGATTATCATGGTCAGGATGTTAATCACGAAAAAAAAATAGAACATAAAAAGGAGGATCACAAAATAAACAGTCATTTTCAAAACATCTTTGGCCAACAAGCCTCTTTCATAACTGAACAAGATTCCAATAATAATAAGATCAAACATACGGTGGTAGTAAGCTCACCAAGTGGTTTTTCAATCAACAATGAGGGTCTTAGTGGAGGACTGAGTTCAATAAAATCAGAGAATCATGAAAATATTGACAAGCATGAACAAAATTATGCAAATAAATATGAAGGAAATACTAGACTGACACAGGAAAAAGTCAAAGAACACGGTAATACCCAAGCTATCTATAAACAAACAGAGGTATTCAATACTGAAAAAGGTACTTTCAATGTTGATAATAGTCAAACCGTATCAGGAAGCGGCCTTGTAGGATATGAAACTTCGCAAAGCAGTAACTCAAAGCACGGCAAACCTAATCAGGAAAGCGAACAGAAAAAAGAAACCAATGAACAAAACATCGATCTTCATGCAATCATTACTCAAAAAGGAGATATTAGCATTGAACAAAAGGTATTCGGATCCGGTAGTAGCCAAACTGCAAATTCAGTAAAACTTCAGAATGTAATGGTTAGTAGCCCAACCCAAATTCATTTTTCGAGTAACAATGGAGAATTTAGTGGCAATCTGACCCCATTGAGTCCAGGCAGTCGTGATAAAAATGAACACAAGCCAGAACAAAGCTATCATGACTTTGGACATGAATATGTGGAAAACAATAAAGAAACACAAGAAAAAGTCAAAGAACACGGTAATCTCTTAGCTGTCTTTGGACAAAAAGATGCATTAAGCACTGAAAAGGGCACTTTAAATATTGATAGTATTCAAACTCTGTCAGGAAGCGGCCATATAGGATACGAAAATTCTCAAGGCAATACCACACAGCATGGCAAACCTTACCAGCAATTCGAACTGAAAAAAGATACAAATGTACATAACGGTGATCGTCAAGATACTCAAACAGGAGATATTGATGTTGGTCAAAAGGTATTCAGCCTTGATAGTAGCCAAACTGTAGCTACCGTCGATATTCAGACTGAATTAGGTAGTAGTCAAATTCAGAGCAATTTACAAGCACAGGAAAGCCAGAAGAATAAAATTCAGAAAGAAAAACTTGAAAATAATAGTGGTTATGGTAATTCTGGAAACTACGGTAGCTCTCCTGGATATAAGCATGAAGTAAATCTTAGTACAGGTCAAGAAGGTATTGCCAGTTTTACTAATATTCAAACTGTGACTGGAAGTAGCCAGGCTGGATTTGTAAGTAGCGATCAAGGACCGATACATGATGATAAAATAGGGAACAAAAAGGAAGACGTCAAACAACAGAGATATCCGCAAGTCACCTCTCAACAGCAAGGGGCTCTTAACACTGAGCAAATAGGTTTTAGTAGTCAAACTACCACCGGAACTAGCCAAATTGGTTTTGAAAGTGGACTTGGTCAAGGTTTTCTTGAAGGAATTCATAAAAATGAGCACACTATAGAGCAAAAAGACACGTTAAAGGACAATAGCGCACAAAATTTTCAAGCTGTCTTGCACCAACAAGGAGGTTTCAATATTGAAAAAGGTGCAATCGATATTAGCAATGGTCATAAAGTAACAGATAGTGGCCAGATCAGTAGTACTTCAAGTATTCAAAAAGGGACTGGCTATGCTCAAGACAAAGGTAGCGCTCAAGGCCAGGGAAGCTCGGGATATTATGGTTACATTAGGAAACCTGAATATTGCAGTGGTAATTACGGATCTAAACTAGTAAAAGTCAAAAATCAACAAGGATTTGTTAGTCAAACCACCGAAAGAACTAGCCAAATTGGTTTTGAAAGTGGACTTGGTCAAGGTTTCACTGAGGGAAACTATAAAAATGAATACAATAAAGAACAAAAAGAAAAGATAAAGGACAATAGCGCACAAGATTTTCAAGCTGCCTTGCACCAACAAGGAGGTTTCAGTATTGAAAAAGGTGCAATCGATATTAGCAATAGTCATAAAGTAACAGATAGTGGCCAGACCAGTACTTCAAGCATTCAGAGTGGAACTGGCTATGCTCAAAGTCAAGAAAGTTCTCAAGACCAGGGAAGTTCGGTATATTATGGTAACAATAAGCAGCCTGGATATTCCGGTGGTAATTATGGATCTAAACCAGTAGAAGTTAAACATGAACAAGGATTTGGTAGTCAAACCACAAAAGGAACTAGCCAAATCGGTTTTGAAAGTGGACTTGGTCAAGGTTTCACTGAGAGAATCTATAAAAATGAACACAATAAAGAACAAAAAGAAAAGATAAAGGACAATAGCGCACAAGATTTTCAAACTGCCTTGCACCAACAAGGCGGTTTCAGTATAGAAAAAGGTGCAACCGATATTAGCCATAGTCATAAAGTAACAGATAGTGGCCATATCAGTACTTCAAGCATTCAGAGTGGAAAAGGCTATGCTCAAAGTCAAGAAAACTCTCAAGACCAGGGAAATGCAGTATATTATGGTAACAATAAGCAGCCTGGATATTCCGGTGGTAATTATGGATCTAAACCAGTGGAAGTTAAACATGAACAAGGATTTGGTAGTCAAACCACAAAAGGAACTAGCCAAATCGGTTTTGAAAGTGGACTTGGTCAAGGTTTCACTGAGAGAATCTATAAAAATGAACACAATAAAGAACAAAAAGAAAAGATAAAGGACAATAGCGCACAAGATTTTCAAACTGCCTTGCACCAACAAGGCGGTTTCAGTATAGAAAAAGGTGCAATCGATATTAGCCATAGTCATAAAGTAACAGATAGTGGCCATATCAGTACTTCAAGCATTCAGAGTGGAACTGGCTATGCTCAAGACCAAGGTAACGTTCAAGGCCAGGGAAGTTCAGGATATTATGGTTACAATAGGAAACCTGGATATTCTGGGGGTAATTACGGATCTAAACTAGTAGAAGTTAAAAATCAGCATGGATTAAGTAGTCAAACCACCAAAGGAACTAGCCAAATTGGTTTTGAAAGTGGACTTGGTCAAGGTTTCCCTGAAGTAAACTTTAAACATGAACACAATAAAGAACAAAAAGACAGTATAAAGAACAATAGCGCACAAGATTTCCAAGCTGACTTGCACCATCAAGGAGGTTTTAGTATTAAAAAAGATGCAATCGATTTTAGCAGCAGTCATAAAGTAACAGGCAGTGGTCAGACTGGTATTCCAAGCATTCAGAGTGGAACTGGCTATGCTCACGGCCAAGGAAACTCTCAAGGCCAGGATGTTAGAAAACCTGGATATTCCGGTTTTATTTACGAATCTAAACTAGTAGAAGTTAAAAATGAACAGCAAAAGGAAATATCTGAAAAAGACAATGATCACCAAGCTATCTTGGGCCAACAAGGAACTTTCAGTACCGGTCTAGGTTTTACCGCTAGTCAACCTGCAACAAAGAGTGATGCTATAGTTTTTAGATATGGTGACGATGGAGTTGCGGGCTACAATCATCGTCACTATCAGAGTCACAAACATTTAGATAACATAAAAAGCAACAAGGATGACGAGAAAGTTCACAGTCATGTTCAAGCTAATTATCAAAGCACTAAGAATGATGGTGATTTGAAACCCGTCTTTCCTCAACAAGTAAGTTCAAAAATTGAATTAGGTACAACTCTGTCAACAACAAGTCAAACAGTGACAGAAAGCGGTCAAGTATTCACAGGCAACCTGTTTTATTTAAATACTGGTAATAAGTATGAGCCCGGAACCGGCGGCTATGGTGGTTACAGAAAGTGGTGATATAGAAATAGTAACATTAAAAACACACTGTACTTAAATAAAGTAAAGATTTAAATAATTTATATTTTATTCGCATGCATATCCTGTTATAGGGTGTAAGGAGCTTTTGCTAAAATCTCCAGAAGCCAAGCGACCTCATCACATGCTGCCACTGCGCCTGAAAGATTTGCTGAAGCTGTAATAAAACAAACTGTTGCCGTTCCAATTTTATTATGCGATTCTTCGCTGAAATTTTATTTTGAGCTGTATTCAAAATTAATGTGTGTACGTAGGTCCATCGTGAATACAGCAGTCAGTAAACAATATTTGATTGTTCTTTCCGTTCTTGGTTCCCATGGGATAAAAAATAGACTATGCGTTATTCCAGCTTGTAATCTATTCAGCTGATCCGTTTAGCCGTTAGAGTGTAAAAGAGTAGCAAACATTCACACTCACAAACTTTCGATCAGTAAGAAGTTATAAACATTTTGGAACTATCCTGATCATACAGTCACGCCTTTTATCACCGAATGTAGGCAGAGGCATATTATATGCCCACGTAATAGGTGGTGAGCCGTATTGCCGTGTTGATATGGACAGGTGCAGGTTGTGACTGCCCGTTGAATTTTTGAAGATCTATAGGCCTTCAACTTGACTTAACGACTGTCATTTTACTGGCAACTTGCGAGGATTTTAGTTGGTACGAGAGCGGTGCCCGGTAACGGAGCCCGCAGTGCAGCAGCCGGATCAGCGGGTCTAACACTAACAGGCACCGCCTATCAAAACTTATCATAATATGCCTATCATAATTTTCAGACTACCTATGTTACATAGGTAGTCTGAAAAGCAAGCATTGAACACATGTAACTTATAGTGCTTGAATAATATTATAAGACACAGCTTTAATTTTTTTTTCATTTACTATGGAGGTAACAGACAATCATAGGCTCGACTTGTTCGAAAATGGTTACCTTAGCGGCTTAGCCTAAGGATGTTTACAGTATCAGAGTGCCTCTGATGTTGCAAGCGTTCATAGGCTGCGGTGACCACCAGTATATCTGGTGGGCCGTATGCTTGTCTCCCACCGTTGTGGTATAAAATAAAGGAGGCCGTTTTGAAACAAGTAGGTAGGAAAAGTTTAGCATGCCCTGAGAATGACAAGGATTAATACATTCTGCTTTGAAGCGTTATTATAACGGTCGTTAGTATAAAGGCTTAGACCATACAACACGGGACTAGCCTTTGCGAACCACCGCATACAAAAATATTCTGCCAGTTTTCATACAAGTGAAGGGGGAAACACAAAGACATATAAAATTTCATTGCATTTAAAAATGTATTAAGGGGCGGTTAACCCGCACAAGTAGGCATTTGGCGCTCCCCTCGCCCCGGGCGCAAGACACACCGCGCGCCGGCAGCGGCAGTCAACTCTCATGCCACAGTATACAGTATAGTAGAAAGAAACAGCATGCTAACTTTGTTTGACGTAGTAAATGCATCTAACTTTATTAAGTGTAGTGATTTATTAGTTTCGTAAATAAAAATAAATGAGTTAATCGTAAATAAATTATGTATATTATACTATTATTTTTAAGCTAAAGAGTTTGTTTGTTTGTTTAGTTGTTCTAACTCTAGAGTCTAAGAGACTGCTAGGTGAATTTCAAGAGTTTCTTAACAGAATGTCCATTTTTGAAAAATACCAAAATATATAACATCACTCTAAGGCGAATAAGAGCTTAGCAGCAACGAAACATTTTTCGACAACTAGGATATTTCATTTCTTTTGAGAGTTTCCGTTGCGTACGTTTGCTACAGTTGCATAAAAAATGTAAAAAACATAATAGCTGGTCATAAAAACATCTAAAGTTTTCTAAAGTTGGTATGCTAAGTATGAATCACGGGATCATTGTGCAATCCAAAATGGCCGCCGCGGTGTAATCACAAAATTTCATGATGGGTGTCGTTTAAAGGGTTTTTTGGTATGCTGAGTACGAATCACGTACTAATTTTGCAATCCAATATGGACGCCGCGCCGTAATCACAAAATGTCATGATGGGTATCGTTTAAGGGGTTTCTTGGTATGCTGAGTACGAATCACGTGATATTTTTGCAATCCAAAATGGCGGCCACGGTGTAATCACAAAAATTCATGATGGGTATCGTTTAAAGGGTTTTTTGGTATGCTGAGTACGAATTACGTACTAATTTTGCAATCCAATATGGCCACCGCGCCGTTATCACAAAATTTCATGATGGGTATAGTTTAAGGGAATTCTTGGTATGCTAAGTATGAATCACATGATAATTTTGAAATCCAATATGGCCACCGCGGTGTGATCACAAAATTTCATGATGGGTATCGTTTAAGGGGTTTTTTGGTATGCTGAGTACGAATCACATGATAATTTTGCAATCCAATATGGGCGCCAAGCCGTAATCACAAAATTTCATGATGGGTATCGTTTAAGGGGTTTCTTGGTATGCTGAGTACGAATCACGTGATAATTTTGCAATCCAAAATGGCGGCCGCGGTGTAATCACAATAATTCATGATGGGTATCGTTTAAAGGGTTTTTTGGTATGCTGAGTACGAATTACGTACTAATTTTGCAATCCAATATGGCCACCGCGCCGTAATCACACAATTTCATGATGGGTATAGTTGAAGGGAATTCTTGGTATGCTAAGTATGAATCACATGATAATTTTGCAATCCAATATGGGCGCCGCGCCGTAATCACAAAATTTCATGATGGGTATCGTTTAAAGGGTTTTTGGTATGCTGAGTACGAATTACGTGATAATTTTGCAATACAATATGGCCGCCGCGCCGTAATCACAAAATATCATGATGGGTATCGTTTAAGGGGTGTATTGGTATGATGAGTACGAATCCTGTGATAATTTTGAAATGCAATATGGCCGCCGCGCCGTAATTGCAAAAATCCATGATGGTTATCGTTTAAGGGGTTTTTTGGTATGCTGAGTACGAATAACATGATCATTTTGGAATTCAATTTGGCCGCCTAAGCTATTTAGGCCCACTTGCGCGAAGAGTCGAGTTAAATATATAAATATAGAGTTAGTAAGCTCTGAGTTAAATAAATAACTTCTTAACTCTGACCACGTCTTGCACAATTGCAAATTGGCACGCGGTTAACTAACTCACAGTAAACTGAACAAGTTTTTTTAGTCTGTGTCGTTCCATGCAATCCAACCACACACAAATGTTAGAACGAAGAATGGAACATGTGTCTCTATCTCTTTTACACTACAGTCTGCTACGTATGATTTACGATACTACCATTTACGATACCAATCATAAAATTTTCTGATTACGGCGCGGCGGGCATATTGGATTGCAAAATTATCACGTGATTCGTACTCAGCATACCAAAAAACCTCTTAAACGATACCCATCATGAAATTTTGTGATTACGGCGCGGCGGCCATCTTGTATTGCAAAATTAGTACGCGATTCGTACTCAGCATACCAAAAAACCCCTTAAACGATACCCATCATAAAATTATCTGATTACGGCGCGGCGGGCATATTGGATTGCAAAATTATCACGTGATTCGTACTCAGCATACCAAAAAACCCCTTAAACGATACCCATCATGAAATTTTGTGATTATGGCACGGCGGCCATATTGGATTGCAAAATTATCACGTGATTCGTACTCAGCATACCAAAAAACCCCTTAAACGATACCCATCATGAAATTTTGTGATTACGGCGTGGCGGCCATCTTGTATTGCAAAATTAGTACGCGATTCGTACTCAGCATACCAAAAAACCCCTTAAACGATACCCATCATAAAATTTTCTGATTACGGCGCGGCGGGCATATTGGATTGCAAAATTATCACGTGATTCGTACTCAGCATACCAAAAAACCCCTTAAACGATACCCATCATGAAATTTTGTGATTATGGCACGGCGGCCATATTGGATTGCAAAATTATCACGTGATTCGTACTCAGCATACCAAAAAACCCCTTAAACGATACCCATCATGAAATTTTGTGATTACGGCGCGGCGACCATATTGGATTGCAAAATTATCACGTACTTCGTACTCAGCATACCAAAAAACCCCTTAAACGATACCCATCATGAAATTTTGTGATTACGGCGTGGCCGCCATGTTGGATTGCGAAATTATCATGTAATTCGTAGACATTTTAATGCATTAGGTAGCTGGTCACCATGTCGTGAAAACACTTAAAAAGTAAAAGATCACCACATTTTTACCATGAGTCGCGTATGTATTTGTAACGGTTAATCTAATTACATTTTGCCCATTACTGATATTTTTATACTGTGGCGCGATTTCAACGTAATTTGGCATAATAATTACGAAATAGTTGCGAAAAAAACTGACACAGGTCCTGCCTCCACAAGCGCCAGGGCGAGACTGATCGGCCGTCAGCGGCGCAATTCTATTGCGTTTGGTAGATATTCGTACATGATAACTATGTAAATAGTTGTTTATAGAAAAACGCTCGGAAAATGTGTATAAAAACTTAATACCTTTAATTGAGTGCAAAAAATATATATAAAATGTTAATAGTTTAGCCACAGTATTGAAAAAACTTTTCTGAGAGAGTCAACTTTGGGATTTTTTTCTATCTAGTGAAATTTATTGCATCGTGTAACGGGCTCGGAATATGTTTAGCTTATATCCTTAACTATTATATATATATTTTTCAGATTTAAAAACCCTTTACTTTTTGACTAGGATTGTTTCAAAAAACTCAAAATCTGACCCACGCGGCCTTAATCGACCAACGCGTAATGGCTGTTGTGTGTTAATTGTTATTGTACAGTCAACTACAATGAAATGTACTAGTTTAATCATATAAAATGATGTACTGATGTACAGGCTTTTTATAAAGCCAAAAGACCAAATGGTCATGTGCAATGGCAGAAAACAATGCTTAAGTAAGGCGCATCCTGTGGTTAGATGATCTAAGTATAAAGGTCGTCACAGAGCAGTGCATCTGCACTGTGACGACCAGCGCCACATAGTGAAGAACATTGAGATATATTACTACGTAGTAATATATCTCAATGGTGAAGACTGAAGAATGATCGAACTACTTACTGATGATATCTGTGACGTCGATACCAAGAATTACGTTCTATTTGGTGTCGAGACGCTAGGTCTATGGGGTCGCGGTGCACATGGGCTTTTCACGGTTCTGCGTGATACTTAATAGCGCAGGTAGCTATTTCTCGCAAGGGCTTTTCATACCTATTCAGCGTGGAAATGCTGCCTGCGCCCATGGGTACCCTACCGAAGGAAACCAGTTTATTTATTAATAGGTAGGTAGGCAATTTAAGCAGTTATCTTACTTCTTACTAATATTATGCGAAAGTTTGTGAGTGTGGATGTTTGTTACTCTTTCACGCTCAAACCGCTGAACGGATCGGGCTGAAATTTGGTACAGAGATACATTATAGTCTGGAATAACACATAGGCTTCTTATTATCCCGGAAATAAGTTCCCACGGGAACAAATTTTACGCGGGCGAAGCTGCGGGCATCAGCTAGTACTGTTATATTATGTTTTTTGTATATCCCTAATATTGTGATATCAGTTTTAGAAGGACAGAATTATTTGGAAACTTACTACGAAAGATCTCACTATCAACTTAAAATCGTACGTTTTTTTGACGTGTATAATATAAATTCGTCATACACACGTGCCCTACCTGCCTACCGTACGAGAACCCCAGGTAAGCCCTCAGAATGATTTCCTAGGATTCCCAACAGGCGTAGCGCACGAAAAAAAAAACGATAAATTTACAACATGATGGACTCAGCGGTTAGACCGCGGAGCATTCTGTTCCTGTTCTGGCATCATAAAGGAATTTACTCCAGCGGTAGATAGGAGCCTATGGGTATTCCGCACCACAATCTGTCCCTGCAATATACGTCAGCCAGAGCCTTTCAGCTACTAGAGAAAGAATCCATCATGAAAAGCTCTTCACAACCTTTCAATTTTTTATGATATTAGGAGGACAGCGCCCACATGTTATTTTTAAACTATTGCGGTTTTATACACTCATATTAATAGATTCGGATCTTAACGCGAAATACTACTTACATGCACCGACATTTCGGACGCGTTGCTACGCCTGTGAGCCAGGCGCCACCACGGAGCGGCGCCGGCAGCGCGGCACTGCAATCAAAGACTTCTATATAAACTGAGGTAGACGTGCCGTACTCTAACAAACGAGATTTCAAAAGCAATCCTCAAATACACATATTAATAAGACTACATTCACTTATAAATATTTTTTACGTAATTGTCACCACACACAATAGCAATATAGGAATAGAAAAAGAGTAAAAGAGAAGGCGTATGGACTCCGATTGCAAGTCGAGCACCTACTTTCGAAGTTTTGACTCAAAACAGTGCGAGCAACGCTGCTAATTAGCTCAGTTTATAGGTTTAAAAAATCGGTGCGTAGGGCATGTCTACCTCAGTTTATATAGAAGTCCATAGAATTATAACGCAAAGAAACCCAATACGCGCGAGCGACGTGAAGCCATTTCAAGGCAGCTGATACCGGCTGCCTACATCAATCGGCGCTTTAGTACCGGGCATCTAGTGTCAGTGCGAAGAGCTCGCGTAATTTTTGTCTAAAAATGACGTATTGTGCAGTGAAAGGATCCCACAATGCATCTGAAAATTGTTCCAAACATCCAAAGATCACATTGCATAGGTTAGTACTGCAAAATATGTTACATTTTTGTTAAAAACACCTCATTTAAAGAAACAAAAATCGTACATTTTAGTGACGTCATTTTCATAGACGGTGTTGCAAGCAATGAGAATATTTTTTTCCCACTTTTCTCTTATTTGCTTCAATATCGGTTTATGGAACTTGTTATAAAAGTACATATCACATACATAAGTACAATGCTTACGCCTTTACTCCCGAAGGGGTAGGCAGAGGCATTTTATATGCTCACATTTCACCTTTTTAGAATTTGTCCCACGTAATAGGTGGTGAGCCGTAATCCCGTGTTGAGATGGCGCAGGTTTGAATGCCTGCTGTTGAAATTTTTCAAGCCGCCTCAAAAGGCCTTCAACTTTGCTTATTGATTGCCATTTTACCGGCAACCGGAAACAACAGCTTAACGGCCTTCCGAAGCACAGAAACGCTCAAATACGCCACAAAGTAGTCACATGGATGGTCACCCATCCAAGGACTGGCCATAGTGAAAGTTGCTTACTGCAGTGATCGTTTACAGATCACTGAGTACGCGGGGCCACAAGCGCTTTATATCTACTTGAATAATTTTAGTTGCAAAATTTTGTGGGTGGGTACCACATAATTTATTAAAATATTGTGATTAAAACAAGTTTATTAATTTAATAAGTAAGGTAAGCCTTCGAAAGGATGTCTGAGGGCTGCCGGCAGACTTAGGCCACCACCTTGGCCTCGCTTAGAGGGTTCGGGTGCTATCCCGCCACTTGGGAAAGGGGGTAGAGTTAGTTACTATTCCACCACCATGAATGCTTTCGGAAAAACGTCGAGTAGCCAACTCGATCAGGGAGGCCGGTAGTAATAATATATTACTTACTACAACAGTGGCAGACAGGCGTACTGTAATATAAATATACAACGTTTAGACCTTAACATTCATACTAAAATATGTGAATTATAGCACCCGTCAATTTGGACGATACCATTTTTGGGCGAGTCCATTAGTATCGTATTAGGAGATATTTTAATTTTTTGTGGTATAGTGTTGTAAACGCAATGTACACAGGTAAACATGTTAAATTTCTCACTACTTAATAAAATATGTTTTATTTACAAAATATTGTTTAATTTATTAGAAACCCAAAAAACATTATTAATAATGTATTTAACTGCAATGTTTCATGCGGCTATATTTTTAATTATGTAGAACAGTAAGCTCAAAGCCCGAGATTATGTGTGGATGCTTGAAAATTTGAAAGCCACAAACTGTCCGATAAAACATGGAAATAACCGCAAAAATCACATTTTTTTAATACATAATATTACTGATTTTAGAATTTGTTGGTATAGTGGCAGCAGACATACATCATCTCGAAAAATTTCAGTTCTATGGCTATTACGGTTTCTGAGATAGAACCTCGAGATAGAGTGATAGACAGACAGACAGCGAGACGGACGGCTGAACCTCATGAATATGGTTCCTTATTTACCCTTTGGCTACGGAACTCTAAAAGTATGCCTAATAGTAAAAACTTAAACTGTTTATTATACTGGTTAGTAAGTCGTTTTACACTTACCCCCTTATTCATAATCGTTTATTAAACCTATTTTAGTTAAAACACACTTTAAGTCTATTGCTGTCTCTAACCATACTCTGTCATTGGTTAGAGACAGCAATAGACTTAAAGTGTGTTTTAACTAAAATAGGTTTAATAAACGATTATGAATAAGTGGGTAAGTGTTTAATTTAGCATTTTTTACATATTAATAAAATATATAAACCATTCTGCCTACCCCGCGAAGAGTATAGCATATAGATAAATAGAGTTAAATGTTAAATTAAATGTTGTATACAAACAATTTTATTTTTTTCCCATTTATGGGGTAAATTTTATTTCCTAGCAACATTTTCTATAAGCTTGTGTGAGTGTCAACGTGTATAAAGACGAGTAGTTTACACCTACATTAATATTGGTTCGGCTTCGCGGGCGCGTACGTATCACTGAGCGACTCTCAGTCTATGTGTAATAAGTCTATGTAGAAGTCTTTGACTGCAATGCGTCCGAAACGTCGCGGCATTGGCGCAAGTAAATTAATAGGTTTTCGCGTGAAGTCCCGTATTCTATAAGTATGAGTACAGTCACAGAACTCAGAAAACAGAAACTTTTTTCTGATATCTGTGAGTATAGTTTACGTAGTAAAAGGCACGCAATCTCCATCGCACGTTCGATTTTGGCAGAGTTGCCGGCATTAACCGGCAGAAAGCCACAACCAAAAAAGAAGAAGAAGAACTATTTAGTAATCTGTGGTATAGTCCTACATTACATCAACCGCTGGGCCGCTGCCAGCTATGCATGATCCCTGGCCTTTGCGACCGAACCTTTGTAACTTTTCAAAGCCAGTTTCTCCACAATTATCTATTTACCTTTACCTACATTCCAAAGCTAATAAAGATTTTTTCTTTAACAATTTTTTTCCTGCTCCTAATATCTGATGGAAATCCCATACGTGCGATTTAACTGGTGTCTAGAAACCCGGTTATTGTATGAGACTATATCTCTATAACTGAACTGAACGTTAGATAAAACGTGTGATTAAAAAGTAACCGCAATAGGTATGAGGATAATAATCAAAATATGAAAAATTAATTGGCAATTCGAAAAACCCGTAGTTGTTTGTTAGGTTTGATTACTTATCTATACTAATATTATAAAGAGGAAAGATATGTTTTTATGTTTTTTTGTTTGTTTGTTTGTAACGAATAGGCTTCGGAACTACTGGATCGATTTGAAAAATTCTTTCACTTAATTTTATTCCCGTATTCCCACGGGAACGGGAACTACGCGGGTGAAACCGCGTGACGTCCGCTAGTCTTTTATACTTTCATACCTATATTTTGTTTTACTACTCGGAGTAGATAGTTATGTGATCTCAATTGGGATTCTGGACAGACTACCTACATATCTCTATGCGGTATAGGTATGTGCAGTTTTAGCCCCTCTCTATAAAATAGAGTGCAGAGGGACTTATGTCCAGATTTTGTCTGTACTCTGTAGTCTGTGTGTCTGTTTCATTAAACTACGTCACTAGGTCACGTGGATCATCCGTTCAAAGTTTGAAATAAAACAAAAATGACAACGTCAATCAGATTGAACTTTCACAATAAACGTGTTAGAGAGGGGCAGTCTGGTGAGACCGATCTCACGGCTTCTTGTTTAAAATCTGTTACAGATACTTGAGTTAGCTCTCGTCGTCATGATAGGGTACGTTTTTTTATATTTTTGTAGTCACATATTTTTATTCAATAACATAATTGCAAACACATCCTACCTACTTATTTAAAATATCACATCACATCTACCTAAATACTAGATAATACTTATAGGTAGATAATACTGTGTCCACAGCTTCCAGTGACCCATATATTATGACGTTTATGGAGACCAGGGAGGCAAGAAAGATCACGCTGTTCTTCGTCATACTCATAATCCGAAACATATACCTGAAGATAAAAATAAACATAATAATAAAGACGATAAACACCACAGTGGTCTTATAACTATTACAAAGGAAACATCTCAAAATATAGGTCAGAGGAAGCAACCAAACCGTAGTCTCAAAGGGCGCTAAGGAATTTAGTAGCTTAGAAAGTAAAATCAATTTTAAAGCAAAACAGGAACACAATCTTACTCATGAGAAAGAATATGAAAATGATAAAGATGAATGACGAAAACAGAAACAGAAGACACACAAAAAATAACTGAAACTAAAACGAAAATACGGAAAGAAGCGCATGTCCGGGTACAAATTAATAGCACGGGTAAAATAAATCTGAACGACGACGTGAAAATAAATATCAAATTTTCCAATCGACGTTAGGCAATAACATAAAAAGATATTTTAATATAATTATACTAGCTGTTCCCCGCGGCTTCGACCGCGTAGAACTCGTTATCGCGTAAAAGTCGTTATATCGTAAAATCATAACCCTCATTTTGCACAGTCGGTTAAAAAGTAGCCTATGTCCTTCCCAGGACCTCGAACTATCCCTGTACCAAATTTCATCTCAATCGGTTCAGCCGTGTAGGCGTGAAAGCGTAACAGACAGACAGACAGAGTTACTTTCGCATTTATAATATTAAGTAGGGATTTTAGAGATAATATTCTTAATGAGCATAGAAACGATGAACGTAATTTTACTGAAATTTGAAACACTCTGTGACAGGAAGCAGCCTTATTTACCCTGAGGAAATACCATCAAAGTAAGTGTTTACCACAACTGGATTGTGTAGCACAGTTGGTATTAGACCTGTGCATTTTAGTAAAATCTCCTCATCACTCAAAAACTTGAGCTGATAATCTTTAAAATATATAATTAAGAACCATCCCGGATTTTGTTAATTTTGAACAATTAAATACGCATCAAAATTTTATTGGTCCTTCCGTTGAGCTGATACGATGCTTCATGCAGACACACTGAGACAGATCTTGAACTTATAACACCCCACCCCTCGTTTTCCTCGGGGGTAAAAATAAGCAAAATAAGGGTAAGCAGCTTCATATTTCACTTCATAAATGCCTTCGGCAATATTATTTAAAAAGCATTACGTAAGTAAATCTTTTTAAAATGTAACCATCTATTTTTACTTTTAAAATTAATATTATTGAAATGGGTAGGGCTTTAACTATTTTATACTCGGTCACGAAAGTGCTGTACGAAAATCTCCACCCTTGTCAGAAAACTGTTTGGATAACATGCTACTACTACTACTATCTTCACGCCAAATCCCTTGCGGGGTAGGCAGAAAGAACCGAGCGCCACACGGCACGGTCCATAGCGAAAAATTTTAAATCTATGGTCCATACAAACACACCTCACTTGCTTCTAACTTTCATTTTTCTTTTCATGCATGCACGTCGTTTCCCTCGGCTCTTGACACCACCTTGGATAACATGCTAATGTTCAAATTCAAGAAGAGCTTAGCAAAGACTATAACTATACAGATCACCCATTTCCAAGACTTTCCAGGTAATCTCTCCGATGTATTTCCTACCTAAAACCTTCTTTAATGTCATTAAAAATAAGTTGTAAAATGAGCAGGGCTGGCTGGTGATACATAGCGCATAAAAATAATATCTCTTCTAAATTCAATTCTTTAAAATGTCAGCTGCGAAATGAAAAACATTTTCACATCAGTATTGTTTCAAAATTCACTAGAAAAATATCTCATTTTACATTAAAATCAACAAAAAGATTTTTTATAGTGTAATAATTTTAATAATCTAGAAAAATAATTTAAGCCTACTCGTGTTTATTGTCAATTATTTCAGATAACAGAACAGAACCTTCTCAAAATGTTCGGATTCGGTAAGTGAATCCAGCTTTATTGAAAGTAGTTTCGAGTCGGTGTGCTAATGACTTCCCGTTCGTTTACTTTTTCCTTCGATTCTCCAACATACTTTCCGAAGTGCCAATCTATCTTTGCCTTTACCAAATTTATCTGAATCTGTAGTGGTTCAGGCGTGAACTCGTGACGTACAGTTCATTCTGCATTATACATACATCGTCACGCCTTTATCCCCGGAGGGGTAGGCAGAGGCATACTATACGCCCACGTTTTACCGTTTTTATCACACGTAATAGATGGTGTGAGCCTTTGCCGCGTTGAAACTGACAGGCGCGGGTCGTGACGACCCGCAGTGAAATTTTTGAAGCCGCTCTTCAACTTGGCTTATCGCTAACTCGTAGTTTCCCCTTCTCTAATTCTGCATTGTATACTATTAGTTATGATTATCTCGGTGAGCACTTTAATTACCTGCCGTTGTCTGAAAGGATTCGTAGCTAATCTTCATTGTGGTGGATCAGCTTTCCAAGACTGACATTGATTACTTCTCGACTAAAGCACGCGGTGCCCTACCAATCCGCACCGCCCGGTGCCCCAGGGAGCCCAGGCTCTAGCAGCGACATGACGGCAAGTTTGGATAGTAAACACAGGAACGAATTTAGATGCAGATTTAGCATGTACCTACGTAGCGAAAGATCCTTAAGTGGGTTAAATTTTTATGCTTAACCCTATCCATATACTTACCTTTATTTTCTTTCACAGGTGGTAATAATGGTGGATTTGGCGGCCAAGGATTCGGAGGCGCTGGAGGCCCAGGAGGTTTCGGCGGAATGGGCGGAGGCTTTGGAGGCAACTCTTTCTCCTCTGGAATGCAGAGGGCTTTCAGTCAAGGAATGGGCCAACAGTCTTCTTTCGGCGGAGCTGGTTTTGGCGGAATGCCGAATGGAATGCACAACGGCATGCAGAGCAATAATATGCAAAGCATGAGTAGCGGCATGCAAGGCGGCTTCCAAGGTCAAGGAAGTGGTTATGGCGGTGGTTATGCATCGGGTCAGCAAACCTCTGCTGGCCAAGGCGGCCAAAGTGGCCAAGGCGGCTACAGCAGTTACAGCCAAGGAGGCTACGGCCAATGACACAATAACAAATTCAATGTATAAGTTTGTGTAGCGTCCGGTATAGTCCTGTCCATTTATCATGTCCTCATGTCCTTTGTAATAAACTTGCGTTTTAAATTCATTTGCTACTTTTATTTTGACAATAGGAATAGGGTCAGTCGTGACAAAATGCAAAATGCAGTGCACACCTTTGTCAGAATGCACAATGCACCTTTGTCACAATGCACGATGCACCTTTGTCAGAATGCACGATGCACCTTTGTCGGAATGCACAATGCACCTTTGTCGGAATGCACAATGCACCTTTGTCGGAATGCAGAATGCACCTGTCAGAATGCAGAATACACCTTTGTCAGAATGCAGAATACACCTTTGTCAGAATGCAGAATACACCTTTGTCAGAATGCAGAATACACCTTTGTCAGAATGCAGAATACACCTTTGTCAGAATGCAGAATACACCTTTGTCAGAATGCAGAATACACCTTTGTCAGAATGCAGAATACACCTTTGTCAGAATGCAGAATACACCTTCGTCAGAATGCAGAATACACCTTTGTCAGAATGCAGAATGCACCTTTGTCAGAATGCAGAATGCACCTTTGTCAGAATGCAGAATGCACCTTTGTCAGAATGCAGAATGCACCTTTGTCAGAATGCAGAATGCACCTTTGTCAGAATCCTTTCGGACCATTAGGTTGAATTTTCAAAATGTTGAATTCCCATAATGTTGAATTCTCAGTTAGTTGAATCCCAGCCTCCGGAGCAGAACGTCATGAAATCAAAATGTCATGAAAGTAAAATGTCATGAAAGCAAAATGTCATGAAAGAAAAATGTCATGTACGCAAAATGTCATGATCGCAGATGGTCATAACCTAAATTGGTCATGATCGCAGATGGTCATAATCGCAATTAGTCATGATTGCTGACTTTTACCGATTTTTACCGTTGCTCATTTTTGTAACAGTTACGTAACACAACGTACTACAAATTACTGTTTATAGAGATAGAGAGAATATACTAGAAATTACATTTACTACTTAGGTGTTAAAATGAGGAAATCGACTTCCTATCCGTAACTTAACGCCGTATCCCAGTAGTTCCCGGTTCTTTCCCACCGCCCATCTTCCCAGACCACCTGGGTGTACGGTAGTAATTTTTTTTTAACTACGGTTCACCTTTCCAGTATATTATTAATAGATATTGGTGACGATCCACCTCATTTAATGCGGTGTGTTTTCTCGCGTGGACCCACTACTTTTTATCTACATTCTGTACATAGATAACTAGCAATGCGCTAATTTTCAAAACAAATGACGATCAACAAAACAAATGAAGATCGGCGAAACAAATGAAGATCGAAAAAACAAATGAAGATCGAAAAAACAAATGAAGATCGGTAAAACAAATGAAGATCGGTAAAACAAATGAGGATCAGTAAAACAAATGAAGATCAACAAAACAAATTAATATCGAAAAACCAAATGAAAATCGAAAAACAAATGAAGATCGGTAAAACAAATGAAGATCGGTGAATTGTTTTTATTTTTATATCTTTATCTTAATTTTTTTCCGTTTTTTTAATTTTTTCCGTTTTTCAGTTTCTTTTTCCATTTTAAGAACGGGCCATTTCGAGGATGGGCCGTTTCGAGAACGGGCCATTTTGAGCACGCGGGCCGTTTTGAGAACGGGACGTTTCCAGACTATTCGTTTTCGCGATTTGTTTTCGTTTTCACGAATATATAAAAAATAAATAGATATTATGCATGCTTATAAGGTCGAAATTTGCTTGGACCCATTTTTTGTAACCTAGATGCGATAACCATTCAAAAAATAGGTGCAAGCAATTCTCGACCTTATGGACATGCATAATATTTATTTATTTCTTACATATTCATGATCAGTAATGCCTAAAAGCACATTTTTAGAGAAGTGTCATTAAGGTCGAGAATTGCTTGCACCTATTTTTTTGAATGGCAATCTCATCTAGATTACAAAATAATTATGGCTGCAAGTAATTTTTGACTTATCAACTTGCTATAGTCCTTTGTTCTATAGATCTGCATTTGTTTTTTCGATCTTCATTTGTTTTGTTGATCTTCATTTGTTTTACTGATCTTCATTTGTTTTTTCAATCTTCATTTGTTTTTGCAATGGAACTACTGGGATACGCCGTATATCTCGATATATTAATATACATATATTATAGCCACGTATGTGATGGCCTTTACAATAAAAATTAAAAACCGAAGTCCTCAGTTGTTTATCAACATTCTGCGATTCAACGAATTAAGAATTCAACATTTTGATAAACGAAATTCAACATTGTAGGACTCAATAATTCAACTTTACGGGAATTCAACATTCTGGGATTCAAATATCTGAGAATTCAACATTATGGAAATTCAACATTTTGAAAATTCAACCTAACGGTCCGAAAGGGACAAAACAAATGAAGATCGAGAAAACAAATGAAGATCGCGAAAACAAATGAAGATTGACAAAACAAATGAAGATCGGTGAAACAAATGCAAATAGTAGCCATAACAAGGTGTACCGTGGAAATTAAATATTTTCAATGGTACACCTAGGGCTAGGTGGACAAAGGTGAACCGTTGTTAAAAAAAAATTACCACCGTACACCCAGGTGGTCTGGGAAGGTGGACGGTGGGAAAGAACCGTAAAAAATTGCGTAGGTCCCGTTCCCGTAGTTAAAAATAGGTGCAAGCAATTCTCGACCTTCATGAGTGTTCTCTAAAAATGTGGTTTTAGGCGTTTATAGACATTACTGATCACGAATATATAAAAAAAACTAGCGGACGTCACGCGGTTTCACCCGCGTAGTTCCCGTTCCCGTAGGAATACGGTAATAAAATATAGCTTATGTTCACCGCAAAGAGTGTAGCTTTCCAACAGTGAAAGAATTTTTCAAATCGGTCCAGTAGTTCCGGAGCCTATTCGTTACAAACAAACAAACAAAAAAACAATCTTTGTTTTTTGGATCTTCATTTTTTTATGCGACCGTCACCCTACTTCCACTCCGACCAACTAAACGGATCAACTCAAACGGATCAACTAGTTATGTATCATAGCTTGACATTTTGCAATCCTGACATTTTGCCTTTTTGACGATTTGCTAGTATGACGATCTGCCGTTATATTATTGCATGACATTCTGCGATTATGACGTTTAGCTTTTTTGACGTTTTGAAGTTTTTGACATTTTGCTTTCATGACATTTTGCTTTCATGACGTTCTGCTCCGGAGGCGAATCCCAGAATCCTTTCGGTCCATTAGGTCCCATGTATCAAAATGTCCGCAGTGTCAAAATGCCCAGTTTTACAAAATGTCCGGAGTGTCAAAATGTCCAGTTTTACAAAATGTCCGGAGTGTCCAAATGTCTAGTTTTACAAAATGTCCAGAGTGTCAAAATGTCCAGTTTTACAAAATGTCCGCAGTGTCAAAATGCCCAGTTTTACAAAATGTCCGCAGTGTCAAAATGTCAAAAGTAAACTTAACTACTTTATTTTGTACTCAAACCATTTTCTTATCTCAAATTTATACCGGGAGAGCATATTTTTAAGTTTAATTTTTAATTGTTTCAAGCCTTAAATTGTTTCAAGCCTTATTCACAAATTATACCGCAGAGCGCATATTTAAGTGTTTCAAGCCTTATTCACAAATTATACCGTGAGAGCGCATTTTTAAGTTCAATTTGTAAGTGTTTCAAGCCTTAAATTCACAATTTATACCGGGACAGCGCATTTTTTAGTTAAATTTTTAAGTTTTTAATTCTAATTAAAGCCTTAACCATACTTTCATTTTGATGTCCAGTCATTTTGATACTCCGGTCATTTTGATACTCCGGTCATTTTGATACTCCGGTCATTTTGATACTCCGGTCATTTTGATACTCTGGTCATTTTGATACTCCGGTAATTTTGATACTCTGGACGATTCAATATCGGTCATTTTGTAGAACTGAACATTTTGACACTCTGGACGTTTTGATACATGGGACCTAATGGACCGAAAGGCCCAGAATGTTGAATTCCTGAAGTTGAATTTTTGAGTCCTACAATGTTGAATTTCGTTTATCAAAATGTTGAATTCGTAATTCGTTGAATCGCACAATGTTGATTAACTGAGGACATCTGTTAAATTTCATTTTTAAGTAATTTAATAATTTTCAAAACAAATGAAGCCCTTCGGTCTGTTAGGACTGATTTCTATAATGTACTGATCTCATAATAAACAAAAATCAAAATCATCTTTTCCCAAAATGACTGATTTTCTAAATGACTTTGTTTTAGAATGTCGGGAATACAACTGTCAAATTGATGTACAGTCAGTACCAATTGAATTGTCAAATTAAATGTAGTTAACTAATAATTATATAAAAATAAATTTAAATATTTATAATTATGTACAAATAACTGAAACTGAAAATAAAAAAAGACGTGTGGCACTTGGGGACTGCCGCGGTAAAGCTATTACATAGTATTTTTTATCAACTATGCTAGTATAATTATTTCTATATAAGAATACTAGCTGATGCCCGCAGCTTCGCCCGCGTAAAATTTGTTCCCGCGGAAAGTTATTCCCGGGATAAAAGGTAGCCTATGTGTTATTCCAGACTATAATGTATCTCTGTACCAAATTTCAGCCCGATCACATTCGGAAATTTGGAGTTTTGGACTTTAGACTTTTGGAATTTTGGAGTTTTGGAGTTTTGGAGTTATGGAGTTATGAAGTTACGGAGTTTTGGACTTTTGGACTTTTGGACTTTTAGAATTTTAGACTTTGGAGTTTTGGAGTTTTGGAGTTTTGGACTTTGGACTTTTGGACTATTGGACTTTTGTACTTTTGGACTTTTGGAGTTTTGGACTTTTGGATTTTGGACTTTTGGACTTTTGGACTTTTGGACTTTTGGACTTTTGGACTTTTGGACTTCTAGAATTTTAGACTTTGTAGTTTTGTACTTTTGGAATTTTGTAGTTTTGGACTTTGGACTTTAGACTTTTGGACTTTTGGACTTTTGGACTTTTGGACTTCTAGAATTTTAGGCTTTGTAGTTTTGGACTTTTGGACTATTGGACTTTTGGTCTTTTTGACTTTGGACTTTTGAACTTTTGGACTACTAACTCCTATATATTTTTCATGATATTTCTTTCGAAAAATAAGTGTGTAGTGTGTACAATAGTACACGCACACATTTTTTTTAAATGTACCTAGCCATCATTTAGTTTGTTACTCATTTGTCATATGTACATAAAAACACCATAAAAAAGTCACAGCGAAGCGTGGCAGGGTACCGCTAGTTATATATATGTATAAGTAAGATTTTAAGGCCTAAGTTCAACAAAGTAAAGTACCAAGTACCTACTTGACGGTCGACATTTGGGCTTTTGGACTTTTGGACTGTTGGACTGTTGGACTGTTGGGCTTTTGGACTTTTGGACTTTTGGACTGTTGGACTGTTGGACTTTTGGACTTTTGGACTTTTGGACTTTTGGACTATTGGACTATTGGACTTTTGGACTTTTGGACTTTAGGACTTTAGGACTTTAGGACTTTAGGACTTTTGGACTTTTGGACTTTTGGACTTTTGGACTTTTGGACTTTTGGACTTTTTGACTTTTTGACTTTTGGACTTTTGGACTTTGGGACTTTTGGACTTTTGTACACACTACACACTTAGTTTTCGAAAGAAATATCATGAAATATATATAGGAGTTAGTAGTCCAAAAGTTCAAAAGTCCAAAGTCCAAAACTCCAAAACTCCAAAAGTCCAAAAGTCCAAAAGTCCAAAAGTCCAAAAGTCCAAAAGTCCAAAAGTCCAAAAGTCCAAAAGTCCAAAAGTCCAAAAGTCCAAAAGTCTAAAGTCCAAAGTCCAAAACTACAAAATTCCAAAAGTACAAAACTACAAAGTCTAAAATTCTAGAAGTCCAAAAGTCCAAAAGTCCAAAAGTCCAAAAGTCCAAAAGTCCAAAAGTCCAAAAGTCCAAAACTACAAAAGTCCAAAAGTACAAAAGTCCAAAAGTCCAATAGTCCAAAAGTCCAAAGTCCAAAACTCCAAAACTCCAAAGTCTAAAATTCTAAAAGTCCAAAAGTCCAAAACTCCATAACTCCATAACTCCAAAACTCCAAAATTCCAAAAGTCTAAAGTCCAAAACTCCAAAATTCCGAATGTCCAAAAAGTTAAAAAATAACATGCAAAACATATATAACCTCTTTATTAGGTAAGTACTCTCTTTTATTATTCTGAATGCAAGGAGGCCGCAATCAAACTTCTCTTAAAAACATCAATCTTAAAATAGTAGTTTATGACACTGTTGCATATTGAGGGTTCTTATAACACGAGTGTGTTTTAAAAAAACGAGCCGTAGGCGAGTTTTTTTATAGTATCACACGAGTGTTATAAGACCAAGTTATGTACAGTGTCATACACTACTTTATCTACTCTCATACTATAATACCTGATTTCATTTTGTTGTGATATATAGTTGCTCCTTGATTTCGCCGGTAACAGGTTCATGGTCATGTTTGACGCAGTTTCCAGAATGTCTGGTGGTGTACAATTACCACCATCCTCGCTTTAAGACATGTTTTTACACAAAAACTAATTTATTTTACAAACAAAACCAAACTTTGTTTAATTTAAATGTAAAATGTTGGCGCCAAGGCGCAAACATCGATTGCGCATGCGTGTTTCTTTTTTTTTTAGGCTGCGGAGACCATATATTTAGGATTTTCGCTACTCTGGAGACACATTTTTTTTTAAAGTAGAGGTACAAACTTCTTTTTCAGCTGGAGATTGTTTATGGTGTATCGTAATGATTAAAAAGTTTTATTATGATATAGGTGTCCATACAAGACCTGTATCGTAATAAAACTTTTTTTTTGGCCTGTGCGTAATGTTTGTCATAATAGTATTGATTTCAATTTTATAATCTTTGTATTATAGTATCAGAGTAGATAAACATCTTAAAAACATCAACCTTCTAAATAGGTTGTTTATAATATTTTGTTCTGAAGCTGGCAGAAAAGTCCCAAAAGACCCAAAAGTCGTTGCTTAAATTCTGCAACACTTTTCAGTACTGCGCCATCGAGACGTATCGCAGGTACACGGCAAGGCTTGTTTTTTTTGTTGAATATACCTAAAAACTTTTAAATAATTATAAAATATCCTGTTGTTATTGGCTTTCTTCAGAGGTACCCATCCTCGATTCTTCAATCCTAACGTACAACAGTTACGGATAACCAGGATAGGATTGACGAATCGAACTCCTCATCGGAGGAAATTTGGATGTAGGAGAAGAACAATATCTGTACCCTCCAGATTCTTATTTGCCTGCCTCGGTGGCATTAGGTAATATAACTGACTGTCGCGCTGGGGTCCTGGGTTCGATTCCCGGGCAGGCCAAAAAATCGTGGGATCTACCAATGTTTGTTTCGAAGATTTGATGTTTTCTAAGTATAATATGTATAAATAAATAGATAAATTCTTTATTGCCATTAATTGTGTACATACCTACATGAAATTGGAATTTCCTGATACCTGCGCTAGTACAAACTGTGTTGCAGATATCAGTGTTCTCCTCCAAAATATTGACACTTTACAATATGTTTACACAGAACTATTAAAATATTAAAATTGTTTCCTACTAACTTATAAACTTATAATAATTTTACATAGAGAAAACGATAAAATATGAAACAAAACCAATACAAAATCTTAAAGCATGCTTAGGCTTTCGTGTGTGTGCGTGTGTGTCTGTGTGTGTGTGTGTGTGTGAGTGTGTGTGTGTGTGTGTGTCTGTGTGTGTGTGTCTGTGTGTGCGTGTGAATGTGTGTGTGAGTGAGTGTGTGTGTGTGTGTGAGTGTGTGTGTGAGTGTGTGTATGGGTGTGTGTGGGTGTGTGTGTATGTGTGTATGTTTGTTGCATGTATGTTTATGTGAGTTGATTTTGAGTGTTTGTGTGTGTGAGTGTGTGTGTGTGTGTGTGTGTGTGTGTGTGTGTGTGTGTGTGTGTGTGTGTGTGTGTGTGTGTGTGTGTGTTGCATGTATGTTTATGTGAGTTGATTTTAAAGAACTTGTAGAAGGTCTTCCACATATTCATATTCCATTGGTTTTAATAACTCAGTTACTGCCGTTTTAAATTCTCCGTATGTATGCATACTAAGAAATTATATGAGTATGTATAAAAAAGTTTTGATTAGATCGCAAAGAAAATGTCCAAAAGCCAAAGTACTTGAAGCAAAGTCGTTGATATACCTAATTAGAGATAATAGAAAAACCTCGCAGAACTTCAGAACAATACACACTCACACAGTACTGTTTTACGATTACAGATTATAATTATTTAAAGTTAAAGTTCATTTTTAAATAATTTATTTATATAAAAAAATAATTAAGTGTAGGGGTCTCGGCTCGTCGTACAATTTTATTCCAGTCGGTGTCGAGACATGGGGTCCCAACGCACATATTTTTTTTTAAATTTTGAAGAAGCGTCTTGTAGAGTCAACTGGTGACCTAAGGGCTGGCAGTTATTTCTCCCAACGAATAGGCATCGCCGTTCAAAGGGGGAATGCTGCCAGTCTTTTGGGCACAATGCCAGGCGGGCCCTATTTAGATTTAGTTTAGTTTTATTTATTCATATTGTAAATAGTTATTAATTTATTTTAAAATTTGTCTAATATTTTATTGAATAAATTTAATATATTTATAATACTATTAAACTAATTGTTGTCAAACTGATTATGATTAAACCTCTTTTCATAATCAATAAGCGAGTACAACCGTTAAACAACACTATGCCAAAGACAAACAAGACTGAGAAAAAATAATTTAATGACAAGCAAGAATGACAGGTTTAAATTTTTATCATCGAAGTATTTTTCATGAAATTATTCTATATTCTAAAGGTAAATTAGTGTCGAAATGGCCGCATAAATCTAACTATGGTTCCTTAAAACGAATATGATCAGGATTGATATTTAAATGTAAGTAATTATGGAGAGTCGAGATCCAATCTGTTTGTTTACTACATTGTTTGAAAGATACACGAACGTGGCCGAAGGTAGCCGAGAGTGTGATTCGTTTTCGTGACAGAATTTCTGGATTCGGTCTCCACGCAAGGCCCGCGATAGAAGCTATGCAATAGCTTAAAAATAACGAATGGATAGCACTGCACTGTTGCTGATAGGTGTCAAAGTATTCCTCCCCGTCGATGCACACCCCGAACGGGCGTACCTCAACTGCCATACATTACCAGCGGGCGCACCTCAGGCATCGCGGTTAGGACGTATGTTACAATAGGCCAGCGACAGCGATAATCTCGCGGAAATCGCGCGATAATCGCTGTTTGTTGACTGTTTCGTATTACGTATCAACGATTGTTTTGCCATAGAAAACTAGCGACGATGCTGCCTCTGTAGGACAATCAGTAAATTTAAAAGTGCATTTGTGCTATACTGCGGCAGCGATCTGGCGATAATTTCGTATTGCGTATCGTTTTGGACAACCTCCAGGCAGCGATTTCGAACGTCAAAACTGCGATTGAGTTTTCTCTGATTGCTGATCGTTCGCTAATCTGTACTCAGTATTAATAATCTATTTTTGCGTAATTATTTAGTAAATTGCCAATTTTATTATTCTTAAAGTGTAATTATAAACGTTGAAAAACTTTACTGCAGTGAATTGTCATGTACTTAATTTTGTTTTGTAAAGAGTATAGTTAGTGTAAGTGTTGAGTTGTGATCTTACTGTTTACTGAAATATTTGATTGTAAAGTAAGAATAGCTCGTGCAGTTCTTTTGATTGACGCACTTGAGGTTGAAGCTTTGAAGCTTTGAATCTAAGCGAAGCAGAGTTCAAAGCCCACCTAGTACAGGCTATCAAAAGAGCCATGTCGTTTTGTGTCATGAGTTAAGACCATTAATGGCACAAAGAAAAAGGAGAACAAAAGTGAGTTTAGAACGTAAAGTGAGTACAAATCTTTCGTCACATATGTTTGTACTACAATGGGCATTTTATTAGTGTATGTGTGTACGAGAGACCACTTTTATTTTTTGCGGATTTTTGCAGTATAACTAACAATAGTGCTGCGAGCAAGTGTTCGGACGCGCTTTCTAACCGATTACTAAGCTTTACAAATATTTCCGCAACTTTTACTGTTCACTAATGTTAGTTAAACTGCAAAACTCCGCGAAAATAAAAGTGGTCTCGCCGTACACAAATACACTAATAAAATGCCCAACAGATGTGACAGTTCCCAGTTTTCAGTGATTGCCACGTAATTGTTTATGGCGCTAGTTTCGTAGTGAAAAGTGCAGCGTAGCGATTAGTTCGCGATAGAATTTTACGTAATACCATTTTTTTCTGCAACCAGCGATAAATCGCGCGATGATTGCGCAATCATTGCGCAATTATCGCTGATCGCTGTTTTATACGTAATAAGCCTGCGGGAACGTGCCCATAAGGCTGGCGGCAATTGCCTCATTTAATGGCAATGCTGATTCTTTATACAAAGAAAACACCAGCTCTATGGTCACGAGAAGATTCGTTGAAAAATAATAAGTAACAATTTATTTTTAAATCTTATAATTATATAACGAAAATTATATTTAATAAACAAAAATATTATCCTTAAACAATATCTGTCAATGTCAATGTACATTAGTGTATTCTCTTTTTGATAGTTTCGATTTTTGTAGAAACTGAATTTCTGTTATATCGTTGGACTCTAATTCAATCAACTGTTTTTTGTAGCAGTTGTCGAATAAAATGTCACGCTTGTGTCTAGTAGCACCGCTAAACAAACTATTTTTAATTCGGGTACTAGATAACTGGCCTCTTTTCTTAGTTTATACAGAAATCGCATCAGGGTTGGTTTGTGTGGCATACGTGTATTTATTTTAATCTTCTATGCCAACCCTCTATTGCATTGTTTGTGCGGTGCTTATCATTTGCACAACTAATAAAAGATGCACACAAAGACATCCACTGTTTATTAAAGTATTTTGCGAAATTTCATCATTTCTTGAGTTTGCGGGAAAAGTGCTTGCAAGGAAGACCATGCAATAGGAATTCTTTCTTGGGGAAGTAAAGGTAAATTCGTCGCTTGCCTCTCTAACTGACGTAACTGACATTTAGCAAAATGTTCAGGGCAAGCTTTGTTCGGTTTATGGTTACCTAAAATCGGAAACAGCTCGACATTTATCAGCTTGAGCAAAAAAAAAATCTGCCTGTATGTAGATCTCAGAGAGAACTTTGTGTGGGTATAAATTTAATTAAAATATTATTATTATTATTTTAATAATAAATGTTCAAAGCAGATACGTCACTTTGAGAGAACTTTGTTTTCGATTCGGACTGTATTTGTCGTCACTTACGTCGGGTGATTTTGTACTATAAATCGTGTAATAAAACTCAGGGTACAAAAATAATCAGTTGTAATCAAATTACAAGTTACAAATTACGAACACGTAACCATTATAAACTCACAGTTATAAAAAATAGCAAATTGTAACAAAACGTTGTAATTCTTTTTTGTAATTTTGTAACAAAAAGTTTAATCAAATCAGCGTTAGTGTATCATTTTTTCATACAAGTTTGTACTTAAGTAAAAATTATATACACACATCAACACCGTCTAGGGATATTTTTTAAAAAGTTCTGCATCTCAAAAAATACTGGCCGATTTTAAAAACTTTTGATTGAATCTTATTTTGTTGGTATATTTGAATGATTCCAAATTTAAAATACAAAAAAAGAAATTAAAACAAATGATTTGCGCGGCATTAATATAGCGAAGTTCAAAATTTTAATTTTACCGACGATAGTTAATTGGTATTTGTTTTGTTCAGTTGAAGTTTTAAAGCTAGTTATTGATTAATTACGAATTTATTTCATTGTGTAAGTCATGCAGCGACGCCATTTAACTAGAGAAGAAATGCTAAGGGCAGTAGGCATGCTCCAAGCTGGGGCTACTCAGCGGAGTATTGCTGAGGAGATTGGAACCAGGCAAAACGTTTTTTCAAGATTGTGGTCACGTTATCGTGCAACCGGGGAAGTGGCTGAAAGACACCGTGGCGGGAGACGCATAATCACCCAACAACAAGACCGGTTTTTTACAAGTTGCCGCGAGAATGCAGCCAAACCTTGCAGCCGTGCAGTTGGTTCAACGGCTCCAGTCAGAACACCAATTGCATGTCAGTGACAAAACTGTGAGAAGGAGACTGCATGAAGCTAACCTTCATGCTCGCAGGCCACTTCGTACTTCAGCACTACAAAGAGGAAATCGTGGACGATGATAAGAGTGGGCTCGTGAACATTTGCTTTGGGAAGATAACCAGTGGTCTGTTTACTGTTTACTGATGAGTCCCGATTCGGTTTTTATCCCGATTCACGAAGAGTACGCGTTTGGCGAGTTCCTGGCCGTGAGCAACACCCCCAGGTGGTCCATCCATACAAGGGCGGGACAATTATGGTTTGGGCGGGAATTCGTTTTGGTGGAAGAACGGACCTCGTTTGGATTAGAAACACCATGACCGCTGAAAAATACCGCGACTAGGTGCTTGTACCCATTGTCTACCCTCATCGACTTCAAATTGGTCAAGAATTCACTCTCGTGCATGACAACGCCCGTCCGCACACAGCGCGAGCGGTGACCAGCTGGCTGCAGGACCATGACGTGTCGGTTTTACCCTGGCCGGCGCAATCGCCTGATTTAAACCCCATAGAGCATGCGTGGGACATGCTCCAAAGAAGGGCTTATAAGAATTTTCCTGCAGACATTGCGACTGAAGAGCAACTTTTTTTGCATCTTAGCAGAACTTGGGACAATATCCCGCAGCGAGACTTTGATAACTTAATTCAAAGCATGAAAAACCGTTGCAGGACCGTGGCTAACGTCATGGGTGGTTTTACTGACTACTGATTTTTCCTATCAGTGCAAAAAATTTAAAAGAAATTACTTATTTTTTTATTTTTTCGTAAATGACACATTCATCTTTAGTTGCACCATTTTTTTACTTTTTGTTTTCATTTTTAAAAAAAAAATATATAAGTCGAAAATATTTTTATTTTATTTTAAAATATAGTCTGAAAAATGGGCTTCCTAAGAATATAACATTGTTGCATATTATTCCTAACAGATTTTCTGAAAATTGAGATAATGTGAAATATCCCTAGACGGTGTTGATGTGTGTATCACGTCATTTAACGTCATTTATTTTTATATCTAATTATTTCATCATTTTTATAAAATGACATTTCAACCGCGCCCGCTGTCAACTAGACTTAGTCTAGTGAAAGAAACTTCAAAAAACAGTTTTTATGTAACTGGGCACTTTTAGTCGTCAAAATGTCAAATTATTGCCAGAGGGGGTTTGCTAGCTTTGGCCTCTCCCTCTGTAAAGGCGCGCGATGCTCTGTGCTTCCGCCCGACCCCCGGTTCTTGTTTGACGTTACTGAAACTATGTACTACCGCATAATATCCGAAGTTTCACACACACTAAACGACGTATTATGTCATTTACGTCCCCAATAGATCTTAAGACTGCAAAAAAATCTTACTAAACGTTGTACTTAAGTGACATAAGTCTTTTAGTAAAGTCTAAGTTTCAACAAAATGTAGATACATCTGCCTCAATCTTTAGGATATCTAAGGACTGGTAAGACATACAGATACGTCAATTAGACAGATTGATTCGTCTTCGAAAATGGATTAAAATGGTGTAGATAATTCAGTTTGGAAAAATATGTCAGTTACGTCAGTTAGAAAGGCAAGCGACGAATTGGCACACATCCTTACTAATCCTCTTTGCTCTGTTGTGGTCGTAGCTTTTAAAATGTTTGCCTGCTTCCACACTGCCCTGTCTTTCGGACCATTACGTTGAATTTTCAAAATGTTGAATTCCCGTAATGTTGAATTCTCAGTTAGTTGAATCCCAGAATGTTGAATTCTTGTATTGTTGAATGTTAAAATCACATTCCTACAATGTTGATTTTCTATAATGTTGAACCTCTTTACTAAAACCTACTTGTATTGATTGGACAGATAGGATACATATTAAGTTACCCCTTCAGTTTATTGCAAAATATGACATTTATGAAACGCATTAAGTATTTTTTTTTTTAAACTATTTTTATTTACAAATGAAGATCAACAAAACAAATGAAGATCGGCAAAACAAATGAAGATCGACAAAACAAATGAAGATCGACAAAACAAATGAAGATCGACAAAACAAATGAAGATCGACAAAACAAATGACAGTCTGGATAAACAAATGACGATCGAAAAAACAAGTGACGGTCTGATAAACAAATGACGATCGAAAAAACAAGTGACGGTCTGATAAACAAATGAAGTTCCAAAAAACAAATTACGGTCGTATAAACAAAAGACGATCAAAAAATCAAATGAAGATCGATAAAACAAAAGATTATAAGCAAATTGATAAGGTCAAAAATTACTTGCAGCCATATTTTGTAATCCAGATGCAATTACCATTAAAAAAAATAGGTGCAAGCAAATCTTGACCTTAATGACACTTATCTAAAAATGTGCTTTTAGGCGTTTATAGACATCACTGATCACGAATATTTAAAAAATAAATAGATATTATGCATGCGCATAAGGTCGAAATTAGCTTGGACCCATTTTTGTAATCTAGATGCGATAAACATTCAAAAAAATAGGTGCAAGCAATTTTCGACCTTATGAACACGCATAATATTTATTTATTATTTACAAATTCATGATCAGTGATGTCTATAAATGCCAAAAAGAAACATTTTTTTAGATGTGACATTAAGGTCGAGGATTGCTTGCACCTATTTTTTTTTATTGCAATCGCATATAGATTACAAAATATGGCTGCGAGTAGTTTTTGACCTTGCTTAAAGTCTTTTGTTTTATTGATCTGCATATGTATTATCGGTCTGCATTTGTTTTTTCGATCCTAATTTGTTACGCCGATCTTCATTTGCTTTGTCGATCTTCATTTGTTTCGCCGATCTTTATTTATTTTTTCGATCTTCTTTTGTTTTACCGATCTTCATTTGTTTCGTTGATCTTCATTTGTTTGATCGATCTTCATTTGTTTCATTGACCTTCATTTGTATCGTCGATCTTCATTTGTTTTACCGATCTTCATTTGTTTCGTTGATCTTCATTTGTTTCGTTGATCTTCATTTGTTTGATCGATCTTCATTTGTTTCATTGACCTTCATTTGTATCTTCGATCTTCATTTGTTTTACCGATCTTCATTTGTTTCGTTGATCTTCATTTGTTTCGTTGATCTTCATTTGTTTGATCGATCTTCATTTGTTTGATCGATCTTCATTTGTTTGATCGATCTTCATTTGTTTGATCGATCTTCATTTGTATCGTCGATCTTCATTTGTTTTACCGATCTTCATTTGTTTTGAAAATTATTAAAATTACTTAAAAATGAAATTTAAGAGATGTCCTCAGTTTATCAACATTGTGCGATTCAACGAATTACGAATTCAACATTTTGATAAACGAAATTCAACATTGTAGGACTCGAAAATTCAACTTTACAGGAATTCAACATTCTGGGATTCAACTAACTGAAAATTCAACATTATGGGAATTCAACATTTTGAAAATTCAACCTATTGGTCCGAAAGGGTTATAATGAATGATTCGTTGAACCTTTCGGACCATTAGGTTGAATTTTCAAAATGTTGAATTCTCATAATGTTGAATTCTCAGTTAGTTGGATCCCAGAATGTTGAATTCTTGTAATGTTGAATTCTTGTATTGTTGAATGTTAAAATCACATTCCTACAATGTTGATTTTCCATAATGTTGAACCTCTACTAAAACCTACTTGTATTGATTGGCCACATAGGATACAGATTAAGTTAAAACCTTCAGTTTATTGCAAAATATGACATTTATGAAACGCATTAAGTATTTATTTATGGGTGCTAATTAAACGAACTACTTTTTAATAGCATTATTGGCCTCCGAAAAAATACTTTGTACCCCAAATTAATAAGTCAGCCACAATTAATGAGCGTCAGTATTTATAGATTCTAGCTACCATTTAACTTCTTTATTAGCCACTGTTAAAATAATTCAGCATCGTGATTATTTTTTGGCATCTAATTTTGTAAAATGCTTTCAAACAGTGAACTTCTAAATTACTAAAAATGGCATCAAAATAGACATTATTTATTAATATCTTAGCTTCTAATTTCCTACTTCAGCATGTTTAAAATGTAACTCATCCCACATTAATGGATCATCAAAGTTACGTAAAATTGCCATCAAAAAACATATTGTGGCCACTAATATTGCCTAAATAGCTAGAACCACTTGTAGCCACTGACTCAGTCTTTTGTAAACAATCACTGCAGTAAGCAACTACCGCTATTGCTGGTGCTCGGATGGGTGATCACTTTATAAAATTTGATTTGAGAGAGTTTCCTTGCTTTGAAAGGCACGTTAAGATATGTATGTAAGTACGTATAGTATGGGGTGTCACAATCTGGTGGTGGAAACGGACAAGCGAGTTCGTTTCAACATGGGAGCGTGGGACAGATCTTCGGTCATAAATGCTTTTATTTACTATGATCTTACCTGCAATCATTATAATTCAGATATTCTATACAATACCTGCATTCTAAGGAACACCTGCCCCAGACTCCAGACGCCCCGTCCAAGCAATGTATGAAATGTTTTGAATAAGTATATGATTGTTCATACTTTGTCTAGGTATTGTACAAAGTTCCTAGGGATTGCATAAAATACCGGCAATGTGTAAAATAAATAGGTCTGGGGTCACCATAAAATTGTAAATACTGCAAAATTATAAACTATCGTGAAATTATAAATAAAATTGTAACAAATTGTAATATAAAATTTTTGACATCTGGTGCTCGGCGGCCCCTGCCGTGGCATGCTCGCTTTACTCGCTCGCCTTCGTGCGTTAGTGGTAACTGCCCCAACCTAACCTAACCTTCGCAAGCAGCCAATAAACCTTCCATACTCTCTTATATAATTATTTCAAACATTGCCTTGCCTGCAAGTTGCAGGTATTCTATAGAATGCCCAGATATTATACAGATTTCGGTCGGTGACGTTATGTATGCATGTAATACAGATTACAGAACTAAAGACAGATAACGCTCACCAAACTAAAATGTAAGACCAAGAAAGCAAATACTAAACTCAAAAGTGAGTACTATAACGTGGCAGTGCTAAACACTGTTTACACGTAACGAGCAATTTTTATTAATCGTGAAATTTATGACGACATTATCCACATGTTTACTTAATGTATACCTATACTAAAGTCAAAAGTGTATATTGTATTATACACTTTCAAGTTTAGTATTTGCTTTCTTGACCTCACTTTCATGTTCGGTAAGCGTATCTGTTTTAAGTCACAAAGTGACATCAAATAGCGGTCTCTGATTGATGCAAATGGCCGGTCGCTGTCGTCCTTTGCACTGAGATTAAACCTTGTAGTGGCTATTTTAACAAAAAAAGAATGTGATATATTAATTTTAAACGCTAAGTTATAAAAACTGATGTTGTCTGTGGAGGCTTAAATTAATTTTTTTTGAGGCTCTCGATTTGAAGCTGTAAAATATAAAGTGGTGATTAAATATAAAATCTGTGGCTGAATTAGTAAATTAGGTGTTAATATATTAATACGCAGGACAAGTTAAAATAATTGTTGATCTTTATTTGATGCTTATTATGGAATTTTTTAGGTGATGTTGTAAAGAGGACGAATTAGCATATTAGAGGCTATTTCATTTTCGCGTGGCCTAGTTATTAAATTAGAAGCTAAATGCCGTGGCCGATAAAAACTTTTGAGGCTCGGTTTATTATATCCCTTTATTTATTTTTTAAACTATTTTTATTTACAAATGAAGATCGACAAAACAAATGACGGTCGGATAAACAAATGAAGATCGAAAAAACAAGTGACGGTCTGATAAATAAAAGACGATCAAAAAATCAAATGAAGATCGATAAAACAAAAGACTATATAAGCAAGTTGATAAGGTCAAAAATTACTTGCAGCCATATTCTGTAATCCAGATGCGCTTACCATTAAAAAAAATAGGTGCAAGCAAATCTCGACCTTAATGACACTTATCTAAAAATGTGCTTTTAGGCGTTTATAGACATCACTGATCACGAATATTTAACGCCAAAAAGAACATTTTTTGAGATGTGTCATTAAGGTCGACAATTGCTTGCACCTATTTTTTTGAATGGCAATCGCATCTAGATTACAAAATATGGCTGTGAGCAGTTTTTGACCTTTTTTATAGTCTTTTGTTTATTGATCTGCATATGTATTATCGGTCTGCATTTGTTTTTTCGATCTTCATTTGTTTCGCCGATCTTCATTTGATTTGTCGATCTTCAATTGTTTCGCCGATCTTTATTTATTTTGTCGATCTTCTTTTGTTTTACCGATCTTCATTTGTTTCGTTGATCTTCATTAGTTTGATCGATCTTCATTTGTTTCATTGACCTTCATTAAATTTTTATCGTCGATCTTCATTTGTTTTTCCGATCTTCATTTGTTTTCAAAATTATTAAATTACTTAAAAATAAATTTAACAGATGTCCTCAGTTTATCAACATTGTGCGATTCAACAAATTACGAATTCAACATTTTGATAAACGAAATTCAACATTGTAGGAATCAAAACTTCAACTTTACAGGAATTCAACATTCTGGGATTCAACTAACTGAGAATTCAACATTATGGGAATTCAACATTTTGAAAATTCAACCTATTGGTCCGAAAGGGATAATAACAGCCTCTTATCTCTGAAGACGGAAATATCTCTTTTACGGAATTGATTAATGCAATTTCATAGTTGCACTTAAATGTATCAATTCTTAAACCCATTCTGTCATTCAACAAACTAAACATTCTGGTGTACGTCTCTTGAGACTTATTAGGTCTCAAGACCTTGAGACTTATGAGGTTCGATTCCGACAAAATTTTCGCATTCCACGAGTTTATGGATTAAAAATTTTGCGAATTCAACAATTTGCCAATTCCAACATCATAAAAACTGGACATATTTCAAATTTAATATTGTGGTCCAAGAAGATATTTGCTTTTAGTTTAATATCACGAATGTACCTTTTCTGTCAGATAATATGAGTTTTCGGCATTCTAATACAAAGTCATTTAGAAAATCAGTCATTTTGGGAATAGATGATTTTGATTTTTGTTCATTATGAGATCAGTACATTATAGAAATCAGTCCTAACAGACCGAAGGGAAATGAAGATCGGTAAAACAAATGAAGATCAACGAAACAAATGAAGATCGGTAAAACTAATGAAGATCGACGAAACAAATGAAGATCGGTAAAACAAAAGACTTTAACCTCTCAACCGTTTTGTGCCGTATCCGTCCATACGGGGAACGGGACCCCATTCATGAGACTTCGCTGTCCGTCTGTCTGTCTGTCACGAGGCTGTATCTCATGAACGTTGATAGCTAGAGAGTTGAAATTTTCACAGATTGTTTTTGTTGCCGCTATTACAACAAATACTAAGAACAAAAACATAACAATATTTAAGGGGGGCTCCCATACAACAAACGTGTTTTTTCGCCAGGTTTTCACGAATTTACATACGGTCACGCCTTTATCCCCGAAGGGGTAGGCAGAGGCATATTATATGCCCACATTTCACCTTTTTTATAATTTTTCCCATGTAATAGGTGGTGAGCCGTATTGCCGTGTTTAAATGGACAGGCGCAGGTTGTGACTTCCTGCTGTTGAAATAAAGCCTTCAACTTGGCTTAACGACTGCCATTTTACTGGCAACCGGGACCAACGGCTTAACATGCCTTCCGAAGCACGGAAACGCTCAAATAAATGTCACAAAGTGATCACATGGATGGTCACCCATCCATGGACCGGCCATAGTGAAAGTTGCTTACTGCAGTGATCAGCATGCTCATAAGGTCGAAATTGGCTTGCACCCATTTTTTTAAATGTAGATGATTGAACCATTTAAAAATAGGTGCAAGCAATTCTCGACCTTATGGACATGCATAATATTTATTAAATTTTTACATATTCGCGATCAGTGATGTCTATAAACGACTATAAGCACATTTTTAGAGAAGTGTCATTAAGGTCGAGATTTGCATGCACCTATTTTTTTGTATGGCAATCGCATCTAGATTACAAAATATGGCTGCAAGTATTTTTTGATCTTATCAAATTGCTTAGTCTTTTGTTTTATTGATCTGCATAATGTTTATCCGACCGTCATTTTTTTTGCCGACTGTAATTTGTTTATCCGACCATCATTTGTTTATCCGACCGTCATTCGTTTTGTCGATCTTCATTTGTTTTGTCGATCTTCATTTGTTTTGTCGATCTTCATTTGTTTTGTCGATCTTCATTTGTTTTGTCGATCTTCATTTGTTTTGGTCGATCTTCATTTGTTTTGTCGATCTTCATTTGTTAATCCGACCGTCATTTGGTTTGTCGATCTTCATTTGTTTATCCGACCGTCATTTGTTTTGTCGGTCTTCATTTGTAAAAAAAATTGAATATTAAAAGATTTCAACATTGCTAATAAATGGGCAAATGTTACTGTGATTGTAACTGTACCGGAACTATTGGGATTAATTTTCTCGTGTATAAAAATCCCAGTAGTTCCATGGAACTACTGGGATACGCCGGTAATATTCAAATCTGAAAATCTTAGATTTCTACTTGTATTGACTTTGTGAAACCGTGGCCCAATCATGGACGTGGAAATGGACTTTCAGGGAAGTGGACTATTAGGGCAGTGGACTTATAGGTCAATGGACTTACGGGGAAAGGCGACTATCAGGGAATGGACATTCAGGGAAATAGACGTAACGAACCGACTGGACATTCCGGGAATAAGACGTAACGTGCCGGAGGGCAAAAATTATTCATTTCTTAAACTTAACATTTTTACTTAAATAAATCCATAGAATTAAAAACTACAAGTCAAGGTTATTATCAATTCTGAGGACAACCCACTCCTAACTCATATTAAAAATAAATTAGAAGAAAACCGTATCACACCCTTAAAATTCAAAGGGTGTGATACGGTTTTCTTCTAATTTTTGTAACTCTTCTGCGTACTTTATATTAAAACTAATGTCTATCTTTTTCCTTTTACAGCCATGAAATAAATTATTTTTAAATCTCATTTCTTGTTATTTTGCTTCTTTTCTCAATGTGTCAACATAAGCAGGTCAATAAAACAAGACTAAGCAATTTGATAAGATCCAAAAAATACTTGCAGCCATATTTTGTAATCTAGATGAGATTTCTATTCAAAAAAATAGGTGCAAGCAAATCTCGACCTCAATGACATTTTTCTAAAAATGTGCTTAAAGTCGTTTAAAGACATCACTGATCGCGAATATGTAAAAATTAAATAAATATTATGCATGTTCATAAGGTCGAGAATTGCTTTTTTAGAATGGTAAAAGAATCTAGATTAAAAAAATGGGTGCAAGCAAATTTCGACCTTATGAGCATGCATAATATCTATTGATTTTTTATATATTCGTGATCAGTGATGTCTATAAACGCCTAAAAGCACATTTTTAGAGGAGTGTCATTAAGGTCGAGATTTGCTTGCACCTACTTTTTGAATGGTAATTGCATCTAGATTACAAAATATGGCTGAGAGTATTTTTTGATCTTATCGCATTGCTTATAGTCTTTTGTTTTATTGATCTGCATATGTTTTTTCGATCGTCTTTTTTTTTGCCGATCGTCATTTGTTTTGCCGATCGTCATTTGTTTATCCGACCGTCATTTGTTTTGCCGATCGTCATTTGTTTATCCGACCGTTTGTCGTTTGTGTGGTCGATTTTCATTTGTTTTGTCAATTTTCATTTATTTTGTCGATCTTCATTTGTTTTGTCGATTTTAATTTAGTTTGTCGATCTCTATTTATTTTGTCGATCTTCATTTGTTTTGCCGTTCTTCATTTGTTTTTTTTTTATCTCCATTTGCTACATGATAAATAATTCACTACTTAACTGTACTTTGGAAACTATGGAACTACTGGGACACGAAAAAACAAGATAACAGTTCCTCCATGGAACTACTGGGATAAAAAAATCCCAGTCGTTCCATCATGGAACTACGCAATGGAACTACTGGGATACGGCGGGATTTCGAAGATGGACAAAACACATGGAGATCGACAAAACAAATTAATCGAAAAATACAAAATGAAGAGTGCACAGTGCACCCCTTATAAATGCACTGTGCACTTAATAATGCACTTTTTAATGCCCTTATAAATAGATGAGGTACATAGGATATTGTCACCATATCAACTTCCTTAGTCTTTTGTTTTATTGATCTGTAATATATAATGTTTTATCGGTCCTCATTTGTTTTTTCTTATGAGGGTTTTATGAGGGTATCACTACCGACTACGCAACAGAGGCAGTCATAAACAATATTAAGCAAACAGGGCAGTTACACACGCTGTTTGATGAGTCTGATGAAGAAATACCTCTCCTTTACTAGAAATACCTTACCTTAAGTGACGTAAACGAAGTTGCAAGGGTCAGCTAGTATAAAATAAAACACTGACATGATAAACCAATAATATTTATTTTCATTGTATTACATGTCTATCATCTGCATTTTTCGTCATAAATTTCGACCTGAACGGGTATCGTTCAAATAAACGCAACTGAAAATGAAGCACAATGCATGTTTTTTCTTTATATAAACCGTATTTCGTATGAGAAGTCTACCTTTAGTTTATGATAGAAAAATACACGTCCTCAGTGCTTTATCTGCCTAATCTATGAATAAATCTATCGCTGCTATAAGAAAGGGGTAATTCACTTAATGATATAATACTTTATATTCAATACACTGCTATATACTATAATTATTGTGAATTATTTTTCATATTTTTCTATTACGCTTATCTTTAAAGCAGCGATAGATTTTTTTTATTCGGTATATTGTGCATATTATTTCGTGTGTGATCGTTTACTTAACAAATGCACCTTTTAATGTTTTATTATTTTCATTAGTAGGTAAATATCACTATGATTTTAAACTGTATTTCTCTTCAAAATAAATAAATCCAAATGTTTTAATAAATATATTTAAATACTACTATTTACAAACGCTAACAATTATATACACAGATCGATAATATAATCTATATTAGGTAATTTATATTAACAAAACCAACAGCGTTTTTAATCTCTATATCAACTAACGTTAAAGCATTACAGAAGGCGTTAAACGAACACTATAATTACAATCATAATGTGTTATAATTTCGAGATAATCTCAAAATTCTCTCATCAATGTGCGTTCGTTCTTTTCTGAATGTTGTTAGTCTTGTATGTACTAGGGGTACCACACACACTGCGGTGAGGATCAAAAATTACAACAGCGATCAAAAATTACCTCTTCTTGGACTTTCTCAATTTACGAATATTTCTAAATAATGCTATAAATTAAAAGTTTATAAAATTCTTGTAAATACTCCATTAAAGCAGTGAAACTTTACTAGAAGTGTGTTATCGAACTTTTATGTTTAAAATCCACCACATTTTACTCATAGAACATTCGAAATACACTAATTTTGAAAAATTGTACAATGGAGTAGCATCCGTTTGTTTCCAATTTCGAGCCAAAACTCGGTAAATACTTGTTTAGAGGTAGATTAATCATTTTCTTTATTGATGCAATCGAAATAATGTAATAAATGCTAAAGTTTATAAAATCGAGTAAATAAAAAATATTATAGGAACAAACTCTTTCATACCTATAATTTGTTTTCATCTTGTACAGCTTGGCAAAAAAGGATAAAAAATATGTAATGGATTCACCAGTGTTGTTCATTTGGCAACCAGTTAGAAAAAACGATAATAAATTTTATTTTACGGTAAAATGTATTGTGCAAGTTGTAGTAAATGGGTACTTCATTTATTAAGTGGCATAAGTGACGTTTTTGACAGCTTTTGACAATGTCACTAACATGCAAAATATTAGTACCGTTTCTAGAACTTTTTCCCCAGGCTGTAAATTTATATTTGCTGCCAGATTCGCAATATAATAGAGCCTGTGAGAAAGAACCTGGCAATATAACTCACGGCCACTCTTTTTTCTTTAATATTCTGAAGTTGGTATTACCTTTTAGATCGTCTCAACCGCGGTGTAATGACTAACGCATAAATATTGATTATGTTTTTATTTATTTTTGATTACGAGTAACAAGAAAGACGTATTCTTTTAGGATTTAAATGTACTAATATTAGTGGTAAAAAGTAATTAGTGTAATTACCTTTTTTCGCAATACTAAATGTATAAGAAGGTAAATAAAAACTACAGCACGCGGGCAAAACCGCAGCCGTTCGTTAGTTTAGTTATTATTACCATAGTACATACAAAACTGACATACAACTCGAACGCACACATCAATCAAATACCCTGTCATTAAGCGATAGAATCAAAATAATTTAGTAAACTACAATTACGTTATAACTTGTATTAAATACTTCTTTCTGGTTATCATTAAATAATCATTATTATGAGCAATAACACGAAATTATAGTGTCTATGAAACGAGCAGTTATATTATTAAGTTACAAAAGCGGATGAAAATATTAAAATTAATAAGTATAATGGCCGCCTTCCACTGCGAGCGAGTCGCACCCATTACGGCCTCCGCTATACTCGTAACGACGATTTTCATACATGTCCTTCCACCAAAGCGGACATGACATGTATCGAAAATCATCGTTACGAGTATAGTGGAGTTCGTAATGGGTCCGACTCGCTCGCAGTGGAAAGCGGGCATAAGGGCCTCGACTCATCGTATCGTTTTTGTCCAGTCGGTGTCGAGACCCTAGGCCCATGGGGTCCCAATGCGCAACAATTTTTCAAGAATTTCAAAAAGCATCTTCAGGAGTCGACTGGTGACCCAAAGGCTGGCAGTTTTCTCGCTCAGCGAATAGGTATTGCTATTCAAAGGGGGAATGCTGCTAGGCTTTTGGGCACAATGCCACGGCGACCTTATTTAGGTTTAGTTTAGATAGTACCTAATAATGTAAATATATAGATTAGGTTATAATTATGTTTCTCTGTAATTAGTAACAAAAATGTCCTAATATTTTTTATTTTAATACACTCCATGGAACGTTTGTCTCCATGACAGGGTTCTTCAAAAATGGTCTTAGGTTTTTGCATAGACTTCGTCCGCTTTCGAACAAGTGGTTCGAATGCATTTTTTTCCTTTGCATTTTAGTGGCATAAAAAAGACAGAATATGGCATATATAGACCGCCGATTGTACCTAGAGTTAATTCCTGGTATAAGTTCTTGTAATCATTGATATGGTGTACAATAAAGTGTATTCTATTCTATTCTATTCTATAGACCACTTATGAATGAACCCGTTTAGATAGATCCATAGACCACATCACAAGATCCAGATATCTTAGATAATCTTTTCGACCGTCTTGAGTTCGAATATGATCAACGAACGACGTGTCTGTTAATAATGAATGGCAATAGCTCCGTCTCTTTTTCTATTAAGTGAATTCTATATCTATCTCTTACATTCCCGCGACTCTTTCTTATGAATGATGTCTACTGATCGTTGGTCCTGGCATTCAAGATCACGTCTAGTTTTATCTCAGAAGAAATATGTGCTTTAGGTAGTTAAAATAGGGTTGAAATTTCTATGTTGTTTTTTAGATCGAAAATTGCAGTTCATAGACCCAATCATAAACCGCTTGTTCCATAGACAAGTTCTCAAATTAAAAAATAAACTCAAACCACCAGTAATTTGACAAGATCATAACATTAACATACATATTATTAACTTTTCTTCAATAACCAATAATAAAGAATCCTCAGTATATTCATATACCATGTTATTTAAATAAAAAAAATGCACTGGTTAGATACACATCATTATATTTTAAAGTGGCGTCATTTTAATAGGTAAGATTTGACGTCAGTTCATACATTTATTAGTGAAAGCAAAACGTAAAATTACTCATATCTGTCATTATTACAATAAATATGTAATCGTAATTGAAAAAACCGGCCAAGTGCGAGTTGGACTCGCCCATAAAGGGTTTCGTAGCAGCAAGTAACATAATACAAAAGTTCTTATAGTTCGTTGCAACTTTGATTGATGTTTTAACTTAGCAGTGGTAGTGATTTTTCTAACCGAAAATTGCGGTTTATGACGAATTAAAAAAAAACTACCGGCTCTATCTCGTTCAAACCAATTTTCGTTGGTAGTTTTTATGGCAATGTACTTCATATATTCTTTTTAGATTTATCATCCTCTTAGTTTAGAAGTTAGAGGGGGGGGACACACATTTTTCCACTTTGGAAGTGTCTCTTGCGCAAACTATTCAGTTTAGAAAAAAATGATGTTAGAAACCTGTATAACATTTTTAAAGACCTATCTATAGATACCGCACACGTATGGTTTTGATGAAAAGAAAAATTTTGAGTTTCAGTTCTGAGTATGGGGACCCCTAAAATTTACTGCTTACTTTCCAATTTTATATAAGAATCTTAATGCGGTTCACAGAATACATCTGGTTACCAAGTTTCAATATCATAGGCCTTATAGTTTCGGAGAAAAATGACTGTGACACACGGACGGACAGACAGACAGACAGACAGACAGACAGACAGACAGACATGACGAATCTATAAGGGTTCCGTTTTTGCCATTTGGCTACGAAACCCTAAAAAGTTAAGCCATTGTGCAGTTCTAACAAAACTAAAAAATATATTATTTTATGCCCGCTGTTACAAGGTTGCGTTGTTGAATTTTGATGAACTGTCAAATGTTACCTATTGACTCCACTGTAACAGTTTAATGTTCTTGTTAGATACACATCGTTATGTTTTTAGTTACAGTTAAACTTCTGCAGTACACCACATTGATCATCATCATCATAAGGCCTCCTACATCTTGTCAGATGATTTAAACAGCGTCCACGCGAGAGAAACATCGTCGCTCGTGGCTAAAAAGACCGATCCTCGAACGACACTTTTGTCCGCACTTCCGGCACGCGAACTGCGAGTCCGCTGCGACAGAACTCCCCCCGCGCGCATGTCTATTTTCCCGTTTTTGGGCCAGATTTTGAAACCAGGCTTTGTCATGGGTCTCACAGCCCTCGTGAATGAGACGTCTCCACCCATCGCGGTCAGAAGCAAGGTCCCCCCATGTGTCACAGTCAATGTTAAATGCGATCATGTCGCGTTTTACGCAGTCTCTGAAACGTAACATGGGACGTCCAACTTTGCGTTTGGCGAATGCAATTTGGCTCATCATGGTCTGTCTGGGCAGGCGAGTATTGCTCATTCGATGCACGTGCCCTAGCCACCGCAGGCGTCTCTGTTTGAGTAGAGCAGTGATGCTAGGCAGCTGCGCAATCTCAAGCACTCTCTCGTTTGTGACCCTGTCCTTCCATGTTATACTCAGAATACTCCGAAGGCAGCGCATGTGGAAGGTGTTAAGTCTTCGTTCCTGTCTGGCGTATGACGTCCAGGTTTCAGCTCCGTACAAGAGTATACTTAAGACGCAAGTTTGGTAAACGATCATCTTTGTCCTGACCGTAAGATGTGTACCACAGTGCACAATGCGACACCGATCACTCCTTGGTAGTGTGTAAAGTCCTTCTGTCGCCCAAAAGGATTCACTCCTCCAAGAGCGCTGGAAGGAGGAAGTTAAATCTTTCCAAGACCAGAGATCCTGAACTAGTGAACTCTTTCAGTTTGCTGGTGCGACAGACGGTAGGTACCTGGGATGTAGATGCACCAGTGGAAACGGAATGGGAATCCATTAAAGACCTTCTCACCAAAACAGCTGGTGAGGTTTTCGGTTATGCCAAGGCTAAATCACCGGATTGGTTCACCGAAAATATAACCCAACTTCAGCCTCTAATGGACACTAAACGCCAAGCTGCACTAGGATACTGCCTTGACCCCTGTGATTCCACACGCGATAGACTCCGCACAGCAAAGTCATCCTTACAGCGTACTTGTCGCCAGATTGCTAATGCTTATTGGACGGAACTGTGCAAAGGTATTCAAGATTGTGCGGCCACAGGTAACTTCCGTGGGGTTTATGAGGGAATTAGGGTGGCTCTTGGTCCAGTGCGGAAAGGGACAGCCCCTCTGAAAGAGACTGATGGCTCTATTACCACATTGATATGGGTATGTTATATATCCACCAATCAAATTCGTTGGTCCGCAAGTGACATTGACTATAATAATTTATCTATACTAATATTATAAAGAGGAAAGATTTGTTTGTTTGTTTTTTTGTTTGTTTGTTTGTTTGTAACGAATAGGCTCCGGAACCACTGGACCGATTTGAAAAATTCTTTCACTGTTGGGAAGCTACACTCTTTGCGATGAACATAGACTATATTTTATTCCCGTATTCCCACGGGAACGGGAACTACGCGGGTGAAACCGCGTGACGTCCGCTAGTTAGAGATAATTTTGAAAAGCAATTACTATGGTAAAAATTTTGGTCCTGTGTCTGATCCTGCAAATCAGAAGACGCAGGTTCGAAACCTGCTCAAGACCAACATTTTTCACATTAAATTATAGTGTCAAATTGTACGCCCGACGAATGTGATTGGTGGATTTCAAACGCATCCATAGCAACGTAGCATAGCACATCCTGGTTCGAAAATCAACCTAATTCTTCAGCTTCAGACATTAAATTTCTTTCTGTCAATAAATATATGGTGTCAAATAACTGGTGGGGTGTCAATATAACCTTTTAACCTACATTATAGGTCATATGTAGGTCATATATCCATAATTTCAAAACAATATATTAAAATTAGGCAGCAAACACATTCAACATGCCCACATTTTTAATCAAACAACATAAAAACGCACTGCGCATACCATAACTAAAATTATTGTGCAAAACATTACCTCTAATGTCAATATAAATAAAAAAAAATAAAAATATGATTAGACACAGTTGGCAACCCGGTTTCGTGACATCATAAGACAACGTGGCTTAAAGGTCTAGTAACCAAGCCAGAACTATATAAAAAATCATAAGACTAGGTTTTATATATAGGTGGGGCAATGTTCAAGGCTAGTACCGCAAGCATCGCATATTTTTGCATCTCTTTCGTTTACAAGGGTGCAAGCAGGACACTCGCGTCCTCCTGACCTTAATGGCTGTATTTCTGGGCCTTTTTTAGATTTACCACACATTTCACAAGCAGCTAGAGAATTACTATTCAAGTAGGTACAAGTTGAACATTCCCATTTATCTCGTTTTATATCACTACCAGCTGTATCTGGCCTCGCTCTCTCGCTTGTGCTGTCCCCGTTTTGATGTAGTTGCCTTGGGGGGGATCGTCGGATGCTGTCGGTTTCGTCCAGCGAAACGACAAGTTGTGCTTTTAAGTCGTATTTTGGTGCGTGTGAGTTGGTAGCTGTTGAGTAAAACACGACATGTCGTTATTACCAGGAATGCGAAAAAGTTTTGATCCGTTAAACTTTTACGACCGCGACAAAGAAATGGATTGAGATTTTTTTTAAACGTGGGTACAGTGGGCCAAGAAATTGGTGTACCACCTTAAGGTTGAACGTCGTTTGCAAATTCATAGGCGATAATGATTAGTTTCGCTTGCAGACATATCTGACAATTTCTATTGCCGTCTTTATCTGATTATTGATAACCTTTTATATTGATTATTGATACCTACTGTTTGTTACGTGACAGCTGTTCTTAGTTTGAATATATTTGACAAAAAGTCAGTTGTCAGTATTCTATATGAAAAAGAGATTGCTAGATTTAAAAAGATTTTATTACTTTTATTTAGAACCATTCAAATTATCTTTGGAGAAATTAATGTTTTATCAGTTTTTAATAAAGTTTAAAATGTCATGCACTTTTAAGTGACTTACGACAAATGAATACTTATCAATAAGGTTTACGTCATTATTATGCATCTCTTTCAATGATATCTAGTATGAACCTTGTTGTAATTTTCAATGACTAGAAAACTATATCAAAACTGATACACCACTTTCTTGACCGACCGTACATGTAGATCTAAATATTGACAGACAATTTTTAACCCGGAAAATACATTTTATTTCCATACGAAAACATTTTAGTTGGGTTGCGGGTTGCCTCTAGAAAGTTTTATAAGACGAAAGCAGTAAGTGTTCGCTTAGTCTATTTCAAAAGCTTTTTCATTGATTTCATTTACTGCATTGCTGAGAGTAACTACCCTCGGACTTCCCAAGGGCGCCTGCGTCGTAACCTCGTCCGTTGATTATCAGGTACACCACTAGCAGCTGAGATCGCTTAAGTCTTGGAAATCTTACTACCTTACACCCTTATATTGGAGTGTACAATCAAGAAATATAAAAGCAGAAACCTAAAAAATTTTCAGAGCAGTAAATGGTTACCAAGGTCGGGGTATTTAGCGTTCAATTTAACCATAAAAAGTTGATATACTCACATAAATTACTCTTGGAACTGTGACCGTGGACTCCATTCTCGACCGGCTTACTCTTCGGCTTTTCTATTTCAGCATTTATCACTTTGTTGGGTTTTTTCATCTTTTTCACATCCGATGCATTCGAAACAGACCCACCATTTACAGAATTCTGTTGCTTAATAACATCTTTTCTTTCTTTTATATCCTTTTTGGTCAATAACTTAACCTTATCAGGTGCAACTTTAGGGGTTATTAACGCATCCGCTTTTGGGTTCCCAACCGGCTCTGGTAATTGTCGCTTAGGTTTTCTTTCGTCAAGCGCTTTTTTAGCTAAATGCTTAGCCCTTTTCAACTCCTGCTCTTGTTTCATTCGCACTATTTCGTTCACTTTCGCTGTTCGATACACTTCATCATCGTAAGATCGGTCTAGATTAAGCGCTTGCATACCATCTTCTAAATCTAGCGTAGTCGGTTGATATTTCGCTCGTCTTTCTTCTCTGTCGTACCTATCAAGAGTTCTAGAGTCTCTGTCTAACGACGGAGAGAATCTACTTCTTCCATCTGCGTCCTGTTCTTTGCTAGATAAGTTCCTAAATACATAATCCCAACTTTCGTATGTACCCATACCGTCTTCTTTAGCCTTACTTAACGCTGGTTGAGTATCAGAGCGGGGTAAACTGGGAAGAGTGACGTCACTCAATCCTGACTTAGACGTGCTATTCCTTCTAGAAGATTCGAGTCTACTCCTTCTGTGATTACGTTCATCATCTTTATACTTCTCGAACTTTCCATTTTCGTAAACTGAGGGTGTATCGAACTCTATAAGTTGTCCTGTAGGTACTGGTTCGTACCTATAATGTGGCATTGGAGGATATCCGTTTACAGGAACTGTTGCTGCGTGTTTTATGGGAGCATATACAGGGGTTGGGATCATATAAGGCGATTGAACGGGATAGTAGTATGGAATGCCGTAGGGAGTCATCATAGGTACTGTGGAACAATGTGGCATAGTGACAGGAACATCTGGAGGTATATGAGAGTACATGACTGGGGGCATAACGGCTTGGGGAATCATGTATGGATTTATAGTGGGGTTTATATGGTTTTCTGGGGTCATATCTTCGCATATATGGTTACAGTGAGGTATTGCTGCGTTGTATCGTGTGTCTATTAGTCTGCTTCGATAAGGTTCTGTGGGAATCGTTGTGGGTATATTCGAATATATTTCTGGACCTGGAATATAAAAGCAAATTGTTTAGTAAGAACCTAGTTAATTTGACTGTTTACTTCTCAAAACGCAATTTCCAATAGGACATATATCCCCTAAGGCCGAAGAGGTAGGCAGAGGCCAATAAAACACCTACATGGCGCCAGTTTGTTCAAGCCACGTAAAATATATGACAGATGTTACACATCAAAAAACAGACCCTGTACTGTTCAAGCATCTAGCTAGGGCCTAGATGCTTGAACAGTACAGGCCTAGATTCTAGGCAGTACCCGAGTCCTGGGGTATCCTTTCGAGGGCTTACCCGGGCCTCCCAACCGTAGGCTGTTAGTTAGGATACGTGTGGTTTTTAGTCGGTAGAAGTCCGGCATAACATCCGTGTAGGACTTTCCACAAGGTAAAAAAAAGCTGCAGTACCAGAACATTTTAATTCCTTTAAAAACAGTAGTAGAGACGATCAGTGTCAAAATGATCACCACCATCAATAAAATTAAACCTATCTCAATGTAGTTAGGTTCTTAATGGCATGACAGTTGTTAGATTTGTTATAGTCTAACTCTAACACACTTGTGATACTTACTTTGATATATTATTAAAACAGTAATTACAAGTGAAGGGATTTTGTGTTAAATGACATTCGTAGTAATATTTGTGCGAAATATTTGGTCCGATAATGTGATATTTAATTGAAAAAAATAACTAGTTCATTGTCATAGCGTGCTAAAAGAATATTATCCTGGCGTACGATTCGTTACGTAAAATTATACCGTGCACAATTTGTTTTCATTAATAGTATAGTAACAATGCCTACGAACTAAGTTATATTAATATTTCCTTAAAAACTGCAACACACCTTTTTGTACCACTGTGATGGCAGAGAATATATACGGCCACTGGCTCGAAAGTGGTCACCGTCGATTATGGACATTAACAACACCAGAAGCGCATGGGAACACCAAAAAATAAAATTGATTCCAGAAGCGTACATGATATAAAGTTTCCTATCGGACCTTACTGTACTACCCGTTCGCTCTAAGTTTGGCGGTCGGGAATAAAATATTACCTATTTTACCCAGGGAAGATTGTAGCTTTTGTCTGTTTAACTGTTTGTCTGTACGTTTGTGCACGCTAACCGATTGCAATGCGGTTTTCTTTATTGTGTTGAGGTTTGATCCACTTAACATTTAGCGTTTACTTCATGTCAATCGGTTTATAAACACAAAAGTTATCAGATATTATGAAAATTTTATTGGTAGGGGTTTCTTTGAATGTGAGTGTAAATCTAAACTGGCGTGTTGGCTTAATCATAAAAGAGCTTAATGATTAAGACTATTTCAAAATAATTCAAATGAATTGTTTTCAAATAAACTTAATCTTTAAAGCTCTTTTATGATTAAGCGAATAGGGCAGTTTCACACGCTGCTTTAGAGTCTGATGAAGAAATACCTCTCCTTTCATACACCTTACGTGACGTAAACGAAGTTGCGGGGTCAGCTACTAATGAATAAACTCAAAAACTACCGTGTCGATATCAAAAAGTCTGCAACCATTGGAAAGCTACATTCACCCTGAGTAACATAGGCTATATTTTATTCCCATATTCCCACGGGAATAGGAACTACGCGGGCGGAACCACGTGACGGCCGCTAGTTAAAAATATAATAAATAATAAGTACTCACTCTCATTGTACAAGATCTTGCCCCTTTCGGTAGAATGTGTCGGATGTGCCGCAAGTCTAGCCGCAGCTTGAGCAGGCGCTGCGGCTCTCGCTACCCTCTCGGCGCAAACTTCCCGCCACGACACCCGCGTTCCCGAGCTCCAAACCGCTTCCCATATGTGGGACATTATCTGTCACATGCAATATTATTCATATTAATTCATATTTTTCTTGATACATAATTGGTACAAGCACCATGCGAGAAAACTGGTATCAGGAACATAATTATTCTCACATCAGGCGAATTTTGGCAAATCATGACTCGGATTAGGTAACAAGGAACCGTGGCAACTTCTTTAAAATCAGCATGTATTTAAATCGATATCTGTTTATTCCCTTTTATCGAACAAAATATTTCAAAGTTAAACCTATAAGAAAAGTTAAGATAATATAAGATAAATTTTATTTGTGAAGGTACATTAGGTGCACTGCACATGTGTAGGTATATTAGGTGTTTTAGATACAGTAAGGTTTCAACATGCTCTGTCAATATAGACGTATAAATTTTCTGTATCTGCACGCATTACAGATAGTTCATTATCAATTAGGTATAAGTATTTCATGGATCAACTATCACTATTTTGCTTGACTTGCACGCTAATTATGCACACTAAATAAATGGAATTCAATATACTGTTTAATGGTATTTGCAGAACTGTTTTACTGAACGAAAAACTATTATGAAAATTGTATATCTAATAATTCCTTAGTTCAACAAAAATATTAAAACTTTTTTAAGCAATACCATCGCCTAATTTACTTTTAGGAACATCGTTTATTCTAAGTAAAACCCCAATTTAATCAGTCACCTCTATAAAATTAAATTTTATTGATCAAAAAAATAAAAATCTAACCTAACCTATCGCTGACATGGTTATATTTGCTCGGTGATTAACTAGAATACAAACCGACAGAACGGAGTTTCAGAAGGAGTCAGAAGTCGGTTTTATTTTTAGTTAAGCTGTTATTAGATTGTACAATTTAGAGTGCAAGTCAGTATTTTTGATAAGCGATTTGTATTTTTGATTAGCAAATCATAATATATCCTGTGTACGAACCACATTTTTGGTATGAATTCGATAAAAAAGGTCATCTCGTATAGTGTAAATTTTTTGGAATTTAAGTAGTAGGTACATGTTTAGCTAATCTATTGGTTTTTTTTGCTGAGCATTCAGATTTCTGGCATGCATTCAGTTAATTAGTGGAGTTACCGATGTGCATTTAAAAATATCCCTTTAAAATCTAGTGTTTGTTTTCCTATCATAAACAGCGCCACTACAATATTTTTTTTTTAGTATACTTGTTGCCAATGCTTAATTTAAAATTCTCGTATTTCCCACAATTCCTCCTCAATCCGTGAGTATGTCAGGTAAATTACTATATACATAACTAGCGGTACCCTGCCACGCTTCGCTGTGACTTTTTTATGGTGGTTTTATGTGCCTATGAGAAATGAGTAACAAACTAAATGATGGGTACATTTTAAAAAAACATGTGTGCGTGAACTATTGTACACACGTAAGAAGTGAAACTTCTTCATGACCTTATTTTTCGAAAGAAATATCATAGGAGTTAGTAGTAGTCCAAAAGTTCAAAAGTTCAAAAGTCCAAAGTCAAAAAGTCAAAAAGTCCAAAAGTCCAATAGTCCAAAAGTCCAAAAGTCCAATAGTCCAAAAGTCCAAAAGTCCAAAAGTCCAATAGTCCAAAAGTCCAAAGTCCAAAAGTCCAAAAGTCCAAAACTCCGAAACTCCAAAACTCCAAAACTACAAAACTCCAAAACTCCAAAACTACAAAACTCCAAAACTCCAAAACTCCAAAACTCCAAAACTCCAAAACTCCAAAACTCCAAAACTCCAAAACTCCAAAACTCCAAAACTCCAAAACTCCAAAACTCCAAAACTCCAAAACTCCAAAACTCCAAAACTCCAAAACTCCAAAACTCCAAAACTCCAAAACTCCAAAACTCCAAAACTCCAAAACTCCAAAACTCCAAAACTCCAAAACTCCAAAACTCCAAAACTCCAAAACTCGAAAAGTCCAAAAGTACAAAAGTCCAAAAGTCCAATAGTCCAAAAGTCCAAAAGTCCAAAGTCCAAAAGTCCATAACTCCAAAGTCTAAAAGTCTAAAATTCTGAAAGTCCAAAAGTCCAAAAGTCCAAAACTCCATAACTCCAAAACTCCAAAATTCAAAAAGTCTAAAGTCCAAAACTCCAAAGTTCCGAATGTCCAAAAAGTTCAAAAATAACATGCAAAACATAATATCTGACCTCTTTATTAGGTAGGTAAGTACTCTCTTTTATTATTCTGAATGCAAGAAGGCCGCAATCAAACTTCTCTTAAAAAAACATCAATCTGGTAGGTACCTTCTAAATAGGTTGTTTATAATATTTTGTTCTGAAGCTGGCAGAATATAATTTAAAAAACGACCAACGCCATCTATTGGTAAAATCACTTTTTAAAGCTATTTTATTCTTATTGCTGTTATGATAAAAGTGTATAAAGTAGCCTAAAACCATCTCTGAATCCTATTGTATATCGTGTCCAATTTTGAGCTCAATCGATTCAGTAAATTTTGAGTTTTTAATAGATACACAAACGCACACAACATTTTTATATATATAGATTATAAGCTGTGAAGGAGGGAGTTCAGATCGAGTTATTTTTGGGCGCTACCCATATTAGTTTTTCAAGAAAGTCTTGTCAAAATCGGTCTGGCCGTTCAGGAGATTCTATGGAATAAAGTGTTTGATGTTAGTAATTTGTCAATCACCTGTATTATATTAAGTAAAAAGCTATTACTGGACATAACAAACAGACATTTTAATTTTATTCTCATATCTAGTATAGATTATTTTCTCACCTGACATTCACACTGCGCAATGAGAGCGTCCCTCGAAACCGCAGCCACCATATCCGGACATATAGGCCCATCAAGTTCCATCCGACCAGTTCCCGCGGACTTGTAGCCCATGCTTTGTAGGAGGATCTCGGCGCCGACCATGTTGGCTTCGATTTCGTGTTTGAAATACCCGCAGTATAACTGAAATTGTGCATTTATTTATTACATTGGAGCCCCGTGGGTGTTGCGACGGTTATGAGTACAAAGTTTCGCCACCCCAATACATCCCGAGGGTGTCGTAAGAGGCGACTAAGGGAACACTTTTGCGTAGAGAAGGAAAACTCGAAATGAAATCCGGTTGTCAGTAAAATGACCATCGTTAAGCCAAGTTGAAGACCTTATGGGCGGCTTAAAAATTTTCAACTGAGGGTCGCGGCGACCTGCGGCTGTTCATTTCACCACCTATTACGTGGGACTTAAAACTATAAGTTGATATGTGGGCGTATACTCTCCTCTGTCTATCCCTTCGGGGATAAAGGCGTGACTATATGTATGTATAGTGTACTAGAAAGAAGATTCCCGTTGTATGAGTGGGACGAGTTTCTCATCTATGCAACTTATTTTAATGTACTTTTCACTACAACTCTCAATTATCTTTTTTTCTAACGCGACGAAAAATTTTACATGGGTCCTTTGCTGGAATCCTACTTGGAAGGATGACCTCAGGATTCTAAAGAGACCTTGGCCACCACTGCGGCCTCACCTAGGGGTTCGGATGCTATCCCGAGTCTTTGGGGAAGTTGTTCGAGTATTATTCTGCTTCTATCTTGGAAAGGTGATTGGTTTTACTATACCGCACTGACCAGTACACGCTTTAGTGTCGAAATTTCCTTCGGTTTGCAATGACCTCGTCCGTTAGACACCAGGTGCGTCTTCACATAAGGCTTGATTTAGGCAACGAAGATTCAAATTTTAAATATGGAAAAAGAATTGGTTTCGAGCAGGATTCGAACCTGCGTCTTCGGCGATCCGTGCCGACGCGTTATCCACTCCGCCACCGAAACCTACTCGGAACCAACCAAATTTTCCACCTTATTATACGTCTTGGGGCGACGTTGGCACCATCTGCCGGCACTTTTAGAAAGTTTACTTTTTTAGTAAGTAAGATTATTTTTGAAAAGCAATTAGTATGCTATGCTATCTATCACTCTATCACTAATATCTTAAAGAGGAAAGATTTGATTATTTGTTTGTTTGCATGGAATAGACTCCGAAACTACTAAACTAATTTGAAAAATTATTTCACTGTTCGGAAGCTTTACAGCCCCATTGAACATAGGCTTTATTTTATTTCCATATTCCCACGGGAATGGGAGCTACGCGGCTGAAACCACGTAACGTCCGCTAGTAATGTATATAAGAAAACTCACCCTTATAACTCTGTACTCCTGCCTCCAAGGTTGTGCCAGCAAGTTAGCCGCGTACCTCGCAAGCGCAGCCCATCCCAGGCCGGCCCTATACGCGCTGAAGTCTGACAACTCATTCACAGTCCGCTGAAACACTTTCCCAGTCTCGGCCAGCCCAAATTTGCACTCATGAGGTACTAACGATAAATATTCTATTATAAAATCTGAAACAAAGAATTTGCTATTGAATACAATGTTGTTGTTTTAATCGAAAAAAAAATAAACAATACACTTTTGTTGTGAACGGCCGCTGTTTCTGATCATCTTTGTTATTTCAGTGCACGATTGAACAGCGACCGAATATTTCATTGTGATAAAACATAATAGAATTTGAATTCGATTGTAGACATGAAACTAACGAACCGTAAAATCGGGTTACACGAGTTGCAGCCTTTTTTCTGGACGAAGTGTTTACTATCACGATAATATCTATCTATAAACCTTATAAAAGTTGGTAGATTCAAGAAGTCGAAACTTGGAAGTGTTGGAACGATGACGTCATACTGCTATGGGTGCAAAGTGGAGAGAGAAGGTGATTGGCTTTTGACAGTAAGGTAAATCTAAAAAAGTCGTGGGACGGTCTCACCTGGCTGCCCCTCTGTGAAAGTGAAAGTTCAATCCGCTTGACGTTGTCAATTCTGTTTTATTTCAAACTTTGAACAGATGATCCTTGTGACCTAGTGACGTAATATAATGCAACAGAGTCACAGACTACAGACAAAGTCTCGCCATAAGCCCCTCTGCACTCTATTTTATAGAGAGGGGCTAAAAGTGTTCCTATAGGCCAGGGGTTCCCAACCTTTTGCAGGCCGCGGCGCCCTTATAAGTCTTGAAATTTTTCACGGCTCCCCATCATATCACGTGTAATCTTTCGGGTGTCGCTCTCGCTTCCTGGGTCGTGTGTCGTGCGAAAAACTTTAACCTCACGCTGTCGTCTTGGGCCTGCTTCTGTAAGGACGGTGAACAGCCCCCGCCCCGACCTTCCCCGGTCATAGAGTCCGATAGTATGGGCAAAATCGAGTGTATGGCACCCTCGCCGCAGACTGGAAATCTCGGGTTGGAGAGTTATCTCCCTGCTCCCTTCCCGCCATTTCTTTCACGAGAATGACCTGCTCGCAGAAAGACGCGGCGGCGTCCCACGTACTCCCGTTGGAAATCATCGCTCGCACCGTAGTCTCCAGCGAGATAATGTTCAGGTCAAGACCTGCCACTAGGACCTGGCGCCCACGCTATGCTCTGTATGGAGCGCTGTGTCCTCGCTGCTTCCTTCGCAGTGCTGACACTGAGCCGTGGTCTCCCGGCGTAATCGCCACAGATACTTATCGAAGCATCCGTGCCCTTAATTATCGGTGACAACCGGTAGAAGAGATTGCCATGGCTCCTCTCCAGCCACTCGTTTATTATCGATCTGATCACCACCTAAGTTGAGAGAACAACTAAGACTCTTCCAGATGGTCAACGCGGTGAGGACTTGCCCGATTTCCTTTGGCGGAAGGTGGTAACTTTCGCCTCTAACTATTCTCAGACACCGCATAGATTAGTTTTAAAAAATCGAAATAGTTGTCTTGACAGCCAGACCCTTTTTTGCAAAGGAGTTTTAGAGCGGAGTCCGCGGGTCGGAAAACGACGGCGACGGGTCAAACTCAAACTCAAAAAATATTTATATCGCATAGTCCTACTACACAGGCACTTGCGACACGTTCATGAATACAAATCAAAGTTAGTACCACCACCAGTTCGGAACGCGGCCCGCTTAAGCAGAATTGGCAAAAATCTTGGCGGGCTATTCTTTTGGTGCTCTTTTTAATTTTTGAGAGAGGGGCGCCGCTAGGCCCCTCGCGGCTCCCCTATGGACTTTCTACGGCGCCCTGGGGCGTACAGGTTGGGAACCCCTGCTATAGGCATTATCGGGGCAGGTTTGACACTTTCGCCGATAGTTGATGCTCGACCGACCCTAACGGATGGGCCTGAAAACCATCGGCAAAGGATTTGACGCAGGTGAGTCTCGCGGTGTGAGTAACCACAATTGCTTGCGTGATCTGTTAGCGGTGGTAAAACCGACGTCATTTGTGCATTATCGCCGATGGCGTCCTCAGTCCTCGTATCGCAGTCTGGAGAATCCGGAAAAATTGAAACAAGGTACGCCGAGGCAATTTTGACTGCGACATTATTAATTATTTTGAAGCATGTTATGAATTACAGTATTGATTGAATTCTATTTCAAGGGTATTTTAGTTTCCATTTCACGAACGCTACTTACTTATTATTTCATGTACCTATTTCGATCGTTAGACATCATTTGAACATTCTGAAATACACTCAGGGACAAATTTAGAGGAACGCAAAAAAAAAGGTCGACTACGTTAATTTTTTTATACTTACACACTGGCCACCTATAACAGCAATTTAGTATTATTTAAAGAAAGACATTTTATCGTCTTTTGTTTCAGAATATCATTTGTTTTTTTTCTCTACGTAGTAATGTAATAAATGTGTGTCGTAACTTCGTAAGAGAACAATTTAAGAGTTTATTTTCGAATTTGAAAACTTTAGTAAATCTTTTTTTTTACAAAAATTATTCGTCAGAGTGTTACTTAGAGACTTTTTATAAAGACTGAAGTGATAATGCCGGATCTCAACGTAGCACAGGTGTCCAAAGCTGTAACTTTAATCGAACAAGGTTACACTTACAATCAAGTGGCTCAAATGTTGCGAGTTTCCAAATCAGTTATCTTTCGCAACGTAAAACGATACCGGCAGACAGGCGAGTACACAAGATGCAGAGGACAAGGGAGAAAAAAGAAGACCACAGCTAGGGACGATAGATTTATCGTAAGCAGTGTGCTAAGAAATCGTACCTCGACGTCTTCTGAGGTAAGAGCAAGGCTCCAAGAAGTCCGAAATGTGGCAGTTAGCACTAAAACGATACGAAGAAGACTTAAAGCAGCCGGAATAGGGGCATTTATACCCGCCAAAGGACCTCTTCTTACCACAGGTCATCGTGTAGCTCGGAGTAACTTTGCTCGCATTCACCGTCACTGGAATGACAATGACTGGGGAAGAGTATTATTCACTGATGAGTCCAGATTTTGCCTTAAGCCAGATGATGGAAGGGTGAAAGTGTGGAGACGACCAGGAGAAAGATATGCACAGTGTAACATTGTCGGAAGAGAACCTTACGGTGGAGGTTCAGTGATGGTATGGGGCGGTATTTCCTTAGGAGGACGTACGGAGCTCCACGTCTTCGAAAATGGATCTCTGACAGCAGCACGCTACGTAACTAACATTTTAGAAGAAATTGTGATACCATTTGCCCCATACATAGGTGATAATTTTCTACTGATGCATGATAATGCTCGGCCACACACTGCCGCTGTAGTTTCAAGATACCTTCAAGGGTTCGAAATCAATGTTTTGGAATGGCCAGCCCGCTCGCCAGACTTAAACCCGATTGAACATGTCTGGGATAAACTGGGAAGACAAATAAAAAAAAGAATCCCTGCAATAACCAACTTACGACAACTTAAAACGGCGTTGGTAGAAGAATGAGACCAAATGCCACAAAATTTCATAGACGAATTAATAAAAAGTATGCCCAGACGATTGGAGGCAGTTTTAACAGCAAGAGGAGGTAACACCAAATACTGAATGTACCTACGAGTGGTCATGTTAACTTTTACTAGAGAAGAAACCAGACATTCCATAAATTTCATGATAAGATTAAATTTCATTGTTTCCTTAACATTCTCGTTAATAAGCGATAACTTCAATATTTGTCTATTTTTAACAGTAAATTGTAAATTTCTGTATTTTAAAAAGTTAAATTAATTAAGAATACTCAAATGAAACTGTATTAAACATAAATAAATCGTTTATTTTATTACTACCTGAACATTTCTTTGCGTTCCCCTAATTTTGTCCATGAGTGTAGTATGCACAGACAACAAAAATGCTACAAGTATTTTATTTCAAAACCGTCTCAATGCATTGCATAATGTTTAAACTAACCTAACCACTTGAATTCTAGTAATCCGTTTAAAACTCCAGGAAAATAATTTTTCATTCGCACAAAACATAGCCCAAATTAAGCTATAGGCTTGTGCTATGGGATCTCGACGACTGATAAACATGCTTAAATCCCTACTATCCCTACTAATACACCCATTTGCAAAAAAAACGGGCACCTAAGCAATGAACCATTTCAAATGTTAATATTGCTTTGTTTGATAATTATAGGTAGTTTTATCCTCACAATGTGGTAAATTAATAAGAAAATAATCGTTTTCATCAGTATTTCATAAAATTTTGTTACAATTTATGGGAAATAATGCTAAACCTCGCTAGTAGTGTATGTTCGCTAGTAGTGCTTATGCTCATGAAGTAAAAATAAAAAAGTTTTTTTGTTTGTTTTTCTTTAATAAAGTAAAAGCAGATAAATGTTTAGTATCGAGTGTGACCCCCTTTAGCTAAAATCACAGCTTGAATTCGTCTGGGCATGCTAGCGAGTATATCCCGGATACTTGCTTGCGGAATACGTTCCCACTCCGCAGTAATCACATTCTTCAGCTCTCTGATGGTCTGCGGAGCCGGGTGTACTGATCTCACACGCCGTTTTAGAACGTCCCAGATATGTTCTATGGGATTGAGGTCGGGACTTCGAGCTGGCCAATCCAAACGACGAATGCCGACCTCTTGCACATACGCATTAACATCGCGGGATCGGTGGCGCGAGCATTGTCGTCCATAAAAATCGAGTCTTGACCTAGAGCGGCCAATGCGGGTTGTGCATGAGGAATTAGAACTTCCGTTATGTATCGATGCCCAGTCAGTGAGCCGTTTTCAATGAAGACTAACTCTGTACGTTCCATTGAATTTATTCCTGCCCAAAACATAACAGAGCCCCCACCATAAGGTGTGATTTCTTCGAAACATGCATCTGCAAAGCGCTCTCCTTGTCTTCTTAGCACTCGCCGACGTCGATCTTCACCGAACAGAGATATCCTGGCTTCATCAGAGAACAAAACCCTATTCCAATCTTCTTGAGTCCATGATTCACAATTTCTAGCGAACCTAAGCCTGTGAACTCTGTGCTCACGGAGTAATTTGGGGCCGCGGGCCGGGCGGTGACTGCGTATATTGGCAGCGAGAAGCCTCCTCCTGACCGACAATAGACTAATATGCACATTTCTTACTTCTTAGAGGTTGTTCTTAAGATCCACATACGAAGATTTGCGATTTCTCAATGCGCGACTCACAAGAAAACGATCATCCCGTGGTTGGGTACATGGTTTTCTTCCAGAACCAGGCCTTCTCTCGACGGAACCAGTCTCCTGATATCGCTGCCAGGTCCTTTGGACCGTCGATTTAGCCTCCTAGCCACGAAACATTGGCTGCAACCCTCTTCAAGCAGCGCGATAATTTTGGTAGCTTTTAACACTTTATCTACCATTTTTGATACAGCCAAACCGCAATAAATAAAGCTTTGACAGTCAAGGATATGAAATTAATCGATAAAAATTTAATAAAAGTTGTGAAAGTCGATGTTAACTTCTGGAACTTCGCGCCAAAGATGTAGGATAAAAAGGGGTTTTCTGTAAAAATGAGCATCAAATGAAAATTTGAATTTAGAACGTACTTTTTTAAATACCACGGCATTTTTAAAATCGGCCAGTAACGTGTACAAACGATTGCAACCTTTTTGGTATTGTATCTTTTTAAAGATGAATGAAAATCAAAACCGCCCGTTTTTTTGCAAATGAGTGTATTATAAATGCGAAAGTAACTGTCTGTCTGTCTGTTACGCTTTCACGCCTAAACGGCTGAAGCGATTGAGATGAAATTTGGTATCTATACCAAATTTCATCTCAATCGCTTCAGCCGTTATGCCTATATCTTTTCCAGGGCCTCGAACTATCTCTAGATAGTTCGAGGCCCTGGGTAAGGCATATGCTGCTTTTTAACCGACTGCGCTAAAGGACGTTTATGCTTTTACGCATTAACGACTTCTACGCGGTCGAAGCCGGGGGAACAGCTGGTGTATGTATAATTCTAAATACATATAGGTATATTATACATAGAGAACACCTAAACTCCGAAACAAACATTTGTGGATTACACAAATATTTGGACCGACCCGGGAAATGAACCCGGGACCTCAGCGTGGCAGGCGTTACACTACCGAATGCGCCACCGAGGCAGTCAATAAATCACGATCAGGTAAGTCAAAGCGTGTAAAACTCCTACCTTCTAGCTTTTTCTTCTGCAGCAACTTCTCGGGGCTGTCATCCGTCTCCAGATAGCTGTAATGCGCGTCCTCGATACGGCGCCAGAGCGCAGGCAACCGTTCGCGCAGCACCGCATCGCCCATGCCCACGCAAGACATCACCATAGAAACTCTTCACGGTGAACTGCAAAACAACATTATTGTTAAACAGTGCGATTCTGACCCGCGAACGTACCAAAAAACTGCATACATGTTTGTTGAATGGGAGCCCCCTTTTTTTTGACGTGAGCAAAATCCAATTTCTTACCGACAAAAAAATCACACGTCCACAAGTTTTGCCCACCACTTCGACTCCTATGTTAGGTCCGTTCAGCGATTTGAGCTGTACGGTAATAGATTAGTCAATGACGGTATCCATTTATCTTAAGTACCTTCTTATTTCAAATGATCGAATTCTTCGTTCATCTGTCTGTCTGTCTGTCTGTCGGTCGGTCGGTCACGACTTCACTAGACTCTATCTCAGGAACCGTGATAGCTAGAGAGCTGAAATTGTCTGAATAGATGTATTTCTGCTGCCGCTATACTATTTTTAGTGATTGTTGCTATGCTATAGCGGCTATAGCATAGCAACAATCACTAAAAACCTAGAAAACCATGTTTAAGGGGGGCTCCCAGTATCCTTCCGAGAGCTTAGGTACCCTGGGCTATCAACCGTAGGCTGTTAGGTAGGGTAGGATACGTGTGGTTTTTAATCGGTAGGAGCCCTCGTTTAAAAAAAACAGGACTTACCTACGAATAACAATCCTATTCAAAGGACCTAGAAAATTACTCAATATGGTTGTAACATCACCTTTGCATATCAGGGATATAGGCACGATATCGTAGGTAGTATAGTATGGCTGTGGCAGGCAGGGGCAGGGGGAAAGGCGTATTATGAACATTATGTATGTTAAGAAGAGCTTAGTATTTAAAATTGCTTGAAATGAAACCAATTATTAGATCCGTCTTTTGCATTTGAGAAACGTGGCCTGTGCCTGTCTCTAAACTCTCCAACTGTTCCCTCCTTTGAAGATATTCTTTCTAATACACTTTCTACAACACCTACGTATCTACTGATCAGATCAAAAAACTTATTTTTTTTCTGTACCGTGGAAAATATATGAAGTAACACAGTCACTGATAAACGTTAAAGTACCTATCCAATAACAAAACACCGACTAGTGTCCATGACAACAACACACTATGTTATCAAACAAAGACCGTGTAAGTACGTAGGTCACCTACAACTTTTGTACTGATATTCACAACTAGCGAACGTCACGCGGTATTTCCCGCATAGTTCCCGTTCCCGTGGGAATGCGGAAATTAAAATATAGCCTAAGCCTACGTCATCCGGGGATTGCGTAGCTTCCCAACAGCGATCGAATTTTTCAAATTGGTTCATTATCTCTCTCATAAATTTAACTACCAAGAAAAGAAAAAAAGTTTTTTGGCCTGCGTCCTGGAGTGGAATAGCCATGTCTTTGATTATTTACACCCAAGACCCATAGGTAATTAACTCTTGCTTCCAGACCCGGTGGAGACGCCCCTGAACTCGTAGCAGATTCCCATTGTTCAAAATTCCCAAGAAATCCTCCAGAAAATTGATTTCAAAACAAAGTAATAGGCCAATGCCCCATACATATCGAAGTTCGTCACGTATAACACTAAACCTCGAGACATCTAGCAATAAATTACGTTTACAGTCAGCTTATTACGCTCTCTGCACAGCTCTACTAACTATGCTCGCCTAGTGTAACGACAATTAAAAGTAGAATCACGATCATCATTAAGAAGCATTTTGAGGTAAACAGTTCTGTTGATATGATAGCAAACGGTGTCGTAATCTGCGACGATACTCATAAACCTGCAACCTGTAACAGACGAGAGAGAGATTGGGATTCCGACACGTTATACTAAAAAGTAGCCACGCTATCATTAAGTGGGATAACGCCAAATATCTAAGGCGAGGTCGCGGTGGTAAGCCTAGTCACTAGTCCTCTATCTTTGGACATCCTTTCAAGGTCTTAACCGGGGCTCACTGCCGTTGACAGGGTAGGAAAACGCGTGGTTTCATTCGGTAAGAGTCCAGCATACGAGTAACATCTAAAAAGGATTTCTACTCTTAGAAATGAATAAAAAGTCCTTTACTCCCCCACCTGTGTTGTTGAAATGTTCCGTTGGCAGAACTACTGGTAATCGTTCCTCTTTCTTCCCAGAGTCTTGGGAAGTAGTTACCCTGGGCGCTCAGCACTAGAGGGATACCTAGCTAAACCGTGTGATTTTCGTCAGTAACATCCTATCAAAGTTCTCGCAGCGCACAATACCCCTTTACCCGATGGTTATTCATTCAAGATAGCGAAATTGGTTCAGTGTGAGACGAGACACTCTTTTTTCGAAACAATACTTCGGTCTGTACGAAATTCCATTTTCACTTTCAATTCAAACTCTACTACTGTTTATTTCCGAAACAACCGATAAGACCCCTATGTGCCCCCCTTTGGACTATTTCTGCGATCGAGTATATAAGTTTCGGTTTCGAAACTTCAAGGAATCATGACAGAAATGTCATGAAAACCGATAAAAATTTCGTTTTCACTGAATCCCAATACCAATGGACAAGAGCTCTTTCTTCCGTATTATTATTCCCATTCCTCAATTCCCAAAACCTCGAGAAAATAGATTCCAAAACGAAATAATAAGCCAATGCCTCAATACCGAAGTTTGGTCATACATACGCTGTCGTATAATAACAACAAGGTGCCCTATCGATGACTCATCTAGTCATTGTTCAGTTTCAATGTTTATTTGATTCGCCACAAAGTATATCATAATAACATTCCATAACAAACTGGAATGATGTGTATATTCTCACGAACATCAGACGCCCCTTGCGAGGAGACCGACGACCTATTAAAGATTTCATTGAGGTTACGGCGTAAATTGGAAGAGGCTTTTATTTTTGTCGTGTGGAAATCCCTCACGGATGCTATGCCTATGAATAAGGTGAGACGGTATTTCACGCCACATCAGAGATGTTTACTGTACAAGACGCAGATTCGTCCCTGCGTCGAGTACTGTTCTCACCTTTGGGATGACTCCGCGAGGTACTTGTTAGACGCGCTTGACGCTATGCAGAGACGTGCTATCCGAATAATTGGTTGTCCTGAGGTGACGGGAGGCCTCGAACCTTTGTCGCAGCGAAGAACCATAGCGTCCTTGGCTGCCTTCTATCGAATGTATCACGGCGAATGTTCTGAAGAGCTCTTCAACCTGATCCCACCATCTCCTTTCCGATCCCGAACAACGCGTGCCGGGCAGAGATGCCACTCATACACAGTGGAGAGAATCTTCGCCAGAACCGAGCGTTTCAAAAGATCGTTCCTCTGTCGAACTATAAAAACATGGAACGACCTGCCCGCACACGTCTTTCCCTCATCTTACAATCCCGGGTTCTTCAAGAGGAGCGTGAAGAGGCACATCACGGGGTCGCCAACTTGAGGACCACTGTAAGAAGTGGCCCCCAATCGCTAGATGCGCCACTGCTTTCTTACCATCAGGCTGGTGGCGACGTCAATTTGCCAGATTCTTACCAACTAAAGCCACACGTCGCCCTACTACTGCCTACAGCCGCGGGCCTGGGGTAAGCCCTCGGAAGATCGTCCCAGGATCCTGGGAAATCCATCTTTAGCAGAGGCATAAATCCAGCAGTGGACTTGAACATTAATGATTTTAAAGAGGTCATATGTTTTACGATGCTTCTGGGACATTCTTTAAACTTCGGAGACATAGATTATTTGGCGCGGGCAATATTCGACGCAGGAGACAGCATTGCCAACTAGTCTCTATGGTAAATAATTCATAAGATACTGTTACTCTGCACAAATAATGTACACCTCAGGATATTATTTTCAGAGATAAAAATAGTCAATCTAAATCTTCAGATAAGCAAGTACCTACTACTGTCATTTTAAATATCACATGACCCATGAAAGATGGACAAAAAGCTTTCAATAGAATTTACTAATTTTTACTATAAAATTTAATTCAATAATTTGTCTGTATCAAGCCACTATCAAGTAATGGAGTGATAATCCCGGCAACACTGACAATATAGAAAACTCAATATATAGATAAGATAACAAAATAGATAACGGAATAAATATTATACTCAATGATTGTTATAATTTTATGAGTCACATAGCTATTCTGTGGGTACCAACTCAAAAAACTATTGTAATCCTACTAATATTAAAAATGTGAAAGTTTGTAAAGATGTTTGGATGGTTGTTACTCAATCACGCTCTAACGACTAAGCAGATTGGGCTGAAATTTCGTACAGAGATAGCTTATAGTCCGGAATAACACATAGGCTTTTCATCCCAGGAATTAGTTCCCACGGGAAGCGGTAACGAGTACCGAATTATATGCGGGCGAAGCCGCGAGCTTCATAGCTTCATCTATAATTAACTAGCTGAATGGCATCGCATGGAATTTTGTTCTCATTCCCGCTTCCCATGGGGACTTATTCCCTTTACCAAATTTCAGTCATTAGAGTGTGAAAGAGTAACAAACATCTGCCCATCCACACTCACAAAATTTCACTTTTATAATATTAGTAAGACCAGCTGATAACCGCAACGCTACTCGCACAGCAATATTTTCCCATACCTGTTTCATATAGGAACTAGAGATTTTAAAGCAATCCCATCAAATGTAGTCAGAGTATCAGTTATCTGTATACAATATAGTTCAGGGGTTAGAGTGTGATTGACTGTAAAACATATGTTCTGAGACTTTCAGACTTGTCATTTTAATAGGATGTGAAAGAATAATTCTCACAGTTTCACACTCAATTCACTTAACAAATTGATGTGATTTCTTGCTTTCTGATTCTTCATTTTAGCATCTTTCCAATTGCTTCAAACCACAATGAGATTTGGAGCCAAGGGCTGTTTTAATAGGTTGCTAGGACAACTATGACTTGGTTTTTCACTATCAGCATTTATTATAATTTATTATGTTTTATTGTTCACATAGAATTATAATAATGAATATATGAATAGCAAACTTTAACTCATGAATCAATAGTACCTAACATATTAGATGTTACTACCTAATTCTTTTTACAAAAATTGGAATGAAAGAATTCATTAAGTTTAACAATTGGAAATAAAATTAATCTCCTATTTAAGATATTGTGTTTTAAATTAACACATGGTTTTAATGTCTCAAGTGTATAGAATTTTAGGATGTTTCTATGTACAAAATTAAGAATGCTAAAACTTTTTTTTCAATAAGAATTCTCATAGTAGGTACCTACTATGAGAATTCTTATTTAAAAAAAAGTTTTAGCATTCTTAATTTTGTTATTCAATCGTACTTCGTAGCAGAAATTCACAAGTTCTTAAAGCTAAAATAAACACATCCTATGCATTAAAAATGTCTACAAAACAATACTGGATACTGATTTATTTACATTATTTAATTCTACTAAATTTTCGAGGCTTTATACGACAGAGGGAGATCAAAATTAATAAAATTAACTGGATAGTACCCCGGAAGAATTCAACGTAGTAAGTACTATGCAGAAGTAAAAAATATGCTAATGATCACATACTCCCACGCGGCCCCATATTGCGACTCTTCCTCATTTTAACCTAATTCCAACAGTTGTTACCTCTCATGTTTACTAGGGTCTAGCGTACTTACCGTACAGGAAGAACATTCTTTTCCTGGATGTCAAAATTTATTCCAATGCACTGAATCTAGAGCGGACAAAAATAGTTCACCCAAAATAACAAACCAGCGTCTGCGAACTACTATTCGCGTATCACAAATTAATATTATGCACATTTCATTATCATAGCTTGCATTGATATAGGATATGAGAATTGAAGTCCCTGTAAATATCAAAGAAATATTGAAAAATAGTAAAACAAAATTTAGGATTTTGTTTTGACGTTTTTGACAGTGTTGCTATCCTAAAAATTTGAGTTGTTGCCGAATGACACATACTGTATTGCCCAATTAAAAATTTATGACATTTCAGGTAAGTTGACAACCGACCGCCCGCGCGAGTTTTGGCGCGAACACGAAATGACTCGTAAATTATACCGCGTTGTAATTTTTCAAAATTAGTGTATTTATGAGTATTTATGTTTAATAATGGTGGATTCTTAAACATAAAAGTTTCAACAACGTGCACAAGTGTTGGAAAGTGATAAAACGAAGTGATACGCGACTTTTTTGTACCACCAAACTCCAAAGACAACTCTCAGTAAAGTACCACCGCTTTACTTGAGTACAAAATTTGTCCAAACTGGAACATACAAAAAACGTACATGAATACGCTGATAATAAAATTAATTATTAAGAAAAAGATATATTACACTTACACTGCTATTTGCAAGATTCTCAACATGAAAAGGATTGATATTTTCGATATATAATTGACTTGACATTGGCATACTCTCAAGCCGAGAAAGTCCAAGATATAAGGAAAAGAAGAAGAAGAAGACCGCCCGCGAGCCCCTACGCGGTCTTTTTTGTTTTTTAAAAAAAAACTGTTTTTAAATGATACGTTCATAACAAATAATGTAATCGCTACAAAAACCTGGTGAGACTTGAGAGATGCTGTGTCTACTCCCCTTATTATATGGTCGCGCGCGCTGCAGTTACAAGTCGAATTTTTAATAAGACGAAGTAAAGTGACAGCAACTAATGTCACTTCTTCATAAAATGTTATTTAATTTCTATGAAGAAGTGACATTAGTTGCTGTCACTTTACTTCGTCTATTTAAAAAATCGACTATAGTTGTATCCACTGATCTGTATTATTACAGATCAGTGGGTGGATCCAAGTGGACGGAGGGCTGCAGTTGCTCCACAGAGCAACTGCAGTGCTTCATCACAATGAAGCACATGAATTAATGATTTTATTTGTATCTTTGACTGCCTCGAATCATACGCAATAGTGTATTCTCTGTGGAAGGCACATTCGGTAGTGTAACCGCCTGCCGCGCCGTGCTGAGGTCGAACGAAGCACATGAATTAATGATTTTATTTGTATCTTTGACTGCCTCGAATCATACGTAGTACTGTATTCTCTTTGGAAGGCGCATTCGGTAGTGTAACTGCCTACCGACTGCCGTGCTGTGGTGGGTGTACTATGCCAAATCGAATGCCAAATAATCGAACATCCAAATACTCGAACGTTCAAAATATCGAACGTTTAATATATCGAACATTGATATTGTAATCTTCGATATTTTGAACGTTCGATATATTGAATGCAAGGAACTTATACTTCTAACTGGAATGCTCACGTGCACATCAAAAGCGTTCCGGAAAAGGAAAGCTAGAAAAGGGGATGCTATCTCTTTCTACTAATGTGTCCATGCAGACGCTTCAGCTAGTGAGACAATATTTTCTTATTAAGTTGAAAGACATAGGTACACAATAATAAAATAAATGATATCTATGGAACTTACAGTTATGTATGTTTTAATTAGGTCTTACAGAAGACAATTTAATAATTTGACGAATTGAATGACTTGTAATAATTGACGTGAAATTTTTAAAATTAATGAATAAGGTAGGTACTAGATCAGTTATTACCCATGTGGAGCCATTCTTACACTACCGGCTCGGTATGATGGCCGTTAAGTAGGTACGAAGAGAATTTGGCAGAGTTTGCTTACTCTCTCTTTTTTTACAAGGCCTTTTAGTACCACCTAATATCTACTACTTTATCAACTCAACTACTAATGACTAGACCGTTTTACTCGGTCAATATCGTAACTTAGTTGATATGTCAAAAATTATAGCGTGCCGCACGTATAATTACGTATGACGGTTTAGGGGGGAGGGGCCGAACCAGGCCTCCGTCACTCGCTACAAGTCGTTTTATAAGCACCTACTCCTAAGTAATATGACGCAGAACTAACGTGGCCGACCGGCAGAGGGCTGCCACACGCCAGACCGAGCGAAGTGCGCACAACCAATGTACATTTCCCGCGTAAAATAATATTTCGCTTTATTTAGTCTTGCTTTTTTTTTTCATCTTACTTCTTACTAATATTCTAAAATTAAATGCGAAAGTGTTTTAGTGCGTATGTGTAGATGATGTGTGAATGTTTGTTACTCTTTCACGCTCTAACGGCTAACGGATCTGGCTGATATTTGATACAGGGATAGATTGTAGTCTGGAATAACACATAGGTTACTTTTTATCCCGGGAATAAGTTCCCAGTGGAAGCGGGAAAAGAAACAAACTTTTACGCGGGCTAAGCTGCGAGCATCAGCTAGTTATAATATAATTCTTATGTAAAGAAGAAGAAGTTATAAAATATTATTAAGTTTTTTTTTCAGACACTGTTTATTGTTTTTTGTAGTTATAATGTATTTTTGTTACGTGCTTACAACCCTAATGTTGTCAATAGTTGTCACTCGATGACGCAATCATACGGTGTGCGCACGAATCTCGACTCTCGGAATACGTCGTAGAACATGTTTTCCACTGTAGCGATATGTTATAGCTAATATTTTTGAGGTTAAGTATGGGAGTGATGTATCTGTTACGTAGTAACTATTATTTAATCTGTGGCCGAACGTCTTATTTATCATTATCAAAAAGTCGGAAACCAAACTTATACTTTTGTTTAGATTCTTACGTATCAAATATTAGGTACGCAGCCAGGGTTGTAGGATGTCGGCCTATGCTTTTCATACACAAAGGAAAGAGGGGATGGAAACTACATAAAACCAACTATCGTATCATACAATCAAATAGGTATATGTATATATTTTTACCGAAGTATCTATCCCCTTTTTGCTTTCGGTAAGAATATTGGGAAAGAGAAATTTCATTCTACCTACACAAAAATCTCACATCAATCTAATTTCCTAGTAATTTAATACTTGTTCATTAGCGCTGGAGGTCCTGGGTTCGATTCCTGGGTCGGTACAAATGTTTGTGTGATCCACAAATGTTTGTTTCGGAGTTAGGGTGTTTTCTATGTATAATATGTATGTATTTAGAATTATGTAAGTATGTATATCAGTCGTCTAGATTCTATAGCACAAGCTTGTTTTAGGTTAATTTGGCCTACATCCACAAATATTTATTTTATATTTATTTTATTAAAAGTAAGTCCGATCTAGAACGTACCGTGTTGGCACCACAATGAATCTTCAGAGTTGCCATGCGTAATTTATGAGTTACTACCAATAGTTATTATTTTTCAAATAAATTTATTTTAAGTAACACCAATAATGTATGAAATATTGAAATAATAGAATTTTGAAGTTAAAACATTAATTATTATAATAAACATTAACGCGTATTGACCAGCACGTATGAAAACTGTTACCTCTGATCTAGTCTACTACTGGTCATAAAAACTACCGTCTGTTTCTTTTTATTACCACTTACAACATACTGCGTTGCAAGAAAGAGAAGAATCCCCTTAAGTCGTTGTCCTGCTCGGGAACGTTTTTTACCTCTGACATGAAGTAATGCAATATAAGCCGAATGACGTTGAAAATAAAGTTCAATTTTAATTTGTTTTTGTGATTTCGTAAGCATTCCAATTGAATGTTCGATATTTTGAACGTTCGATTATTTGGCATTCGATTTGGCATAGTACACCCGCTGTGGCCGGGTTGGATTCCCGGGTCGGTCGGTCGGTATTTGTGTGATCCACAAATGTTTGTTTCAGAGTTTGAGTGTTTTCTTTGTAATTATACATGTATTTTAGAAATACGTATGTCCATCAGTTGTATAGATCCTATAGCACAAGCTTTTATTCGTTTTGGGCTAACCGTTGTTGTGTAAGAATGTCCACCGATATTTATATTTTATATTTATAGGTAAGTACCTATTTTTACAAGGGTGATAAGCAGAATCGTTGATTAGGCTTAGACCATATGGGCCATTCAATATGAGAAGAAGAAGATGAAGCACATTATTTTTCAGTTGTGATTTTCTGATAAAATAGGTGGCATGGTAGTGCAAAATTCAGTAGAACCTCAACGCATAGATTTAGAATTTTTCGATACTCTTACGTAGTATTGTATTCTCTTTGTTCGCTACTCTCAAATCTAAACGTCAATCAAACTGCCATTCTGACTTCCAAAAAATTTAAGATAGCTTTTTATTAGGTACTGTGTTAATAAAATGGTGAAATACGTTTTATTTTCAGATCCATTAAGACAAGAAAATATTGAATTATTTTATGAGGTCAGTTTTATTAAAAACGATGAAAGAGCTAGGAAAAAAGAGTAAAAAATAATGAAGATGTTACTGTGCTGTTCGATTTCGTAGCCACCAAGCTGCCGCAAGAACGTAACTTTTTGGCAGCATTTTTCCAATGTAGCCAGCATGCAAAAATCGTATAACACGCTTTTATGCCCCGAAGTTGTCGACAGAGACAGAACACCCACTTCTCACCATTTTTTGTTATAAGTTGATGCTGAACGTATTGTCGTGTCTATACTCTATTTATCTTTATCTACTCTGATACTATAATACAGAGATTATAAAATTGAAATCAATACTATTATGACAAACATTACGCACAGGCCAAAAAAAAAGTTTTATTACGATACAGGTCTTGTATGGACACCTATATCATAATAAAACTTTTTAATCATTACGATACACCATAAACAATCTCCAGCTGAAAAAGAAGTTTGAACCTCTACTTTAAAAAAAAAATTGTGTCTCCAGAGTAGCGAAAAATCCTAAATCTATGGTCTCCGCAGCCTAAAAAAAAAAGAAACACGCATGCGCAATCGATGTTTGCGCCTTGGCGCCAACATTTTACATTTAAATTAAACAAAGTTTGGTTTTGTTTGTAAAATAAATTAGTTTTTGTGTAAAAACATGTCTTAAAGCGAGGATGGTGGTAATTGTACACCACCAGACATTCTGGAAACTGCGTCAAACATGACCATGAGCCTGTTACCGGCGAAATCAAGGAGCAACTATATATCACAACAAAATGAAATCAGGTATTATAGTATGAGAGTAGATAAAGTAGTGTATGACACTGTACATAACTTGGTCTTATAACACTCGTGTGATACTATAAAAAAACTCGCCTACGGCTCGTTTTTTTAAAACACACTCGTGTTATAAGAACCCTTATTATGCAACAGTGTCATAAACTACTATTATCTAGGTACCTACCTACCTACCAAGTCCTCTAGCTAGGCTTTCAAAGAAATGATTTCAGAATTGGAAATTCTTCTTTTAAACTTAGGTATTACATATTATTATTCGTGACTTACAGGTTTGCCAGAAGTATCGTGATTACTACAGGGGATATCCCAAATGTTACCATCCGTTAAATTACTTCCAAGAACCTCAAGTTGAATTCCAATGCCCATCGGAAATGACTGAGTAAGATTTTTAATCTACTAGCCGCCAACCGCAGTGTACCATACGCTTGTCCATAGGCTCGCCCCAAAGTTGGATAACGCCATAAAAGTTAAGAAGGTTTGATAGCCTCCTTGGTCTAGTAGTCGTATAGTGCGACTGCTAATCGCAAGGTTGAATTTCCAACACGGGACAAAGTTTGTCGGGTTCATAAAAATATTTGTCTTGAGTGTCTGGCTATTTTGAAGTTTTCCTGTAAATCGTCTAGTTTGGTTGGTTTAGTAGATATATATTGCAGAAATTAGGGCGATGAATGAAGGTGGGTGGGTACTGGGTCCGAATGTGCCAGTAAAGGCAATCACTAAGAATACTAACTACCTAGAAACCCTCTCGCCTCGTGATCACTGCAACAAAAACTGCCGTACTAACGCATGATTGTGTGCGTGAGCGTGCTGTCTTACATACGCCTTGTGTCAGTGTGTAGTGACGCCGGCTAAAGACACTACCCATTTTTTCGGGAAACTAATCATGCAGTTTTGTTATTGTTTTATGCTGAGTTCGAATGTCGGGTTAATTTAGAGATCCAATATGGCCGCCGCGCCGTTATCACAAACTTTCATGATGGGTATCGTTTAAGGGGTTTTTTGGTATGCCGAGTACGAATTTCGGGTTAATTTAGAGAACCAATATGGCTGCCGCGCCGTTATCACAAAATTTCATGATGGGTATCGTTTAAGGGGTTTTTTAGTATGCTGAATACGAATTTCGGGTTAATTTAGAGATCCAATATGGCCGCCGCGCCGTTATCACAAAATTTCATGATGGGTATCGTTTAAGGGGTTTTTTGATATGCTGAGTACGAATTTCGGGTCAATTTAGAGATCCAATATGGCCGCCGCGCCGTTATCACAAAATTTCATGATGGGTATCATTTAAGGGGTTTTTTGATATGCTGAGTACGAATTTCGGGTCAATTTAGAGATCCAATATGGCCGCCGCGCCGTTATCACAAAATTTCATGATGGGTATCGTTAAAGGGGTGTTTTGGTATGCTGAGTACGAATTTCAGGTTAATTTAAAGATTCGAATATGGCCGCCGCGCCGTTATCACAATTTCATAATGGGTATCGTTTAAGGGGATTTTTGGTATGCTGAGTACGAATCTTAGGTCAATTTTGCAATCCAAGATGGCCGCCTTACACCGTTGTAAAATTTCATGCTGTATATCGTATGAGGGGTTTTTTGGTATGCTGAGTACGAATTTCAGGTTAACGTTTGCCATCCAAAATGGCCGCCGTGCCACTGTTGTGAAATTTCATGTAGTATATCGTTTATGGGGTTTTTTGGTATGCCAAATACGAATTTCAGGTAAATTTTGCAATCCAATATGGCTGCCTCGCCACCGTTGTAAAATTTCATGTAGCATATCGTATAAATGGAATTTTGATATGCTGAGTACGAATTTAGGGTTAATTTTGCAAAATTATCTTGAAATTCGTACTCAGCATACCAAAAACCCCTTAAACGATACCCATCATGAAATTTTGTGAAAACGGCGTGGCGGCCATATTCGAATCTTTAAATTAACCTGAAATTCGTACTCAGCATACCAAAACACCCCTTAAACGATACCCATCATGAAATTTTGTGAGAACGGCGCGGCGGCCGTATTGGATCTCTAAATTAACCCGAAATTCGTACTCAGCATACCAAAAAACCCCTTAAACGATACCCATCACGAAATTTTGTGATTTCGGCGCGGCGGCCATATTGGATCTCTAAATTAACCCGAAATTCGTACTCAGCATACCAAAAAACCCCTCAAACGATACCCATCATGAAATTTTGTGATAGTGGCGCGGCGGCCATTTTGGATTGCAAAATTATCATAAATTTCGTACTCAGCATACCAAAAAAACCCTTTAACGATACCCATCATGAAATTTCGTGATTTTGGGGCGGCGGCCATATTGGATCTCTAAATTAACCCGAAATTCGTACTCAGCATACCAAAAAACCCCTTAAACGATACCCATCATGAAATTTTGTGATTTCGGCGCGGCGGCCATATTGGATCTCTAAATTAACCCGAAATTCGTACTCAGCATACCAAAAACCCCCTTAAACGATACCCATCATGAAATTTTGTGATTTCGGCGCGGCGGCCATATTGGATTGCAAAATTATCATGTAATCACCTACAGAGATAGATTATATTCTGAAATGATACAAGTTTTATCCCGGGAATAAGTTCCCATGAGACGCGGAAAAAAGAAACAAAATTTCACGCAGGCGAAGCTGCGGGCATCAGCTAGTCTATAATAAATGTTACATTACACGCGAATGCTCGTGTCGGTCAGGGAGGTAGCATCGTAATGTAATGCTCGAGTCGAATCTATAATTGTTACATTACACGCGAATGCTCGAGTCTGTCAGGGAGCTAGCATCGTAACGTAATGCTCGAGTCGAATCTATAAATGTTACATTACATGCGAACGCTCGTCAGTCAGGGAGGTAGCATCGTAACGTAACGCTCGAGTCGAATCTAATTTGTTACATTACAGGCGAATGCTCCCGGTGAGGGAGCACCTTAACACTGTACGAACTGTACCTACCCAAGTCTAGTGGTATGAACTCCATAAATGAACTAACGAAACGTAAAAGACTTTTTGAAATCCAACCAGTATTTCCCGAGATCCTAGCGTTCAAACAAACGAACAAACCCTTCAGCTTAAGAACATTTCTACAGATTTTACCATTTATAACTCACATTTAGGTATTTTAAATGATTTCCTTAATTTAAAGTATGCCAAGTTTCTCGTTACTGAGTCCGAACAATTGTATAGGTCGATTTTCACTATTCTCGACTCACACTTGACCGTTTCCAAATTATTTATTTTACGACTCTCTAATAATTTAGTTCCATTTCCATACCTAGGTAATTCTTTACTTATTTAATTTGGGGAATTCTGAATTGGAAACTGGCAACACCAACAAAAATGTCAAGATGGAGTCGAAGAAATTAGACATGCGTAAATAAATAGATTTCATAAAATTGTGATAAGTTTCGAGTTACTTACAGACATTCCTGGCTGTTTTTAAATATTTTCTGTAATTTCGACACACTTTTATTGCACAATTCGACATTTTAAACAATAAAATTTCGTCACGTGACACAAGCTTATCCCTTGACAACAGAATGTGCACTAAATGGCGGATCGGCACTTATCCGCCAACAGTTGGCGCTTAAAATTTTGGACGCTTTGCTGTCGTTCAGAGACTATCTACCTACTTAACACATCTCTGGGCAATCACTTTCCAAATATGATTGAGAGTCGAAAGAGGAATTCGCCCAGCAGGGGACTGCGATAGGCAGATTTGATTTAAGATAATCAATATGGAATCAGGCGTTAGATGGCGGAAATCCATCCTAGAACGATAATAAAGGAGGGGAGGGAGAGGAACCCACCTCACACCCTCATTCCGTCAATCCTAACGTACAACAGTTAAGGATAACCACAACTAATTGTAAGGGAGGAATGACGAACTGAACTCCTCAGGAAAGGAATTCTGGATGTTTGACAGGAAAATTACCTGTACTCTCCAGATTGTTAATAATGAGCACTAGCTGCTAATGAGCTCCTCTCAATGTGACTAATAAGTCGACACGTGTTTCGCCTTTGATTTGAATAAAATAAATAGAGTGATGGAAATGATTTTAAAAAATCATCGGAAATAGGTATCAGTAAAATATTTTATTACTGAATTCGATGCACCACATAGGATATTTTGCTACCTAGTTAGACCACCTGTTTAGAAGGGAATTAATATAGTACTGTGGAAACTGATGCGGGTTTTCTGAATTTCTAGGTAGACTACTTTTTAATTGGCTTCAAAAAATCGAATGTTTGTCAGAACCGAACAATCGATTTTTAAATTGGGGATCTATTACCATTCGCGGCTTCCGCTACATAGGTTTTGAGAACTATTGCTGAAACATTGTCATGGTTGAAAAAAATAAACAGAACATGTATGAATGTGAGCCAAATGTGAGCTAAAATTTTTTCTGTTTTGGTTTCAGAGTATACATGAGCTACCCCGCGTACCACGTAAGGTATAGACAACCCCTAGTGCTGCCAAATACGACTGATCGCACGTCTGGCATGCCTCAGCTTCCAGATAGAAATTTGGGGCCACGATATGGACCTACTGCTAAAGCTTACATACGATAGACGAGCCTGAGATTTTTTTCCTGATAGCTTTTGACTGCATTAATAAATTATTTTATTTTTCTCAACTTGCTTCTGTAACAGAAGGGGCAATTAAACACTTCAGGACTCTGCTAATTACTTTATTTTCCGCATAGACACTCAATAATTTGGGCAGAGCTTCGGCTAGTCTCAGTATACAGTACAGAATGACCGACAAATGTGCTCGCACTGTCTTATAAGTAAGTATAGATGTACACTCGGAAATTGCGTAACTCCTTATGTCAACTGTCATAGTGATTTGAGGCGTGGCGTAACAATCGGCCATCCTGTAAGCAGTTGCTCCTGCAACAGGAACAAGGCGTCTGGGCTGGGCTGGGCTGGCAGGCTGGCTGGCTGGCTTAACCGGCTTGGCTGGCTTGACCGGTTTGGCTTGGCATGGCTTGGCATGGCTTGGCATGGCTTGGCTTGGCATGGCTTGGCATGGCTTGGCATGGCTTGGCATGGCTTGGCATGGCTTGGCATGGCTTGGCATGGCTTGGCATGGCTTGGCATGGCTTGGCATGGCTTGGCATGGCTTGGCATGGCTTGGCATGGCTTGGCATGGCTTGGCATGGTTTTTTTTTTTTTTTTTTTTTTTTTTTTTTTTTTTTTTCTCGCATCTCTGCCATGGGCAAAGCCTAGTTTGAACATAATTTTGTCTAGCTAAATATATTATCGATCTAGCCCCACGGGGCTCCTTTACCTACTTCTAGAGATGGCGTAGGGCAGGCGGACCCTTGCCAGAGATTGTGCTCTACATTATTTGGCTCGACACTCAGTAGTGTCGGCCTCGTCTGTCGCTTAGTGCATGTAGTAGCATAGCACCCCGGCCCTTCGCCATCTCGAACCTAGCTAACCTAATTCCTCTTTCACCCAAATTCTCTTTTTCATTCCAGTTCTATCATTTATGCTTCTCGCACTTTCACGCTATCCCGACCTTTCACTCTTGTTTCTAAGCTAGCTAAGCCTTAATACTATCATCTTTTATTCTTATTCCTCTAGTACCATACTCGTCGCGCTTTTATGCCTCTCGCACTTTCACGATGGCCTTTCATTCTGGGGATATTGGGTGTCATTCCTTTTGGGATGGGGTGGTGGTATATTTTCTTTATTTAATTTCAAAAATAAAAAACAAACTCTTAAACTCTATTTCCATTAACAGTTTTTCCAGTTTACTTCTAGGTTAATTCTATCTTATATTCTAGTATGTTACAATAATATCTAATTTACACAGTTGTTTTCTTAATAATGACAGTATCTTGCGCTATTTTTGACATATTTATTTGTTTACAGTAATTTCTATTTTCTAATTAATTTTAATGTTTTACTAGCTTCTAAATTGTTACATTTGCTACGATGTTCACTTACAGTTTGTTTGATGTTATACCTTAATATTTATACAATTTTAACTTATTCCATATACAGGTACGTCTGTTTTGCTTAATTACATTTCCATCTGATGGCTTTTTGTTTCAGTACAATATACACATATATTGCCGAACAGAAATTTTTCATCACTTGTTGCGTTCATTTACAATTTTAATTATTTTGTCACTGTATTTTAAGAAAGGTTTTCTGTGACTTTGCATAAGCAACGGAAGGTTCCCTAATGTAACGCTTAAGTTGGTGATGGTCTCCAGATCCATTCTGTCTATCGCGTGAATCGGGCAGTCCTGCAACAGATGGGCAACCGTCTCCTCTACCCCGGGCTCACAGGCACACGATGGGTCCTCCTTACACTTGAAGCGTGTCAAGTATTCGGAGAACCCACCGTGCCCTGTCAGCAGTTGGGTTGTGGTGCCGGCGATCGTCATCTTGCGGACGATCCTGTACGCCTCCACTGCGCATGGGAAGAAAAGCTTGGTGACGGAGGCCTGCTCGCCCTCTCTGTACCTCTTGTTCCATTCGTCAAGCGTGCCCTGGCGTAGGAGACGCTTCACGAATGAAACCGGGTACAGACCGTAGTCCGGTGTCTTCTTCAACTTCAGAGCCGCTTCCTTTGCGAGTTCATCCGCTCGCTCATTACCCTCCAATCCTGCGTGGGCCTTGACCCAGAATAGGGATATTTCCTTACCCTGGGCCCTGCCGAGATGGATTGCGGCTCTGGCTTGCACTGCCAGGGGATGGAGGGCATGACGGTTTGTAACCGTCAAGAGAGCGGCTCTGCTGTCGCTGAAGACGCCGAACGTGGACGCGCCTCGCCTGAGGACCTCACTGGCCGCTTTGCATAGCGCCAGGAGCTCGGCCTGATAGACGGTGCAATGGGGCGACAGAGCAAGTTTGAGGGCCTTAATTTCGGCCCGGCTATCCCAAAATGATAGCGCGGCACCGACACGGCCCTCAATCTTGCTCCCGTCCGTGAAGATGCGAATATCAAAACGATTCGCATCTTCCAGCTGCCCCTCGTCCACCAGGCTTGTGAACTCCAATGGCGGATGCTCCGCGGGGTGAGGAGCCTCAATCGCTGGAGACATTCGCTCGACCTCCCAGTCTCCCAGCCATGACTGGCTCACTCCTCTCTTGGCCTCGTATAACGAGGCCACCTCGTGAATTCTGAGGTCCAGAGGGAGCAAACCAGCCAAGACCAGCGCCGAGTTCAGAGAGACCGTGCGATATGCCTTACACAACTTTTGAGCGAAACCGCGCTGTACCACGTTCAGCTGTTTTTGGACTCCAAGCTTTTCTGCCGATGCGTGCCAAGCACTGGCGGCGTACAATATCGTCGGCTCCACGGCAGCGACGTAGATCGTCCGGATCACCTCGGGGTGAAGCCCCCAGCTGATCCGGGCCATCCGCGCCAACTTCCGGTAGATGCCGATCGCCTTTCTGCATACATTGGTGACGTGTGTGTTAAATGTTAGTGCTTTGTCGATGGTCAGCCCTAGGATTTTGATTTCATTGGACATGCCAATGTCTATCCCGCCCATGTTGAGGCGCGGGACATCGTACTTAAGCTTCCGCGTGATTACCATCGCACTGGTTTTGTGCGGTGCGAATTTCAGCTTGTTTCGGATGCCCCACTCCCGCACATACACGAGAGAGGCATTGGCATGTCCCTCGACTTCCAAAGCTGTTTCTCCGTCAAACATAAGCACCACGTCGTCTGCGAAAGCCTGCGCATACACACCCATTCGCTCCAGACCTTTCAGAAGTGGATTCAAAAGCAGGTTCCACAGTAAGGGACCTCCGATCGACCCCTGGACGCACCCCTTGTCCGTGGAGCGGCTGTGCTCCTCACCGGCGTACCGAACCCTCACCTTCCTGTCGCTAAGGTAGCTGCTGACTACTCGCCTATGGCCAACATAGCTATATCATGTTGCTGCAGGATTTCGGCGTACTTACAATTAACACAGTAAACACGGGCATATTGTAACATGTGTCCTACAGGATTTACAGTACGTCACAGGCAAAGTGGCAGGGCATAGCCAGCGTTTAGTAAAAACAATCTCATGGGCAAAAGGTCACTATAAAAAGTAGGCATTTTCAGGTTAACTTATTCGCATTTCACGTGGACCTTTGATGGATTTGCATCGTTGTAAACAAGTTGTTGTGGATTGTCTGAAGCTGCTCATCACACAATCCCTCATTATGATAATCGAGATAAGATCACTTCAGCGCATCTACAATTGCATCATTCTCGTTTCAAAACCTAATATTATGAAAAATTAAGGCGATATTGTGTATAATTTTATGCCATCTGCTTTAATGTAAAAGATCATGAAGTATGAGGCTTAATAATTACGTCCAGGGTATCGCAATGAGACATTAATTTCAAGATCCACCATGATGATTTGCCAAATACACTATAAATACTTATTACCTACGCGAAATTTCTACTATGATGAATCAATTGCGAATAAGTGCGGACCCCTGTATATTTATGCAAACTAACTCGATTACTTCAAGTACCTACCTACACCATTATACTTTGATGTTTAGCACTTCCGATACCTTTATCACACGTCGAGCACGGTTCAAACACACTATAAATACTTATTACCTACGCGAAATTTCTACTATGATGAATCAATTGCGAATAAGTGCGGACCCCTGTATATTTATGCAAACTAACTCGATTACTTCAAGTACCTACCTACACCATTATACTTTGATGTTTAGCACTTCCGATACCTTTATCACACGTCGAGCACGGTTCAAACACTACAATAACGAGCTACATACTATTCTTTAGAATCGAGACACTTTTTCAATGTATATCCGAACGGCTTATGTTCATTTAACACTACCAAACTCTGCAACAACGCTAAATGGAAAATGTGACGCAACAATTAAAATTCCACGGTGACAAACTAAAGCACCGTCCACAGACTTATTTTAATAACTTTTAGTAATGCTGAAAAGATTTCTCATTGCATCACATTATAGCTAGTTTCATCTTGTGCGACTTTGCTGGATCAATCCAAATGCCATTAAACGGTTCACACGTAATAGCTTCTTAGATTATGGCCGATTTAATCAATCGCGTTATACAATTAAATAGAAGCGTAATCAAAGAGCCACATTTAATAGCTTAAAACACCTAGGTATAATCCTCTTTACGAAAATGCTCCATCTATCTAGATTTCATATCCGATTACTAACAATACACACGTTTATCTAGATTTGAAACGAATGAATAAAAGCACTACCGCCAACTACGACTTATCAAAACCAAGCACGATATTATAATGTACCTACATAAACGGGGCTAAACCACAGATTACTAAATAGTTACTACGTTAAACAACTTACCGGCCGTTGGATTGGTTTCAGTATGCCTAGTAAATAAGTATAGCCCGCAAATATCTGTATGATTTGATTTGATTATCCATCTACCACCCACCTTAGGATCGTAGATATCTATCTAAATAGGCAAATTTTATTATCGATATGCTTTGACTTACAATTTCTAATAGAAAATTTATTATGATTAACTGTGGAATCGGATATTAACTAAAAGTGCACAACTGTTCTGAATGTTACTGAATCTAGATTCAACTGGTTAATAAGAGCTTTAGTAAATTATACTAGCAGGTATCGATCGATTGTGAACTGCAACGAAATCCAATGCATTAGAAAAGTTATTCTTTTTATTTCACCAGCATTCAAACACGAATAACGGTTAATTTTAATAGATTTTCCTCGATTTTGGACTTAACTTCATAATGCTAACACAAAACCTAACGCTAGGCGGCTGTTTTACTGGCAATAATTCAGAGGTGTGGAGTACGACTATTTCGGCTAAGCAAAGGGCAATATGCAGCCTAACAGTAGTTCTCACTGGCAAGTAATGACTATAGCTCAGTCCATAGATGAATCAGCTTTAGTGACAAAGCGCGGCTATTTCGAATAGGCGATAGGCAAACTGGTAGGTTGTCTACAGTAGTTGCTGTAACTGGCAATGGCTATTTCGCTACACGAATTAGAATTAGTGGCAAAGACTGGCTACATCAGATAGGAAAAATGCAATTAGTGGCACCCACCTCAAATTAGCAGCTTTTAGCGCATTTCAGCCTTGTTGTTCATAGCTGACCATCTCGGGCAGCATCTAGGTATCTCCAAGCGCCGCAGTACGCTGCTACCGCGCGCTGTACCCCTCGTATGTGGAAGGGGCAACAAACTTGTACCCGTCGTCTGTGGCAAGTTACACAGGCCGCTGGGAGCGCGCGACTGCTCTTCGAATTTCTCAAAATTCAAGGAAAATTTATATGAATCATAATATGAACAATGACTGTTTTAGGAAGATAAATAAGTGAATAATGTTATTCATGAACATTTATTTATAAAATCATGTTTTTTATAATATTACCGAACATTACCTGTTGCAAAACATGAACGATTTTGTCAATAAATTAGTTCACAGAATTTGGTTATTTTTATTTTTACACATTCCTAGATAATTTTCCAATCAATTGATAAGTAAACTCTCTGGATTCCAACAATAAATCACTCCTAAAAACAGATTTCAAAAATTGCAAATCGGCGTTCGTCGAATTGTTAGACTGATATTTTTTTTTTTTTAACGATGGCACTACTGAATGGTAAAATTGATGATCATAGATACAATATCAAGCAATAAAAGAACCTATTTTCAAGAGCATTAGCGTTTTATTTGCGTAAATTTAGAGCCGGTATTCTTGGGACGGATACGGGACAACACAAATGGTGGGGTATGGACGGATACGGCACAACACGGTTGAGAGGTAGCGATCCACGATGAAAATCTTCACGACTGAAGCGCCGGCACCGCGACGTGCCTGTTGGCACTAATTCCACTGACTTCAGCTTGACAAAGCGGTTGATGTAGACAGATTTTTGCAATGCGGTAGTCCGATTCTTGATATCGGGGCTTTTCTACTGGTGGGCTCTTACTGAAGGTATATATATGGGTAGGTAGCAGGTTATTCAAGAAGAAAACTAGTTCATATTCATACGATAGTTGTGTTCTCCGGAGGCATCTTGTAAAACATTTCATAAATACCCACATTATTTTTGGATGTGCGCCGTGTAACTTTTGCTTCGATTGTCCACGTGGAACCGAGGTTTGCGAGGTAGAGGCACTATTGTTGTCGACAGGACCCTCGGTCTACTTCAAAGTGGATTTTTCTTCTTTAAAACTGACAGTCTTCATGGTTTCTTCTTGAAGCATCCCACTTCTGAGTGTAACAGAAGGGGCAATTAAACACTTCAGGACTCTGCTAATTACTTTATTTTCCGCATAGACACACAATAATTTGGGCAGAGCTTCGGCTAGTCTCAGTATACAGTACAGAATGACCGACAAATGTGCTCGCACTGTCTTATATAGATGTACACTCGGAAATTGCGTAACTCCTTATGTTAACTGTCATAGTGATTTGAGGCGTGGCGTAACACTTTATTACTGTGACAATCTTCTAGAATCTAGAAGATTGTCACAGCTAGCTAGCTATCATCTAGAATCTAGATGATAGCTACCCCTAGATGAGGCCGCTGTGGTAACCAATGTTTGTCGAGAATTTTGAGACATCCTTCCGAGGGCTTACCCAGGGCTCCCGAATTCCCGACCGTAGGCAGTGGTAGGGCTTACCCGGGGCTTCCAACCATAGGCTGTTGGGCGCTACGTGAGGTTTTTTTAGTCGGTAGGAGTCCGGCATAGCATTCGAGACGGATTTCCACACGAAAAAAAATCGATGATAGCTAAAGAACGTTCGATTTCTAATTTCCTTTTCCTTCAGAAGGTGCTCCTCCCGGATCCATTCGAATCTCGAGAGATGCCTTTGACCACGTGAACTTGCATCTAACCTGTCGTGGCCTCGTGGCTCCCTTCGTTATAGTACAGTGCTTTTGGAGGAGTATGCTAGGCACAAACAAACATTGCACTTGTGGCGCATAGCATAAACTATGGAGAGTATGCCACAAGCCTGGAAAGGCTGGAAATTAAGTACCCCTGTTTTCTCTTGGTCCCTACGTAACCACAATGTTAATGATCCTAAGAATCCAAAACGAAGGAATTATTACAAAGATATGATCGCTCTCTCCCTCTTCCACACAAAACAATTTATTCTCTCTCTTCTTTTTTTCTCGAAAAGCTATGCAGATGCATAGGTAGGTACGCTCACAATCCCCTTTCACGCGATTGGGCTGTTTGGCGATGATGGTGAGCCAGTGGAACTTTTGTCAAAAATAATTTAATAGCTTTTGGATAGGTAGGAAGTTCAAGTAGGTCTTATAGCTAAATTGTCTAAAAAGTACCTATCTATGTATCTACGTTTTCCGTGGTTTTTCGACATAGACACCAAAGAGAATACAATACTACGTAAGAATAGACACTTCAACTTATTTGATAGGTACCTAGTGTCAAAATGAGCCGTAATCATATTATTATTTCTTGAAAATCCTTGTAGGTACATAGTCAATCACCGCGTATTTTTTAATCCAAATTAGTTGTGAAAATATCACGGTATCAGAATGGATTCCATACTTTTCTATGACAATGGCAGGCAATCGGAAATTGAAACATTTTACGAAGTAAGTCCTACATTAAATAATTTATTAGGTACCAACTGTTTGTATGTGGTATTGATCCCCAAGCTTATTAGAGGGGAGCAAATTACATTAAAGTCAGCCAGTTTCCGTGCTTCGGAAGGCATATTAGGTAAACCGTTGGTCCCGGTTGCCAGTAAAAAAATGGCAGTCGTTAAACAAAGTTGAAGGTCTTATGCCTAGGCGGCTTGAAAATTTACAACAGCAGGCCGCGGCAGTCACGACCTGCACCTGTTTATTTCAACATGGCAATACGGCTCACTACCTATTACACGGGACAAATTCTATAAAGGTGAAGTGTGTGCATAATATGCCTCTTCTGGGATAAAGGCGTGACCATTGTGTATAGTTGTTACACTCGGCAGGCTGATTGTCATCTGAACTACCATCTTTATTTGCATTTCTGCAGAATGCTGTGTCGTTAAAGATTATATTTCAATAGTGTTTACATACAGATAGGCAACTCCCCGCGTCCCACTGATCAAACTTCTCCACCCCCGCCACAGCTGTCATTACTGTTTGAGGGTATTTTGACGGAACTTTTGCTTAGCCTTAGTGGTCACACAACATTCAAGCTCTGTAAAAACATAACGAGTTTTAGCCCCTCTCTATAAAAATAGAGTGCAGACTGCAGAGGAGCTTATGTCCAGATTTTTTCTGTAGTCTGTGACTCTGTTGCATTAAACTCATAACTTCAAAACCACGTGACTTACAATACCTACTGAAATTTTGCAGACAGTAATAGCTGGTCATTTTGAGAGAGTATACAAAATTTAAAAAAAAAATCAAAATACGTACCTATTAGAGAGGGGCAGTCTGGTGAGATCGATCTCACGGCTTCTTGTTTAGTGTAGGTGACAGAACTGAAAACGAATCATTAGTATGGAGTTTCCACCCTGTTAAGGTGTCGTACACTCGTACCTAGGGAATGCAATCCCGCAACAAGATTGTAATCCCGGTATTTGCGGGACTGAGCAATCTCAGTCCCGCGGGATCCCGGTATTTGCGGGATCCCGCATAATTCTGAAATTCATTGAGAAAAGAATAGAATTCTGTATCATACATCCATCTAGAACTGAAAAATAGTCACCCCCTTAATCCCCGAAGGGGTAGGCAGGACGAGGCATATGGTCTCATCTCATACCTAATGTCCTTTTCTCAAAATTTCCCATTCTCAAAATATGTGCAGTACAGGATTGACCCCGCTCAATCCGACTTGGATAGGTTAGGTTAGAAGGCTAAGGCCGGAACGGAGCGCAGCGAAGCTTCCGCATTAGCCTTTGCCAGCCATTTTTTTATAACCTAACACATATTTGGAGAAAGGGACATTTTGAGAAAAGGACATTTCGCGAAAAGGACATTTCGCAAAAAGGACATTTTGAGAAAAAGACATTTCGAGAAAAGGATATTATGAGAAAGGGCATTTCGAGAAAAGGACATAATGAGAAAGGACATTTCAAGAAAAGGACATTATGAGACTACGACCTCAGTGACCTCACTACGAGCCGGGCCTTCAACTTGACTTAGCTGCCATTTTACCGGCAAACGGGACTAATGGCTTAACGTGCCATCCGAAGCATGGCAACACTCAAATAAATGTCACAAAGTGGTCACCCATCTTAGGACCGGCCATAGTAAATGTAACTTACTGCAGTCTTAGTGCATCTTTTACAGAACACTGAGTCCGCGGGGCACAAGGAAAAATAAATTATTTAATATTACTTTTGTATTGAGATTATTAAACCGATATACATATAAGTAATAAAATTGCTATTGCAAATTATTATAAGCGCAGAAAACATAGCATGTCAAAATTTTTGTCTGCCAAACGACTCCTAACTTTACATGTCAGATAGCCAGCAAGCAATGTACGAGATAATTGAATACTTTTATAGTGCAAGAAAATTCAAATCTCCCTGATTAAATCACTAAAATCAAATAAGTACGTTATTAGGTTATATATTGCGTCACAATTACAAAAAACTTTCTCAAACCGAATCAGTTTGTGCGCTTCCGCTTACAGAATAACACATGGCGTTTACCTTTGCACAATCCCGCTAATCCCGCGGGATCCCGCACGATTTACGTGCGGGACTGGTCCCGCAAAAATACTGCGGGATCCCGGTATTTCGGGATCCCGGTATCCCGGTATTGCATTCCCTACTCGTACCCCGCGCCCGCACTATTATTGGTCGCGCCATTTTAACTCACGTGCGGCTTGGAGGATCCCTCCCGGTTTGCGATGAAGATACATTATTGTTAGGACATATCTGAGGAAGGTTCTTAACCACTTCCGGTTGACCTAGGGCCACTAATGGCAGAAAAGCAGGCAAGCAGCAATTTTATTCAAGTAGGAATGATGATAGGTAGCTACGAGCTAATTCTAGCAACGAAACAACCTAATATTTATCTTCAGGATAACAGTTCCGTGGAAAACAAAACGCTAGGTACGGGAAAACTATGTGATTCCTCCGTTACAACTATTAGTTGTGGTTATCCTCAAGGATAACGTACGAGCAGTCAACTACTGTGCGTTAGGATTGACGAATCGAGGGTGTGTGATAGGTTCGGCACCATCCCCATCTGTACCATCGTTTTACGATAGATTTTCGCCATGTAGGTAACGTCTAATTAAATTAATTGTTTCCTATTAAACTTTCACAGAGTTCTCAACGGTACAGAGATTATTATAGAGGTTATCCAAAAGCTTATCATCCTCTTACATACTTTATGGATCCGGAATATGAATATCAGTGCCCTCAATCGATGACAGAGTGAGTATACATTTTGCCATATCTACAATTAGTAATATGGCAGTCGTTAAACTAAGCTTAAGGTTTTATTATGCGACTTGAAAATTTTAATGGGTCTCAACCGTGCTCAGGTCGTGGGTCGGATTCGGCGGCTGGGTCTCGAGGTCGCCCTTCACAAATCCGAGGCTCTGTGCTTCCACGGACCTCGGATGGGGCCACCTGCGGGATCCAGCCTACAGGTAGGGGGCGTCAGCATCGGCATCGAGCCCTCGATGAAGTATCTGGGGCTCGTACTCGATGGCCGGTGGAACTTCGGACATCACTTCCGAAGTTTGGTCCCAAAACTGAGGGGAGCATCGGCCGCACTCGCGCGGCTGATGCCCAACATCAGGGGACCCAACGCTCCCTACAGGAGGCTGTACCTGGGGATCGTGCGAAGCATGGCCCTGTACGGGGCTCCCGTATGGGCGGAGACCCTGACGGCCAGCAATGAGGCTAGACTGCTGAGCCCGCAGAGAATGATGGCCGTCAGGGTGATAAGAGGATACCGCACGATCTCCGGTGAGGCGGCATGTCTCCTAGCCGGGACCCCTCCATGGGACCTGGAAGCGAGAGCCCTTGCGTCACTGTTCAGATGGCGCAAGGAGGCGCTGGAGCGGGGCCAAAGGCCTGCGTCTCGAGAAATCGAGGCCCAGCGGACCCTGCTCCACCAGGAAACCGTGGAGACATGGAAGGTGCGACTTGAGCAACCAAAGGGGGGATTCGCCACAATCGCGGCCGTCAGACCGGTCATGGACGAGTGGCTGGAGAGAAGACACGGTGCTCTCTCCTACCGGTTGACACAGATGCTTGCCGGGCACGGTAGCTTCGGTAGGTATCTGTGGCGAAAACACCGGGAAACCACGGCCGAGTGTCAGCACTGCGAGGACCGCAGCGATGACACGGCGCTCCACACGCTGGTGGAGTGCACGGCGTGGGCACAACAGCGACAGGTCCTCGTAGTGGGTCTGGGCGTGGACACTCTCTCGCTTGAGGCCATGGTGCGAGCCATGCTCTCCAGCGGGAGTAAGTGGGACTGCGCCGCCTCTTTCTGCGAGCAGGTCATGCTCGCGAAGGAGGCGGCGGGCCGGGTGCGGGAGAGAACTCTCCCACCCGAGTTCCGCAGTCGGCGCCCTGGGCGCCGCCGACGTGTCTTCGCCGAGGACTATCGGCCTCCATGACCGGGGGTCTGAGGACGGTGAGAGGGCCGCTCACCGTCCTTACAGAAGCAGGCCCATGACGGCAGCGTGACGTGAGCACTCACGCACGCCCCCCCTTAGAAGCGGGGTCACACCCGAAACCCCCCATAGACGCGGGATTGCACCCGAACCACCCCCTGGGCGAGGCCGCATTGGCGGCCGTAGGTCTGTTGGGAGTCACGGGACATCCTTCCTGAGGGCTTACCCGGGGCTCTCAACCATAGGCTGTTGGGCGTTACGTGAGGTTTTTTAGTCGGTAAGAGTCCGGCATAGCATCCTACGAGGATTTTCCCTCACGTTAAAAAAAAAAAAAAAAAAAAAAAAAAATGGGTCTCAACCGGCGGCGCCTGTTCATTTAACCACAATTAAAGGCTCACCGCCCGTTACATGGAGCAAAAATAAATGGTGAAATATGGGCGTATAATATGCCTCTGCCCCTGACTAACCAGTATCATCCTCTTTAGTTCATACATGAAAGAAGATTATCGCCAAGACGCCAAGCCAAGCTACGTTGCCGTCAAGCTTCGCCGTCTCTTCTCGCCAAAACGAAAAACTAAGACCGTAATTTCCTCTTCTCTTTGCAGGGTGTACATGAGCTACCCAGCGTACCACGTGAAGTACAAGCAACCGATTGTATTACCGAACAACATCGGCCGTACGACGCCGATACCTGCGCTGCCTGACCGCACACTGGCTGGCCGATATAATAAAGCTGCCTGTAAACTGTTTATAAGATGAAAACGCAGGTAATACTGGACAACCTATCTGTCTATCGGGTAACTCCTCGGAAGGATGTCTCAGGATTCCCTGCAGCACTTGGCTACCACGGCCGCGCTTGAGGGTGCTTGTGTTATCTCGCTTCTTCGTGGATTTTAGGTGTTATCGCGCTTGGCGTTATACCCCCCCCCCCCCCCCTGTTCGCGACGGGAAAGAGTATCCCGAGGGTGTCGTAAGAGGCCACTAAGGGAACACTTTCGCAAAACGATCCATTGCGTAGAAAAGGAAAACTCGAAATGAAACCCGGTTGTCAGTAAAACCAAGATTGTTAAGCCAATTGAAGGCCTTTTGGGCGGCTTCAAAAGTTTCAACTGTGGGTCGTCGCTACCTGCGCCTGACCATTTCAACACGGCAAAAGGCTCACCACCTATTACGTGGGATGGGACATAAGACTATAAGGTGAAATGTGGGCGTATACTATGCCTCTTCCTATGCCTTCGGGGATAAAGGCGTGTAGGCTTAGAGTATAAATTAGAAGGTTTCTTCTAATTTAAGGTACCTTCTAATCTAAGGTACCTTCTAATTTATACTCTAAGCGTGTATGTATGTGCTTGGTTGGTCAGTCTAGTGCCTGCAGCAACTTACCGATAATGGAGGCTGATAGGTAATCCTTGGGCGAAAACAAGCCTGCGGCAGAGTTCTCTACCGCTCTCCACGTGGAGACACGTAGGCACGTTATATAAAAAGCTGTAGAGATAATTGCGAACTGTTTATTTTATGGTCTCAACTAGCTAATGCCCGTTGTTGTCCTCGTTGTGAAGTTTTTCCTTATTCTTTTCCTTCAGCACCTGCTTTTGGGATAGCCTATTGTGTTAATCCAGGGAATCAGATATATCTGTATAGTTAGTAGCCAAATCTGTTTGATGTGTTTTACAGAATGAATTGTAATTTTTTTGTCCACAGCACTTTAAGGAAAAGTATGAACTAGAAGGCAAGGAATGATCAGACACAAATAAACTCCATGTTAATAATTTACGCTCTTATTGCTATAATTTTACAGTCTAAAATAAAATGACGATGAAAATTCTGGTATTCTTGACATGATGAGTTTGAATTCATTCAACCCGATACCACCACTTCTGTCCAGGCTGATTTCCTTGAGAATCTGTAAAGTAGGCAAATAACGTACCTACTCGTAACATGTAGCTATTTTTTTATCCACTTACAAAGTATTTAGGATGCAAAGGACCACACCACAACATCGTTTTTAGGGTTCCGTACCCAAAGGGGAAAATACGGAACCCAATTCATGAGACTTCGTTGTCTGTCTGTCCGTCACGCACGAGGCTGTATCTCAGGAACCGTGATAGCTAGAGAGCTTAAATTTGCATATTATATTTTTAATATCATATTTCTGTTGCCGCTATAACAACAAATATCTACTAAAATCTGAAAAGCAATAATAGGTAATTAAGGGAGGCCCCCATACATCAAACGAAAAGTTTCTTTTGGTACGGAACCCTCGGTATGCGAGTCCGACTCGCATTTGGCCGGTTTTTTTACACAGGAAAAGCTTGATTTGTACCATTCCAGGATTTTCTAGTTTAGAATCCACTCTTGGTTTCGGTATCACTTCGGTGGTATGATGGGTAAATGGCCCTTACCACTATCAGTGGTGGGTGTCACGGGTCCAGGAAGATACCGCTGACATTAGCATGGGGGAAGAGCCCCGAGGAACACATTAATTAGGATTCTTCAGTCTGTCAATGCTCCATGCATGACTGAAGCGCTTTCCGGTAAGTAGTCTACTTTTTTTTATATCACTAAAGCGGCACACAAGCTTATGGCCCCACACTCGCGCTGCCGACCCTTTAACTTTTTAAGACCCCTTTTGAAGAACTCATACTTATGCGTAGGTATCTCTACTTTATATGGGTCCTTCTCCTTAGGTGTTTCAAACTTAGATCAAGAATAACATTGTTATTCTTGATCTAAAGGTTTCAAATCTCTGCGATTAATTCATTAACATAATGAAGAACTATATGTGTGTCAATTATTGCTTTTTAAACAATTTGGGCAATGTTGTTATAAAACCAAAATCGAATAGGTATACTAGGTACTCACAACATCCGAAATTTTCACCTTCGATGGTTTATCGATGTACTGACTGCGGTTAGAAGAACTCCACGTCAATCTGTCCACTATCTGACCGATATCGTTGGCTGTTATTTGGTTGTCGCCATCTATATCTGTAAGTAAACCTTCACCATTTATGTATCGTTATCGTTACCATATCAGCAGATTAAACATCTGGGCAACAGGCATACTAGAAGATGAACAAAATCTTCACTCTTGCTTCGCTGCCTGCACCTTCGGGATCCCGCAGGCATATAAGTATAGTTTTGTATAAAGGTATTTATCGTGTTGCTGATCATCTCCACTGAAGTTCACACCCCGTGTAGTAACGTGATTTTATTAAGAAACTCAGAAATGGGCTACCTATAAAAATACATTTTTAATTCAAACCAGCAGTTCCTGAAATCGTCGCGGCGCGGCGGCCGGCGGCGGCGGGCGCAATGTTATAAAGAGGACAGATTTATTTTTTTGTTGGTTTGCATCGAATGGGTTCCGAAACAACTGAACCGATTTGAAAAAAATCCTTAATTACTGTTGGAAAACTACACTTCCCTGGGTAACATATATGCTATATTTTATGATGACGAAACCGAACGGACCCTGCTTAGGTACTCCGCGTTTCCGCAAATTAGCCTGACAGACTATATGTTTGCGGAATGCATCACAGGCTGCTGGTCCTACTTCTGTATATTCAAAGAATTTACTTAAAAGTTTACTGATATTGTTTATTGCGTTATCGTACCTAATGAATGACCGATAAGGGTTATTTTGTGGGTAGGTATTGTGTACCTACAGGTAGTGAAAGACGCTATTTTATATCTATATTATCTTTATCGATTTATGATGATGACTGCCTTCCAGACAACCTACGGAAGGAACTGACAAGACAAGGTTATTAGCATAGATAATGACAATAGATTTACAGAAAACGCATTACTTATCTACTTACATACCTAATATGAGTCGTTGTGTAAGTAAAAAAGAAATAGTAACTACTACCGTGGCAAATTTTGTCATTGAACCTTTTGCAAAAATCGCCATGATATCACCTTATCTCCTTAAAAAACCTCGAAACTTAACGTACTTAAACTGAAAATACGCTGTACAAAGCAAACAGGAAAACCTTAATGACGCTATTACTGAACTTTTCGTAAATGTTTCACGCATAACAACTCTGAAAAGTTCGATCACTTTACCCAGAAAACTCTTAATTGATTTCGTCTTGCTTTTCCGAAGACGGTTGATCGGTTACTTAAAAAATACAGTATACCTCCCTACTAATGTCTAGGTAGGTAGGTACTAAATTCATTACGCATCCTAATCGATACGAATAAAAGCTTACCAAATATTTTAAATGCCCATGCTGCCTTCACCTCTGCAGGGCACTCCGAGCTCATGGCGGAACACAGATCCAGTAGATCTTCGAACGAGAAACAATCGTCATTCAATGAGGAAAACACGCAGAATATACGATCTTGAAATGGATTATTCTGAAAATGTCAAATATCTACGTGTATGATAGGTAGGAGCATTGTCTGCCTCAATGTGTAGAGTAAGTGCACCAAATATGGACTGGTGCCGTAATATGGACTACCTTCATTTCTCAAAAACCATTCGACGTATGAAGCCATCGGTCGCTGAACGCTAAACTTCACCTCTCCCACGGCTCGCCAGTCGCTTGCCGGTCGGCAGATAGCGCGTACGTATTCACGGCAGACATTTTTCCTTTTTATCGACGCGCGATGTCATTTTTTACCTAACTTCGTAAGCTCATAATTTCAGCAAATATTACTGTTTGGGAAAGTGGATTGAACTAGAGGAAAGGTGAGTTATTTTACAATTATTCACATTAAGTTGCAATATCCAATAGTTATTAAATTTTTTTTAGCAACAGTTTTAACCTAGAAATGTATGTGTATTATAATATGGACCACCGGTATGTTTTGAAAATGGACTAGTGGTCCATATTACAAACAGTCACTTATATTTTGATTTTATTCTTTTAGGATGGCATCTTCTAATTCTACTAAAGGAAAGACCTGACGAACATGGGACAAAGATGCAATGGCAAATGCAATTAAAGCTATACGAGAAAAGCAAATGGGTCTTTTGTAAGCATCTAAAACATACAGCGTACCCAAAACTACGCTTATACGCTTTTCAAAAATGGAAGACCAATCACTTAGCGACGTTACAAATACCTACTGTACTGTGCTGGCCTTTTTCTGACGACGTTCATGGAGAGAAATGGATCCAATGAGCATCATGTAGGCAGTGGGCTCATGAAGACTGTGCTGGCATAAAAGATATGGCTGATTACTGTGTGTGGCAATTGTCTACCAGCAATTAGTTAAATCTTAATAATTGGCTGATTTAACTTTAGGCAACACGTCCATTTTTTTTAATAATTTTGAACCCAATTTACTATGGTCCATATTTCAAACCATGTGGTCCATATTTTGTACCACTTTTGTAAATGCACAAAAATGTCATATTTTAGGAAATGTTGATTATTTCTAAGATGTTTATATTTCTTAAGAAATCTAATATTTGTTTTTGATATCACATAATTATTGAACAGTTCAAAACATATAAGGCTGATTAATCTTTATAATTCTGAGTTTTATATAACAAAATCCTTATGGTGGTCCATAATTGGTGCACTTACTCTAGGTAAATGATGATTATGGATATTGTGAGTTGGTATGTTGTGCGCGAACTCCAAGACAAGTGGGTTGAGTGGTGAAGTTATTTTTTTTTATACCGCTAAGGGGTCGTCCATTAATCACATGAGGCTCGAAAGGGGGGGAGGGGGTCCGACAAAAATCACGAAACATCACCATGGGGGGTGGGGGGTGTAGTGAGATATCACGTGTATTTATTTCGAACAGCAAATTTACAACCCTGAATTTGAGATCACTGTAATTTCTAAACAACAAAACCCAATATTACTGACTTGTATGGAATAATTCATAAAGCACTTAATTCCTTTCTTACATCAGAAATTAATTGAAATCGGAATACCTATGCATGAATGAATCATACAACACAAAAATCATTTTATTTTTCATTGTGTCTCCCAAAGGAACCGCGCAGAATATCGGCATTAATCCGATCAATAATAAATAATCCATAGTTTTGGCGTGATACAGAAAGACATAAAAATAAACTATTTTAGCTACAGTATCGGATGTAATGGAAGTTACATAGATAGAATGTCTAGTAAAAAAAATATCTTGGAAAATAATTACCAAATATATTCGACGTACAGATTTTCGACGCTCTATAGCTTTATTATAAGTTATATACATATATTAGACTAGCCGATGCACGCAGCTTTGATCCCGTCCACCGATGATCATTTGTTCCGGAGATGCCTTCAGAGCCCACCCGCTCACCGCTCTCTACCCTCTCTGCTTCCAGAGAAGCGCTCGAGAGCGGTGGAATGCGGGCGAGAACCCCGGAAGTGCTGGGAGCCCCCGGCCGGGCCAGGCCGACGTGAATAATCTTTGGATATCCATGCCGGCTGTAGGATGAGGAGGGACACCGCAGGGTTAAGTGGGTAGGACGGTCCCTTTTTCGAGACCGGGAGCCCCACACACCGTCCCGGCTGCCCCCGCAGCTAGAATGATGGTGCCCAACCGCATTCCCCCGTAACAAAAAAAACGCAGCTCAGTCCATGTGGATATCGATAGTCGTGATAAAAAGCATAATGATTGCATGGAAATTCAACCTTGATTACTGTAGTTTTGTTCATAACTTCGCTTCTATTTAGCCAACTGCGATCAGACCTACGTAAGATTTTAAGCTTGACAAACTGACACATTCTTTATTAGCTCCAAAATAATGAATATTATATAGAAACACGACGGGAGTAGGTATATGCAACGGGAAATATATTAAAATATTAATACCATATCTATCTCTATTATGTGACGCAAACGAAGTTGCGCGGATTAGCTAGTATCTGTATAGAAGTATGGATAGATTATAACAATAGAGACTAATATGAATAAAAATAAAAAAAACTTTGTAGTTACTAAAAATACACGTGATTCGGCCCAGGGGGGAGGGGTAATATGAAACCTCACCAAATATCACCAAGGGGGAGGGGGGGTCCAAAAAATGCCCAAAAATACCTCACGCGATTAATGGACGACCCCTAAGGTAGCAGACAAGCATACGGCCCACCAGAAGGACCGGTGGTCACCGCAGCCTATGAACGTTTGCAACACCAGAGGCGCCACACTCGCGCTGCCGGCCCTGTAAAAACCTTTTAATGCTAGTTTATATAACTATCAGTCCCGTTTGGCGACGGGAAAGAGTAACAGGTATTATACGTTCGTCACACTAGTGTGGTAAAATGGTGGGAACACGAGTCTGAAGGGCAAAATCACAAAATTTCAGCACCCCAATGCATCCCGAGGGTGTGTCTAAGTAACTAAGGCAACACTTTCGTAAAACGATTCGTTGCGTTGAGATGAAAAACTCGAATTAAACCCCGGTTTCAGTAAAATGACAATCGTTTAGCAAAATTCAAGGCCCTATGAGCGGCTTCACAACCTACGCCTGTCCATTCAACATGGCAACAGGCTCATCACCTGTTACGTGGGACATAAAACTATGAGGTGAAATGTAGGCGTATACCTACTATGGCTGTCTGCTTACCCCTTTTGGGGATAAAGGTAGTGTGACTATATGTGTGTCAAAAAGTGTACCTACGCCATTACATAATATTATACTGAAGTCTAGTGTTGTGTTGAAACAAAAAAAAAACAACTAACAATCAATACCGACGAAATTTGATTATACCGGGGCCCACCAAGGAATTCCTAGTTAACCGGCACCCACCCTCCAGCTAAGTATTAAAGCTTTGAAGCAGAACACTGTCACGCTCTGGCCTATGTCGAAATGTGAGACTGTGGATCACGAGGTCGTGGGTTCGATTCCACCGGAGATAAAAATTGTGATCCATCATTGTTTGTCTTGAGTGTCTGGGTGTTTCTATGTTTGATAAGTATTTATGTATTAGGTAATATCTGTGGTCTGACATAGGCAGGTTATTCCTCATCACATGTACCTAGTTACCTCATCCCAAAGTAAGCTAACTTTGGGATGAGATAGCGTGGTCTGAAAATGTCGTAAATATTTATTTCTAGCTGTATACGACCTGGGAATGCAAACGTCTTCAGTTACAGTCGTATTGGTAGACGCATTGCATTCATATCGTACCTATCTCTATAGGCCTCTGCTCCCCAAAATGCCGCTGTTTTAGAGGAATGTAAATTACATGAATTATTAAGTAGGTACCTTCAGTACAGGAAACTTGTTTATAATTTGCGCTCTGTGAAATCTGTGGCGATAGTTGTTCTTCAATAGTTCTGGATCAATTGAGTAGAACTTTTTCATTAAGCTGTTAAAAATATCAGATAAATTAGTATCAAGATAGGCGCAACCACTCTACATAAAAAAGAAGCATATAAAGTAGGGGCTTTTTTTAACGTGAGGGAAAATCCATCATAGATGCTATGCCGGACTCGTACCGACTAAAAATCTCACGTAACGCCCAACAGCCTATGGTTGGGTGCCCAGGGTAAACCCTCAGAAGAATGTCCCAGGACATAAAGTAGGGGCTAAAAGAAACCCATTAAACATACTCGATCACAAGTCAAGGGAAACGTCAACTTATTACAACGAAGGTATAACAAATTGAACTCCTCCAGGAAAGTGATATTTTTGTACAACTAAGGTGGCAGACAAGCACAATACGGCCCACCAGATAGACTGGTGGTCACCGTAGCCTATGAACGCTGGCAACACCTACATTCACGCTGCCAACCCTGCAAGAACCTTCCAAGACACACTTTGAAGAACCCCATACTGTAGGCGTTTGGGAAAACCAAGGCTGGGAGCTCATTCCACAATCGATCGATTTAAGACAGGACAGGTAATAAGTACGCCGTATCCCAGTAGTTCCATGATGGAACTACTGGGATTTTTTTTCCCAGTAGTGCCATGGAACTGCTATCTTATTTGGTCGTGTCCCAGTAGTTCCATTACACGAATAAAGGTACAGTTAAAAGTAGAGAATTAGATACCCATGCCCTCCAGGTTGCTAATGTGCGTAACTCTGCTTTTAATTGCAACGGCATTCTCGTCATGAATTAATTTCACGATTTTACTGGTAGGCTTTTTTTGACGTGAGGATAATCCTACATGGATTCTGTCGGACTCTTACCGACTAAAAACTACAAGTATCCTACCTACCAGCCTACGTTTGGGAGCATCAGGTTAGCCCTCGGAAGGACTTACTGTAATAGAATGGCCTAATGTTTTATCGGTCACACGTCAAATGATCAAATGAATTTCGGTCCAGTGGTAAACCGGTGTGAGAAGCCAGAGAGTTTGATAGAAGGTTTTAAACTTACTGTAGTATTTCAGACTTATTTAAATAAGTCAATTGCGAATAATCCTCCAACACATCTTCAGTCATCCCAGGATAGGATTGATTGGAACCCATAACACTGAACTCACTGTATGTAGAGCACTGCTTGCTACCAACCAATAAACAGCTATAATCTCAGTATACTAACAAACAGATTTGCATCAAAATTAAAGTGTGTTATCTTATCACACACATTAATAAAACTAATACAAAATGATAATTGTTGACTCAGGTTATTGCAATAATGTGTTCGTTATAGGTAGGTACAAATAAAACAGAAATGTACAAGGAAAATAATTTATTGTACACGAACGGACATTGAGATCACACACAAAGCAACACATTCATTCATTCATACATACCTACATAAAAGCTGTCAACAGTGTTTATTTGCATTCAATCAGAGTAGTAATAATTCAGTGGATGTAATATGGGCCTTACCGAGAGCATCAGAGCCCAAGCCAGCCTCGCGTGGTCACGGCGAAGGAAAAAACTCGAACCAAAACTGTGTACGATCACGAACTTTAATTTGTAACCCACCTTGGGTAAAATGTCTAAAGCAAACTTGAAGACATATAGAGCTAATATTGTTTGTACGTGTTTAGGTGACGTGTGAAGTTATACACTATTGCATTGTAAATATTCATTAATATTCATTAAAATTCATGACCGTACCTACCCGTCTGTGCAGCTCGGTATGGTAAGGTCAACAAGCCTCTCAAAATATTAGGGTCTACGTCCAGTTTGGACTGCTATAGACTAATTTGATTTAGTAACATGTCAAGTTACTAGTGGACTAAATTACTAGTAACAAAATAAATATATATCTATGTACCAAATAAAAAGTATACAGTCGATAATACAAAATTCAAAGGAATCCTTACGAAACTAAGTATGTCTTTCATGCCAGGCAAAAAAAAGTAAATAAAAATATCATAAATCTTGTGCTGAATATGTTAGACACTAAGTACCCATCACATTTTTGCAACATATTCCACATGCATTGTATTTCATTTATTCAATGAGAAAAAAAATTGACAGAGTTAATTGAATGTAACCAGTATGCAAAAATATGAGAATAGTTTCGATTACAGACGTTTCTGCCAAGCTGTACGTCCACGATCTTTAATTTGGAACCGACTAAAGATGAAATATCGTATAGCAAATTGAAGACATTTTCACATGTTAACAATGGTACAATGGTAACCGCCCAGTGACGTGAAATTCACGACTTTGTGAAATGGGTTCCAAATTAAAGTTCGTGACTGTACATAAAACCTTGAAGACAATAATTATATATTACTTTGTTTTATAAAGCAAAATCTAAAACTTCTAATGTACTAACAGGTTCTAAATAATAGAACAGGGATCCAGAGCCATCTTAGATTTATTTTTATGCTCGACAGGTTAAAATATTGGGTTGGGCATAAGATTTTTAATTTTTAAATTATTCGTCAAATCCCCACCAGTGGAGTTTATCACTTTTTAAAAATGGACTTTGGTTTTACAAAGGCTTAGTGGATATATCAAGTGTTTAAAGATCTCGAAAACAGAATTGAAATAATACGATAGTTCTAATAACATAATAAAGCAAAGTCGGGTTTATTTCAACCATAGATTTAGAATTTTTCTTATAGTTACTCGAGAAATGATGTGCCGAATTTTATAATCTTTAACTAGCAGAATCAGCGAAAAAAAAATAGGAAAATTCAGATTCTAGAGGGATACGAAGGACACTAGTTTAAACTAAAAAAAAAACATTATTGTACATTATGTTATGATAACATCATTGGTTGGTGTAAAAACTAATATTACTCATGCCTATAAACCTATATCTACTTATTTTGCGATTCCGGATTCTACCCAAAGGGACTAACATCATAAGTCAGCACATAAAATAGATTACTCCTAGCGATGTATATAATAATCAATGTACAGCTTGGCAAAAAAGATAAGAAAATAATGGAGGAGCCAGTGCTGTTGCAACCCGTTAAAAAGAACCACTAATCAGTATCCAGTTGCCAACAACCGTCAATAAAACCCACCAATCAAATTGTATACCGTCATTAACTGACAGACATATGTGTCGTTATTGGCAGCTTTTTGACAATGTAGCCAGCTTGCAAAATATTAGTTCCGTTTCTAGACTTTTTTGCCAAGCTGTACTCACTAGCATAAATGAATTTAATACTGTACATAGCCGACATAGACACTGTATAGTTTTGTCATTCAAACTTCTACCGTTTACAATTCGATTGTGAGATTACATAATAAGCAATATTTGCTTATTAGTACAGCTCGCGCCAAATAACTTTGTGTCAATGAAGTTCGTTCGTTCACGTCGCAATTATGCCATTATAGGAATCACAGGGGAAACTACTGCGCAGCTGAGGCGGTAGGTGCGCATCTCCCGCCTCAGCAGTGTTACTGCATAATATAATGCATAATTGCGGCGCCAACGAACGAACTTCATAGATGCAAAGTTATTTGGCGCGAGTTGTAGATATATGAGGTGTTATCAGGTGTATGAAAAAACCGCAGTAACGCTCAACAGTAGATAACCTATACGAATGCACTGGATTACTAAAAACTAGATTTTTTATATGCCAGTATAAAATTCTGCTTTTGTGGAACATAACATACAAGACTAATATTAGTGGCGTATTTCAATAAATAATATAACTGTCACAGAGACCAAGTTACATTTTACAGACTGTATCATTCACTAAATATTACTACGAAAACACTTTTCACTTAACAAATATTTACACGACACATTTCGTCAAATTGTTTACAAAAAAATTCACCTAAAAAGATCACCGTTTTGGAAAATCTATATTGTCAAAACTAATCTGTCTTCTCGCACGCATTTTCGCTGCTTCTTCAAATGACGGCATAGAATTAGATTGATATAAGCCGGGCTTATCAAACAGGCTAAGCCCACTGCTACTATTCGAGTTATTATCTACATTAACTAGTTTGTCTTGTAGGACGTTTTTTGAAGTGCTTTTCGGCTGTTCCTGTTGTTTGTAACCGTTCAGGAATGTGTTTTCTTTGATTTGTGAGGCGAATGTGCTAGTTGGTGCGTTCTGGCGCGCTTGTAGTTGTTGGTAAGCACTGGCTGATATGTAGCCGGTGACTTTAGTTTTGGTTTCGTTTTCTATCTTGTGTTGTTCTTCAGCGAAGCACTCGTCGATTGAGCGGCCTTGGATGATCGCGAATACGTAGCGACGTGCGATTCTAAAAGTAGTAAGGAAAATTAGTATCTACTTCTACATAAGAGGGCAATTCTCGATCATACCACTTGATGTGTAGATGAAAATTTAAATTTTACTGGTGTACATAATCTCATGTACCTCTAAGCGGCAAGTTACATGATGTCGCCAGTAATTTCGCCTTATTACGTAAACTTCTTATTGTACTTTCTGATAGGTCTTACATCTATATAACCTACCAACGGACTTCACGCGGTTTCACCCGCGTAGTTCCCGTTTCCGTGGGAATACGGGAATAAAATATAGCCTATGTTCACCGCAAAGAGTGTAGCTTTTCAACAGTGAAAGAATTTTTCAAATCGTTCCAGTAGTTCTGGAGCCTATTCATTACAAACAAACAAACAAAAAAACAAAAAACAAATCTTTCCTCTTTATAATATTAGTATAGATAGATAAAATATAACTGATGTGACCTGGAAATAGCTTAGCTTCCAAACCGTGAAAGAATTTTTCATATCGATTCAGTAGTTTTTTTTATACCATGGCAGACAAGCATACGGCCCACTAGATGTACCGGTGGACACCGCATCCTATGTACGTTTGCAACACCAGAGGCGCTACACAGTTTTGGAGTCTAATCAATTGGAACATTCAAATAAACAATTTAATCTTTCCGCTGTATAATATACTAGACTAGATGATGCTCGCGGCTTCGCCCGCGTGAAATGCGGTACCCGTTTCCGATTCCCGTGGGACTTTATTCCTGGGATGAGAAGTAGCCTATGTGTTATTCCAGACTATAAGCTATCTCTGTACCGAATTTCAGCCCAATCCGTTCAGCCGATTGAGCGTGATTGAGTAACAAACATTCAAACATCCAAACATCCCAAACATCTTCACAAACTGTCACATTTATAATACTAGAAGATGATGCTCGCGGCTTCGCCCGCGTGAAATTCGGTACCTGTTCCCGCTTCCCGTGGGAATATTTAATCGGGATGAAATATGTAGCCTATATTATGTCGTTCAGACTATAAGCAATCTCTGTACCAAATTTCAGCCCAATCCGTTCAGCTGTTACAGCGTGATTGAGTAACAAACATCAAAACATCTTCACAAACTTTCACATTTATAATATTACTAGCTGACCCTCGCAACTTCGTTTACGCCACATAAGGTGTATGAAAGGACAGGTATTTTTCAACAGACTCAAGGGAGCGTATGAAACTGCCCTGTTTGCTTAATCATAAAAGAGCTTAAAGATTAAGTCCATTCTAAAACAATTCAGTCCACGCCTCTTTTATGATTAAGCCAACACGACAGTTTAGATTTACCCTCACATTCAAAGAAACCCTTGAATTCGAAAAGTTGAGATGCCTCTAATTTCTGAACTACGAAACTCTCAATAATGAAACTTGTGTGGAACAATGTTAAAAACATTCCCTTTCTGACACTTAAAAAAATATTTGAAATCGGACCACGCGGTGAGAACTTACAGCTGAAAAACCATTTTATCTTTCATCCCCTCTCCCGCAGGAACCGCGCAAAATATCGGGATCAAAAGTATCCAAGAACCTTCCTCGGACTATAAGCTCGGAATGTACCAAGTATCATTCAAATCGGTTCAGTAGTTTCGGCGTGATACTTATTCGGGATACAGACAGACAGACAGACAAACATGAAAATTTTAAATTACATATTCGGCTTCAGAATCGATTATAGAACGCCCTACAATTGAAATTTTCAAAATATCTTCCATGTACAGACTCTCGACCCTCAACAGTTTTATTATAAGTATAGACTAGGACTAGGATTCATAGGAAAATCAACTTACTTGAGCATAGTTTCCGAGGTAGACAGCTGTGGTTGTGCCAGCCTAGCGGCATGAGGTGGCAAAGTTAGCAAGCGTCGAGTGAGTTGTGCCAGCGCAGAAGCCTTTTCCCGAAATCCTGGCGATGACATGCGCCAACCGTGAACTCTGAGAGCTTCTGAGACCGCCCATAGTAGCTTCTGTCGATCAAAAAATTTAAATATTGTGTAAATATTTTTTACCTACAGATTTTATAAATCATGTTGTGCCTCCTTAGTACATAAATAATCTATAGTAATATTATAAAGAGGAAAGATTTGTTTTTTTGTTTGTTTGTTTGTAACGAATAGGCTCCGGAACTACTGGACCGATTTAAAAAATTCTTTCACTGTTGGAAAGCTACACTCTTTGCAGTGAAATAGGCTTTATTTTATTCCCGTATTCCCACGGGAACGGGAACTACGCGGGTGAAACCGCGTGACGTCCGCTAGTAGTACATAAATAAGAATAAAGAAACCGACTTCAAATAAAAACTGAAAAATAAAATATACTTAGCACAAAGTACTTAATAGTATATTTTGATTTATCAGATATCATTAAATATAATACTGAAGTCAGTGCCTGGGTCATTCTTAGTCCGGAATATATTTATTGACGATTAAAAAAAAAACTATACACCTTGCGGCACAACAATTATGTTATGCTAGTATCATTCCTTGATCAATATAATTGAAATTGGTAAAAGAGGCATCATTTTAAAGTTGATATTTTCGGAGAAAAATCAAATTGAAACAAAAACACTGTTGAAGGTAATGACTATGTGTGGAAGCTAATGATTTTATGGCGAGGAAAAATGACGACTGATACGAATAATGATTTTATGATATTGTATAATGTACGATAACTCGTTTAACGTTGCAAAAATCATGAAATAAAACAATTCAATTAAAAATCAACATAAATTTTAATAATAAAATCATAGTTGGCATGTATAAAATAACATATTATTTAAATGATTAATACTAAATAAACGACATACTCACTCATTTTTATATTAAATAGATACACATAATATATTGATAAAATATTTATAGCAATTAGTGCACCTATGCTGACTTTTTCATAACATTTATAATAAATGAAAAAAGACTACTTGGCCCATACGGGATTTAAACCCACAACCTTTGATTCGAAAATTGAACTAATGGGACCGTAATGAATCAAGTTGAAATTCTTCACCTTATTGTAACCGCCATTTAAGAGTAGAGCACAGAGCTATCTATCGAGTTACTTAGCTACTCTGATATCAATGAACGATATTGCAACAATTTTTATACCTTGACTTGATGTCTCCGACTCAATCTATAGATGAAATATTTAAAGCAATTAGCATGCGGACTTTTTCATAATATTTTTAATATAAAGTGAAAAAAGACAACTTGGCCCATGTGGGATTTGAAGCCACAACCTTTGCCTAAACCAGGGCAGTGCTCTAACCAATTGAGCTAATGGGACCGTAATGAATCAAGTTGAAATTCTTCACCTTATTGTAACCGCGATTTAAGAGTAGAGCACAGAGCTATCTATCGAGTTACTTAGCAACTCTGATATCAATGAACGATATTGCAACAATTTTTATACCTTGATTTGATGTCTCCGACTCAATCTATAGATGAAATATTTAAAGCAATTAGCATGCTGACTTTTTCATAATATTTTTAATATAAAGTGAAACAAGACAACTTGGCCCATGTGGGATTTGAAGCCACAACCTTGCCTAAACCAGGGCAGTGCTCTAACCAATTGAGCTAATGGGACCGTAATGAATCAAGTTGAAATTCTTCACCTTATTGTAACCGCCATTTAAGAGTAGAGCACAGAGCTATCTATCGAGTTACTTAGCAACTCTGATATCAATGAATGATATTGCAACAATTTTTATACCTTGATTTGATGTCTCCGACTCAATCCATAGATGAAATATTTAAAGCAATTAGCATGCTGACTTTTTCATAATATTTTTAATATAAAGTGAAAAAAGACAACTTGGCCCATGTGGGATTTGAAGCCACAACCTTTGCCTAAACCAGGGCAGTGCTCTAACCAGTTGAGCTAATGGGACCGTAATGAAATTGGTTAGAGCATTGCCATGGTTTAGGCAAAGGTTGTGGGTTGAAATCCCATATCGCACATCCATATCTAAAGAGCTGCAACTCAAAAATCGCATTTTTTGAGATAAGCACACCACCGTATTCTTTATCCGAATACCTATCCACCAATAAAACAGGCTTAAAAATAAGTCCACTACTCGCTGCTAGATAGCACCAAGTGTCCCTTTAGTTACACGAGCCAGCCGCGCTCCCTTCCGCCAAAACAGAGACATCGCTAGTTGCGGTCTAAACTACAAGCGAATTACACGGGTACATCGTAAACAAAAGGGAATTATTTTGGGTTGTATCTGTACCGTTGAAATTTCAAGCACTATTTATTTTGAGTTGCCGACTTTTAGACGACTTTTAGACGTTTGGTTGCTCAGTAAGTAACTACGCATCTTGAGTTAAACTCGTATAGCTGGCAGGGTAAGTAAAAGTTTTAAGTTTATTTAGAGTTCTTTCCATACTGTTGCTACATCTTTGAATTTGTGGTTGTGTCCGTTTAGATGAGTCATATTTTAAAGCGGTATATTTCTTTAAAAAGCCATTTAATTGAAACATTTTTGCTATTGGCGGTTAAAATCTTGTAATCTTATTATAATTTCATTTTTATAACTAGAATTTCTATAGCATTTTACTCAATTACTGCAATTTTTTTAGTTACGTCGCTTTAGTTGGATTTTGCCAAAATAATTTCGCAATATCGCTAATAACATCAAAAATGTTCTTTTGTTGACTCTTTTAATGCGATTTGATGCACAAGACCCTATTAATAAGTAATAAAAACAGGTTTTTTTACAGGTTAACAACGAAACGTGGTCGGTCTTTAGTCAATATGATAGAGGAAAGAGATAAAGAAAACTCTTTACCAATGCGCTGGAGGACGTCTTCAAGACGCTGGACTGGAAAGCATGGGCATCTCGCACCTTTGATTTGCCGGCGAAATCGTCATAGTGGCGGAGACGCTGGAACAGTTCAGTGGAATGTTGCCCAGCCTAAACGTTGCGTCTCGACGTGTTGGTCTCGGCATGAACTTGGAGAAAACCAAGGCCATGTTTAATGAGCATGTTACGCCGCGCCGGGACCAATCTACGTCGAAGGATCGAGGCTTGAGGTTGTCCAGGAGAATACATATCTTGGGCACGTTATCACGTTAGACAAGGGCAATCTGGACAAGAAAATCGCTAGAAAGATCCGTTTGTGTTGAGCAGTTTTTTCAATGCACTAAGCTATAGCACAGTGCGTGAAGACGAAAGTCTACAAACAACCAGTGCGTGCTACCAGTTATGACATACGATGCCAAGACGTGGACACTTACGGTGGGGCTGGTTCATGCCCTTAAAGTTGCACAGCGAGCTATGGAACGAGCCATACTTGAAATATCTCTGAGGGATAAACTCCGAAGGTTTTTCGGCGGAGAGCCGGAGTGGTCGAAATAGCTCGCAGAATAAGCACATTAAAGTGGCATTGGGCTGGCCACATCTGTAGAAGAACCAACGACCGAATGGAGCAAACGGGTTCTAGTGTGAAGACCGCGACTCGGTAAACGTAGGGTAGGACGTCCACCCGCCAGATGGACCAATGACCTGGTAAAGATTGCAGGCTTGGACTGGATGCGAAAGGCTCAAGACCGGGTACTGTGGCGTGAACTGGGAGAGGCCTATGTCCAGCAGTGGACTACTATAGGCTGCTTGATTGATGATTTTTAGTACATATTTTAGATATCTACTTACAGTTTATTCTTAAATGTAAATGATAGATATTATATGATTTTTGATGTGCACATTTAATTGTTTTCCACAAAAAGGAAGTTCATTATTTTTTTTTATTTATAAGAAAAATATGTTTGTTACTATATATTTTATAATCAAAAGGTACAAAAGTGACTGTCATTAGTTGTTTTTAACCACTATTAATAATATATTTACACTTACTAAAGTGAATTAATCTTTTCTTCCTCATTGATCATCCAATATACTCCTATTGCTGGCCTCAGATCACTCTATTAAATTGGACTAATTAAAAATAACACATAATGCTATTACGTTTTGAGTTTATAGTGTTTCATCAAAAGAGAGTTAAGTACAAATTCAATTCACCAATATAGGCTCAACTCAAAATAATATGACAAAACACACCTACCTTGTCAAGCAATAGGGCAATTACTCGAAAATTCCAATTTTCTGCCCCAAAACATGATTAAAATGAGAGAATCGTACAATTTTATTCAATCTTGCTGCGCACAGAAAACATAATTCTATACAGAACACTTCTACAGTGCATAGGGGTCGAGCAATCAGTTTTTTGCATTTTCCCAAAAAAGTGCTTTTTTGAGTTATGCTCTCTTTAGATCTAGGTGTGCGATATATACTATGAAAGCGGTATATATCCCATATATACCGCTTTCATAGTAGGAGAAAAATTATGCAATGGATCACGTAACCTTCTTCTGTCCCTCTGTTTCATCTACAGCCTCTTCTGCAGCTTCTATTACAACTGGCTCAAATGTAAGCGACGGTTCTTCTTGCTTTTTCATTAGTCTGTATCTCTTAGAATTCTCCTTCCAGTTTCTTCTTTGTTCACGTTGAGCGCGAGGAGTTCGCTCCTTTATAGGCTTAATTTTACCTTCTTCTTTTCTTTTTGAAGTGAAACTTCTTTATCGGCGTTGGAAAAAAATTTGCGTCACGTCACGTCACGTCACGTCACGTCACGTCACGATTTTTGGTTACGCGCCATCTTTGTTCTGTTCCTCACCACGGTGGATTCGAATTAAGAGTACTTTATCCAGGGATAGCATGTCATTTAAGGGTTTTTGGACTTTTTGACTTTTGGGCTTTTGGACTTTTGGATGGGACATTGGTACTTTGGGTCTTTGGGACTTTGGAACTTTGAGACTTTGGGACTTTTGAACTTTTGAACTTTTGAACTTTTGAACTTTTGGACTTTTGGACTTTTGGACTTTTGGACTTTTGGATGGGACCTTGGTACTTTGGGACTTTTGGACTTTTGGACTTTTGGACTTTTGGACTTTTGGACTTTTGGACTTTTGGACTTTTGGACTTTTGGACTTTTGGACTTTTGGACTTTTGGACTTTTGGACTTTTGGACTTTTGGACTTTTGGCCTTTGGGACTTTGGGACTTTTGGACTTTTGGATGGGATCTTGGTACTTTGGGTCTTTGGGACTTTTGGACTTTTGAATTTTGGGACTTCGGGACTTTGGGACTTTGGGACTTTGGGACTTTGGGACTTTGAGACTTTGAGACTTTGAGACTTTGGGACTTTGGGACTTTGGGACTTTGGGACTTTGGGACTTTGGGACTTTGGGACTTTGGGACTTTGGGACTTTGGGACTTTGGGAATTTGGGACTTTGGGACTTTGGGACTTTGGGACTTTGGGACTTTGGGACTTTGGGACTTTGGGACTTTGGGACTTTGGGACTTTGGGACTTTGGGACTTTGGGACTTTGGGACTTTGGGACTTTGGGACTTTGGGACTTTGGGACTTTGGGACTTTGGGACTTTGGGACTTTGGGACTTTGGGACTTTGTGACTTTGTGACTTTTGGACTTTTAGATGGGACCTTGGTACTTTGGGTCTTTGGGACTTTGGAACTTTGGGACTTTGGGACTTTGGGACTTTTGGACTTTTGGCCTTTGGAACTTTGGGACTTTGGGACTTTGGGACTTTGGGACTTTGGGACTTTGGGACTTTGGGACTTTGGGACTTTGGGACTTTGGGACTTTGGGACTTTGGGACTTTGGGACTTTGGGACTTTGGGACTTTGGGACTTTGGGACTTTGGGACTTTGGGACTTTGGGACTTTGGGACTTTGGGACTTTGGGACTTTGGGACTTTGGGACTTTGGGACTTTGGACTTTGGACTTTTGGACTTTTGGACTTTTGGACTTTTGGACTTTTGGACTTTTGGACTTTTGGACTTTTGGACTTTTGGATTTTTGGACTTTGTACTTTTGTACTTTTTGACTTAATTTAAGGTGAGGTGAAAATTAAGTTTATGAAGAAGTTTCACTTCTTACGTGTGTACACTAAGTACACGCAATTTTTTTTTATACTTGTTACGTCTTTTCTCTCGTTCTATAGCTAATAAATCCAGATCATTTTTTTTATTTCTAAATATTTCCTCTTTTTACACAGTCGTTGTTGTGCTCGACGGTGTTCTTTAGTTGCCTTTATGTTTTTTGGTGGCATTGTGAATAGTTATAATAGCCTTACACAAAAAGTCATCGTTCAAAATGTTATAAAACTACATGAACAGTAATTAATGTATACATACATAATCACGCCTTTATCCCCGAAGGGGTAGGCGGAGGCATAGTACACGCCTACATTTCACCTTATAGTTTTATGTCCCACATAATAGGTGGTGATCCTATTGCCGTGTTGAAATGGACAGGCGCAGGTCGTCGCGACCCTCAGTTGAATTATTTCAAGTCGCCCATGAGGCCTTCAACTTGGCTTAACGATTGTCATTTTACTGACAACCGGTTTTCATTTCGAGTTTTCCTTCTTCCCCGGGAGATCCCGTGTTGCGACGGAAGAGTACAAATTACTAAGCCGCGTGTGGCGATGGGGCTTTGTAATTAAGTATAGTAGTATTAGTAATTAATAAATAATTAAAAACTCTTAAAGTAGGTACACAAAACCTTTAGTAGGTACATTATAAGTCTAAAATGTTTAAAAATTATTGGCAATATTTTACTAAAAGGGATATTTAACACTAAATCATTTTACTTGATCAAAAATGGGAGTTACTGAGGTTTTGTGTGCGTTTACTATATCTACATACGTACTAACTTGTAATTAAAGATTATACATTTATAAACATAACTAAATAATCATTATCCTCAACAGCTGTAATTATTGACAACAGAAAAATAATTATATTCGCTTTTGGTCATTATACTCAACACACATGTTGAAACTAATGATGTTGGTGAAAATGACGAATCCGAGAAAACAGGTTGTAACTTGTCAAAACCGAATGAATTCTGTTTTAAAACACATTGATATGAATAAGTTCACTTTCAATACTTAATATTAGCAAACATTATGATTAATGTGTCAATTATTTGCAACAATAGACAATAAAAATGTAATGACTTATCAGATAACAAATTTGTGAGAATCAAATATAAGCTTACCTGGTCGACAAACCCAACACCTCCACTCCGCATAAAGCGCGCAGACTGACTGAGGGAGGTGCGGGGGAACGTATCGAGACTTCAAACTCAACGTAAATTGGAAGACCGTTGAGAATTATTTGAATCAATCCTTGCTGCGTATAATGTTTTTTATTTATGACAAACTTTAAATGCGTTACTTTTCTGTATTAAAATGAATTCAAGGTATGTAGTATGTGGTAATTAGAGACTTTGATCATTTGAGGACGATTTGGCATATAAAAATAAGACGTTTAGGTTTATTTGATTTTTTTATCAGACGAAATGTCCACGCGCAGCCTTGTGGGACAGGCGAAGATAATGACGTTTGAAGCACATTTTGGCTTAAATTTGGAACTAAACTAAGTATAAAGTTCTTTTTTAGGATGTTAAAAGTTGTGCCGGTAGTTAAAGTATCTTAAATACTTGTCGCTATCAATATCGCTTTTATTACAAAAAAGTATTGGCACTGGACACGTTTTATCCTCACTTTCTAAGATTCACCCGCCTATGTTAGGACTAGCGGACGTCACTTGGTTTTACCCGCGTAGTTCCCGCTCCCGTGGGAATATGGTAGTAAAATATAGCCTATGTTCACCGGGGATAGTCTAGCTTCCCAACAGTGAAAGAATTATTCAAATCGGTTCAGTAGTTTCGGAGCTTATTCGATGCAAACAAACGATCAAATCTTTTCTCTTTATAATATTAGAATAGATAAGTTTCTAATATCAAACCATGTATCATTGTAAAGTTACATTATGGCTAGGTATCAACATGCTGCCACCCAAGGGAGTGGAGCAGTAATAATAAATGTTAAAAAATAAGCCTAATTTTTTTTCCTAATTTGGACATATGTGGGTTAAATAATGGCTATAGGGTTCATAGAATGGAACAGGTGAAGCTGTGCGGCACATCTAGTGTAATAATAATCTAAAAGGCTGCTGTACTCTTATTGAATGGACTTTAAATGTTATTAGTTTTAATATATATGACTATAGTATGACTGCCTGTGTGGCGCAGTCGGTAGTGATACCGCTTGCGGCGCTGGAGGTCGTGGGTTCGATTCCCACCGGAGACAAATATTTGTGTGACCCATAAATGTTTGTCTCAAGAGTCTGGGTGTTTCTATGTATAATATGTATGTATTTTAAAGTATATAAGTATTAACATCCGTGGTCTGATACCCATAACACAAGCAGGTTATTCCTAGCTTACTTTGGGATCGTGAATATTACGTGAATATTTATTTATTTATTATTTATTTAAATAAATATACAAAAGTAACTCATACCTTCTTATGCTGGTCAGTCAGTTCACTTCTTCGTTTCGCAGTAAACGCTTCCGAGTTTCGCCGCGACAGCTCATTAGCATTCAAAGCCCCTATACTATCACCTCCGAACGACAAACTCTTTGCAATCTTACTCCTACTACTCTCTGGTTCATCTTCAAACATATCACGCTTTCTCTTCAAGAACTGATCACTCTGCGTTCCATCTAAGGTCTTAGAATCAGCTGTTCTGGCCGGAGAACCAAATAAGTTTCGTTTAGATTTCATCGCTTGAACAGGCACGGATGATGACGGAACCACAGGCATAGGTTTCCTATGTTCGGGGCTGATGAAAAGGGCTCTCTTTAAAGATTCCCTTGGAGGCTGTGATCTTGTTATATGGTCAGGGTCCATAAGTAATCTTCGCATAGCTTTTTTCTTGCTAGAACCTCCGCTTCTTGTTTTAGGAGTTTTGGAGGGAGTTTTCTTGCCTGGTGTCTTGCGGCCAGGCGTTTTCTTGCCTGGAGTGCGTTTGGTATGGGGACTCTTGCGCACTAAGGTTGAGCTGATCAGTTTTCTGTGTTGGAAGAAGCTGAAAAAAGTAGTTGTACTGTCATAAATATAGAAAAGGAGATTGTGCGCGAATTTAGTAGACTGGAGCTAGACTTATATTGTATATAAAAATCAATGTCCAATTCTTGAATCTATGTGTAAAAATAGTAGATACTTCAACACGAAAGAATCCCAGATATGTATAAGTGAAGAAGGTTGATGGCATACAAAAGAAACAATGAAAAATTCCATTAAATGGATTGTCTGGAGCTGATAAAGTCTCTATTGTTGCGCCAAAATATTAAAGATCTGTGTCAATTGGTTTCCTAGTCTACAAATTAAGTTTTTTTTTCTTTTACCACCACTTTACAGGAAATATCAATTTGAAGAAGGAGACAATAATAAACTGATTAGAAATTCTTATCTGATACTAATTTCAGATCGGATAAAGTTTTCTAACCTATCATCTTCTGTTAAGCAAAACCGTACTATACAATTGGTAAAATTCAGTTACGATAATATACGTAGGATGTTCGATATAACAACAAACACTCACTTCTTGTCAATGAGAATCATTTTTGCATTAGACGAGTGTGCCCTCTCTCCGATGGTCGCTGCACTGGCAAACGCTTGGCGACGACGTGCCAGATGGGATAGACGTCTTCCTGGCGATTTTGCTTGAGCCATCCTGCAAAGAACAGATATACTTAAGTCAAGTTTCCGATACCGATTATAAATTCATGACTATAGAAGTCATGATTAGTCATGAATTTATAACTGGTACAAAATCGGTTACCGATTTTTTAAAAAGAACCATGTACAAAAAGTTTAATTGTATGTTTAAAAAAAAGCAACTGTATGTAAAGTCAGGTAGTATCATGGTCTCAGGTCTAGGGTAGGCATGGAAAGAGCCCTTTAGTAGAAAACCACACATCGCACTACCACTGCCTACAGCCGAGAGCCCTGGCATGGGTAAATTGTACTGCAGGGCTACTATACAATTGGTGATTATTTGTTGGATGAAGAAGCCTGGAAATGACCTGCTCTGCTGGATAAAACATGTTAAAATGCATAGTTTTTGGCTTCATTTTGTGAATAAACCACTAAAAAGAATAACCCGCTGAGTTTCTTGCCAGTTCTTCTCAGGTGGGTCGCGTTGTGAACTGGTGGTAGAATTTTTTACTTATATTCTAGACGTTTTACAAGTGCATCTGTATATGCCTATGTGAAATAAATTCATTTTTCTTTCTTTCTTTCAATACATGACAAGACAAATAACACTGATGATAGTAATATGAGCCACTTACTTGAGTCTCAATTCTTTTCGTTTGGCAGCACTACTGGGGGACTGCATGCCCCCAGAATAAATGCAAACACTAGTTTCAGTCTCAGCACCCACAAATCTCTCTGCGTACCGTAATGAAAGTAATTCAATTTTTTCCGAATGTCTTGTCACATTGTAGCTGTAAAAGAATATAAATTAAAATTAGCATTTACTGAAGAAGAATATAAATAACTAGCGTTTTGAATTTTTTATTTTTTGCGTTTATGTATTCGAAGTGTAATTATGATCTAAATAAGTAAATAGCCTTTGAGAATGCCGAGAGGCAAAACCAGTTAGGTATTACAATAATAAATATTGTGGAACAGTACAAGTGAAGTTTTTCAATATGCATGAAGGATAGCAAGTTCCATCAAGTGTCTTCAATCAACAGTGTCAATAAATTACTAGCAGACCTCAGGCAGTTTCACCCGCGTAGTTCGCGGTCCCCTGGGAATACGGGAATAAGATATAGCCTATGTTACCCAGGGATAGTGTAGCTTCCCAGCAATGAAAGACTTTTTTTTTCAAATCGTTTTATTAGTTTTGAAGCCTATATCAATGTCCTCTTTATACCTAACTAGCGGACGTCACGCGGTTTCACCCGCGTAGTTCCCGTTCCCGTGGGAATACGGGAATAAAACATAGCCTATGTTCAATCTTTCCTCTTTATAATAATATTAGTATAGATATTAGGTATAGTCCAATCCTGCTCGATCTGGCAATAATGTAAACATGTCATGTTTTGACAATCGTTGTCTAAGACAGATGAGTAGAAAAATATACATAGTATGACAAATCATTGAATTTTTTACTATTCTGAGTAGGTATTTTAAATGAAAATAAGCTATCATAAAGAAGTTATTAGGTGTCGAAATGATTGTAAGAACACTGTATGACTCCTGGATACTGGAATATAATCAGGTTGAATACTCAATTGCAAGTAACTATGGATATGTAGGATCAAATGTGTTTGTTTACATTTTTGCGAATAGCTATTGAAATACAGTATAGTGGAGATATTAGTATAGAAGTATATACTACTTAGGTCATTAGGCCATCCTGATTTTCATCCAACACTAATGTTTAATCTAATTAAAAACAAAAGTAAACCAAACAAGAAAGCCGTGAGATCGTTCTCACCAGACTGCCCCTCTCTAACACGTTTATTGTGAAAGTTGAAAGTGAAGATACTTGGAGGCTAGGAAGTCTGTAAAATACATAATGATAAAATAAATACTACTTACTACACATCATAGAATTTGCACTTTATCAAATCAGGCCATGGCATCTCCTTAGCATCAGTTTCGGAACACATCTTCAAATTTATGCTCTTGTCTTGAACACTTGTATCTAAAGAACCATTATGAGACACAATTCTTGGCTCTGCTGCACTTGAACATTTGGTATCACCAGCGTCTTGTGTTTCTAAACTTAATTCAGGTATTTCAACAAAGGAAACATTTTTGGTTGGAGTGGTATTACTAACTTGAGGATCAACTTTCTCAGCGTCTTTATTGAAAAGTGGTAAGTTGCTGTAATATTTATCTAGCATTTGTGTCACGTCCGCTTTGAATGTTGTCACTGAAGGAGGTGGTAGAATTCCATGCAGTCTTTCCTGTGATAAAAAGAAATAGGTGTGAGATTATGTACTTACTAGAAATTGCCTGTGTAGAAAAGATATCATTTTGTGATCTATGTGTAATATTTACCCAAATTTTACACATAGATTTTGATGCAAGAATAAGTAACTTTATAATAGAGCAGTCACACAGCAGACTAGAAGTATGTTAATAAATGGAAATAGCCAAGTTTCAGGTTGGATTCATTTCAGCAGAACCAAATTAGATAATCAATAACTGTGTTGCGATATTGTCAGGTTTTATGAAGAAATCTGTTAGAATTGGTGTAATAGAAAGCAACTATAAGTGACCAAAATATATTGGAATTTTGAGATAACACAGTAAGTAAGTATGCTATAACTAAGACAGAGCAAAATTGTCTATTCAAAATAAGATCATTGTTATATAGTTTTCCACTTTTTAAAATAATATTAAACAACTACATAAAGAATGAATTACCTCCATTTTTTGAACTCTGCGTTTATCATGCATTTCATAATCCTTGACAAAGTTCCAAAAAGGCTCTGGTTCAGGCACAATTTCTTCCTCATCTTCATCAGAAAATAAGTCTGGAGATCTCACTCCACTGTCATATGAAGCCTCAAATGAAGAATAACTTTGCTCAGAGTTCCATTTAGCAGTACTAATATCTTCATTCACACTTTGACTTTCTTTTTTACGGTCATACTGAGAGTCACCAGTACTCTCTGGAAACTTATCAATTCTATCACTGACATCTGAAATACTGGCACTAGATCCAGATGTACACATTTCAATCATATTACTACTACTGCAAGTACTTGCAAATGGTCTACTACATTCTTCTACAGATTTGTCTTCTAAATTCACTAACACAGCACCAGAATTCATGGCAGTTATTGGATCTACAATAGGTTTCATCTTTTGTACATGTTTCAAAGTGCCATTGAACGATAATTCGCTGTTTGGCAACTTGAAAACACTGTCCGTGGTTTGCACTTGACGAAACATCGGCACGCTGTCCATGGCATTATTACTATTTTCCATATTAGGTGTTATAAACACTGGATGTTTGGTTTCAGTCTTCGATTCTTCAGAAGAAGCTTGCACGTCAGTTTGATTAGATTTCTCGATATAACTACGCTCGATTGATGTTTCAAGTAATAATGCCGCGAGAGGTGTACACGGGGAATGTACAATAAAACAGTCTGTATCCAAATTTGAGTCTTTATCACACATATGATTAGAACAAACCTGATTTAACAAGCCGTCGGGTATTTCTGGGGGTGCACTGTGTTTATCTGCGTAAGGTGTTACAATGGATAGTTCAACGTTGCCCCTGCTGCACGAGCTCGAAGAGTCACCATTATCTAAGATCACGTGTTCATTACGGTCACGGTTCACACTTTCTTCAAATATAGGATCGACCACGTTAAAACTTCTCAAATAACGCTCGTACAATGATAAACTCAAAGAGTGGCAATTAGAGTCTTCAAAGGAATCCATTACCACGACAATACATTCTGACCAAATAACGCCTAGCCTAATTCACTATTTAATTTGGAAATTACAAATAAGATAATACGAAATTACACTTATGTTGATGTAAACTACCTGCCAGCTCACCCTAATTAGTGCGTTATGAAATAATGCAAATTGAATAATTTACAGCGGCGTCAGCCATTACGCCATGCCATTTTTTTTATTTATTTATCCATCCAAATCCAACTCAAGACTCAATTTTTTTTTTTTTTTAATGGTTTTGGCTTGGTAACAAGACCTTTAAGCCATGTCTTTGTTTTTTAAAAGCGTTCACTTTACACTTGTTTGTACTTTTCACTTTGTTCACTGCACTGTATTATATACACGGCGGATAATTAAATTCTTCCAATAGTATTTTTAATAAAATCAAATAAGTGTTTGTAGCACTTCACATTTCTTAATAAATCATGCAAGCGGCGGGAGGAATCATTCAGTAAAACTTCACTAATTTCACTAGCGAGTATCAGTCTTTGCAGATTGTATGTTTGGCAGGAGAAAAATAAATGTTCAATATCCGCTTGTGGAGTATTGCAGTCTTTGCACCTATTATCTGACACAATTCCCAACCTAGCCAGGTGGGAGGGAGTGGTGGTATGTCCAAATCGAAGTCTGTTTATGGTCGTTATGAAGTCGCGACTTGCTGACTCCAATTTCCAGTACCATGGGTGTGCTGGTATATCTTCTTGCAGAGAACCATACCATTTTCCTTTTTCCTCTTGGTCTTTCTTCCACATGCTTTTCCACTCATCTAACATTTTTATATTTATAGAGCTGTAGTAATCTGTCAGCGGGACACTAACCACTAGCTTAACATCTAATGAATTAATCCCTTCATATGCAGTTTTATCGGCTATCTCATTGCCAGTTATACCTCTATGAGAGGGTATCCACATAAAAGCAACATCGATTTTTGTCATGTGTAATTTATATATACACTCTTTAATTAGGTATAGAATGTAATTCGTTTTATAGTTAATCTTTAGGTTTTTTAAACCTTCTATTAGACTTAAGGAATCAGTTAAAATTAACAAGTGTTTGCTGGTATTTAGATGGTAGATTAATTTGAGTGCTTCTAAAACTGCATATGCCTCTGCGGTAAATATGGAACAATTATTATCCAAAACATAGCTTTGAGAGAAATTCGTCTGTGGATCAAATACTGCAGATCTTACATGATCTTTAGACTTACTTCCGTCAGTATACAATGTATAATAATGAGGATTGTCGTCTAGGAATTGTAAAATATCGTGGTTGCATGAAACTTCATGAGTGACAGTCGTCATGGGAAAAATAATGCTATTGATTGAGTGAGAGTAACAAGGCCATTGGGATTGTCGTCTAATTTGAGTGCACTGTTTTTGAATGTGTAAAAATACTCTACTTAGTTGAGGGGAGATGCCTCTCAATAGTTCATCGGCAGAAGTTAGCGGTTCTGATATGGTAATTGATTGGGGAATAATTTTCCGTGTAACTTCACTATTCTCTAATGCTAGTAATTTCAAGCAATATCTTTCAACTAACATTATCCGTCTCATAATGAGAGGCATTATTTTAGTTTCGATTTCCATTGCTCTAATTGGAGTTGAGCACATTGCTCCAGAAATAATTCTTAGGGCCTTGTTTTGAATAACATCTAATCTATGTACATAAGAACTATTTACATATGCTAAAGTGCTGTAGTCGAAGTGACTTCTTACAATTGCCTTGTACAATATAGACAGAGTTTTTGGGTCTGCACCCCATGAGACGCCAGCTAAGCATCGAAGGATATTAACGGCTCTTGGCGTTTTTGGATATATATTTAATATGCTCCTCGAAGTTTAATTTCTGATCTAAGACGACGCCCAAAAATTTGTGTTGAGTAACCCTATCTATAGTGTCACCATTGTAAGTAACATTTGTACAAGGGATGTCATCACTGAAAATCATCATACTGCTTTTGGCAGCATTTATTTTTAAATGCAGCTTATCATGGTAGTAGACTTTCAGTTGTTCCAATGCTACATTTATATTGTTTATTGTTTTAGTTAGCTGACTATCAGAACTATATATAACTAAATCATCAGCAAACTGAAGAATCTGTACATTCTCTACACTTATATATTTACATATCTCACAAGTATACAAATTGTACAACAGGGGTGAAAGGGTAGCACCTTGCATCGTCCCTTTACAAGCTATTTCTGGGCCGTACAGAATATTGTTGTGTTTCACATACAATATTCTACTGTTTAAAAACTCGTGTATCCACTTTGAAACTTGACCAGGAATACCTAGATTGCCAGTCAGAACCTCAACCAAAATTCCAGGGTCCACACTGTCAAAAGCACCTTGGACATCTAAAAATACACATACAGTATTTAACCGCATATTTCTGGCTCTTTTCAAATCCGCGACAAGAGAAGTGAAGCTGTCTACGCAGCTGCGACCTCTACGAAATCCATACTGAATTTGAGGAATAATGTTATTAGCTTCAACATACCAATCAATACGAGTTTTAAGCATATTTTCGAATATTTTCCCAAGACAAGACGACAATGAGATGGGTCGATAGGAATTTGAAAGTTCAGGTGGCTTATCTACTTTGAGAATTGGAATGACACACTGAGTTTTCCAGTGTTCAGGAACAAGTTTTTGAGACCATAGCATATTAATAATTTTGAGGAATAGATTTTGTACAGATTTATGAAGATTTTTGATTAAAATGTATGGGAAATCGTCAAGACCTGGAGTTGTGTTTTTCCTAGATTGCAAACTCATTGTTAGTTCATTCCATGTAAAGTCATTCAATAGGACCACTGAGTCAGGATTATTATTATTTACAGTAAAGTATTTAGAAAATGAATTGAACTCTATCAAATTACCGGATTCTGTCAATTTTGATAAAAATGGCTGTACGAATTCATCCTTATAAGATCTATTTCCAGCTTTCAAACCTCTAAACCGTTTAATTAAATTCCAAATAGTGCTTAACGGAGTGTTCCTGTTAAATTTATTACAAAAATCATTCCAACCACTTCTTTTTTGTTCAGAAATAGTTCGCTTTTTTAATGCATCTAGTTTTTTATATTCAATGTAGTTAGCCATAGACGGATCACTTCTATATTTTTTTAAAGCATTGTAGGATGCCTTAACGCTTTTTTCACATGTTTCATTCCACCAGGGTGCTGGTGGTCTACTTTTAAAGTTACTCGTTTTAACAAACTTTGGGATAAGTAATTCTTTAAGCTTATTCAGACATGTGCAAAAAGCCAGATATGCAGACATTGGATCAAGTTGAAATTCTGGACTGTCAATGGTCAATGACAGGTCTTCAAAAATAGATTCCGATACATCACGAAATTTATGCCAATCAGTTTCACTCATTTTGTTATACAGAAACTTTGCGACAGGAGGATTAACTTGGTACTTGTCGACACATATTGCGATATTAGTGATTGTTGGGTAGTGGTAGCTGCCCATGGCATCGTCATGTATGGACCACTCACAAATTGGTGCCAGGTTAGCACTGACAAAAGTAACATCAATTGCTAATTGATTGCATGAAGGTCTACCGACTGTAGTGAACCTACCATCATTTAAAATGCATAAATCAATATCGTCTATTATATTATACAAATCTCGGCCGCGGCCTCTTGTACACAAACACCCAAAGGCAATGTGATGAGCGTTGAAGTCTCCACTAACAAATATGGGCTTTGGAAGATTGGATATGATATTCTGCAGTAGTGTTGCCAGGTGTCCCGATTTGGGCGGAACGTCCCGATTTTCAGGGGTCTGAGGACGCGTCCCGATTTGTTCTTGATCGGGACGCTAAATGTCCCGATTTCTGATAACCCAGAACAATTATGTATTTACGTCATAACCATACTTAATACATACTTAAGCTGTATAAAAATGGCTTACTCGTCAACGCCCAGCCGAATCATACAAAAGATATCAACATGACATTTGAAAAGTACCTTTTTATCTTTTATAAATATCCACAGTAGTTAAACAAAGATTCGTCGAATTTCGGGGTGAAATAACGTGGCAAGTTATGTACGAAAGAAAAAGCTAATTCTTGTAGATCTTAAAATTCAGTAATAGAATGTGCTTCAGATGAGAGAGAAACCCCCAAATCTAGCGCTTCTTTAAAGTTTTAAAGGTACCTACAACTAACTATAAAATACAACATTTTAAAGTGGCCTTTCGGCTACAAATTAGGATCTTAGATATATTTCAAGATTTGCTAAAATTCTAACCTTTTAAGGTGTAAAATTAAGTAATGAGAATTTTTATGAATATTATTGATTGCCTAACTCATCAATAGAAAGCTTTTTATTTTTGTGATGTAACGTAAATGGTTGTGGTGAGCCTCCAGATCCCTATATCAAGGTATTTTAATTTATGCCCTAACTAAGGGGGTGAATTTTTCAAAGTCTTTAGAGTAAAACAATCTAGGTATATTGTATATAACGACTTTGTCTCGAAATAGATAACAACTCCAAAATTACACAGTATTAACACATTAAATTAGGAGTTCATCTTTTGAGCCATTTCAAAAACGATTATGACTACAGCCACAAAACGGGAAAAGAGCTTCACCGTTTTTTGGAAATTCCACCCCTCATCCGTATCGGATAAGTTTTTGGCGATTTTGGAAATAGTAGGGCTATTTTTTATTTACGCTTCGATATATTTCATGGATGCCATGCTAGATTCTCATCGACTAAAACCACACGATTCCCTACCACTGCCCACGGCCGAGAGCACCAGGAACTAAGATTTCCCATAGACTATTGCTACAACCGCAGCCTCACATAGTGGTTCGGGTACTATCCCACGTCTTTAGGGAGTTGATTGGGATTTGTGATATTATCCCTCTTCTTGCGTCACGCCGTCGTTTTGAGCTTGCTTTTGTAAGAACGGTGAGCAGCCCTTTCATTGTCTTCAGGCCCCCGGCCATGGCGGCCGATGGTTGGATGGCGAAGACAAGTCTACGGTGCCCTCTGCCGACTGCGGAACTCGGGTGGGAGAGTTATCTCCCGCTCTCTTCCCACTGCCTTTTTTTTGAGCAAGAGCTGCTCGCAAAAAGACGCGGCGTCTCACTTCTTCCCGTTGGAGATCATAGCGCGCACTCTCCAGCGAAAATGTGTGAAGCGCTGTGTCCTCGCTGCATTCAGTGCTAAGCACTAAGAGCCCAGTGTATTCGCCACAGATATAGCCATAGCTCGTCTCCAGCCACTAATCCAGTCCATGACTTGTCTGTGGCGTTCTATCTGTCACCTTAATTGTGGCGTTTCCCCATCATGGTTGCTTAGGTCGCATCTTTCAAGTCTCTAAGATTTCTGGCAGAGATAGTACCGCTGAGCCTCGATTTCACGGTGCGCAGGCTCAGCCTCAGTGTCTTCTTGCACCATTTGAACAATGGCACAAGGGCCCACGCTTCCAGAGCCAATGGAGGAGTTCCGGTAAAACGGTTAGGGCTACAATCATGAAACGAGCGTTTATATGAGCGTCGCGATACCTTCATCACTCAAGAAGTGAGCCGTTGATCTCTACAATTTATACAAGCCAGCAACCATCCCGGTCACATCAGCTATCGAACAAAAAACCGCAACGAACCGCTAAAGAAAATTTAGAAAAAAGGGTTTTAGCAACACCCCCCCCCCCCCCACACACACATAAATAACTTTTTGCCGTTTTTGGGTACGGAATCCTCTCACTTGGCCGGTTTTTTTTTATTTTGTCCCGATTTGAATAGCTAAGTCCCGATTATTTTTACCCTTTGTACCGATTTTCATCTGATTGGACCTGGCAACACTATTCTGCAGTCTGTTCAATCGAATGTGTTTACTTTTAGGAGGACAGTATACATTTAAAATAGTAATGTTTCCTAATTTCGTTGATAACGTGATAGCAATAGTTTGTATTTCCTCATAAAAAGTTGTATCCAAAACATTATATTGTAAATAAGGTCTTATTAAAATTGCTACACCGTTATGTTTATTACTTGAGTTTTTAAAGTGTATATTGTAACCAGGTATGCTAAAATTGAAGCGTTGATTATCTTTGAACCATGTTTCATTCAGTAAACAAATATCAATAGTTTTGTTATGTAAAAAATTTATCAAAAGTTGTTTTTTGCTATTGGCACTTTGTATATTGTACTGTGCAATCCGTAATTGAGAAATAATATTGGAAGAACTTAAATCCATAGGTTAAAATGATAAATTTTTTAATAACATCTCCTTAATAGATGTTGTGGTGATAGGTACATCATCTGTTTTATTTCCTAATTGTACTAGGGTATTGACAAGAGCCATTAATATATCTTTATTACCTAAAATTTGTTTAATTACATCAGATGAACTACTCTGTTTCTCAGACAGAGTTCTATCAGTTTTAGTTTCAATTAACTTATTTACAGGTTTATTTACAGGCTTATTTACAGGCTTATTTATCCAGGACTTATCTGGCAAAGAAGGAAAATCTTTGTCATCATTAGTTTTTGCTACACTAGAATAGCTAATTTTTTCTTTTTTTTCAATTATTTTCCTCATTTTGACTGGACATGTCCTAGATACTGCCAAGTGAGCGCCACCGCAGTTAACACAGCAAAGCTCGCTGGGCTTGTCACACTCTTTATAGCTGTGGTCACCTGCACAACAGCTACAGCGCTGTTTGCCGTTACATACCTTGGCTGAGTGGTGAAATTTGAAGCAGCGATAGCACTGCTGAAGAGGTGGGATGTATTCGTACACTTTATATGAGAACAAATCATACTGAACATTAGATGGTAGTGTATTTGACAGAAATGTAATACTGACAGTTTGAAGTGGGGTCCAATTTGATCCCACTTTCTTAGTGAATCTCCGTACTGCTACTATTTCATATATTGATGATAATTTTCTGTATAACTCTTTATTTGAGATGTTTGATGGGACATGTCTAATAATACCGATTCGCTCAATTTGAGCGGCTGGTATGTAGGCTTTCAGTTTGTATTTGTCTAGGAAATGTTCATTGGTAAGTAAATTATTTGCTGTGTTGCACTGCTTAAATACTACCACTATTTTGTTGGCATTTATGCGACGAATCGCCACCACTCCCTTTACTTCCGAGGCAAAGATGTGGTTGAGGTAAATGGGACTTTTATTCCCAAGGCGCTCTTTTTCCCTGCTTTCTACAAAGACGTTAAATTCAATATTTGTTGAATGTTCTGGGTAAAGTCTACGATATGACGGTTTTAAAAATGGTAAATAAAGTGATTCACTTTCCTCACCGCCACCGCCGTCAGTCCGTGATGAATCCTCCTTTCTCTTCCTTACTTTAGGGTTTGGGGGAGCAGCACCCCCTCCCTCGTCCTCCTCCATTATCAAAAAAGAATTATCAATAAAAAATGAGTATTATATACAAGACTTTTACTATTTACAAATTAAAATTAATTATTTAGTAAGATTTGAAAAAAAATTACGCGCGCTCTTTTCAAATTCCCGCCAAAGAATCTCAAGACTCAATTTTTTTTTTTTTTTTTAATAGTTCTGGCTTGGTTACAAGACCTTTAAGCCATATCTTTATTTATTATTATTTAAAGTTATATCTTCATTTTGCTTATATAAGTCACAGTCCTCGTCCTCTAAGTCCAGTCAAAGTCAAGTACAGCCCTAAGTCAAAGTCAGTCTTCCTTCAGAAAAGCGGTGGATAAATTTCTGAAAGTTTCTTTGGATTTTTTTGTCAGAAACTGCAAAGTTGCGATTCACTGCGTTTTATCACTTCCCAACACGAGTGCACGTTGTCGAACGTTTATGTTTAAGAATCCTCCATTAATACACACAAAGCACTCGAAAAAACACTAATTTTGCAAATTTATAAAACGATGCGATACGATTCCTTCCAAATCCCGCCAAAAAAGCCTCAAGACTCAATCAGGGATACCCAGGGATACCAATAAATAAAAATTGATTGCCGTGTTTCGGGTGCAGAATTGCCGTGTTTTGGGGTAAAATTTTTAAAAAAATGCCGTTTTTATGGGTGAACTAGAACCCATGTTTTGGACCACTTAAACCTGCGACAGACGCACTGATTTGGAGGTACGATCGGACCACGGATTTAGTCCGGTCCGGGACCATATCCGACCGTCCGTCTGTAGAGTGGTAATGTTTAAAGTTGCTATGAAGCAATAACTTGCTAGATGCTTTATTTTTAAAGCATGTTATACAGTTTGTCTATAAAGTCGTGAAATGAATGTTTGAGGAACTAAAAATAGTTATGTGTGTGGCAACACTGGCAACACGAAACATAAGTACGTCAGTTGCACTGATCTGGACTGGTGATCGGTTTCATAAAAGTGTGCCTAATTGAAAATCGCCATTTGGCGCTGACGGCAGCTAGCGAATGTACTTGGAACTAATACTAGTGATGTACAACACCTGTCTTGGTGTCGATAAAAACTTTACCAGATATCGACTACAATGTTAATTTTATTTTTGTACCAATGATGTTTACATAATATGAATTACTACTTTAAAGTACCTAAGTAGGCTAACATTCAGTTTGCCATTAAAATTCATTTTTTAAATCACAAAATATACTAATGTAAATGATTGTTGTAAATAAATCAAAGTATTACATTTCTGTGATCATATAATCAGCAGATCATTGATAGGGTCGGCAGCGCGAGTGTGGCGCCTCTGGTGTTGCAAACGTTCATAGGCTGCGGTGACCACCGGTCCTTCTGGTGGGCCGTATGCTTGTTACCTTAGTGGTATAAAAAAAATATAAACATAAAGCTACAAAATTAAACAATTTTTAAAATTTAGGACACCAGCCTCTTGTTATTGCCGATTTAAAGAAAAGTAAATGAAGAATGCTTTCACTTGTTAAATCAATATGATAATTGGATCGGGAGGCTCTCCTGGAGGCGGCCATCGTGCAGGCCTGGATTCCGACAGCGGACGGGCCTGCCGATGTTGATGCCGAAGTGGAGTGGTTCGGGAGAGCCATGTCGCACATCTGCGATGCGGCGATACCCAGGGCTAGGCCCAGACCGGCGAGGAAGCAGGTGTACTGGTGGACGCCGGAAATCGCGCAGTTGCGCGCGGAGTGCGTTACCGCGCGCCGCCGGTACACCAGATTCCGCCGGAGGCGTCGCCGCCCAGACGATGCGGCAGCCCGAGAGACGGAGCTTTATGATGGGTACAAGGAAGCCAAGAGGGCCCTCCAAACGGCCATCAAGCGGTCCAAAAAGCTGGGCCGCGATGAGCTGATGGAGACTCTGGAGCGGAACCCGTGGGGGCGCCCGTACCTTATGGTAAGGGGCAAATTACGCCCTAAGGCGCCCCCACTGACTCAGAGTCTCCAGCCGGAGCGGCTGGAGGAGGTCCTGGACTCCTTGTTCCCGTCGAGAGCGGAGGAACACATTTCTCCGCGCATGGCTCCGTCTCAGGCGCCCAACGCGGAAGGCAGCGAGAACGACGTGCCCGTAGTCACCGAGGGTGAGTTAGGGGCGGCTGTACTGCGGCTTAAATCCCGCAGAAACACCGCCCCTGGACCCGACGGCGTTCCAGGCCGAGCGTGGGTCCTGGCTCTCGAAGAGCTTGGGCCTCGACTAATTGGGCTCTTTAGCGCATGCCTCGAGAAAGGCCAGTTTCCCAAGGTCTGAAAGACAGGGAAACTGGTCTTGATTCGAAAGGCGGGGCGGCCGGCAAATTCCCCATCAGGGTACCGGCCGATCGTGTTGCTCGACGAGGTGTGCAAGCTCTTTGAGCGCATTATTGCACAACGCCTCGTCGGGCACCTCACACGCGTGGGGCCTGATCTGGCGGATAGCCAGTTTGGCTTCCGTCAGGGACGCTCCACCGTGGACGCGATCATGCGCATTAGAGGCCTGACGGAGGAAGCAGTCTCACAGGGTGAGGTGGTGGTGGCGGTGTCTCTCGACATCGCCAACGCATTCAAAACCTTGCCCTGGAGCTGCGTCAGGGAGGCGCTTATCTATCATGGAGTGCCTCCCTACCTCCGTCGAATTGTCGGGGCTTATCTCTCCGAGAGAGCCATAACTTACCCGAGCTGGCTAGGGCCGGGTCGGCGAGATGTGTCGTGCGGTGTTCCACAGGGATCGGTTTTAGGGCCGCTCCTGTGGAACATCGGTTACGACTGGGTGCTGCGTGGTCCGTTGCTCAGAGGGGTCGGCGTAACATGTTACGCCGACGACACCCTCGTTACGGCGCGGGGAGCAACGTACCGTGCCGCAGCACTTAAGGCCACGGCAGGGGTTGCTCAGGTCGTGGGTCGGATTCGGCGGCTGGGTCTTGAGGTCGCCCTTCACAAATCCGAGGCTCTGTGCTTCCACGGACCTCGGATGGGGCCACCTGCGGGATCCAGCCTACAGGTGGGGGGCGTCAGCATCGGCATCGAGCCCTCGATGAAGTATCTGGGGCTCGTACTCGATGGCCGGTGGAACTTCGGACACCATTTCCGAAGTTTGGTCCCAAAACTGAGGGGGGCATCGGCCGCACTCGCGCGGCTGATGCCCAACAAAAGGGGACCCAACGCTCCCTACGGGAGGCTGTACCTTGGGATCGTGCGAAGCATGGCCCTGTACGGGGCTCCCGTATGGGCGGAGACCCTGACGGCCAGCAATGAGGCTAGACTGATGAGCCCGCACAGCAGAGTGATGGCCGTCAGGGTGATAAGAGGATACCGCACGATCTCCGGTGAGGCGGCATGTCTCCTAGCCGGGACCCCTCCATGGGACCTGGAAGCGAGAGCCCTTGCGTCACTGTTCAGATGGCGCAAGGAGGCGCTGGAGCGGGGCCAAAGGCCTGCGTCTCGAGAAATCGAGGCCCAGCGGACCCTACTCCACCAGGAAACCCTGGAGACATGGAAGATGCGACTTGAGCAACCAAAGGGGGGATTCGCCACAATCGCGGCCGTCAGACCGGTCATGGACGAGTGGCTGGAGAGAAGACACGGTGCTCTCTCCTACCGGTTGACACAGATGCTTGCCGGGCACGGTAGCTTCGGTAGGTATCTGTGGCGAAAACACCGGGAAACCACGGCCGAATGTCAGCACTGCGAGGACCGCAGCGATGACACGGCGCTCCACACGCTGGTGGAGTGCACGGCGTGGGCACAACAGCGACAGGTCCTCGTAGTGGGTCTGGGCGTGGACACTCTCTCGCTTGAGGCCATGGTGCGAGCCATGCTCTCCAGCGGGAGTAAGTGGGACTGCGCCGCCTCTTTCTGCGAGCAGGTCATGCTCGCGAAGGAGGCGGCGGGCCGGGTGCGGGAGAGAACTCTCCCACCCGAGTTCCGCAGTCGGCGCCCTGGGCGCCGCCGACGTGTCTTCGCCGAGGACTATCGGCCTCCATGACCGGGGGTCTGAGGACGGTGAGAGGGCCGCTCACCGTCCTTACAGAAGCAGGCCCATGACGGCAGCGTGACGTGAGCACTTACGCACGCTCCCCCCCTTAGAAGCGGGGTCACACCCGAAATCCCCCATAGACGCGGGATTGCACCCGAACCACCCCCTGGGCGAGGCCGCATTGGCGGCCGTAGGTCTGTTGGGAGTCACGGGACATCCTTCCTGAGGGCTTACCCGGGGCTCTCAACCATAGGCTGTTGGGCGTTACGTGAGGTTTTTTAGTCGGTAAGAGTCCGGCATAGCATCCTACGAGGATTTTCCCTCACGTTAAAAAAAAAAAAAGAAATCAATATGATAATTTTCAAACAAAACTTTATAATCGAATGCTTAAAATCGAAAGTACCTGTAATAAAAGGAACATTTAAATATTATGAACAAGAGTAAATAATTTAATTATTAACAAAAAATAGTCTCACTAAGTGTTATAATTCAATGTTAGTGCTAGAAAGTTATATTTCACACGCTAGTTAGTTACTGTTTCGATTATCAACTACAATTTTAAGTGTTTATTAATAATTTTAATATGTTCATTAAAATATTAAAGAACTTTTACCATGCCTCTTGTTTTTTAAACTACGAATTTTGGCATTGGACAGAAAATTATCGATATACATTTTGACATCCCTATTAATCATTATAGGTTATGAAAATATTCGTAAAATCCCCGAAACTCGAAGGGTATTCGCTTATGATAGTAAAAAAAAACCTAAATTATGGTTTTAAAATAATTGTTTAAAAATTAGATTCTTAGATTTACTTACTTGTGAAAAGAGACGCCACAGCCCTTCTCGTATCTTGTTTTACAATATACACACGATCTCATGCTAAATATCTACTTAATTACACTATGAACTAAATTTATACATCAAAACACTTCAAATTTATAGCAATCACAGTAATAACTTAAAAATATTCGAAACAACACCATAAACTCCTTCTGAATTAAACAAACAACGGCCATTTGCAAACTAATTTAGTTCTCAGTGCACTCGGCAGAGGCGCTTTGAATCGGCCCAAAAAAGTAGCTGTCATTTTGTATGGAATAGCCAGTCCAGCGATTATTATTACAGGTCAGTGGTCAGTTGTCAATGCTATCGTCGAATTTCGTTTACTCTCTCACGTAACTTTAATGTTTGGATTAAACTGCAACAAATTGAGACCAAACTACGCATAAAGGTTTGAGAAATGAGTAAAGAAAATCGGAGTGGTGCGCAGGAAGTGATTTTTAAAGTTTTCCAGTGATGTTCCGCGGAGTACCAATCTGGACAATTGTTGTGGGATTTTGAGGATGTTTATGAGCGAACAGCATCTTTGGTGGGTATGTAATCGTGTTATTGTTTGTTTTGAATCTGTCTGAAGTTACAAATTTACTGAATTTACGATTTGAAGACAAAAAAAAGGCATTGTTTGCATATTTTTAGGTTAGAATCTTAAACTTACAATCTACTTAAAATGTAAGTCAGTGGTTAGAACAACATGGTTATTTTATAGTACGACCTACATTTTTGATACTCAGTTCAATCTGGTTTTCTACCAATTTTTATTTTGAATTAATTGCTTCATGTCACTATTTTCCAATATGTAATTAATTTTCTTTTTTTACTCTTTTCAGGAAAATCAGAGAGTACAGTTAGGCGAATAGTTAACGAAGGTTTTAATAATGAAGGAAAGTTTGAAACTCCTGGTAAACACAGAAAAGGTCGGCAAAGAAAGAAATAGACGATTTTAATATTTGAGCACTGCGCCAAAAAAATCCTTGTCAGATGGGGGAAAGTTACAGATAAAACATGTAATTACATGATTGTGGCAAAGCAATTAGGACTGCTAGGCACCTGCTGGTGGGTTGTAAGACGCTATTAGACCGGGGCTTCTGGATCTGGTTCAATAACTTTATTCTGGATCTGATTAAATAAAACATAAACAAAATTAAAAATGCATAATGTGTTTTATTTATTAACTCACTAGCTGATGCCCGCAGCTTCGCCCGTGTCGAATATGTTCTCGTTCCCGCTTCCCGTAGGAACTTATTCCCGGGATGAAAAGTAGCCTATGTGTTATTCCAGACTATAATGTATCCCTGTACCAAATTTCAGCCAGATCAGTTCAACTGTTCGAGCGTGAAAGAGTCTCACATCCACACTCATAAGCTTTCGCATTTATAATATTTGTATTGTTCCCGTTCCCGCTTCCCGTAAGAACTTATTCCCGGAATAAAAAGTAGCCATGGTTATTCCAGATTATAATGTATCCCTGTACCAAATTTCAGCCAGATCCCTTTAACCGTTCGAGCGTGTAAGAGTAATAAACATCCACACTCACAAACTGTCGCATTTATAATATTAGTAAGATTTTACTCGGAACGAACTCCTCGTATCAAAATCATTTTGGTCGTACTATATAGGGTTGCATACATGCATTCAGCAGCGCCCTCATTTAATTTCACGACTTTATAGACAAACTGTACCTAAGTACATTTATGTTTAAATTATAGTTTTAGTGAAAATCGCGAAAATTAATTTTTTTTACGCCGAGTGTCCAACGCGGTGGCTTGTGACGTCACATCACCCAAATCGCTGCTAGTTAGCCGTAGCCGCGGTATGGACGCGCAGGTTTATGTTTGATTTTCGTAACTATGAAACAAGTTAAGTTTCTGATTAGTGGCTACTTCATGTTTTGAAGTTTGTATAAATATGGTATACACCAGAAAAACTATTTTAGAACGTGCCGAAGGACTCAGACCTTCGTAAAATTCGTATGTACAGTTTGTCTATAAAGTCGTGAAATTAAATGAGGGCGCTGCTGAATGCATGTAGCAACCCTATATAGTACGACCAAAATGATTTTGATACGAAGAGTTCGTTCCGAGTAAAATCTTACTAATATTATAAATGCAACAGTTTGTGAGTGTGGATGTTTATTACTCTTACACGCTCGAACGGTTAAAGGGATCTGGCTGAAATTTGGTACAGGGATACAATATAATCTGGAATAACCATGGCTACTTTTTATTCCGGGAATAAGTTTTTACGGGAAGCGGGAACGGGAACAATACAAATATTATAAATGCGAAAGCTTATGAGTGTGGATGTGAGACTCTTTCACGCTCGAACAGTTGAACTGATCTGGCTGAACTTTGGTACAGGGATACATTATAGTCTGGAATAACACATAGGCTACTTTTCATCCCGGGAATAAGTTCCTACGGGAAGCGGGAACGAGAACATATTCGACACGGGCGAAGCTGCGGGCATCAGCTAGTGAGTTAATAAATAAAACACATTATACATTTTTAATTTTGTTTCTGTTTTATTGAATCAGATCCAGAATAAAGTTATTGAACCAGATCCAGAAGCCCCGGTCTAATAGCGTCTTACAACCCACCAGCAGGTGCCTAGCAGTCCCAATTGCTTCGCCACAATCATGTAATTACATGTTTTATCTGTAACTTTCCCCCATCTGACAAGGATTTTTTTGGCGCAGTGCTCAAATATTAAAATCGTCTATTTCTTTCTTTGCCGACCTTTTCTGAGTTTCCCAGGAGTTTCAAACTTTCCTTCATTATTAAAACCTTCGTTAACTATTCGCCTAACTGTACTCTCTGATTTTCCTGAAAAAAATAAAAAAGGAAAATTAATTACCTATTGGAAACAAACTATTGACATGAAGCAATTAATTCAAAATAAAAAATTGGTAGAAAACCAGATTGAACTGAGTATCAAAAATGTAGGTCGTACTATAAAATAACCATGTTGTTCTAACCCACTGATCTGTATTATTAATACAGATCAGTGTTCTAACCACTGACTTACATTTTAGGTAGATCGTAAGTTTAAGATTCTAACCTAAAAATATGCAAACAACGCCTTTTTTTGTCTCCAAATCGTAAATTCAGTAAATTTGTAACTTCAGACAGATTCAAAACAAACAATAACACGATTACATACCCACCAAAGATGCTGTTCGCTCATAAACATCCTCAAAATCCCACAACAATTGTCCAGCTTGGTACTCCGCAAAACATCACTGGAAAACTTTAAAAATCACTTCCTGCGCACCACTCCGATTTTCTTTACTCATTTCTCAAACCTTTATGCGTAGTTTGGTTTCAATTTGTTGCAGTTTAATCCAAACATTAAAGTTACGTGAGAAAGTAAACGAAATTCAACGATAGCAGTGACAACTGACGTACTTATGTTTCGTGTTGCCAATGTTGCCACACACATAACTATATTTAGTTCCTCAAACATTCATGTCACGACTTTATAGACAAACTGTATGTAGGTATTCTGATGTATAAAGAGAGATAAAACTTAGCCCTCTAGTCGAGATATAAGACATTGCTGTGAATTCGAAGTTGAGATGTTCGTAACCTACATTATATATTCACGCTATTATCCCAGGATGGGTAGGCAGAATATAATATATGCCTTCATGTCACCTTTTTAGTTTTTATTCCCAACTAGCTGACCCCGCAACGTCGTTTACGTCATATTAGGTGTATGAAAGGAGAGGTATTTCTTCATCAGACATCAGACGTGTTATTTTTTTTATTTAAAAACCGATCGACATGAAATAAACGCAAAATGTTAAGTGGAGCAAACCTCAACACAATAAAACGGTTCAGCGGTTACTGAGATTAGCGTGCACAACCGTACAGACAAACAGATATACATATATACAGACATACAGATATACAGACAAAAATTCTAAAAATCATTGTTTTTGGTTCTATTGCGTTCATAAAGCCCCCTATAATATTATTTCTTATTTATCTTCCATGTACAGAAAGCGACCTGTTACGATTTTATTATATGTATTGATAGGGGGTCTTGTAATATTCCGCGGTCAAAACAATTACACAGTGACGTACTCGGGCAAACCGGCCAAGTGCGAGTTGAACTCGCCCATGAAGGGTTCCGTAGCAGCAAGTAACATAATATAAAAGTTCATGTAGTTTGTTGTAACTTTCATTGATGTTTTAACAAGTTCGCAGTGGCAGTGATTTTTCTCAGCGAAAATTGCGGTTTATGACATATTAAAAAAAACTACCAACTCGATTTCGTTCATACCAGGTTTCGTTGGTAGATATTGTGGCAATGTACATAATGTATTTTTTTAGATTTATCATTCTCTTAGTTTAGAAGTTAGAGGGGGGGGGGGGGACACATTTTCCCACTTTGGAAGTGTCTCTTGCGCAAACTATTCACTTTAGAAAAAAATGATGTCAGAAACCTCAATAGCATTTTTAAAGACCTATCTATATATCTCCATACGTATGGGTTAAATGAAAAATTTTTTTTTGAGTTTCAGTTCTGTCTGAGTATGGGGACCCCAAAATTAACTGCTTCTTTTCTAGTTTTATATGTATAAAATCTTGATGCAATTTACAGAATACATCTACTTACCAAGTTTCAACAACATAGGCCTTATAGTTTTGGAGAAAAGTGGCTGTGTGCGACACACGTACGGACAGACAGACAGATAGACAGACATGACGAATCTATAAGGGTTCCGTTTTTGCCATTTGGCTACGGAAACCTAAAAATTGCAGTCTCCCATACACAAAACGTTTTTGCTGAGATTTTTTGGTGCGGCACCCCCGTTGCGCTGTCCAACTCGCACTTGGCCGGTTTGCCCGAGTAGGTTGCTGTGTTACTGTTTTGACCTCGGAATATTACATAGACCCCATATTGGGAATAAAAACTAAAAAGGCGAAATGAAGGCGTGTACTATATTCTGCCTACCCCTCCTGGGATAATAGCGTGAATATATAATGTAGATATACGAACATCTCTACTTCGAATACACATCGATGTCTTGTGTCTTGGCTAGAGGGTGGAGTTTTAACATCTTTTTGTACATCGGAATACCTACCTACGGTTATATATTAAAATACCAGAAATCAAAATGCCTTTACTTAAAATGCATTAGACCAAAATACCCGAATTCGAAATACCTTAACATTCAAAATACCTTATTTCAGTACACCTTACCGTAAAATGTCTAAATTTAAAATACAAATAATTATTATAGCAGAATTCAAAATGGGGAAATTTTCCCCCCATTCCCAACCGACCACCTGAGTTATCCACCTGGTTGGTCAGTTAGGAATAAAAGTTCCTAACCACCCACCTTGTGCACCTGGTTGGTCAGTTAGGAATAAAAATTCCTAACCTGTGACTGTATAAAATAAATAATGTCCATAATGTCTACTTTATCAATATACCCACATGTCTATATGGCAAAACAAATGAAGATCGACAAAACAAATGAAGATCTACAAAACAAATGAAGATCGACAAAACAAATGAAGATCGACAAAACAAATCACTACCGACTGCCTCTGTGGCGCAGTCGGTAGTGATACCGCCTGCGGCGCTGGAGGTCGTGGGTTCGATTCCCACCGGAGACAAATATTTGTGTGACCCATAAATGTTTGTCTCAAGAGTCTGGGTGTTTCTATGTATAATATGTATGTATTTAAAAATTATATAAGTATTAATATCCGTGGTCTGATACCCATACCACAAGCAGGTTATTCCTAGCTTACTTTGGGATCAGATAGCGTTGTGTGAAATGTCCGTGAATATTTATTTATTATTATTAACAAATGCAGATCGAAAAAACAAATGAAGATCGACAAAACAAATGAAGATCGACAAAACAAATGAAGATCGACAAATAAATGAAGATCGACAAAACAAATAAAGATCGACAAAACAAATGAAGATCGACATAACAAATGAAGATCGACAAAACAAATAAAGATCGACAAAACAAATGAAGATCGACAAAACAAATGCAGATCGACAAAACAAATGCAGATCGACAAAACAAATGAAGATCGACAAAACAAATGCAGATCGACAAAACAAATGAAGATCGACAAAACAAATGAAGATCAGCAAAACAAATGAAATCGACAAAACAAATGACGGTCGGATATACAAATTACGATTGAAAAAACCATAGATTTAGAAGTTTTCGCTAAAAAACACATGCGAAAGGGAAAAGCAAAAAGCTCTCACTCGAAGCTCTCACCCGAGATTCTTGAACTAATGAGGATCAGACGGGAAATTCCACCTACAAGGTCGTCCGAACAGAGGGACCTAAACTGTAGAATCCGAAAGTTGAACGTTCAAGATCAATCAGCACTGCGCAGAGGTGTAAGACAGGGCGATGAAATATCCCTGAAACTCTTCACCAATGCGCTTGAGGACGTCTTTAAGTCGCTGAACTGGGATGGATGGGGCGTGAATATAAACGGTGAACGCATCTCACACCTTCGGTTTGCTGACGACATCGTCATAATTGAGGAAATGCTGGAACAGTTGAGCGGGATGCTGCACAGTCTAAGTAGAGAGTCTCGACGTGTTGGTCTCGGTATGAACTTGGATTAAACCAAGGTCATGTTCAATGAAAATGTCATGCCGGGACCAATCTACGTTGAAGGATCGAGGCTTGAGATTGTCCAGGAATATACCTACCTTGGGCAACAAATCATACTAGGCAACAACCTGGAAAAGGAAATAGCGAGAAGGATCCGTTTGGGCTGGGCAGCGTTCAGCAAACTGCTTCTGCTGGGTTTTCGATTCGCCTATTCTGCAATGCCTGAAGACAAGAGTCTATAACCAGTGCGTTTCACCAGTTATGACCTACGGTGCCGAGACGTGGACACTCACAAAGAAGCTAGTCCGAGCCCTTAATGTTACCCAGCGAGCAATGGAACGAGCTATGCTTGGGGTGTCTCTGAGGGATAAAATCCGGAACGATGTTATCTGTCAGAGAACCAGAGTTGTCGACATAGCTCGCAGAGTATACAGCTTGAAGTGGCAGTGGGCTGTGTATAAAATATGGCTGCAAGTGACCTTTTCAACTTGCTTATAGACTTTTGTTTTATTGATCTGCATGTGTTTTTTTAGCGAAAAATTCTAAATCTATGGTTTTTTCGATCGTAATTTGTATATCCGGCCGTCATTTGTTTTGCCGATCTTCATTTGTTTTGTCGATCTTCATTTGTTTTGTCGATCTTCATTTGTTTTGTCGATCTTCATTTGTTTTGTCGATTTTGATTTGTTTTGCTGATCTTCATTTGTTTTGTCGATCTTCATTTGTTTTGTCGATCTTCATTTGTTTTGTCAATCTGCATTTGTTTTGTCAATCTGCATTTGTTTTGTCGATCTTCATTTGTTTTGTCGATCTTCATTTGTTTTGTCAATCTTCATTTGTTTTGTCGATTTTCATTTGTTTTGTAGATCTTCATTTGTTTAGTCGATCTTCATTTGTTTTGTAGATCTTCATTTGTTTTATCGATCTTCATTTGTTTTGCCATATAGACATGTGGGTATATTGATAAAGTAGACATTATGGACATTATTTATTTTATACAGTCACAGGTGGGCGGTTAGGAATTTTTATTCCTAACTGACCAACCAAGTGCACAAGGTGGGTGGTTAGGAACTTTTATTCCTAACTGACCAACCAGGTGGATAACTCAGGTGCTCGGTTGGGAATGGGGGAAATTTTCAAATATATCCTTAATTTAAAATACCGAAAATAGAATACAATGTGTCACTGTCACTCACACGTTTTGTTATAAGGCTTTAACTTATTTTAACTTATTTATACCCCCCCCCCCCCCCCCAACTAAGTGAAGCCGCAGTTGTAGCCGTAGGTCTGTTGGTCCTTGGGTATCCTTCTGAGGGTTTACCCGGGGCTCCCAACTGTAGGCTGTTATGTAGGATACGTGTCGTTTTTAGTCGGTAGGAGTCCGGCATAGTATCCATGTAGGATTTACCTCATGTTAAAACACTTTGATTCAGAGTTACAAAAGTACTACAATGGTCTAACGAAAAATCAAAAAAAAAATAACCACGAAGGCTAAGTCTTCTAACCTAACCTATCCGAGTCGGGATACTCTGAGTCGGGGTGTTAACCATTCACAGATATATAGCATCCATGTAGGATTTAAATCATGTTAAAAAAAAGGTATTTTGTGTTTGAACATTTTAGAATAAGGTATTTGATAATTTTTTTTATTTGGGTTTCGGTTATTCGACCGTAAGGCATTTTAAATTATTTATATTTTAAATATTTGCCTTTTGAATATTGATATTTCGATTTCGGGTATTTTGGGCTACGATATTTTGAGTTAAGGCATTATAATTTCTGGTATTGTGACGGTATACCCTACCTACACACGAATTTTACGAAGGTTCGAGTCCTTCGGCATGATTAAAAAATGTTTTTTTGGTATAAACTATATTTATACATACTTAAAACATGAAGTAGACACTAATCGGAAACTTAATTTGTTTCAAAGTTACAAAAATCAAACAAATCCCTGCGCGCCCATACCGCGGCTACGGCTAACCCTCATTGTGACGTCACACGCACCGCGTACATTGACTTCCAGTGATAGAAACGGCCTGAGTTCATTGCTAAATATCTCCGTAAGTAATAGTCCGATTTAGGTAATTCAAAAAGATATATCATTCTGATGTCCTAGCTAGAGAATGGCGGGGATACATTTTTTTTGGAATTTGCTATACCTTTATTGATCCTCATTGCCAATTGATCGTGTCGGGACCCCTTAAAAGTGTTCTCTCGCGGAGATTCTCGCCGAAAATTCTATAATGCTTCCTCCACATTACTCGCAAAGTTGAACAACTTGGCCGACGAACTTCGTTCAACTACACGAGTAATGTGGAGGAAGCGTATGAGCCCCCTTTGAACTGTCAATGTCAACTATCGAGTGAAGTGACAATTTTGACATTAAATTAATTAAAATATTTTTCGTTTCATGTTTTCGGTTTATCTCTTTATGTTTTTATTAATTATTATCATTTAATCGTGAGTCGTGTAAATAAGATATTATTTTGTCAGTGCAAGATAAGTAATATTGAAGGTACGACTTCTTGTTTAAGTATAAAGAGTCAATAAATAACTTTATTTTGTTTGCGGCTTTTTAAAACTAATTATTAGATTTTATTGATAATGACATAGAAACAATATAAACTAAGTTCTTAGTTTAATTGTAACGTTGTTTCGATTACTTTTTGGTAATAAATTTAGTGTTAATAAAAGTAACTTGTATTTTAAACCATAAGGTACCTATGTAGGTGGGTACCTGTATCAGTGAAAAGTTAGCTAAGTACCTACAAACATCTTGCTCATTGCATCATTTAATTCGCAAATATAAACACAACAGAAATTTCTTGGTACCGAAACCTAGACCACATTCTAAATGGGACATTTTGCACAATCTTTGATTTTAATACTACCAATATTGTAAATCTGAAAGTTCTAACTGTTGAATGGATCTGGCTGGCTTAGTACTGGGACAAATTTTTATCCCTGGAATATGTTCTTATGGGATGCGGAAGCTGGAACTGGAACAAAATTGTAATGCCGTGGTCATCAGCTCATAAAGCAAAGGTGTTAAAACTACAAGTTTTACTTGAGAAGTAAAACATCTCATAAAATATAAATAGGTACTTAAATGAAACATTAATTAATTTATGTAAACGAAAGATAAAAGATTTTTAAACAATTGATGAAGTCAATCACTAATGCATTGACATAGAGACAGAATGCCTATGTGGAAAAGAAGCATAAACAGATCCATTATCTATGTATACAACTTATGTGTACTTTGTTCCACAACTCTTTTCACAATTTAACACAACCTTACCAGTTTCGCCTTACGTCATTATTAGAGAGGGTTTAACCACTCTAAACCCCAAACCTACTTGAATGGGTTGCAAATCCCAAGCGTCGTTGGGGTGTTTCCCCCTGTGCGCCCTGTGGACCCGGCGCCACACGGAGAATCTATGGAATGCTAAGAATAAGGTCTCTGCTAGTTATCTTTCATAATGCCATAAACCAAAACAGGTCAGGTTACAATTTTCCTTTAACTGCCGTCAAATTTGGGGAATTTGATTTAAGGCATTTTTAGATTCATGCCTGGTAGCCTCGCCATATTTAGTTAGAAACGTCCTCCCTTCTAAAACTATGTATTTCTTCATGCCACCAGAGCAATAAAAGAGATTGAGATGTTCATTTTTTTCTAAAAACCAAAGGGGTTTTGTATAAAAGGTTTTTTTTTGTTAAATTTGGGTGGACCAAATATGTTGCTTAGGACTTTGACTTAGTATATTGTATTATTGTTGTGCTCATTTGTTACTGAAAGGTTGGGATGTCCTCCCTCGCAAGACTAGGTGTCTAATTCCACACTCCTGTGCTCCTATAGCAAGCCATTTTAAGAGTTCTTCACTGTTCCAACAATGCTTAGCAATGTGCTAGGCAGTGTGTGAACACTTTGGCCTTGACACATATTGGTGACACTTGGACCATTGGCTCATTGGATCTTGCCAAGGCAAACCCAAAGTATGTATACAGCTACCATGTACCGACAGCTACTGTGGTCTCCAGCCTTTCCTGCAAGAGGTACGACTTTCTTTTAACTGCTGTCGATTTTGGGGGCGGGAGGAGACTGGGGGGGGGGAAGTGTGGGGTATCGACTGTCCCAAAACGGAATAGTTGCGGAATCCCCCCCCTCTTTTAAGATAATTTAATTCTGAGCAAATTTTCCCTATTTTAATGGTTATAATGTCGATTTTATGAGGGAAGGGGCTAGGGTAAGTTTTGGGAGGGATCTACTATCCCCCCCTCATCCTAAAAGAATTAATTGCGGGCCACCCATTTTGAGAATCTTAATATTTTTCTAAGAAAAATTTTCAAATTGCAGGCGATGATATTAATTTAGCAAGTTCGAAAACAAAACATAAGTTTCAACGGAACAACTGGGAATAATCGGATAATTCTTGGTAGCGTAGGGGTTGGTATCTCTCATAGGAGTCAGAAAATATAGGAGGACTGATTCAGAGGGATTCCTGTATCAATTTTGGCTCTGCAACATCTCCGGCGCTGCGGAGCAGCCTCTGCGCCCTTTCGTAACAAATCACAGGCATCGAACGAGCCGAAGCTGCGGAGGCGAGGATAATTTAACCTATCTGTAAAAAAATTATCAACCCCCAACTCGGCGGCAGTTAAATGAAAACTGAGCCAGAGGTCTTACCACTCATGCCTTACATTAACTGTGCTTGGTGGACCCAGCTTTCCATTCCTCCATGACCTAGCTACAGCTGGAAATGCTGCTCCATGCATCACTCTCCAATCTCCTTCCCCAGACGAGAATTGCGCCACAAATTCATGGCCGCGTCATCCCATGGAAACCTTCTCACGGCTAGAATACGTTCTTTCAAAATAACTGTGAGGTATTCATTTATAACCGACTAACCGTTAATAGCGAAGTGAAGCATTGCAAAGTTAATACTGCATACAATGTCTAAGGAACATCCTCATAGACCCACCGGCAAGAGGCGTCCGACACCTAGTTGGACAACAGTTGCAATGGCACTTAGAATTACGTGTTCCCCACCGTCCATCTAGCTAGAAAACACGTACTCCTTAGCTCGAATCTGACGCTTACACATCTACAATGAGACTGAATCTTGTAGGTAGCCCAGCCTGGCCTAGAACTGTTTGGGTGAATAGACCCTCGAATTTGGTGACTGGCACGACTTTATAACCTAGAATGTGGCATTCATCTCGAGCTCGGGATCTCAAGCTACTCGGAAATCTCTTAATATTATTTTCTTGTGTGTACGATCCGACCGCCTACGCCTGTGCTGCCTCATTTCATCATAACAGCAACCTGCAGAAAATGACGGCTCACTCTGAAAGGCAAACCCACGACAAGAGTTGCTGAATGCATTTTTAATGTCGTACCAACTTTCCCTCTGCCGTGGTATAACTAAAACGCCGTTATGTAACATTTTGTCGATTTTTACTTTTTGATGCTATCTTAGTCAGAAAAAAAATCTCTATCGATCTGTATTTACAGTATTTTCCTAACTAGAATAGTTACTGAAATAATAAACGTAAGAAAGCCGTTATATGATTTTATTTTACTTGTGTATTATTCAAAAATGCCGTAAAGTGACTTTGTTAATCTATATAGCCGCTAAAGTTCAATAAAATCAAATATTAACAAAAAAAAACTTAAGATTGTTTCGCTAGATTGCGGTTAACGAATTTTAATTCACTTTAATGTGATTAAAGTACTTTTACTGCTTTATAGTTACTCAAGATTTGAAACAGAAATTTAAGCTATATTGAGCTATAATTCCGTTAACTGAAAAGGTTAGACATAAATGTGTTTAAAGATCCTTAACGACTTTATAGTTTAACTTTATTGTAAAAAAAATTACGATTAATTCATCGTTATGCGCCAGTTAGCGATGTTTCACCGATGTAAATATGGCTAGGATATTACACTTAAAAGCGGTAAAATGACATTAGCTGCATTTAAGTCTACCATATAGCCAGTTCAGACCGTTTATTATTTAGCTTAAACGACTCTATGTGTTGTAACGGCGTTTTAGTCATTTATTATTGTAGTTTTTTAAAGAATATTATTGGACATTGTTGTTTCTTGTCAGTTTTACACTAAAATGCCGTTACGCTATGCATAGCGGCGTTTAAGCTTATACCCTCTGAACTCTTTGTATTAGAGATGTTAAACTAAAACGCATAAAACGTTTTTTATATAAAAATATATTCTAAGTACTAAAATTCATAAATCGCATTAAAAAGTACTCCAATTTACCTATCTTTTGATATTTTTAATTCTGAGTTATGAGTTGTCATTAATGAGTAACATCAATTTAAAGTTTTTCTCATGTTTCTCGCGCTTATTTCAAAAAGTGCTTTCGGTAGATAACGGCATTCTAGTTATACTACGGCAGCCCTGCCAATCTGCTTCCTCTGGTGGTTCACACGAAGTACTCTACGTGACGTTACGATTATAATTCCTTGAAAGAGGTTACATATCTCATTTAGTTCATAACACTATGGAATAAGCTCACAAGGTAAAGAAAGAAAGATTACAAAGAACTTGCAAAATATGAAATTGCCGTCGGTCATTGATATACGCCTATTCCGGGCGTTCATGAATAGTCAAATGACCCCTATTCTTTACCAATTGAAGATAATAAAATTCATCAATTGAATTGGCATTGTAAAGAAACTGAGGCGGACAAAACTTGAAAATCACCACTAATTAAACCTATACATTTATTTGTCTCACTGGCCTCACGGTATCTCTATGATTGCACTGACCTCTGCTCTGTGCCGTTTATTATCAATAAGGTATGAAGGAGCCAGAATTATTGTATTTACTCAGGCTCCTGCACTCGAAACTTAGGTGCGTCTGTAGTGATTAAAAAAAAAACCGGTTTATACTTTTTTTAGGCCGCAAATGTGAATAGTGATTGTTTGGAAGTACTGTGTTAAGTGAACTGTTGTTTTACGGTTAAAGTAAAGGTAATATACTTATCAGTCTGTTATTCTAAAACAAATACCTATGTATTGTTTATTTATCTCGTATATTTATGTGGTCTGTCGCGATCGGCAGCTTTACGATAGTAATTTGGTATCGCTACTAAAACTATTAGAAGAAGCCCTCGAAGCCGTTGTTGATTAGGTGCCTACCTATAGCAGGCCTCCGTCACTCTCTACAAGTCGTTTTATAAGCACCTACTCCTAAGTATTATGACGCAGAACTAACGTGGCCGACCGGCAGAGGGCTGCCACACGCCAGACCGAGCGAAGTGCGCACAACCAATGTACATTTCCCGAGTAAAATAATATTTCGATTAATTTAGTCTTGCTTTTTTTTCATCTTACTTCTTACTAATATTCTAAAATTAATTGCGAAAGTGTTTGAGTGCGGATGTGTAGACCTGTGAATGTTTGTTACTCTTTCACGCTCTAACGGCTCAACGGATCTGGCTGATATTTGATACAGGGATAGATTGTAGTCTGGAATAACACATAGGTTACTTTTTATCCCGGGAAAAAGTTCCCATTGGAAGCGGGAAAAGGAACAAACTTTTACGCGGGCTAAGCTGCGAGCATCAGCTAGTTATAATATAATTCTTATGTAAAGAAGAAGAAGTTATAAAATATTATTAAGTTTTTTTTTCAGACACTGTGTTTATTGTTTTTTGTAGTTATATGTATTTTTGTTACGTGCTTACAACCCTAATGTTGTCAATAGTTGTCACTCGATGACGCAATCATACGGTGTGCGCACGAATCTCGACTCTCGGGATACGTCGTAGAGCATGTTTTCCACTGTAGCGATATGTCATAGCTAATATTTTTGAGTTTAAGTATGGGAGTGATGTATCTGTTACGTAGTAACTATTATTTAATCTGTGCCTATAGTATAGAAAGTGAGACGACCTTCAGTAGCAGTGTACAACTTTTTATTTTCAATTGCAATCTGCATAATTAGTCCTGCCTTTTTCCTGAAGGGTTAGCCAGAGGCATGCTATACACCCCTACTCCTACACTTTCACCAAACAATGGCCTATTGCTTTGTTGAAATGGACACAGGCAGGTTGTGGTTATCTTTTGTTAAAATATTTTAAACCATCCATAAGCCTTTGAACTTGGCTAGCCATGTTACTGTCAGCCAAGACCAACGAACTTGCGGTAGTTAGACGTTGCTAGACGGCGCTATGTATAAACAAAAAAAATGGCTGTGACATACGGACGGACAGACAGACAGACATGACGAATCTATAAGGGTTCCGTTTTTTGCCATTTGGCTACGGAACCCTAATAAAAACCGGCCAAGTGCGAGTGCGACTCGTGCAAGGACGGTTCCGTACCAAAAAATGGTAAAGGATCACGCTCCCCTAGCACCCTAAAATATTCCTTATTATTATATTACTACCTGTTGCCCGCGACTTCGTACGCGTAAAAATTATGTTATAATACCAATTTGATTGCTCTCTGTGTAGCCCCTAGGATATGTAGCGTGATAATATATAGCCTATTTGAAGACCCTACCCGTACGCGTGAAAATTATGTTATAATACCAATTTGATTGCTCTCTGCTTAGCCCCTAGGATATGTAGCGTGATAATGTATAACCTTTTTGAAGACCCTACCCCTAGTTATTATTTGTGCAAATTGAATCAAATCTATTGAGTATTTATCGAGATCCTTCCGGACAAAGCAAAGCAAACAGACACAAAATTTTTAACTATATTTTCGGCTTCGGTATTTTATGTTGAACACCCAGCGAGTATTTTTTTTTAATATTTCCAATGTACAGTTTTGACTTTTCTTTCATTTCATTATACCTATGTATAGATATAAGCCCCCTTAAATATTACTTATTATTTTTCTGAATTTAGTATTTGTTGTACTTATAGCGGCAGTGTAGGTGTAGTGGGGCCCTACCAACACCATCGGGCCCAAGTCAACCTCACGTGCAAGCTCGTGCACCTGCTGAACAACGGACGAGGCTCTGACGGCGGCGGTCCATTTCAACACGGCGATGGGCTCACCACCTGTCACGTGGGACCGAATTGTACACGGTGAAATGTGGGCCGGTATAGGCCTCTGCCTACCCCTTCGGGGATAGAGGCGTGAGTATATGTATGTATGTATGTATAGCGGCAACAGAAACACAGCCTCGTGACGCAGGACAGACAGACAGACGGCCAGCGAAATCTCATGAATAGAGTCCCGTTTTTTACCGTTTGGGTACGGAACCCTAAAAAGTGCCCCACAATATTCATTTAGGTATTTATTTTATTAAGGGGCTACATTACTCTACGTTGGTAGGTACTCGACAGGGTCTACATTTGGGATAGGGTTGGTGACGCGTTTATAACCTGTTAATAACATAAGTAAAGTTTGTATGAAAAAATCCTTCATGAAAACCAGTTACAAAACTCCGGTATTCCTAGACGGCCGAAGCGACAACCCTGACTTGTCTATATTTTATTTACCTGCTAGCTGACGCCCGCAGCTCCGCCCGCGTCAAGTTTTGTTTCCTTTTCCGCTTCCCGTGAGAACTTATTCCCAGGATGAAAAGTAGCCTATGTGTTATTCCAGACCCATATCTACCCCTGTACCGAATTCAGCTAGATCCGTTCAGCCGTTCGAGGTTCGACCGTGAAAGAGTAACAAACATCCACACATCCACACTCACAAACTTTCGCATTTATATTACCTACTAGCTGATGCTCGCAGCTTCGCCCGCGTAAAATTTGTTCCCGCGGGAACTTCTTCCCAGTATAAAAATTAAAAAGTAGCCTATATGTTATTCCAGACTATGTATCTCTGTATCAAATTTCAGCCCGATCCGTTCAGCGATTTGAGCGTGAAAGAGTAACAAACATCCACACTCACAAACTTTCGCATTTATAATATGGGATATTTTTAAATGCACATCTGTTTAATTTTTCTGCACACTATGTAACTCCACTAATTTACTGAATGCAAACCAGAAAATTAAATGCTCAGCAAAAAAACCAATTGATTACATAACTAAACATGTTCTACTTAAAAAACTTATATGTTACTCAGAACGAGATGACCTTTTTAATCGAATTCATACCAAAAATGTGGTTCGTACATCGAATATATGATTTGTGAAACAGAAATTCGAATTGTTTATCAAAAATACTAACTTGCACTCAAAATTATACAATCTAATAACGGAATAGGTTTGGTTAGGTTAGACTTTTATTTTTTTTATCAATAAAATTTAATTTTGTAGAGGTGACTGATTAAATTGGGGTTTTACTTAGAATAAACGATGTTCCTAAAAGTAAATTAGGCGATGGTTTTCCTTAAAAAAGTTTTAATATTTTTGTTGAACTAAGGAATTATTAGATATACAATTTTGATAATAGTTATACGTTCAGTAAAACAGTTCTGTAAATACCATTAAGCAGTATAATGAATTTGATTTATTAGTGTGCAAGTCAGTAATTTTGGTTTAACTTTGAAATACACTCGAGAGCAATGAATCCGGGTCACTTAAAGAATGTTAAAAATCTCGGAAACTAAAAATGATAGGTTAATGCAATAAATTGTATTTAATAGACAATGTAATACTCCTTAAATGAAAGTAAAAAAAATATGAGTCACCATACATTTTATTAACACAAAATTACATAAAGAAAAAACTGCCGATCTCTCCTTAAAACAAAAATAGGAAACATGAAATTTTTGAACTTTATTACGATTTTCTTGAATTTTAATACTTCGTATTGCCTCCTCGTGCTTCCATTACTGCGTTTACGCGGTTTGGCATGCTGTACACCAAGTTCCTTATACGATTTTGGGGAATATTCTCCCATTCCTCTGTGAGAGCAATTTTGAGCTCACGAAGCGTGATTGGGGGAGGGTTTCGTTGTTTTACGCATCTGCCTAGCTCGTCCCAAGCATTCTCGATCGGGTTGATATCCGGGCTGCGCGCTGGCCACTCCATACGAGTAATGTTCATCTCTTGAAGGTAGTCATTCACAATCCTACCTGTATGAGGTCGGGCATTGTCATGCATAAATATAGCATCCTCACCTAAATTGACCATAAATGGACCAACGTGATCATTGAGGATTTCTTCCACATATCTTACGCTAGTTAAAGAGCCGTTTTCTATGATCACCAGCTCTGTGCGACTTTCAGAAGAAATTCCGGCCCACACAAGTACAGACCCACCACCGTAGGCTACTTTTTCTTCGATGCATGCTTGCTTGAATCTTTCCCCTGGTCTTCGATACACTCTGTGTCTTCCATCGTGCTTGTAGAGCATAAATTTTGATTCGTCGGAGAACATAACTTTTGACCAATCTTCAATACTCCAATTTACGTGGCTCTGGGCATACCTTAGTCTCGAAATACGATGCCCACGCTCCAGTTTAGGGCCGTTTGCAGGTCTAAGGGGTTTTAAGTTAGATTCAGCAAGCCGACGTCTTACTGTCCATGCACTTGGGTTACTTCCTCCGAGGCGTCGAAACTGATTGGTGAGTTCAGTTCCTGTGAGAAAGCGATTTCGAAGCATGGTGTTCACCAAGTATCGGTCTTCTCGTGCTGCGGTACACCTGGTTCTGCCCGTTCCTGGTCTGCGTAGGTTAGAACCAGTTTCTTCGTAACGTCGGAGAACTCTTTGTACTGTTGACAGCGACACACCGACAGTCCTGGCTGTATCGCGCTGACTCCGGCCGGTTTCCAGCATTGTAAGTATTCTGGTGCATTCTTCAGGCGTAAGCGACATAATTTCAGCTTGATTAATGAATATAGAGCACTATCAACATGGTTTATGTACCCACATAAATGACAGATTACAAACAAAAGCAACACCAAATGCTGTAATTTCGTAGTTCCATCTTCGAAAGTGGCCCTTTTTCAAATTTCATTTTTTTATGATATAACTTTACAATAACTAAGAAGTTTTAATACCTTCATTTAAGGAGTATTACATTGTCTATTAAATACAATTTATTGCATTAACCTAGCATTTTTAGTTTCCGAGATTTTTAGGATTCTTTAAGTGACCCGGATTCATTGCTCTCGAGTGTATTTAGTTTAGAAAAAGAGAATATATATATTTTTTTTTATAAGTGAAATATTCACGGACATTTCACACAACGCTATCTGATCCCAAAGTAAGCTAGGAATAACCTGCTTGTGTTATGGGTATCAGACCACGGATATTAATACTTATATACTTTTAAATACATACATATTATACATAGAAACACCCAGACTCTTGAGACAAACATTTATGGGTCACACAAATATTTGTCTCCGGTGGGAATCGAACCCACGACCTCCACGGTATCACTAGCGACCGCGCCACAGAGGCAGTCAAAAATCTAAAATGTGTCTAATATACAGATATCGATTTAAATACATGCCTTATAATATTAGTAAGAAGTATGAAGTAAGATTAGGGATATTTACTACAATTCAGAGCTGCGATTTCAGAACTCACTTGTTGCGTCTTGCTGATAACACTAAGTTCTGAAGACGGAACTAATTAGTCATATTTCATTTTAATAATTATGAATGAGATAAATTTTAATTGAGTCTGTTGATGTCTCCGGTCTTACATTGGACTCTGGAATAAATACAACAATAATTCTGTACGATAATACAGCCTATCTTTCCGGTTATATGTTGTACCTATTTAATTAGACACATTTTACATTTTTGGTAATACTAAAGATACCTACTAGGTACATTTTAATAAGTAGGTAGGTACAACACGGCGGAAATATAGATATTTCCGCCGTGTATCTGCGAACCTGGCTTCCCCTCGCGCTTCCCCGCACCAACTCCGTTTTCGCCTATGTAGTATAACCCGCACGCGATTGAATGGTATGGTATTTGACAAGATTCCGCACATTCTCGTTGCGCGCGGATTATGCCGTACAGTTTACATGACGTCATAAGCCAGGTTCGCAGAGAGAACTCTAGATACTTTTTAGCGCAGCGTATGTGAGTTTTTCGCTTCTAAATGTATTTTTTTAAAAGTACGTTTACTTGATTATACTGAGCCCTGGTTTAATTCTTTCAAGGGCGCCCTCGGGGGTCGAGGCTATAGGCATCATTTGGTTTTAGCCGATAAGAGCTCGGCATGACATCTCATCATGAAAGATTTGATTAAACTACCAAATTCATTCATTGGCTAGAAATAACACTCGTTTTAAACATTTTTGCTATAAAAAAAGAATGTATAAGGATATAGGTACGCCTGCCTCTTTTATCTTCGTACGTTTTTAAAAGTAAACTTTTTCTCATTTCCAGAAATGGAGCTGGTAGCTCTAGCAAAGGATATATTGCAGAGTATCGCAGAGACTACGGCGAGCTATCGATTTGGCCAATCTATTCTGAGACACCTGGACCGGACACTTTGGGTAGTTGAAAAGTGTGCCCGTTGGGCAGTCCCACCTCCATGTAAGTATAGAAATTATCTGCATTAGACGTACCTACATACCTATTTAATTTCTAAAAAGTCTGGTGCTAATTCACGGATTTTTCAGCCTAGGGAACGTACCTACATTGAGATCAAAAGTATTTCTTACAAGATTTCAATTTCATCAACTTTTCCTGCAAGTGGCGGACCCACTCCAACCTATAGATTAGAAGAGCGTGTGAGACAGAAGGCAATCTCTTTCATCAATCTATACTAATTTTATAAAGAGGAAAGATTTGTTTTTTTTTTGTTTGTTTGTTTGTTTGTTTGTAACGAATAGGCTCTAGAACTACTGGACCGATTTGAAAAATTCTTTCACTGTTGCGAAGCTACACTCTTTGCGGTGAACATAGGCTATATTTTATTCCCGTATTCCCACGGGAACGGGAACTACACGGGTGAAACCGCGTGACGTCCGCTAGTACAAAAATAAAAACCAAATAACAACTGCTGCTCCCAGCGAAATGGTTGAAAGCTTGGCTTTTACGCTCAGATAAAGTAGAAGTTTGTACTATATAAATAGGTACTCATTGCGTTATCTCCCGTTTACGCGTGATATAATGTTTCCAATACAAAAATATTTTTCTTTATTTTCACTAAGGTCATTGCATATCATCACACCACATACACACACACTGATACGTAATAGCTGTATTTCGTAATAGCAGGTGATTAAATCGGTTTGTTATTGTTTGAGAAAGACAAATGTATGACGAAGATGAAAATAAAAAAAATATAAAGATAAATTATTAACTGTACTCAAGCTGGTACCTACTCCGAGCGAGGACTACGGCTACGACTTATTAAATCTCTAGTAGAGGTGGAGGTAGTAGATAGTAGTAGTGCCTCTCTAGTAGAGTGGAGCCTCTAGATCAGTGGTGGGCAAACTTTTTTAACGGGGGGCCAGAAATATAGAAAACTTACCAAGTGCGAGTCGGACTCTTGCTAAGAGAAGTCCGTACAAAAAAGAAACCCCCCTTAATTTCCTCCTTTTTTCTGATTTTGGTATTTGTTGTTATAGCATAGCTGGAGTGACATTGATGGATAAACAAAGAAATTGTGTGATTAGGGAACATTGCGGCTTGACAGAAGATGTAGTGACTAAGATAGAAAAAGGGATGCTCAGATGGTTCGGACATGTGAAGAGAATGAACGAAAACAGACTGACAAAAGAGATTTATAAGGCGAGAGTGAATGGACAATCTGGTAGGGGCCGACCGCGTCGCACTTATGTCGACCAAATTGGACACCAGGAGTACCCTTAATCGGAGAGCATGTATGAAAACACTTATGAAAGTAGAAGAAGCGAAAGTGATATGTCAGGATCGTGGCAAGTGGAAAACCATAGTCTCTGCCTACCCCGTTGGGAAACAGGCGTGATGTTATGTATGTATGTATGTTGTTATAGCGGCAACAAAAATACTCTCTCTAGCTATCACGGTTCTTGAAAAACAGCCTCGTGACGGAAAGACAACCCAGATAGAGGGATGTCGAAGTCTCGTGAATAGGGCCGTTTTTACCCTTCGGATATCGAACCCTAAAAATGTATTTTGTGCTTAACTTTTGATCATAAGAAATAAAAAAAATACAGTAAACTTGAAACACTTGTACAAATGTTAAAATTAGAATTTAACTGGTATTTGCAAGGCCCTGCCATGGTAGGCGTGTAGGATGTAGGAAATTGCTTCTTATGTCCCTTATTTCAAATGCAAGTTTGTGTTGTGACGAAGTAACTTTAGCAGCGCTAAAAGGTGTTTCAACAGTAAGTCAGTTTGCGATTGAGTTGTTCAGCAATTTCATGGTCGAAAAAGTCTGTTCATTTCACCGTCTTCACCTATATGTTTATTGCTCTACTTACAAAGTAGAATCTACATAATACTTCTGGACCGTCAAAATATAATTATCACGGGCCATATACCAGGTGCCGAAGGACCATCGGCGGGCCGGATGAAATACTTCCCCGGGCCGTACTTTGCCCATCACTGCTTTAGATTCATAAGAAATAAATAGATTGAGTCAAACCTCGGTTCTGTGCTTTCTTATAGCATGAAGGACCGATCGGAGATTTGACTAGTCTTGACTCGTAGAAGCTTTTGAGGCCTAAATGGCAGGTCTTTAGCGCATACTTCGAGTTGTGTTAGTTTTTCGCAAACTTGGAAAAAGAAGATGCTGGTTCTCACCCAAAAGGAGAGGCGCTTTGAAGTTTAACGGTCCCCTTAATTGACTAGTGACTGTTAGTTAATAGTATACAATAGATCATCTATAACCTTCTTCGACTGCCTCGGTGGCGCAATCGGTAGTGTAACCGCCTGCTTCGCTTGAGGTCCTGGGTTCGATTCCCGGGTCGGTCCAAATATTTGTGTGACCCACAAATGTTTGTTTCGGAGTTTGGGTTTTTCTATGTGTGTATTTAAAAATATATCTCCCATAGCACAAGCTTATATTAGCTTAAAAAAGCTTAAAAATATATAATATTCTTCCAGTGGACGAAGACGACCGCCCTCAGCCGGAGCTTGTGCGACCGTTACCATGGGTGTTCTTCTTAGCCTTAATAGTGGCGCTCCGTATTTCCAGGGAGTCCATTTCGTTACTCAATCTTCTCATGGGAAAACCGCCTTTGAGATCAGCAGATGTGGTGAGTGTTTGTCTATTGCTATGGCCATATTATAGGATGAATACCTAATCTATACGTAGAACTATATGCAGCACCCATAAGTAACTCTGTGTAAGGCATAGGTACTGATTGCAGAACTGACTGCCGATGGGGCCAAAATGAATGTTTGTAAATGTCTATTGGCGAGAGAAGACCGAACTTTGTTGGGATTTTTGAGCGAGACCTATGCCCAGCAGTGTGGTTATAGCACAGGGCGGAAACTCCATACAAAAATGTTCGTTTTCACGTACACTAATATACTCGTATCGTTATGTGAATGCTTGAATCAAGCCTGAATATGTGTGAGAGTATACTAGGGTCACTAGCTATGGAAACAAAATAATAAGGAACAGAACGCAATCTCATGTATGTGGGTACTTTTTTTCAAACCTACCCTCGGCTAAGCACAAATTAAACCAAAGCAATTGCACAAAGTACGTAGGTAGTAATCTTTTGCGGAGGGTTGGGGAAGCTTACTCAGTGGGAGGCAGGGAGTTGCCGATCTGTATGTAATACTATTATATTATCTTTGGTTATAGCTAACATGATAACGATGTAAAAAGATGTGACTGATAGCGGACACTCTGACAATTGTCTTTTGTCAATATTTCAGGTTATGTTTCTCCAAAGCAAAAGGCGTTACCTCCGCACGCTCAAGTACCAAGGTAACCGCATAATGCGGGCGCGTACAAGCGGCTCTCGACGTAGGCAATCCTGGTGGAACGCACTGCAATCGTTGTTCGATTTCACGATGTGCTTCCGCCGTCATTCGCCGCGCTATAGGAACAATAGGAACAATAATACCACCAGGGTTAGCAATAATGATGAAGTTCTGGTGAGTATTTAACTTTCAAGACATTATTGTGTAGTATTTCTTAAAAAATACTTTTTTCATATTAAAATTCTAGTGGTATCCTTAAGCAGCCAACTCCTTGTCATCTCCTAATCTTAAAAAAAAAAATCGGCCAGTAAAAAGGTACCAGATTTAACCAGAAAATAGCTATTGGAGTTCTAGCAATACAAACAGGGAGACGTGTTCATTGAGTCGTTCTATCTGCAAAAATCGTCCGACCTCTGAATTTGAACGTAGATTGTGATACTTTTGAATTTTATGGTCCTTGATCAGCCCATACTTTGCAATTGCCTAATCTTGAAGAAACAGCCCTAAATAAAAGAACCAGATTAACATAAGTATTTAGTCTATAGCTACGTTGAAGTAGACAGGCGCTGGTGGTGGTTGAAAATTTTCTGCCTCCCAAAATGGCTTCATCTCCTTTTTTCTCTCCTTACTATACTGATAAAACGGGCTTAACCATGAATGAAACTTATATAATTTGTAGGTAGTAAAACGCCACAAACGTTCACGCAGCGAAACTGGCACTGTAGCAACTAGCAGTGAAACGTCTATGGAAAGGCTTATTGAAAAGATGATGGTCGATCTCGACGCTGAGTCAGATGAGGATGCCAGCTTCACTGTAAGTACTTATATTATTCTTAGTCTTTTTCCAACTAGTGAAGATTCGATTGGCGTGTTCCTCTCAGTTTTGGTCCTGAATTGTATAGATATCGCAAAAAAAAATTGTATTCTTGAGCGCTCAAAAGTTGGCAATGTACACCATTGCGCACGCTTTTTTGATATTATATCTGGACAACCGCAATCGAGTGTTCTGCCAACTTGATTTAGTCCTAATATTGTTTAGTATCGAACCAATGCCCTAATCGAAAAAATACACCTAGAAACGGAGTTTTGCAGTACCGATTTAATCCATGACAGCTTTAACCAAAAAAGATGAGCATATATATCGCAGATATGTACTATGAAAAACTGAATAATTGACGTTGACGTTGTTGTTGTATTTTTCTTGTTGTTGTTTTAGTTTAACTGCTATTTTGTTTTCACGTTAGTGTTATTGTCATTCTTTGTTTTTTGTTTCGGTTGAGGCGAAGACTATTCAGCCATAATGCCCGGAACTATGTTTTTTTCCTGGTACCTATGTTTTTTCATTTTGTTTTGTGAGCAACCTTTTTTATTTTTATTATTTTAATTGTATTTCCTATTTAATATATATAGACTGTTGTGTCGTCATCATGTCCCTACTGGCCTCCTCTGAAAATCAGCGCTGTCATCATGCTTGCCATGAGAGAGCATTAAGCTGAGAGGAGGCCCTATTCTGCATAATGGTGACGGTTCATATCCGAGTATTATTTATAGTTTCCATATAAAGAAAAGTTTTATTTTGTCCTCTAGTTAAGTATACCTAATTCTACTTAATTTAATTATGTAATACGTCACCAATGTTTTGTGGAATAAAACACTTTTTTGTTTGTTGTTTTTTTTTTTGAATATAATTACGGTTAAGCTCTCACTGCTGTGCTGCAGTCAACTTTTGGTCAATCTTTAGACGCCGCTGGATCTACACTCGAGAGCAATGAATCCGGGTCACTTAAAGAATGTTAAAAATCTCGGAAACTAAAAATGATAGGTTAATGCAATAAATTGTATTTAATAGACAATGTAATTCTCCTTAAATGAAAGTAAAAAAAATATGAGTCACCATACATTTTATTAACACAAAATTACATAAAGAAAAAACTGCCGATCTCTCCTTAAAACAAAAATAGGAAACATGAAATTTTTGAACTTTATTACGATTTTCTTGAATTTTAATACTTCGTATTGCCTCCTCGTGCTTCCATTACTGCGTTTACGCGGTTTGGCATGCTGTACACCAAGTTCCTTATACGATTTTGGGGAATATTCTCCCATTCCTCTGTGAGAGCAATTTTGAGCTCACGAAGCGTGATTGGGGGAGGGTTTCGTTGTTTTACGCATCTGCCTAGCTCGTCCCAAGCATGCTCGATCGGGTTGATATCCGGGCTGCGCGCTGGCCACTCCATACGAGTAATGTTCATCTCTTGAAGGTACTCATTCACAATCCTGCCTGTATGAGGTCGGGCATTGTCATGCATAAATATAGCATCCTCACCTAAATTGACCATAAATGGACCAACGTGATCATTGAGGATTTCTTCCACATATCTTACGCTAGTTAAAGAGCCGTTTTCTATGATCACCAGCTCTGTGCGACTTTCAGAAGAAATTCCGGCCCACACAAGTACAGACCCACCACCGTAGGCTACTTTTTCTTCGATGCATCGATCTTGCTTGAATCTTTCCCCTGGTCTTCGATACACTCTGTGTCTTCCATCGTGCTTGTAGAGCATAAATTTTGATTCGTCGGAGAACATAACTTTTGACCAATCTTCAATACTCCAATTTACGTGGCTCTGGGCATACCTTAGTCTCGAAATACGATGCCCACGCTCCAGTTTAGGGCCGTTTGCAGGTCTAAGGGGTTTTAAGTTAGATTCAGCAAGCCGACGTCTTACTGTCCATGCACTTGGGTTACTTCCTCCGAGGCGTCGAAACTGATTGGTGAGTTCAGTTCCTGTGAGAAAGCGATTTCGAAGCATGGTGTTCACCAAGTATCGGTCTTCTCGTGCTGTGGTACACCTGGTTCTGCCCGTTCCTGGTCTGCGTAGGTTAGAACCAGTTTCTTCGTAACGTCGGAGAACTCTTTGTACTGTTGACAGCGACACACCGACAGTCCTGGCTGTATCGCGCTGACTCCGGCCGGTTTCCAGCATTGTAAGTATTCTGGTGCATTCTTCAGGCGTAAGCGACATAATTTCAGCTTGATTAATGAATATAGAGCACTATCAACATGGTTTATGTACCCACATAAATGACAGATTACAAACAAAAGCAACACCAAATGCTGTAATTTCGTAGTTCCATCTTCGAAAGTGGCCCTTTTTCAAATTTCATTTTTTTATGATATAACTTTACAATAACTAAGAAGTTTTAATACCTTCATTTAAGGAGTATTACATTGTCTATTAAATACAATTTATTGCATTAACCTAGCATTTTTAGTTTCCGAGATTTTTAGGATTCTTTAAGTGACCCGGATTCATTGCTCTCGAGTGTATATGACATTGTGCAAGCCTACATTGCACTGCAAACGATCTCCAAGCCAGACTGGGTGTGTCCCGTGAATCATAGACGTTTTCCAATATTGAATAAGTTATACTTGAAAATTTACATATTAAGAAGAGGAGTTGTCTTCCATCCCGCTGATTTCTTCAAGAAAAAAATCGATAAACTTCCACTCTGTTGGCAAAGATTCGTAGGTTACTTCGTGATCTAGACTAGATAATTTAAGCGAAGAATAAATGGTCGGAAAAGAACAATGTTCCAGATTAAATCACCAAATCAGAAACTAGCATAATATCAAGCATTTCAATCTCTTGTAACAATGTTTCATGGTGATTTGTATTAGAGATAGTATATAAGATCATTGTAAAATTGGCCTTTTCAATAATGGTATTACCCTTTGCATCTAAACCTAGAACGTGAATAGGATGACGTGACGTGTCGCGAACTATACTCGCAAATTTTGGTTACAGTTGACCAACGCAACAAGTCCAAAAAGCGATCGCTCAGATTTCACTCAAGACTCCGATCAGGACACTGCCTTTTACAATAACACTTCAGATATTTCAAACGAAAGCGAAAATAATGCCAGCGATCAGAACGCTGATATGAACGAAGCCAGTTCACAGATAGAGAATAACAATTCTATGTCAGATAAAAACAATTCAATACCGGAGAAAACGAGCTCTCAATCAGAGAAAACCAATTCAACACCGGAGAAAACTGATTCTCCATCAGAGAAAACCAGCTCCACGTCAGAGAAAACCAATTCCACGTCGGAGGAAACTGATTCCCCATCTGAAAAAACCAATGCTTCGTCAGAGAAAAGCAATTCTCCGCCAGAGAAAACTAAGTCTTCGTCAGAGAAGACCAATTCTCCGTCAGAGAAACCCATTTCTTCGTCCAACCATACATCAGCAGAGACTAAAAATAAGAATGATTCGAAGTCACAAGACTCATCGTCAAAAATACCACGAACCACGAATAATGAACAGAAAATTGGTACGAAATTTATGATTTGGTCTATTAAACTGAAAAAGAAATTTTCTATACACAAGCATGTGAAAAATAGGTAGGTTTGATGAGTTTAATTTTGATTTTGTGTTCTTTCTTTCAGCGAATGGGCGTACGGTAAACAGTGCGTCTGATAAAGGTATATTCTGATTGATATTTTGAAGGGCTTTTTCGGTGCATCCGTGTTTATAAAGAATGTCATGTAAACTAACATTCATCAGCACTTTCTATGCAGCTTGTATTAATCATAGGTATGCATCATGGAAATCTTGCTTCAACACGGCATCTATTGTTGTACGGCTTATGGCAAATCATTTTAAAATAAGATTTGGTCATTACTCAAATCATCCAAGCACAACCGATCTTTCCGATTCCGTCACCCAATTCTGAGGGGCAAGTGCGAGTTTCGGTGAGCGCCTGTCGACATTCACGGGTGAGCGCGTTATTGCCGATTTGTATGGAATCGAGACAAGTTCCCGCGTTTACAGCTAGGTGGCGGGTCTCGATTCCATACAAATTGGCGCGCCGTAAATGTCGACAAGCTCACGCAAAAACTCGCATTTGCCCCTCAGATGTCAATGTCGAATAGCGCTCCGTTAGTATGAATATGAAGTTAATTGTGGCACATGTCCTATCCCTTTCTGCCCACACAAAATAGCATTTCTGTGGACCGCATAGAGCAACACGATCTATGAATTTGCCTTCTGTCAAAGCAGACTCCCAAAGAAATTATGAGTGTATTGGTTTAATTGTTTTGTGTAAGTTCCATAGTGGACAGCCGATTGTTTTGTAGTGGTGTATATGGATATGATTTCCCCCCGCAAAATATGACAGACAGATATGTATAGATCAAACATGTCTTCTCCCCTTGTACTGGTCGCGTTGCTCTGTGTGTGGACCGCTATAAATTTGTGTGGTGCGTATTTGGTCGCGATACCAAAACTCCGAAATTCAAGCTTGGCTTGGAGGATCTTTGCGATGAAGATTTATTATTGTTGGGACATGTCGGAGGAAGAATGTTCTTAGCCACTTGACGGAAGTGGGTGTCAATTGCTAAACATCCGCTAATGGGCGAAACACAGGAGTGTGAACGGCTTTATGCCGTTATCCGGCCCGAGTTCATATGTATAGTTGAGCGTGATGGGTTCCTAGGTTGCCCCATTCTTTATTATCGCTCTAAGTTTCATTGACCAACCACACCAACATATTTTGCACTAGCGGACGTCACGCGGTTTCACCCGCGTAGTTCCCGTTCCCGTGGGAATACGGGAATAAAATATAGCCTATGTTCACCGCAAAGAGTGTAGCTTTCCAACAGTGAAAGAATTTTTCAAATCGGTCCAGTAGTTCCGGAGCCTATTCGTTACAAACAAAATAAAAATCTTTCCTCTTTATAATATTAGGATAGATGAGAGCATTGTTGAGTAACAAATATCTTCACAAGCTTCATGTAAACAACATTAAAGTCAGATATTATGATTCCTTTGCACGTCATTCATGTCATTAAAGGCAAGTTTTGTAATTTTTCTTTACACTTATCATGCATCTAAACTACCTTGCAACTTTGCTTGTAGGAAATTGCTTTTAGCTATAAAGTACACTATATATTTTGCATTTTATCCTGCTTAGTATATTATCGCTTATTGCATTTATGTTGTGGCCATAACCTTAACAGTTATTTTTTATTTAAATTTTGTACCCAGCAGGAACTAATAAGGAAAAGGATGGAAGAAGACCAGCGTCCGACCGGAGTAAAAATGCATGAAGGTATGCAATAATTAAACAACATTAATAAAATACCGCTCAAGGTCGGCTTCGCCCATGTGTTCCCGTTCCCGCGTCTCATGGGAATTTATTCTAGTCTGACTATAATCTACCCTTGTAAATTTTTTTGCCAAATCCGTTTAGCCGTTAGAACGTGATAGAGTAAAAATAAATGGTGAAATGTGGGCGTATACTGGGTCTCTACTTACACTTTCGAGGACAATCTAAGTAACATACATACATATGGTCACGCCTTTATCCCCGAAGGGGTAGGCAGAGGCATATTATATGCCCACATTTCACCTTTGTATAATTTGTCCCACGTAATAGGTGGTGAGCCGTATTGCCGTTTAAATGGACAGGCGCAGGTTGTGACTGCCTGCTGTTGAGAGAAAGCCTTCAACTTAGCTTAACGGCTGCCACTTTACTGGCAACCGGGACCAACGGCTTAACGTGCCTTCCGAAGCACGCTCAAATAAATGTCACAAAGTGATCACATGGATGGTCCCCCATCCATGGACCGGCCATAGTGAAAGTTGCTTACTGCAGTGATCGTTTACAGAACACTGAGTCCGCGGGGCCACGAGCGTTTCTAATTGTTCGTAATCTAAGTTGAACTATATATTATGTAAATATTATGATGTAAATGTTACGGGCAACTTGAGAAGTCTGGATCCCTATGATCGGTCTGTATCTTAGATCATCTAACCACAGGATGCGCCTTACTTAAACATTGTTTTCTGCCTTTGCACATGACCATTTGGTCTTTTGGCTTTATGAAAAGCCTGTACATCAGTACATCATTTTATATGATTAAACTAGTACATTACATTGTAGTTGACTGTACAATAACAATTAACACACAACAGCCATTACGCGTTTGTCGATTAATACATTTTTAAATGCAATGAAATTTTATATGTCTTTGTGTTTCCCCCTTCACTTGTATGAAAACTGGCAGAATATTTTTGTATGCGGTGGTTCGCAAAGGCTAGTCCCGTGTTATATGGTCTAAGGTCTGTATACATATGCCAATGTCTTATGGGCAATTTGATTAAAATTTCAAGCCTAATCACTTATAGCAGGGCATTGTATAGGGCACGTGTGGCGCTCGGCGGCTACGCACGCTCGCTTCGCTGGCATGCCTTCGCGCGTCATTAGTCACAGTTCCAACCTAACTTAACCATAATATACTATAGTATCCGCAATACTAACTGGCACTTTGGGTCATAAATGTCACTTACTGTAGGGGTTGAACCATGTCGATAAAATATTTAAGAATTTGTCGATATGTCGTAATCTGATATTAAGTGGGTAATTTGCTTTTAGTTATAAATATGATATTAATAGCAAATAAGACTTTCTTGGAAAGTAAAATTTATCAAATAGTCTTATAATCGGCCCTTACGGCCCTGTTAATCGCGTTGCCCGTAACATTATATACCAGAAATTCTTTATAAAGCATACTATTCTACTGCAGCTAGGTTATTGAAATTCAATTGAGATGCTACAAAAAAAAATGAAAATAAACAACTTAATCCTATGCATTAATAAAATTTTACTATTTCTTTTTTCAGTTATACACCTCAAATACCTGCCGTACTGGTTATATCGAGATTGTATACATAAGTTTTAACGTCCAAGTTTATATTATAACAGAAACTATCGTATTTTAAGTAGTGCGAGGATTTCTCACATTTGAAAAACGTATATACTCCTTAAAGTTGAAACATACGCACAAAGTAAATAATTTATACTAAGAAAGTTGCCCGAATCAAAACAGTCTATGCTGGACGTAGGCTTGTCGGAAATTACGAAGTGAGAAAGAAGATACGGAAAGCACTAGAGTAAAAAAGATAGCAATAACTATTGAAGCAGATATTAACTCATATAAAAGTTAGGTACGTCTCAAACGCCTCGGGACGCCCGACAGAAGTCATAGTCATAACCAATCTAAATTGAACCGTATGTTTGAGAGAAAGGGAAGCCAGACAGACTGGCGCCGTGACGTGTTACGTAACGAAGTTGTTTAACAGTAACACGCGCAGAGGAGGGGGTTTCTTTTTAGGGTTTCGAAAAAAGCGGGACTCTATTTTTTTTTAGTGTGGAAATCCTCAACCGGATTACTACCGACTAAAACCACACGTCCCCTACCACTGTCTACGGCCAGGAGTCCCCTCCCGGGTAAGCCCTTGGAAGGTGTTTCAGCACAGAGGAGGGGGTTGGATAAAGTCGATACGTAAGAGATATTGTTGTAGACTCCTACCGACTAAAACCACACGTCCCCTACCACTGTCTATGGCCAGGAGTCCCCTCCCGGGTAAGCCCTCGGAAGTTGTTTCAGCACAGAGGAGGGGGTTGGATAAAGTCGATACGTAAGAGATATTGTCGTAGACTCCTACCGACTAAAACCACACGTCCTCTACCACTGTCTACGGCCAGGAGTCCCCTCCCGGGTAAGCCCTCGGAAGGTGTTTCAGCGCAGAGGATGGGGTTGGATAAAGTCGATACGTAAGAGATATTGTCGTAGACTCCTACCGACTAAAACCACACGTCCCCTACTACTGTCCACGGCCAGGAGTCTCCTCCCGGGTAAGCTCTCAAAAGGTGTTTCAGCACAGAGGAGGGGGTTGGATAAAGTCGATACGTAAGAGATATTGTCGTAGACTCCTACCGACTAAAACCACACGTCCCCTACCACTGTCTACGGCCAGGAGTCCCCTCCCGGGTAAGCCCTCGGAAGGTGTTTCAGCGCAGAGGAGGGGGTTGGATAAAGTCGATACGTAAGAGATATTGTCGTAGACTCCTACCGACTAAAACCACACGTCCCCTACCACTGTCTACAGCCAGGAGTCCCCTCCCGGGTAAGCCCTCGGAAAGTGTTTCAGCGCAGAAGATGGGGTTGGATAAAGTCGATACGTAAGAGATATTGTCGTAGACTCCTACCGACTAAGACCACACTTCCCCTACCACTCTACGGCCAGGAGTCCCCTCCCGGGTAAGCCCTCGGAAGGTGTTTCAGCACAGAGGAGGGTTTGGATAAAGTCGATACGTAACGTTAGTAAACTTTCTTCATTTTTCCGACTGTTATTATAGAATCTCCAGTTTCAGAAATATTATAATCTACTTAGTATCTTGCGACGTGTAATTTAAATAAGAAAAGAACTTTGTAAATGAATTATATGTATTTTTTTTATTAAAGAATAAGATTAATTATTTAAAATAATGTCATCATGTCAATTATATTTTATGTAATGTGTAAGACGAAGAAGGAAAAATATTTTCACCGAATCATAAAATTTAACAGAATTGTGGTTTTGTCAATTTTTTTTAGATTCGACGAAAATATTTTTACAACAGTTTTATTTTTGTTGATATTCTCTGTCCATGTCCAATTAATGAAACAATATAGGTATACTAATGCTCAGCAAAGTAAGGTCCTGTATTGATATACCGAAAACTGTGATGTTGTGGCCACTTATCTAAAACAAATACAATACCTACTTCCTTTACCATATTCGCAGCCAGATGCTTATTAGGGCTTCCTACCCAAAGGGTAAATACCGAATTCTATTAATATTATTTTGCCAAGACTTGGCTGTGACAAGAAAAATCACTGACATTCTATTGAAGTTTGTAAATTTGGAATGTCATATCACTACTTAGTATAAAACAAAGTCGCTTTCTCTGTCCCATCCCTATGTATGATTAAATCTTTTTTCGCAACGGATTTTGATGCGGTTTTTTTTTTAATAGATAGAGTGATTGAAGAGGAAGGTTTATGTATAATAACATCCATTAAATAGTGGAGAAATACTGTTATTTTTGAGGTTTCTAATGTGATGTCGTAAATAATTACATTTTTCCGCTTACATAGCAAACGCAGGCTGAACCCTACGAGATTTATCAAAATAATGTACTAATACAACGTTCACATTTTTTCTGTAGTGTATTTAGTATCAGCATTGCACACATGCGAAGCCGGAGCGGGTCTCTAGTAAAACATAAACTGTAACTGTAGTACGGTAAATGTAAGGTACAGCAAGTAATTACAAGGTTATAGAAACTTATAGAACATCAAGTCGTTGGTTGCGTAACTACGTTCGTAAACGAGTTGTTTTATTACTCGTTTATCTAACTTCATTTACAGAACTAAATGACGAAATACGTACAGCATATCAGTAAGTGTTAGAATTATCTATTTTTAAACTAAAACTTGTCAAAATCGGTTCAGCCATTCTCTAGTTATAGCGTTGAACCGTGACAAACAGACCTACATGACTGTGACGCCTGTCATCATGTTTACTACAGTGCATTGTGCGAGCGGCGTTAGTAATCTAGGTACGGATAAATCTTAAAATAAAAATATACTTCGAAACCCTTACGGACTGGCGTTCGAGTTCATCTCAACTCCATATAAACTGTGAATATCTAAGTTTTATAAACATCTGTTTATTAATTTTTACTTCATACTGGTAAATAAATTGTGCAAATTCTGAAATACTACTTCTCAACTTACGGAATGTAAATGCAATTTAATGACCCCTTAACAATTTCTAAAGTTACCTTAAAAGTAAATCCAACAACCTCACATGCCTCCTTACAGAACCAATTCTATCCGTGAAGTCAATATTATCAATGTTAATTGGGCTAGCGACACGGTCAAACTGGCCTGACACTGACTGAACTGAACTGACACTGTCATGCCTCGTCAATATCATGTGTACATACACGTCGATGCACACGCACATGCAAAGAAATCACGCACACTGAAACAACTTTCATTCATAAATATCAGACTTGACTTAATATATTTACCCGTGTCGAGATCCCTTAAATGGATTAATGTTATAAATTACAGAACTCTATGTCCGAAGTCTATCAGCGTAGACCACTCTTGATAGACCCGCGATGAGAGAGAAAGAGTAGTCTCGACGCTTCGTATCGCTCATATAGAACACAAAATATCTTTATTTTTAAATCATGACTTGCTAGCTTGCTTACCATCTATTAAGTGTGCCTGTAGTATGTCATAATGTGCCTGAATAAAATTATTATAAACAACATTTATTGTTAAAAATTACAGAGAGAAACAATATTACATTATTACTATCAAAACTAAACCAAATGCCTTAAAATAAATAAATTGTGCCCAAAAGACTAGCAGCATTATCCCTTTGAATAGCAATACCTATTCGCTAAGCAAGAAAACTGCCAGCCCTTGGGTCACCAGTCAACTCCACAAGGCGCTTTTTTCAAAATCTTGAAAAATTTTTGCGTATTGGGACCCCATGGACCTAGGGTCTCGACACCGACTGGACAAAAACGATACAATGAGTCTAACCCCTATATTTATTAATTTAAATATTTTCAGCCGCTTCCGCTGCTGCGCTGGCTTTTAATTTTGTTTTAGGAAGATGGGACGGGGCCAGAGTGTCAACACAAGTTGTATCCCAGACCAGCACATGACCCATCTCCCACGGTATTAAAGTTACACATAAATTATTGTGTATGCCATATTGTGCCTTAATAAAATCCTTACGTATTTCATTATCCGAGCAGGCTGAAAAGGAATGAGCTATCATATGGTAAAAGGACCTTGGTAGTTACTACTAAAGCCGAATTTTTAATTAGACGAAGTAAATTGATAGCAACTAATGTCACTTCTTCATACAATGTTGCTTATTTTCTATGACGAAGTGACAGTAGTTGCTGACAATTTACTTCGTCTAATTAAAAATTCGACAATATAAAATATATTAATAGTCCATTGAAATGTTACAATTAAGGACCGAATATTGCATTTGTTAGAGGACGCAATTTTATTTTTGGGACATATGTGGGGGGTCAATAGAAGCTTAACCTCAAGTTTGTGGGGTCGCCACCATTGTCCCCCGGCCGCCATCTTGAAAAGAGGTTAAAACACTTTTTTCCCAATATCCTGGAAACTATGAGTCTTACAAAAAATTTATGAAGTCATGATTTGTAGCAAATTATTTTACCTACAAATATGTTTTACAAATTTTTGCCCTAAATTAAAAATTAAAGAAGTTATAAACAAAAAAATGAAAATAAAATTTAAAAAAATTCTTTTTTTCTCTGTGGCGTTTTTAAAAGATATCTCATAAAAGATCATCTACAAGATTAGTCTGAAGTATTTTTTTTTGTAGAATGTATAAAAAAAGTTATAGAACAAAAAAGAAAAATTTTTGTTAAGTTATATACATATTTGTAGGCAAATCAATATGCTACAAATTATGCCTCTACAATTTTTTTGTAAGACTCATAGTTTCCGAGATATTGCGAAAAAAGTGTTTTTTTCCCCCCTCTTTTCAAGTTGGCGGCCGGGGGACAAGGGTGGCGACCCCACAAACTTGAGGTTAAGCTTCTATTGACCCCCCACACATGTCCCAAAAATAAAATTGCGTCCTCTAATAAATGCAAAGCTCATGTAACATTTCAATGGACTATAAATGGATATGTACCGTTGAATATGTTTAAAAATTTATATTAATAAATATGTTTTAAAGTTTTATTTCTGTGACGATATTTAATAGATTTTATTATTGATGTCGTTCTCTTCGTAATTTTGCATGCTATTCGGCAAATTTTGTCAGTAATTGGCAAAGTAATGAATGAATTGATTAATTGTATATTATATTAATAAATAAGTTTTATTAATTGTTGGGTGCTAAAGTTAATAGATAATATTTTCACAAACTTTTATATTATTGAAATTTGGTATAATTATGTAAATCCAGTGATATTAACTGTTGAGGTATGTAGTGAAATTAACTGTTTAGTTTCGTTTTTTTTATTGGAAAGCGAGTATTCTGGACCATTTGTACATAAGATTCGAAAAACGGTCTAGTGTGTCATAATACTCGTTATTTTTAAAACTACTTTGTAATTTATATTAATTATGGTATGATTTTTGTTGTAAGTTGTAATTTCTTGTTCCTTGTTATGTGCAATTATTATAATTTTTATACTAATAAATAATTATTTTATACTACCTTCATAATTTCAAAAAAAATACATATTTCCAAAGATTTGGCTGTGTATCTACAGATCAAGTAATATAAAAAGACTGATAAAATTGTAACAATTGTATAACAAGTTATTACTAAATATTGTTGTTTTCTAAATTTATACTTTATATATTTTGTATTAATTTTAAATTATAAAAATATAATGCTATAAAGTAACGTTTTATAATATTTATGCTGTCTTTTATTTACCCGATGGCGATGTTAAAAATGAAAGAGATTTAATAATAATAGTAGTAGATTGTATAACAAGGGAGCAAAAAATTATATTTTTACGGCGAGAGGGCGCTACTTTGAATCACGAGCGAAGCGAAGCATTCTAGAATAGAATCCTGAGCATAGCGAGGGATTCTAACGTAGAATCCTGAGCGCAGTGAGTGATTCAAAGTACACCGCACGAGTGAAAAAATATTTGCTCTCGAGTAATATGCTCTACTTTTCATCCCCTTTCTGTGTTCTTCTACAGTTATTGTTTCAGGAGTTACCTAATGCATTGTCACTTTTATAACTTGACGTGAAACTTATTATATTTGCCGAATACAATAATACCTATGTATACCTACTGCTTACAAGAACAGAGATATAAAAATGGCCCTCTTTGGTTTTTTTAGTTAGCTAAGGCCACTGCGCTGTGCAGCCAATACGTACCAGCCAGTACAATTTGCGTTCGATTCTATGAATTTTTGAAGTTCCAAATTCAAATCACTTTGCCGCCCGCTAAAAACCTCATAAGAGAAAAGAGCTATTTTGCGCCCCGTTATAGCGGTGCAAAGTGATGCTTTTCGATTAGAAGGGATGAAAAAATTAAATAAACACTCTTATGAGGGTTAACAACACCCAAATACATGATTTCACGCGTTTGAAACGTTTGTTTCTGAAGAAACGACCAATGTTTAGTAAGTATGATTAATGTGTAAGAGTAATATATTTCCTTGTCTAAAAATTGTTCTAATCAAAATAAACGTGGCATAACTAGGTTTTTATTAAAAACAGTGTTTACACACCTCGTTTGAAGAAATTCACGAAACAAGGCATCTTTGCCAATCGGGTGGTATAAAATTAATTGATGTACACAGAAATTAAAGCTGCTATAAGTATCTTCGTATTGTCTTCTTTAAATCCGCCTAAGAAAATTATACCGAAATATATTTCTTATCACCAAAACATGACAAATAAAGTTTCCAAAAAACGTCGTACTTTGATGAACTTCACGCCGATTTTTGGTACACTTCTAGTTTACAAAATGGTGATCTTTTTACATTTACAGACTGATCATGATATCACCAATTGAATACATCAGTAATATTCTAGAAACCTCTTTAAACATATCTATAACGTAATAAAAAGAGTCCTCAAACTCGATGCACGGGCCGCGAGAAATTAGTACCGGCCGAGGCCTTCCAGGGGGAGGAGGTATCACTTTATTTCCCGCGTTCCCAGTCAGGTATTATCGTAATCTTCGAATACTTTGAGTGTGCTCAACGCCACTTGATACTTTTTCAATTTTGTCCGCGGACCGTCTAGTGGGAAAGCGCCCTGTCTTGGGATTCTTGGGGCATCCTTCACAGGAGTAAGGAGTTAAGGAGTCGTCTTAAAGAGGAGCGGTGGAGTTGTGGACTGGGATCTTCAGTTCCGAGAGAGCTCTATTAGATGTCTCCGGTTCGCCCCATTGCTGGATCTACCTACCCTGCTATCCAGAATAGGGCGAGACGAAATACCGCGGTGGTTTAGTGGGTAGGATCTCCTGCAGCATGGAAAAATGCATTCCCCCGTTACCGAGAAAAAAAAACTAAGCGAATCAGTTGCTAATTACCAGTTATTCCGATTCTACAATAATAAACGAAATCTTTCGACATTACGAAGAGCGACAAAAACAAAAAGAATGTTTCCGCCCGGGATCGAACCGGGGACCTTGTGCGTGTGAAGCACACGTGATAACCGCTACACTACGGAAACTTGACAGAATGTAGCCAAATTAATGTATACTATCGTTCCATGATAAAGTTAAAAAAATGGCAGTAGTTTTAATAACTCAAAATAATAACCATCAATTCGAAGCAATGTACATCAAGAAAATAATTATAAATACGTTCAAAATAAGACAAAAAATCTATCAATAGTGAGTGAGCAACGAATAGCTTCCTTCCCTAGTCTCGCGGCTACTTCGCCCGCGGTTGGTCGCGGACACGCGTCCCCATCACCACTCTACAAAATTGTCGGTGTTTAGTTGTGAAAATATTTGACTGAAAAACGTGAAATATAATAAATACTAACACCATGGATCCCGAAGCGTTCCTCGACCTGGCCAACCAGGTCATTAAACTAAAAATGTATCCTTATTTCGACATAGCGCACTCTCTACTATGCGCTCTTGGAGTTAGAGAGGATTTAGGAGCTGGTAAGCGATTTATTTTTAAATAAAACCCGCGAAATCAATGAAAAATCATGCACTTCCTATGGGTTATGCTTGGTTGATCCGGCTTTTTTTAGAACGTACTGAAATAAAAGACACCGAAACGCGTTTATAAATAGCTTTGCCACAGCTCTAAACGACCGAATTGTTTAGTTTTAAAAAGGCTAATGTTAATAGGGCGAAAATCTTTCTGTAATAAAAAAACCAGGTAACAGAAAAGACCCCTTGTATCGAAAAGATTGATAGCGTATTAAAATATATCAGATTTGTTGTGATAACATTATTTAATATCATAACAAATCATCATACATTGCTAAGCTGCATTCAGATAATATTATGTATGACGTGGATAAAATTTATTCGTCAGATAATAACGATAACGATATTTTTACCTCTGTCTTTCTCATTCGACATAAAATAAAATATTTTTGAATTGTTAGGTTAGGTTTACGGAACCCAAATTAGATTAGACAAGCAACAAATAGGTGACGTTGTAGTATTTACATAGCAAAAGAGATGGCGCTATACTTAATTTTAATATTTTGTGTAGAGATTCTACAAATCCTTTTTCCAGGGAGTGTCAATCTTCATGCTGAAGCGCGTTCCCTAATAAATAGGTTAAAAAATATGTTTTGGGCTCGTCCGGGATTTGAACCCGGGACCTCTCGCACCCGAAGCGAGAATCATACCCCTAGACCAACGAGCCATGAATCTGAGGGTTGAAATTAATGACAACTTGTAACTATCAAAAAGTACTCATGTATTTTAATGATCACTATATTTTTTACCCGATTGCGCGACGCAAAGGAAGGGTAATTGTTCGATTTCGGTTACCTACAGATTAATCATCTATTCGTCACACGTGCCAGCTCTATGTTATTTTTTTCTTGAATAAATAATGCAATGTCACATACCGACATTTATTTCAGCCAAATACGTAAGTTACCAGCCCAATGAGAGAATGGCCTTATTTGTAAGAGTAAATACTTACTGTATTTTTTTTTTCAAATGAACGGTTCAAGGCCGAATAATATCGAATTGAGACAGTAAAAAATGACGTTTCACCACTGAACAATTTATCTGCGAAAAGTGCTCGGCCAAGGTCGATGACAAGAAGTAAAAAGGTGGATGCCTACCTAAGTTCAATCTAACGTAATAAAAAGTGCAATAGAAAGTGGATTGGTAGGTACTTATTCAATTCTGTTTTCTGTTTACTTGTTAACGCTGAAGAGCTGTGTGTTTCGAGGATCGAGAGGATCTCAGATACATGAACTAATGCTTGGATTTCAAAAAATCTTTTACAATTCGATAGTCCATTTATTGAGGAAGGTTATAGCCGTATAAAATCACGCTACAAAGAATAGGAGCAGCGCAACAATGAAAAATGTGACGCAAACGAAGTTGCCTGCAACGGCAGTTCCATTTTTGACCATAGGTCAACCGGAAGTCATTTGGGGTCATTCACATGATATTTAACAACGGTTATTTTCAGCTAGGTATAAATATGGAGTCTTTTATTCGACTTAGACACAGGATTTTTCAAAACTTTTTTTAGTTAGATAGGTAGCCTACTTTTTTCGTCTGACTCAATTAAAATTCTTTCCTGAAAAATAAACTGTAAGTAGGCTACCTATCTATCTTTCGTTATTATGTTACATGCAGTATGCAGCTCATTGTTGGCAGTCCTGGGACAGTTGGAAGTCCTGGGACATCCTTCCGAGGGCTTACCCGGGGCTCCCAAGCTCCCAACCATAGGGTGTTGGGTGTTACGTGAGATTTTTTAGTCGGTAGGAGTTCGGCATATCATCCATGAGGATTTTCCCTCACGTTAAACGAAAAAAAAAAGTATGCAGCCTACGAATAATGTATACTATAGAAATGTAACTTCTATGAAGTTACCGCCAAAATCTTGGAGCAACTTACCCATACTAAAATACAGCAATAAAACACAACACTCACACATTCATAGTTCAACACTTGCCCGCGATTGGTCGCGCCAAGGTCATGGCGGCTCAGCGCCCCACCCGAAGCGGCGAACGTGGACGGTGTTATACAATAATAAGAAAGCTTGTTATTGAATAAGTTCAATCAATAGAAAGTTATTATTTTTCTATTCATTGAACAACATACGCCTACAAATGAAAAACGGTTATGGTTTTTTTTACAATTATGTGCCTCGGAAAAATTAATTAGTTTTTTTTAATTTTTAAGGCGGTTGGAAATTGGTAAAAACTCCTTTTTAGCAAATTAATGCAAACGAATTATGACTAATTGTTCATTTATGCTTTTAACAACATAACGTCGTAATTGCTTTCTATAGGATGGCTTTCTTTAAGGGGTTTCGTGACGTCATTTCGTTCTTTTATATTGGCTAAACACTTCTTTTTTATTAATTGCAAAAACATATATAAAATATCTTACAGTACCTACAAATAGGCACCGCAGATTTTCTTAATCGCTTAACCTTTCCATTATTTAGTGTGTACATGTCATTAGTTTAAAAGTGTATGTTACTGTACCGCGCATGTTACTGTACTGACTAGGCATCCAATTACGTTCATTTCTTTCCAAACGAAATGCATTAACCCATTTTTCACGCTGGACTTCATTTGTTGGGAATCCGTGAAATTCAAATTATAATTTAATTTCTATGCATAATATCATCCTACTAATATAATATCGTACTATTATAACAATATTACCTTAGCGCTAAACATACTATAAACACTGCATAAAAATAATTTGATTTTCGAATTGAGTTCATGTTGCATAACACTTTTCAACGTCATCAGTACGTGTTTTTAAAACGAATATTTACTCACCTATGGAGGGTGATTCCAGCGTTTTTCATATCCGTATGGTTTCTACACCACTTCAGAACACACGAAGGCATATTTGAAATATAATTAAGGCGAAAAAACCATTAAAATCACTGACAGATTGGTTCCGGTGACACAACCGAACGCTATGCGTGACAGCGCGGACTAAATGTGTCGCGCGGTCCCCATTTTAAGCAACGCCTTCCGCGGTCCCCATTTGGTGGAGCCATTTTTTGAGCCGAATTATGCTTCTATAGTATACATTATTCGTAGTATGCAGCTCATTTCTGTAGTGGAAAACATAATTAAAAACCTTATAATTAGATATGTAGCTACCTACCGCTACTATTGTATTATGTCAGTGATCTGATAACTGCTCTTACTTGATTGCAACTACTTTTCTAAATTGACTAGATATCGACTTCTTGTTTAATCAGTTTTGCAAGCTATTCAAATATCCCTATTCTGATTTTCTGTGATGCCTAGGTAACCTCAACATATGAACTATATAGGTATAGTCCGCGCCAGTTAGCGTGGCAATACAGGACATTAAACCCACCTCCTTCCCGAAAAAAACGATAGATTGCTATAGTATCGTTATAGTATCGCTCCCATTGATAAACTGCCGAAAACGGACATCGGTCGATTATTATAATACGGGGGAATGTAGTCTTACGAAGCTACAAGAGAACGCACTAAAAATAAAGAATTAAAGATTTTTACATAATCACTTTTCTAGTAGTAAATGATAATTGCAAAAATGTGCCGCATCAGAACTGATTATTATGAGTGTAAATTGTATAAGAGGTCGACATTTTGACTGTTAAGTACTAATATAATCGTTTATTGTAATGTTAAAACCTTAACAACTGTCACATAAATTAAAGAATAACATTATATTCAAATAAAAAACCGGAAACATTACAATTTCTGATAATTGAGTATCATTGAAATAGAAAAAATCGAAAATTTTAGACAAACGCGGCGCTTCTAGTAGATTACGAACACTGCACAGCACTCGAATCGCCAGGGATGCGGCACCCTCGGCCTGCCGTCGTCCGCGCCCGCGCCGGTGTGTCGGCACAGTTCCGCCATCTTGTTTGTTTATACCGTGTCGCTTGCGCTCGTGCAAGTCGTGCACAGACGTGTTTCGGAAACTTATGATTGTTGTTAATTTTGTTCTATGTGTGATAGTTGTGGAAAGTTTTTGTTATTTCTTTGTTGTTAATGTTGTTGTTATTGTTATTATTGTTATTGTGTTCTTGATTTTTATTGTAAAGAAATGGAACCAGAGGCCGGACCATCTACTGGTTAACCCAGTGAACGCCGCCGTCGACGTAATATTTTACAAGCAGAAGCCGGTTCCGGGCGTATACCTTTTATTTCCCCGACACAGAAACGGCCATCAAAAGTTATCACCAGTGGCGAAAAACTTATGATAATTAACATATATAACCCTTAAGCCCTACACCTATTTTGCCAACCGATTTTCCTACAGGGGGTGCTGGAGTACCCCAAATTGAAATTTCTGTAATTGTTGAAAAATGCATCAATTATTAAATAGTATGTTTTAATAATATTAATTAGGAACATAAGATATCAAATTAGTCTTAATATATGAAATCAGTCTTAATTTGAGCACTTTGTGGAAACTTTGATCTGATGCTCTAAGAAAATTAGTATTTTGCACCTAAGGCACAAAGTCCTGATTTTTGTGTCCTTGAAGCTTGGATAAAGGGCACAATGTCCTTGGCTTGAAGGTGCAGTAGTAGGATCTGAAGATTCTTGAGATTTTTTGAGGATAGCTCCTATAGACTTTTTCAGATCCCGCCTCAAAGATGGTACCCGGTAACAAGAGTTACCTAGTTAACCCTAGTTGTTTTAGAAATGTACGTCTGAACTTTGTATTTCCTGCTGCAAAACTGTTGAGTACTTAATTAAAACCCACGAGTTAATTCCAGCAACATATTTAGTAACTGGTAAAATAAACACAGTGGCCAATGTCTGTTTTCTCTTTCGACGGAACATTTTTTTGCCAAAGCATGAAAGACATCTAAATCACCTTTAGTTTTAATGTAAAAATGAATTATTGCTGTCAATTGCACTTATATACATACATACAATATATATACATGCGTGTATACAAATACTTCTATTTACAAAACCAAAACAAGTAATGAATAAAAATACTACCTACACTTATTGCCTATTTTCCTACACTGGGGTGCAGACGCACCCCACAGCACTTGTACAGGGGACCATACTATACGACTGTCGTCGCGGCGTTGATTAATCGCAAGCACTAATCACCGAAATAAAGTACAGTAACGCGCAAATCTGTGGTTAGTAAGGTAACTGAGATATTCACAAAACAAATCGGTCTGGGGTTCACCAGCACCCCATGTAGGGTTCCAGGGATAAATATGTGAAAAAATCAACGCCGGACCATGAACACGTCACTAATCACGATTTGGTGAATAAAACAGCTGAAAGCTGCCCTAGATCTTTAAGGCAGAATACGAAAAACTCTCGGCAACAGTTGTATTTAATTTCAAAGAAAACTGATAGTAATGAATTATAAATTATGCGTAGTATTTTTTTTTGTTGTAAATAATAACTATTATTATGTAAAATAAATGACTGATATTTAATTATGTGTTGCTTCAATAATGCATCCTACGGTTATCATCCCCTGCCTAACTCGGAGCTGTCTAGACGACTATACCACGATTCACTAACGACAGCATTTTCTGTCGTTTTATGAACATAGAATCTGTCGTATTTGCAAATCACGTAACAGTGGTAGGGGGGTGTGAATGACTTGTATTGCCACGCTAACTGGCGCGGACTTTAGGCACATAATGTCAACTAATTAATTTTTGTCAATCTCAACTGAAGAATTGGCCACAGCGAGTTTTTTATTAAGGTGATTAGGTTTGCATGGTATTTTTATAAAGTTGAGTTTCGATCCTACATACACTTACATAAACTTACTTACCTTTATTTCTGAGAGAGTAAGCTGTAGCTAACTACACAGGCATAACGTCATAATATTTTGCCAGTAGATTTGTAAAGGGTATCAAGAGGAGGCAGGTCTATAGAGCCGTCACCAGGCACTTATACAGGACAAAATCTAAAACGAAACTAATCCGAAACATAACTTCAATAGCCAGGACAGATGTGCCACATCTACAAATACAATCTTTGTACCGGCTGGTGTCGATCCGTTCACAGGTATAAATAACTCGAATCAAAATCATAAGCAGTACCTACCTACTGTTCATTTAGGCATATTACTATCCTCATGATTGGACTGCGGAGACTGTTAGGTCACAGATGAAATAAGAGTTGGTGTTGTTGTATGTGTCTTTTTTACCTGTGGAAATCTTCATGAATGCTAGCTATGCCATTATTCTTACCGGCTTAAAACCCACAGAATAAGACTAGATATATCTAGAGTTATGTACCTAACTCTATTTAAAAACCAAACAGTATCCTAGAACTGCCTAGAATTCAGAGTTTTCAAGTTACGATTCTCGGAAGGATGACGCAGGATCCCCGGCAGACTATGCTACTACCTACCACCGCAGTCTTGGCTTTGGGTAAGGGATCTATCCCACGTCTTTTGGGTTTGATTCGGGTTTTATCCAGCTTGTTGAGGCTTGCTTGAGACGTGCGTGAAGCTTTCATGTCACTCCGCCGCCATCTTGGGTCTGCTTCTGTAAGGCCGGCGAGCAGCGCCCCCGCTTCCCTTAGGCTCCCAGTCATGGTCTCTATTGCAGTCTTGGACTGCGACGATCAGTCCATACCGCAGACTGCGAATCTCGTGTGGGAGAGTTTTTTCCCACTCCCTTTCCATCTATTTTCGATGTGTAGTATAACAACAGGGATCGGTGACGGCAAAAGACTTCCTCCCTATTATGTGGGCTCAACAAAACTGACAAAGTGTGGGTACCTATCTATGTAATTCATTTCTGCCTTATACCTCAAGGATATAGCTAAGATTGTTTGTATGTTTCCCCAGGTGCCCAGTCGTTCTCCAGAAAGCATCCCCTAGCATGTTGGCTGTCCACTATGCTGGTGATCTTCGCGGGCGGCATGGTGGTCAACGGGCTACTCGGGGAGCCGATACTGGCGCCGCTCAAGAACACGCCACAACTCGTTATTGGCACTATTTGTTGGTAAGTATGTCTATTGTATGGGGTTCTTCAAAAGGGGTCTTAGAAGGTTCTTGCAGGGTTGGCGAAAGTGTAGCACCTCTAGTGTTGCAAATTGCAAACGTTCATAGGTTACGGTGATACCATTCTATATAAGGTGGGCCGTAAGCTTGTCTGCCACCTAGTAGTATAAAATATGAAAGTCGCTCTATCTATCTGTTACGCTTTCACGCCCGAACCATTGAACCGACTCTGATGAAATCTCCTGCAGAGATAGAGTAGAGCTTGGGAAAGGACATAGGTTAAACGGGTACGGGATAACCTCAACTCAAGTATTTTATTTTTCATAAAACAGAACATTGCATACATGTACTATAATAAAGGTAGAAGAATGCGACCAGTTTTTGACTTTAATATTTAGAACCTAGATATGCAACCTCATTGTAGTGTGTCTGTATTTCTGCCAATTTCAGCACAGACTAAATATAAGTAGTAATAGTAGATATGTTGAACCTATTTAGATAAATATATTTGCATTTGATAACCGGTTCGTTATCGCTACAGAGCAGTCAGACTTAAAAACAGAATAAACGCTTCATAAACTACTTCTACTTACATACATATAATCATAAGTTTATTGTAGGTACGTCGGTACCAACTACCTATTGTGTACAATCGACGCAATCAATGATTTTCTAGATATCGCGTCCGATCCGACCTTGACTATTGTGGATTTATTCTGAACTGACTCAATTCGTTTCTCTAAAGTCTTTTAATATTCATGATTCGTGTAATCCGAAAGGGCTACCCCTTTTAGACAGAGGCATAGTACGCCATAGTACGCAATAAGTTGCATTAATATCGGTATATTTTGTGAGCGAGCGAGCAAAAAGTGAAAATTAAATTTTTAAAGCCATAACTTACAGATTTAACACGATGGGCCGGGTGACTTAATTTTAGGGTTCCGTACCCAAAGGGTAAATATCCTAAGGAACCCTATTTATGAGACTTCGCCGTCCGTCTGACTGTCTGTATCTCAGGAACCGTAATAGCCAAAATATGAAATAAAGGGGGGGATTATAGGGGGCTCCCATACAACAAACTTGATTTTTTACCGTTTTTGTTACGTAACCCCTCCGTGCGCGATCCCGACTCGCACTTGGCCGGTTTTCTGGTATGAGTCTGATTTCATGCATCAGGGTAGTTGTCTCCTTTTTACTTGCGTCTCTACATAATAAGGGGCTATCAGGTGGCACACTGGCACAGCAGAAAAACAGCCATAGGCACTGCTGAAGAACAGCCATATTTTGGCTGTTCTTCAGCTGTGCGAATGTGCCACCCGATTTCGGGTGTGAGAGACTTTAAACTTCCGAACTTTTACTCCCTATTTCACACTCCATAGGGGTGGAATGTTCAAATACCCTTTATTAGTAGGTGTCTTCTGCCAATGCCTAGTATCTACATTATACGGTAACTTACCATAAAGGGTGTCGTAAGAGGCGACTAAAGCAACATTTTCGCAATAAGATCCATTGAGTAGAGAAGGAAAACTCGAAATGAAACCCGGTTTTCAGTAAAATGACAATGTTGGCTTGAAAATTTTCAACCGCAGGTCGCGGCGACCTGCGCCTGTCCATTTCAACACGGCAATAGGCTCACCACCTATTACGTGGGACATTAAACTGTAAGGTGAAATGTGGGCGTATACTATGCCTCTGCCTACCCCTTCGGGGATAAAGGCGTGACTATATATTGTATGTATGTCATCATAAAAGCTTCAAGTTTATCGGTTTTAGTTTTCGTCTGGTTCTTTTATGTGAGTGGAGTCATCCCGTAAATTTATTATGAAAGATCTTTTTTCCTTACAGGTATTTGGTTTTCTACACACCCTTCGACGTCGGTTACAAGGTAGCGAAGTTTCTTCCAGTAAAAGTGGTAGCGTCAGCCATGAAAGAGATATATCGCGCGAAAAAAGTGTACGACGGCGTCAGCCACGCTGGGAAACTGTACCCTAACGCTTATGTCATTATGATTATCGTAGGTAAGTGATAACGTCTTTATATCGTTTTTATCGAAAAGAGAGAAAGAATTTTCTGGAAACTATCTTTCCGTAAAAACCTATATCACTCACCTTTTTTTTACAATAAACACAAGAAAGAATTTGAAAATTCATCAGCGAACCTAAAAAGGCAACATTGTATGTTTCATAATATGAATCATATAATGCATGTAATTTGCAATACCAGACATGCAAGGCACACACCATTTTATGTTTTACAAGCGGACGTCAGATGGTTCCCCCGCGTAGTTCCCGTCCCCGTGGGAATACGGGAGTAAAATATAGCCTATGTTCACCGCAAAGAGTGTAGCTTCCCAACAGTGAAAGAATTTTTCAAATCGGTCCATTGGTTCCGGAGCCTATTGCATCCGGAGCCTATTTTATATGCAAACAAACAATCAAATCTTTCCTCTGTATAATATTAGTACGAGTATAGAAGTATAGATAATAGGAAACATACAATTTTGCCTTTTTAGGCCCTCAGAACCTCAGTTATCATGTAGCTTGCAACAGTGTCGAAATATCAGAATGATCAAAATGGAAAATATCCATTGAATCAAGCCATCACACAGATCCTGACTTCCTATGTCATAGAAGTTCGTCTTCCCAATTTAATACAGCTCTACCAGGAAAGTAATCACAGATATCAGAAAAAAAGATTCTAATTTCTGTGAATGTAATTTTGTCTCACTTTCTATAACAACTTCAGATACATAGGTAACCATATCTTAAATACATGCTGAACTTGCCCATACCAATCTATTTTTGAGCATGACACACAGGAGCCACTGTTTGGTCAAATATTTAACATCCAACGAATTCAAGATAATCTTGACAACTCTAGGAATTTAATCCTCTTTGTGCAATTTCAGGAACCCTAAAGGGTAATGGCGCTGGCTTCACGAAGTTAGTGGAGCGATTGATTCGAGGCGCCTGGACGCCGACCGCCATGGAGACCATGCAGCCAAGCTTGTAAGTGTCAATCTTATTATAGTCGATGTTTACACAACAATCAATGCTCAGCTTTATAGTTAGCTTAATTTGAGCTAGATGGCAAATACTCTGGGACATACTTCCGAGGGCTTACCCGGGACTCCCAACAATAGGCTGTTGGGCGTAACGTGAGGTTTTTTAGTCGGTAGGAGTCCGGCATAGCATCCATGAGGATTGTACCTCACTTTAAAAAAAAAGATGGCAAATACTACTAATCCTTTTATATTTCGAGTGGAAGTCCCTCATGGATGCTACGTCGGACTCTTACCGACTAAAACCACATGTTGCCCTACCAATCCCTACGGTCGGAAGTCCTTGGGAGGATGTCCCAATATATCTTACTAATATCTTACTTCTTACTAATATTATAAAATTATAAATGCGAAAGTTTGTAACTGCGGATGTGTGGATGTTTGTTACTCTTTCACGCTCAAACGGCTGAACGGATCTGGTTGAAATTTCGTACAGGAATTGATTATATTCTAGAATAACACATAGAACGAATTTTATGAACGTCATGACGGCGGGACCCCGCCAGATTTAGTGAATATCATGCACTTTCTCTACTACTATATAAATTGCAGTTTTATAAGTATAACAATGATTCATATGTAGTTGTACTATATCGTATTAAAATTTGGTGTGGTTAGTTAAAGATCACGTCATGTTTTTTCTTTAATTTAATAATGGTCCCGCCACTGTGACATCACAATAGCGGGACCACATTCTTTGTAGGATATTTAGTAATTTTATGGGTGTAGAATTTTACTATGAAAGTATAAAATAGTAGAGAAAGTGTATTAAATCCTGATTGCATGATATTCACTAAATCTGGCGGGGTCCCGCCATCATGACGTTCATTATATTTTACTCTGGGAAATAGATCTCACGGGAATCGGGAACGGGAACAAATTTTTCACGTGCGAAGCTGCGGGCATCAGCTAGTAATATTATAAATGTGAAAGTTTGTTAACATGTTTGTTGTTACTCAAACACGGTCTAACGGCTGAACGGATCAGGCTGAAATTTGGTACAAGGATAGATTACAGTCTGTATACATATAATAACATATACGCTACTTTATACTCCGGGAATATGTTCCCACGGGAAGCGAGAGCAGGAACCGAACTCTACGCGATCGTGACTCGACGCGAAGTTGGGATTTTCAGAAGGGTTTCATTGAAACGTCAAATTAGATGCAATGTCCTTTAAATCATAGATAGTAAAGTAGTAAAACTTGTAGGTGATTTACGAACAGTTATCATCTATTAAAATATATAATATTTATTTTACTTTCCAGCTACACGAAGGCGTCCCTGGTCGCGTCCATTATCTTCGTGCTGGACAAGAAGACGGATCTCATCTCCGCTCCGCACGCGCTGGTCTACTTCGGGATCGTTATATTCTTCGTTTACTTTAAGGTCAGTACGTCTTTTTGTATTTGTGGTAGAAAAGAAGCTCATTAGAAATTTAAAGAAGGATTTTAATTTTTTTTACAATAAAGATGTATTTTAATAGCAATAATTTGAATATTTACATAAAATATGTTGAATTAAGCTTCATACTGGGACACCACAAGATTTCAAAGTTGTATAAAAAAATGTGTGCGTGTACTAGTGTACACACGTAAGAAGTGAAACTTCTTCATAACCTTATTTTTCAAGCCCAAAAGCCCAAAAGTCCAAAAGTCCAAAAGCCCAAAAGTCCAAAAGTCCAAAAGCCCAAAAACCCAAAAGCCGAAAAGCCGAAAAGCCCAAGAGCCCAAAAGCCGAAAAGCCGAAAAGCCGAAAAGCCCGAAAGCCGAAAAGCCGAAAATCCGAAAAGCCCAAAAGCCGAAAAGCCGAAAAGCCCGAAAGCCGAAAAGCCGAAAAGCCGAAAAGCCGAAAAGCCCGAAAGCCGAAAAGCCCAAAAGCCGAAAAGCCGAAAAGCTCAAAAGCCGAAAAGCCCTAAAGCCCAAAAGCCCAAAAGTCCAAAAGCCCAAAGTCCCAAAGTACAAAAGTCCAAAAATCTACAAACGACATGCTATCCCTGGATAAAGTACTCTTAATTCGAATCCACCGTGGTGGGGAACAGAACAAAGATGGCGCGTAACCAAAAATCGTGACGTGACGTGACGTGACGTGACGCAAATTTTTTTCCAACGCCGATAAAGAAGTTTCACTTCAATAATGTGACTGTGGGTGGGCAAAGGCATATTATATGCCAAAGTTTCATCTTTTTAGAATTTGTAAATGAAAAATGAACCATGGGCCACATAAAGGTGGTGAGCCGTTTGCCGTGTTAAAATGGACAGGCGCATGTTGTGATTGTGACTGCCTCCTGTAAAAATTTTCAAGCCGCCTATAAGAATAACAATATTATGGATTCTAACTACTGCGAGTAACTACTGGTAACTACAATTTCGTCAAATTAATATGTCAATATTTTCTTTCCCAGCTATCATCAATCTTACTGGGCATCCACGATCCCTTCGTGCCTTTTGAGAATCTGTTCTGCGCGCTGTTTATGGGCGGTATCTGGGACTCGCTCGCCAAGTTGCTGGGTAAGGGACAGCCTAAGGAGGAATCTAAAGACACTAAGAAAACTAACTAGCCGAAACTATAAGTAAGTATCATAGGACTTAATCAGAATGTTACATTCGGACCGCTCAGTATGATGGTCAAGTCTGTAAATGTACGCCTAAGTCTATAAATACCGATTTTAGTGAAAAAAAAACTGTTTTTCTTTTCTCTAAAATCGATGACATAATATGGTTCTTAAGAACAGATCTTTGTTTGTCTTACATTTAGGTACAGACTTGCCCATACTGACCGGTCCGGATGTAACATCCCGTATATTGTAAAAAAGCTTTTGCAATTACCAATTTCCGTGTAACATTAAATAATAATATAAAAGACTTAGGTAATAAAACAAAAATTAAAATCGAGATGTTGGTTAACGCAACGGACAGAATATCCCACAAGAGTATAATTATTTAAACTGCCAGTGCCAGTACCTATCTAATTATCTATACTATTATCTGAAGAGAGAAAGGGACTGACTGACTCATCAACGTGGAGACGAACCCCCTAAACATAGAATGATGAAATTTGGACAGTAGGTACCTTTTATTAACTAGGTAAGTAATAAGGAAGGATTTCTGGAAATTCCACCAATAAGGTGGTAAAATAAGGTATAAACAGTTGTATGGAAATTCGACATCTTCAAAGTTAGCATCATGAAATTAGGTATACCGGTTTCTGGTATTATTATATAGGTACTTAAATTGCTGTACTACATAGAGAGGCTTGATCGGACTAAGCGTTCGGCTTGTGACAAATCTATCTCTCTTCCAGACCACTACATCGCCCGATTATAATGTTTTATCTACTCTGATACTATAATACAAAGATTATAAAATTGAAGTCAATACTCTTATGACAAACATTACGCACAGGCCAAAAAAAAGTTTTATTACGATACAGGTCTTGTATGGACACCTATATCATAATAAAACTTTTTAATCATTACGATACACCAAAAACAACCTCCAGCTGGAAAAAGAAGTTTAAACCTCTACTTTAAAAAAAAATTGTGCCTCGGCAGCCTGAAAAAAAAAGAAACACGCATGCGCAATCGATGTTTGCGCCTTGGCGCCAAAATTTTACATTTAAATTAAACAAAGTTTGGTTTGCTTGTAAAGTAAATTAGTTTTTGTGCAAAAACATGTCTTAAAGCGAGGATGGTGGTAATTGTACACCACCAGACATTCTGGAAACTGCGTCAAACATGACCATGAACCTGTTACCGGCGAAATCAAGGAGCAACTATATATCACAAAATGAAATCAGGTATTATAGTATGAGAGTAGATAAAGTAGTGTATGACACTGTACATAACTTGGTCTTATAACACTCGTGTGATACTATAAAAAAACTCGCCTACGGCTCGTTTTTTTAAAACACACTCGTGTTATAAGAACCCTTATAATGCAACAGTGTCATAAACTACTATTCTTAGACCTCATATTTTCATTAATATCTATTTCCATCCGTGCTTTTCCAATGACTGTTTTATAAAGTTGCTTTTTATTCTTACAGGTCGCATTTTACCATCGGCAACATAATCAACTGACACCGACAATACAAACATGCGACGACGGCTTTTAGTTAAGGGGATATTAAATAAAAAAATAATAAAAAAATAGAAAAAAGTCCTTAAATGTTAAAAAAATGGCACAACGACCAAAGTTTTGATTTCACTAGATTTAAGATTCACTAGTCGTAAACTTATTTTTTATTTTTAATGATTGACAATGAGTATTATTTTGATAATATATCGTAGTACAGTGGAAGTCCTATATTATGCCAAATATGTGATATAAAATATGCCACAAAAGTATGAACTTGCCATAAATATTATTATAATGAATACCTATATCTATTGCATATTTATCAAACAATAACTTAGCATAATAACTATTCTGAAATTATATAATATACTGTATAATATACCTACCAGTGTGTTGTGGTTCTTTGCGTGAAAAAGTAAAAAAAAAACCATCGAGCATTGTAATTGTATTTTTTTTTTCAATTTTAAATCGAAACGAAAATCGACGACGACTTGCTTTGAATTCCTTTAACATGACACTGGCTGTCAATTTAATGTTCTTAATTTAAACGAAGCATTTTTAATTCTCTGTTCCTAATTTAAATTTGGTCGTCATGAATAAACTGGCTAATTCGCATGGGTGCAAGCGATGAGGTACATTTTATTCGTTGATTGTTATTTTTAATTTTAAAGTCTTGACTAAGTAAATTCTAAGTACGACATTTTATCTTCAATATAATTTAAACAGTTTAATTACATAATGTAATGTGTCCTCTGTTCAAAGGTTATTAGGTTATGATAAAGGAAGCAATAAATTGTTTTTATTTACCTAGAAGTTTTCTTTAAATAATTTTCATAAAGCTACTTTCACAGTTGGAGCCTGCTAATGGAGGGTGAGATGGGCATGTTGCGTAACCTCGCCCTCATTAACAAATCCGGCATCTAGTAAATGTCCCAGAGTCTGGAATGACAGTAGAGCAGTGGTACCCAAACTCTTTTGTTTCAAGACCACTTTCAAAATTCGGTGGATCCCGTGGACTCCCCCCCCCCCCCCCCGCAGCTACATACAGCTCCCCTACATAGTTTTAACGACGAATTATAATTACATTTATTATAATAGGTATGTATAAAAATGAAGCCCATTTTCCTTGGTCACGGCATCACGCGTGAAAGGCTAGACCGATTTCGCTAATTATTGAAGTGAAACTTCTTTATCGGCGTTGGAAAAAAATTTGCGTCACGTCACGTCACGATTTTTGGTTACGCGCCATCTTTGTTCTGTTCCTCACCACGGTGGATTCGAATTAAGAGTACTTTATCCAGGGATAGCATGTCTTATAAGGGTTTTTGGACTTTTTGACTTTTGGGCTTTTGGACTTTTGGATGGGACATTGGTACTTTGGGTCTTTGGGACTTTGAGACTTTGGGACTTTTGAACTTTTGAACTTTTGAACTTTTGAACTTTTGGACTTTTGGACTTTTGGATGGGACCTTGGTACTTTGGGTCTTTGGGACTTTGGAACTTTGGGACTTTGGGACTTTGGGACTTTGGGACTTTGGGACTTTTGGACTTTTGGACTTTTGGATGGGACCTTGGTACTTTGGGTCTTTGGGGCTTTGGGACTTTGGGACTTTTGGACTTTTGGACTTTTGGACTTTTGGACTTTTGGACTTTTGGACTTTTGGACTTTTGGACTTTTGGACTTTTGGACTTTTGGACTTTTGGACTTTTGGACTTTTGGACTTTTGGACTTTTGGACTTTTGGCCTTTGGGACTTTGGGACTTTTGGACTTTTGGATGGGATCTTGGTACTTTGGGTCTTTGGGACTTTGGGTCTTTGGGACCTTGGTACTTTGGGTCTTTGGGGCTTTGGGACTTTGGGACTTTTGGACTTTTGGACTTTTGGACTTTGGGACTTTGGGACTTTGGGACTTTGGGACTTTGGGACTTTGGGACTTTGGGACTTTGGGACTTTGGGACTTTGGGACTTTGGGACTTTGGGACTTTGGGACTTTGGGACTTTGGGACTTTGGGACTTTGGGACTTTTGGACTTTGGGACTTTGGGACTTTGGGACTTTGGGACTTTGGGACTTTGGGACTTTGGGACTTTGGGACTTTGGGACTTTGGGACTTTGGGACTTTGGGACTTTTGGACTTTTGGCCTTTGGGACTTTGGGACTTTGGGACTTTGGGACTTTGGGACTTTGGGATTTTGGGACCTTGAGACCTTGGGACTTTGGGACTTTTGGACTTTTGGCCTTTTGGACTTTTGGACTTTGGACTTTTGGACTTTTGGACTTTTGGACTTTTGGACTTTTGGACTTTTGGATGGGACCTTGGTACTTTGGGTCTTTGGGGCTTTGGGACTTTGGGACTTTTGGACTTTTGGACTTTTGGACTTTTGGACTTTTGGACTTTTGGACTTTTGGACTTTTGGACTTTTGGACTTTTGGACTTTTGGACTTTTGGACTTTTGGACTTTTGGACTTTTGGACTTTTGGACTTTTGGACTTTTGGACTTTTGGACTTTTGGACTTTTGGACTTTTGGACTTTTGGACTTTTGGACTTTTGGACTTTTGGCCTTTGGGACTTTGGGACTTTTGGACTTTTGGATGGGATCTTGGTACTTTGGGTCTTTGGGACTTTGGGTCTTTGGGACCTTGGTACTTTGGGTCTTTGGGGCTTTGGGACTTTGGGACTTTTGGACTTTTGGACTTTTGGACTTTGGGACTTTGGGACTTTGGGACTTTGGGACTTTGGGACTTTGGGACTTTGGGACTTTGGGACTTTGGGACTTTGGGACTTTTGGACTTTTGGCCTTTGGGACTTTGGGACTTTGGGACTTTGGGACTTTGGGACTTTGGGACTTTGAGACTTTGGGACTTTTGAACTTTTGAACTTTTGAACTTTTGAACTTTTGGACTTTTGGACTTTTGGATGGGACCTTGGTACTTTGGGTCTTTGGGACTTTGGAACTTTGGGACTTTGGGACTTTGGGACTTTGGGACTTTGGGACTTTGGGACTTTTGGACTTTTGGACTTTTGGATGGGACCTTGGTACTTTGGGTCTTTGGGGCTTTGGGACTTTGGGACTTTTGGACTTTTGGACTTTTGGACTTTTGGACTTTTGGACTTTTGGACTTTTGGACTTTTGGACTTTTGGACTTTTGGACTTTTGGACTTTTGGACTTTTGGACTTTTGGACTTTTGGACTTTTGGACTTTTGGCCTTTGGGACTTTGGGACTTTTGGACTTTTGGATGGGATCTTGGTACTTTGGGTCTTTGGGACTTTGGGTCTTTGGGACCTTGGTACTTTGGGTCTTTGGGGCTTTGGGACTTTGGGACTTTTGGACTTTTGGACTTTTGAACTTTGGGACTTTGGGACTTTGGGACTTTGGGACTTTGGGACTTTGGGACTTTGGGACTTTGGGACTTTGGGACTTTGGGACTTTGGGACTTTGGGACTTTGGGACTTTGGGACTTTTGGACTTTGGGACTTTGGGACTTTGGGACTTTGGGACTTTGGGACTTTGGGACTTTGGGACTTTGGGACTTTGGGACTTTGGGACTTTGGGACTTTGGGACTTTGGGACTTTTGGACTTTTGGCCTTTGGGACTTTGGGACTTTGGGACTTTGGGACTTTGGGACTTTGGGATTTTGGGACCTTGAGACCTTGGGACTTTGGGACTTTTGGACTTTTGGCCTTTTGGACTTTTGGACTTTGGACTTTTGGACTTTTGGACTTTTGGACTTTTGGACTTTTGGACTTTTGGACTTTTGGACTTTTGGACTTTTGGACTTTTGGACTTTTGTACTTTTGTACTTTTTGACTTAATTTAAGGTGAGGTGAAAATTAAGTTTATGAAGAAGTTTCACTTCTTACGTGTGTACACTAAGTACACGCAATTTTTTTTTTTTGTTGTGTTTGTTATTGTCAGGAGAAGGTTCTTATGAAAGAAAAAATTAAGAAAGTTGCGTGGAAAATTTAAGATTACTTAACCCAACCATACTATTCAAATCAATTCTATGTCAAATGTCATAATGACATTATGATATTTGACATAGAATTGACAGAATGCTTGCTGCAAATATCATCAAAAAGGATGTAAAAATATTGAATATCGTTTAAAAATGAACAAATTAAAATTTCGGCTGGACCAATTTCGCTAATTCTTTTTTTTGTGTTTGTTATTGTCATGAGAAGGTTTTAAAAAGATGGGTGGAAAATTTGAAATTACTGTAACCCGCTTGAACTGGGAAACTTTGAAATGGGAACCGGGAACAGAAGGACTGACGCAACTGGAACCCGGTAACCGAAAACCAGTAAGCGGGAACTCTGAACCCAATACCGGGAATGGGAACAGGGGACCGGGAACTCAATTCGAAACCGGGAACAGGAAATCGGCAACGGGGACAGGGGACCGGGTACTCAGAACTCGTAATACCGATTTTTAGGATTCCGTAGCCAAATGGCAAAAAACGGAACCCTTATAGATTCGTCATGTCTGTATGTCTGTCCGTCCGTATGTCACAGCCACTTTTCTCCGAAACTATAAGGCCTATGCTGTTGAAACTTGGTAAGTAGATGTATTCTGTGAACCGCATTAAGATTTTTACATAAAACTAGAAAAAAAGTAGATAATTTTGGGGGTTCCCATACTCAGCACTGAAAATCAAAAAATATTTTTTCATCAAACCCATACGTGTGGGGTATCTATAGATAGGTCTTCAAAAATGCTATTGAGGTTTCTAACATCATTTTTTTTTCTAAAGTGAACAGTTTGCGCAAGAGACACTTCCAAAGTGGAAAAATGTGTGTCTCCCCCTCTAACTTCTAAACTAAGAGAATAATAAATCTAAAAAAAATATATGATGTACATTGCCATAAAAACTTCGAACGAAAATTGGTTTGAACGAGATTTAGTAGGTAGTTACGTAGTTTTTTTTAATACGTCATAAACCGCAATTATCGCCTAGAAAAATCACTACCACAGCGAATGTGTTAAAAAATCAATCAAACTTAGAACGAACTACAAGAACTTTTACATTATGTTACTTGCTGCTACGGAACCCTTCATGGGCGAGTTCGACTCGCACTTGGCCGGTTTTTCATAGTTAAGGCAGGACAACGTCTGTCGGGTCAGCTAGTACTTTATACTTTTGATTGTTGGCACTTGATAGAACTTGTTATAATACATTATGAAAACTCACTCACTTCTATTCCACAACTTTTATTTCGATTTTTATAATATCTTACCGGTTTCGCTATTATAGCATTCTCAAAGAATGAAACCATTTTTTCGGTGGTATTATTAAAATCGAAATTAAAGTTGTGAATTAGTACAAGTGAGTGAGTTTTCATAGTGACGAATTAACAGTTTATCAAAACAAAGGGTTATATAGAATTGATTGCTTGATAGGGTTAATTATTTGATAATAAAGTCGACTAAACAAATTTTCTATTAAATTTTAACTGATTGTGCTGTGAGTGGATGTGAAAAAAGCAAAATTGGCTAATCGGAAAAGTGACTCCATCCAACTTTACTTTTTTGAAATCTCAACACAACTTTTATTTCGATTTTTATAATATCTTACCGGTTTCGCTATTATAGCATTCTCAAAGAATGAAACCATTTTTTCGGTGGTATTATTAAAATCGAAATTAAAGTTGTGAATTAGTACAAGTGAGTGAGTTTTCATAGTGACGAATTAACAGTTTATCAAAACAAAGGGTTATATAGAATTGATTGCTTGATAGGGTTAATTATTTGATAATAAAGTCGACTAAACAAATTTTCTATTAAATTTTAACTGATTGTGCTGTGAGTGGATGTGAAAAAAGCAAAATTGGCTAATCGGAAAAGTGACTCCATCCAACTTTACTTTTTGAAATCTCAACACAACTTTTATTTCGATTTTTATAATATCTTACCGGTTTCGCTATTATAGCATTCTCAAAGAATGAAACCATTTTTTCGGTGGTATTATTAAAATCGAAATTAAAGTTGTGAATTAGTACAAGTGAGTGAGTTTTCATAGTGACGAATTAACAGTTTATCAAAACAAAGGGTTATATAGAATTGATTGCTTGATAGGGTTAATTATTTGATAATAAAGTCGACTAAACAAATTTTCTATTAAATTTTAACTGATTGTGCTGTGAGTGGATGTGAAAAAAGCAAAATTGGCTAATCGGAAAAGTGACTCCATCCAAATTTACTTTTTTGAAATCTGCAGTGACTCATAGAACAAGAACCAATCAATTCTCACAAATTTTATTTAGAAAACGTCCCATCATTCGGAGTGGTAAAAAGAAATAAATAATATTTCCTTGTGTTGAAGGTATTTATTTAAATTAAATATATAGATTAATATACACTATTAATTAAATTATAATGTTATAACAGTCGTAATCAATTAAAATTATACACTTATAGCATAATGTAATTTTTTAGTGTTAAGAGTAGAGGCAGACCCACGAAAGTCAAGTGGACATTTTTGTTCTTCACTATCGAAACCAAATTCATTTTCATGCACCCCCGCTTACGATTGTGGACCCCTATTTTTCATTACGCCCCACGTAGACCCCCGTCAAATCTCCCGTGGACCCCTGGCGGTCCACCTGGATCACTTTGGGAAATGCGGCAGTAGAGTCTGAAGAAGCCGCGCCACACTGTGCGACTGCCTTGTGACGCAGTAGTAGCACAAATTAGAGATAGTACAGATGGAAAACGCATGTACCTATGAACCCCTATGGGATTATTCCGTTAATCCACCCCAAAAAATCCACCCAATGGGGTGGATAACCGGAATTACATGTTATGGTATGTCCGGAATTCCACCCAAGGGGTGGATTTCCGGATCTATTCATGATAAATAAAAAAGATCAAAAAAAAAACAAAAGAAGATCGAAAAAACAAATGAAGATCGGCAAAACAAATGAAGATCGTCTAAACAAATGACGGTCGAAAAAACAAATGAAGATCGGCAGAACAAATGAAGATCGTCGAAATAAATGACGATCGAATAAACAAATGATGATCGAAAAAACAAATGAAGATCGGCAAAATAAATGAAGGTCGTCAAAACAAATGACGGTTGGATAAAAAAATGACGATCGAAAAAACCAATGAAGATCGGCAAAACAAATGAAGATCGTCAAAACAAATGACGGTCAAATAAACAAATGACGATCGGAAAACAAATGAAGATCGGCAAAACAAATGACGGTTGGATAAAAAAAATGACGATCGAAAAAACCAATGAAGATCGGCAAAACAAATGAAGATCGTCAAAACAAATGACGGTCAAATAAACAAATGACGATCGGAAAACAAATGAAGATCGGCAAAACAAATGACGGTTGGATAAAAAAATGACGATCGAAAAAACCAATGAAGATCGGCAAAACAAATGAAGATCGTCAAAACAAATGACGGTCAAATAAACAAATGACGATCGGAAAACAAATGAAGATCGGCAAAACAAATGAAGATCGGCAAATAATCTAGCTGCGTTTGCCATCGAAAAAAATAGGTGCCAGCAATTCTCGATCTTATGAACATGCATAATATTTATTTATTTTTGACATAGTCATGATCAGTGATGTCTGTTAACGCCTAAAAGAACATTTTTAGAGAAGTGTCATTAAGGTCGAGATTTGCTTGCACCTATTTTTTTGAATGGCACACGTATCTAGATTACAAAAAATGGCTGCAAGTAATTTTTGACCCTCAAAAATCAACAAGACTGAAAGCTCAAAAGTCAGAACTCAGAACTCAAAACCCAAATCTCAAAGCACATACTTAGGTATTTTGTTTTATTAAGTTGCAAATCTTTTATCGGTTTTCATTTGTTTTTCGATCATCATTTATTATGATGATCTTCATTTGTTTTTCGATCGTCATTTGTTTATCTAACCGTCATTTGTTTTGTTGATCTTTAATTGTTTTGTCAATCTTCATTTGTTTATCCGACCATCATTTGTTTTGTCAATCTTCATTTGTTTATCCGACCATCATTTGTTTTGTCGATCTTCATTTGTTTTTTCGATCGTCATTTGTTTATTCGACAGTCATTTATTTTGTCGATCTTGATTTGTTTATCCGACTGTCATTTGTTTTGTCGATCTTCATTTGTTTTGTCAATCTTCATTTGTTTATCCGACCATCATTTGTTTTGCCGATCTTCATTTGTTTTCTCGATCGTCATTTGTTTATCCAACCTGCATTTGTTTGGACGATCTTCATGTTTTTTTTTCGATTCATTTGTTTTGTTGATCTCGATGTGTTTTGTCCATCTTCGAAATCCACCCATTTCATGTGTGGATTAACGGACTAATTGGATTAACAAGATATAATTCCGGAAATCCACCCATTGGGTGGATTTTCGTGGGTGGATTATCGGACTATTTTGAATAATATTCTGGATCATTTTCCCAAGATCCCAATTTCCATTTCCATCCGACAATTTTCTTTTTTGGTGGGAATCGAACAGTCAGAATCCACAGTCGCACTTCCAACCTCCCAGCGAGGCAGGCAAAATTGAATCATCCATGAGAGTTACGTGATTCGTTCTATTCTCACTTTTGGCCAATTAGGTACATGGCGAGGACGGGTGACACAGCACAGACACCCGTCCTCACAATCGCGTACAATTTTCTTATATTTAGACCGGGACGGGGGAGTCTACCACAGTCACAGTTTTTAGGTACTATTTAGGTATAATAATAAACGGTAGTTTTACCCCTTTTTTACGCTTACAGACTACCGACTGCTTTTTGGCGGGCCTCGCCCAGCACCTGAACGTATTGGCACTTAGAATATGTAGGTACCCAAAACTCCTCGCAACCTTTCTGCCCTCGGCCCTTACAGAGCTGTTTTTCCTGAATTAGTCCGTTAATCCACCCCTTGACTCTAGTAGCTAGGTATCTATGAAAAATGTAAAAAGCTCAAAGAAAAAGGCATAACTATAAGTAAACAGAAAAACCAGCGAGGAATGTACATAGCAAACCCGTTTGCCGAACACAGGATGTGGTTAAGTTTATATGAATGCATTCCATACCGCCAGTCATTACCCTACCCTACCCTATTGATAATGAGATGATAGAGTGGTACCTAAGATTATAACAGAACCGTGTATCCTCTCAAGATCATTGACACTTCACGCCTTTTCCTCGTGGATAAAGAATAAAAAATGTCATTAGGAACATTCCGTTCCGTTGATTCGATAAACACATTGCAACCACAAACAGATGATTAAACTAACTGTAGTTTCTTCTTTCGTGTTTGTCATCTTAATTATACTCCGTCCGCTCAGAGATTGCGTTTCTGACACCTGTCATTTCCTCATGACTAGTTGTTCATGACTCAAGCCTTTTTATGAACTTAGTTTTATGCTTATTAGTTTTCTTTCAGGCCGACCGGCGACCTTGTATCTTCTTGATATTTTTAGGGTTTCGTAGCTCAAAAGGAAAATGGAGCCTATAGTATAGGACCACTTTGCTGTCCGTCTGTCTGTCAAGATCACTAATCTCATGTACAGTCAACTACAAATAATTGTAGTTTAATCTTACATAATATAACCCTGCGAGTGCCATAATGAACTAACCAAACATGGTATCCACCGAACTTGACAGTAACATGTGCTTTTACAAGAATTATTTTTAATATTAATAGAAGAGAAGATTGAGATACCTATCAGGAAACGGTAGGGACCTTACAACTACAAGTACTTTTAAATACTTAGTAGGTATAGGTACTAATTACTGTTTTCCTAGCAGCGATGACTTCATAACGCGTAACTTGCTCAATTGTATTGAAATGCTAAGATATACCTAGTACCTATGTTAATTCCGTGTCTGCAGTGCCATTGAACAAACATCACTGTGACATACCTACCTACCTCATAGCATGTTTTATGATTAAGCAAACATTTCAAAAACAACTAAACAACCTTTTTTGGAATAGTCCTGCTTCCCTCTTTTTACAACCTCGGGTTCTTCAACAGAGCATGAAGAGGATCATTGAACCTTCAAATTGAGTCTTGTGGAGTGCTGTTATAGTGACCTTTCAATCGCTGGTTGTCACCATGGGTTTCCATCGGGTGGGCGGCGTCCTTCTGTAGAGGAAAAAATAAAGTTACTCCAGTGTAAAACTTATTCTAGTTTGATGGAATCCAGTCCTTTAAATATTTTTTTGCCTCTGCAATCCCCGCATACAGGTTCATAATGCACTCCTTCATTGCATGTGTGGCTAATGACCTACGCGGTGTTGTTTACCTTTATGACACAGCCACCGTTTATCCAACTTACCTCTATAGCATAAATTAACCCTGTACCTACCTATAGGAACATTAATACGTTCTCCTCACCGGATCAACAAACTTTACAAAAGTAAGTTTTATGCCAAATTGCAGTTCAATTTGATACCACCAAGTGAGTTTACACCAAGTGAGGGGAAAATCATTAGCTATCTAAACTTACAAATATTATAAAGAGAAAAAAAATGTTTGTTTGCATCATCGGTTCCGATACCTACTACCGAACTGATTTGAAAATTCTTTCACAGTTGGGAAGTTACCCTACCCCCGGTGAACATAATTATGCTATAGGTATATTATTCTCGTATGCCCTCGGGAATGGGAGCTACACAGGTAAAACCGCGTGACGTCCGCGAGTACCTAATACTATAAACTTGGACTAGCTGAAATGAATGGGAATAGAAGTTATGGGTGTAATAGGTACCCACCTCGCGCCCCAATGGGACATCCTTCCGAGGGCTTACCCGGGACTCCCGGCCGTAGACAGTTGTAGGTTGTGGTCATCGCTTAGATCATCTAACCACAGGATGCGCCTTACTTAAGCATTGTTTTCTGCCATTGCACATGACCATTTGGTCTTTTGGCTTTATGAAAAGCCTGTACATCAGTACATCATTTTATATGATTAAACTAGTACATTACATTGTAGTTGACTGTACAATAACAATTAACCCACAACAGCCATTACGCGTTTGTCGATTAATACATTTTTAATTGCAATGAAATTTTATATGTCTTTGTGTTTCCCCCTTCATTTGTATGAAAACTGGCAGAATATTTTTGTATGCAGTGGTTCGCAAAGGCTAGTCCCGTGTTATATGGTCTAAGGGTCATCGTATCGTTTTAGCATCCATGTAGGATTTCCACAGGTAAAAAAAAAAAAAAAAAAAACCACCTCGCGCAGGTACCTATTTCAATCTATATGCTATGACCTATTACATCGCCTGGATTCAAGTCCCCCTCACCAGATCTGTTAGGCGTGAAACGATTGATAGACGGGGTAGATACCTATTTAACCTTTTGACAAAGACAAGCAAAAATTTAAACAAATCTACATATGAAGAGAAATTAGGAGAAATCTACGACTAGCAGTGCACTATATTAATAATATAAGTTAAATTAATATGCTGATAGGTTGATTGAGTTGCAGTCACAACCTGCGCCTGTCCATATCAACACGGCAATACGCCTCAACACCTATTAAGAGGGTCAAAAGACAAGAAGATGAAATGTGGACATATAATATGGCTCTGCCTACCCCTTGGGTGATAAAAGGAGTGATCGTGATGATTAATTGACTTGTTATGCATAGGGCTTTACTTTACTTGTGGAATTCCTTATGGATGATAAGATACATATGATAGCTTCCCATGGGCTGAAACCACACAGTGTAGGACAACTGCCTGTGACCGAGAGTCCCCGGTAGGTACGCCCTCGGAAGGATGTCCCAGGAGATATACTTATGGCTTATCAAAAACTGTAAAATGTAAAAAGATCGTTCCTATATCGAAAAGCTTGGAACGACCTGGCGGCGCTCATGTTTCCCTCCTCTTACAATCCTGGGCTCTTCAAGCGGAGCGTGAAGAGGCACAACACAGGGTCGCCAACTTGATGACTGACAGAAGTCGCTAATCGCTAGATGTCAACATGGCTTTCCATCAGAGCGGACGTCAATTTGGCGAGCTTAATATAAAAAGCCTGTGGTAGCGTGGTCAAACTGCTAATTAAATATCGGAAGTGATCCATCAAACATAACAGAGAGTGAGCATAGCTACCAAGGCCGTTTCGATAGTAACGGCATAACGATTCCGATAGACAAGTTTTTTCGGTGTTCGTTACGGTATTCGCGTTATTAGCATACATAATACCTACCTACATATTGGACGATATGAGGTCACTGTCATCGACTGTAGTTTGTATTTACACCGTCGCGTCGCGAATACTTGGCTGAAACAATACGTTTTTAAATTTGAAAATATTGTGGAAGGCTGGAAAGACTATTAAGAGGACCTGGACAATATTGAGCGCTAACGATTTGCTTGTTATTTGGGTTAGTTCTATACAGCTAGCTTTGACCGCAGTCGCGTCGCCCCAAAACTTACACTCAAGAAGAACTAAAATCGTTTTGAAACCTTTGACGCCCAATGCGTTGTCACCTGGCTGTAATGCTGTTATTCCTCCACCTGTTCTTTTCAGTTACCGCGCCCATCAGCTCCTAACAAAACAAGGCGGTGGAGTTCCCCACACTTTCACTGCTGACCATACCTGGAATCATGGTCTGTAGGATGATATTTGTCACTTCTATGACAACAAACGACAGGTAACATCGCTGCAACATCAACGCTGAGCAATCTGCCACTGAGTGAAATACCGTATCCTCATGGCAAATCAAGCTGTGGTGACGATTAGTCATTCAGTGTCGCGGTATCTGATGCAGAAACTTACCTACTGACAACCAGAGATATGATTTATTTGAAATACTTCTATTTAAAATGCAAATACAAAATGCAAAATACCTATTTTGTATTTTGAATTTAAATGCCTTTTATTAAAAAGCATTTTGTATTTTATTTGAAATACCTTTCGAGATGTATTTTGCATTTTTAACATTCATTTCAAAATGCAAAATACTTTGTGATTAAGTTCAGCCAACATCACCAGCCAAACAAAATGAAATGAACGAAAAATTGTTCGTACGGTGGGATGATTACTCTCTCGCTCGAGACCATGGTGCTAGCCATGATCTCTAGCGGGAGTAAGTGGGACTGCGCCGCCTCTTTCTGCGAGCAGGTCATGCTCGTGAAGGAGGCGGCGGGGCGGGAACGCGAGAGAACTTTCCCACCCGAGTTCCGCAGTCAAGTCGGCGGCGGCTTGGGCGCCGCCAACGTGTCTTCGCAGAAGACTGTCAGCCTCCATGACCGGGGGCCTGAGAACGGTGAGAGGGCTGCTCACCGTCGTTACAGAAGCAGGCCCATGACGGCAGCGTGACGTGAGAAATTCACGCACGCCTTCCTAAAAGCGGGATCACACCCGAAACCCACCAAAGACGCGGGATAGCATCCGAACTACACCCTAGGCGAAGCCGCAATGGTGGCCGTGGGTCTGAAGGCTCCAAGTCCAGGGACATCCTTCCGAGGGCTTACCCGTGGCTCCCAGCCATAGACTGTTGGGCGTTACGTGAGGTTTTTTAATCGGTAGGAGTCCGGCATAGCATCCATGATGGCTTTTCCCTCACGTTAAAAAGAAACGGTCGAATGATATGATTATGAGACCTCACAGAAGAAAAATGAGTGATGATGTATTCGAACAACCGGTATTGCTAAAAAGCGTAATAAATAAATATTGATGTTTATTTTTTTCACTTTTTAACAATACCAGTCCAGTTGTTATTACCTAATAAAAGAAAAGTATAATAATAATAAAATAAGAACTAGATACACAATCAACCGAAATAAATGGCCACACAAGCCACAAAATGGAGCCATGGCCACAGATTACTAAATAGTTACTACGTAAGCCATGGTTCTCTTTTCGTTAATCTAGTTTTTTACATTAAATTTAAGTGGGTATTATTATTATTAATAACATAACAGAATTTATTGATACGCGTACTGATAAATATGACCAAATGGTCATGCTCATAAGGTGACATGATATTAGACGTTTTTATTCGGCTCGGCATTTGTCTCTATTTCTCATGATAAATACCTAAAATAAAAATAAAAATATGTGAAATTTGGTAAAAAAGTATTTTATTTTAAAAAAGTATTTTGAAAATACCTATTTTGCATTTAGCATTTGAAATACAAAACGCAAAACTATTTGGTATTTTGCATTTGAAATAGTAAATCTGAAAAGTATTTTGCATTTTGTATTTAAATGCTTTTTTAAAACCATTTTGTACATCTCTGCTGACAACACTGCGTGAACCGGCAAGAGATGTTCTTATAAGATTTGGGGAGCCAAAAGAAAAAGAACAATATAGGTATGTACCTACCTGAAATATCATTTTTTCACAATTCATATCTACTTTTGAGTCAGCAATGGGTTACCAAGTACCTGAGAACAGAACTAGCCACACATATCAGAAAAGATTTCTGATTTCTGTGGAACTAACTGAGCAAACTGAAACTCGGTAAGGCTCTGCTTCCGGAACTTTAGTTAGTACAAAACAAAACTTCTAGATATTATGGTGCAGAATGAGAAGCATTTCAAATTTTAAGGAATAAATCAATTTATTAGGTTCGTTGCGGTGTAAATGCAGCTGAGCAGGTTGCAAACTACAGCCACAGTATAAATATATGTATACAGTGCTACAGCGGTGACGTGCGTCGTCGCATCATCCACAACGCGAGACATTGCGGGCTGAACCACGCGACAGTCTTCAAGACTGTTTTATGCGAGCTCGCACAGAACAAACCTGTAACGTGCCGCTTTTTATAACATAATTTAAATTAGTTTTATCGTAATACAGTGAAATAACGATAAGTGTTTGCAGTTAATGGAAATATCTAGGTACACAATAAAGGTAAGAAAGTTTGTTCATTTCTCTAACGGTTTATGAAAGCGGTTTCTGGGAAAACAGTTATGATGTGATGTGATGGGCATTTACACGATCTATTGAATGCCATAGTTCGGTTCTAAGATGGAATTATTTTAGATTTGTTGAAATGTGAAGATTTTTGCTGGGGATTTTTTTCCTAACTTAGTAATTTAATGATATTTAGTCATCTTTAGCAGTGTTACGATAGGTATATGAATAAATAAGAGGCTCTTCATTAATTAACTTTTTAATTATTATTTTGGACAATTTTGGATCAAATGGTTGTTTTAATTTATAATTGTTATGTATGAAATTATTAACATTTTATACCTACAAATAACAATAACAAAGTTCGAGCTCATTAATATTTACTTAAATATTATTAGTTGAATATGTAGGTAAAACCTACCCAATCACTAATGTAATTTAATTTAGTGCTGTGGTGTACAGTCAGCCTCAGAAGTTGATACACACATATTCAAATGTACGAAATAGATTCATGAATGAAAACTTACACGTAGTAAATAGTTGTTTGTAACAATTTTGAAAGTATAGATAATAAAAAAAAAAGAATAGAAAATATATAAATATATATTTATAAAAAATAATTAGAAACGGTTGGAAGTGTAAGTTTTCATTCATGAATTTATTTCGTAAACTTGAATTGTGTTTATCTACTTCTGAGGCTGACTGTACAAACTTCAGCTATACACCACAGCGCGCAGCTACCATACTAAGCGAGGCCGCAGCAAAGACTTCTATATAAACCTCAGTTTATATAGAAGTCTTTGGGTCGCAGTGGTAGCCGTAGGTCTGTTGGGAGTCCTGGGACATCTTTCCGTGGGTTTACCCGGGGCTTCCAACCCTAGGCTGTTCGGCGTTACGTAAGGTTTTGTAGTCGGTAGGAGTCCGGCATAGCATCCGTGAAGGATTTTCCCTCACGTTAAAAAAACACTGTTTAAAGAGAAAACCTACAGCTGACTAAGGCTGATCAGGTATCCATAAAATATCTGGATACCGGAATACCTTTTCTCAGCCACATATAGCAAGTTTTCCCGAACTCATTGCCTACGGAAACTTCCCGGAATTAAAAATGTATGTCCTAACCAACAGTGCCAACTATCTGTGCACTTCTTTTCAACCAATTTAGTTCAGGAGTTGTCCCTGAGGAGCGTGATTGAGTAGCAAATATCTACTTTCCCTGTATAATATATTAAGTACCTAGTAGCATATTACCTGTTAGTAACGTAGATTAGATTACATTACCCATTAATTAAGCAAATGATTATCTTATAAAGATAGACGACAATACCGGAAAAGCATTGATTAACTTTATCATAGGTCACGAAAAACTTGAGCCGGATGGTTTGGGAAAAGATAAGGTAGGTATGGTCACTGTATGGTATACGCTCCAATAATTTTGTTTCATTAAGTTAGTCACTTTCGATCTATCTAGTTTTCGATCAGGTGAGCAGTATTATGCTTGTCTGCCTCCTCAGTAGTAAAAGAGCGAGTCAAACACAGGAATTCGAAAATAGAAAACTCTTTTTTGATATCTGTGGAATCAACAAATTATTACCTACCTAATTCGACATCTGAAACATCTTTTCAAGGAGTTTCCCGGCCGGGCGCCATTCGCCGCTTAGGGAGAAAGGGACCGTATTTTAGTCTAGAGTCAGGCACAGGCATGACATCCACATGCACAGAACTACCACAGATTAAAATAGAAACTTATTCACCAAAAATTGTAGAATATTTTTTTTACATTTTGAATTAGTCATAAAAATCGTGACTTTCGCCCTTCTCGTAGAACAGCTAAGTAGTCTTTACCTCATTATAAAATAATGAGTTTCTTTTAGAAAGATGTAAATCTATATGTTGTTATGTTTAAATTAATTAATTAGTGTCTTTATCTCGGATGATTTTTATCTTACGAAAATACACAGTCCTTTGGTAGGCTTAAATAGGTATACCTGTACGACAGTAGGTACAACCCGCACGCAGGACTCTTTAGATATAAAATCTGCAAAGAAAAGGGACTCCCGATGCAGATAATCTAGACCTGACTTTTCAACACTCGGCTTAACGTGCCTTCCGAAGCACGGAAACGTTCAAATAAATGTCACAAAGTGATCACATGGATGGTCACCCATCAATGGACCGGCCATAGTGAAAATACTTACTGCAGTGATCGTTTACAGAACACTGAGTCCGCGGGGCCACGAGCGCTTCCTATAGGCCTATACTATACTAATGCATTTGATGACGACTTACAAAGAAAAAGTTGCATTAGCCTAGTGAAAACTGTCCGAGCGCGCAGAAATGTATCTAATAGAACAAATGAATTTATGGTAATGCTAAGAATCCTAACCTAAGGATTTCATTGCTAAGCCCGTTACGAAAAAAATAATATGAAAGTGGATACTTATCTTCTGTTCTATTTATCTTCATACTAAGTGCGGTGATTGATACGGCCGTATATTTTCTGACAAGCTGACGTCACGTGGTTTTACCCGCGTAGTTCCCGTTCCCATGGGAATACGGGAGTAAAATATAGTCTATGTTCACCGCAAAGAGTGTAGCTTTCCAACAGTGAAAGTATTTTTCAAATCGGTCCAGTAGTTCCGGAGCCTATTCGATGCAAACAAACAAACAATCAAATCTTTCCTCTTTATAATATTATATTAGTATAGATAAACGTACAGTAATCAGGAAATTGATAGCATTATGTTTTTAAACCTATCTATCAGAGATTTGAAAAGTTTCTGTAGAATTGTATGTGAATAAGTAGGCTCATTTGGTACCTTTTTTCTGATTTCATGGTACCTGCTCGTTCTATAGGGTGCGATGGGGTTCTCTAACAACAGATTTGTGGAACTGTAGAGCCAATCTTCATTACCAGTTCGAATACTCAATAAGTACCTATTTCTACTTTTATAAAAACCGCATCGCGTGATGGGATTTGAACGGAGGCAATGTGTGTTGAATTATTTATTCATGTCGGACCGTTCATCCTTTTAAGCTTCTTAGAAGGGCTAATAAAAACAATATTTTCCTCATCTCACTATAGATACTTAGGCCCCATCTATATCATTCGTCGTAAATCAGTCATGTTTCCTTAACATGAAATGCTTTTGTCTTGTTTCTATAGCGCGATTTTTTTTAACATGTGGAAAATCCTACAGGGATGCTATGCCGGACTCCTGCCGACTAAAAACCACTCATGTTTCCTACATATTGCCTACGGTTGGGAGCCCCGGGTAAGCCCTCGGAAGAATGACCTCAGGACTCTATAAAATAATAAATAAATATTCACGGACATTTCACATAACGCTATCTGATCCCAAAGTAAGCTAGGAATAACCTGCTTGTGTTATGGGTATCAGACCACGAATATTAATACATTTAAATAAATACTTGTCATACATACTTTTAAATACATACTTATCATACATAGAAACATCCAGGCTCTTGAGACAAACATTTATGGTTCACACAAATTAAATAGAATAAAAAGAAAAAGTTAAAAACAATTTGTCTATAGTGCGATAGATTCAAAGTTTTAAATTGTTGGATCTCTTACTTTAATAAATTATAATTACTTACCGATAAAAAGCCGATAGGTAAAGATTTGCAGAGCCGTTTACGAAATAACAGACTTTCAAAGTTTCAGCGTAGGTACATTTGTTACCTGAGAGTCAAGTTTTAATAGGTACCAAAGATAATTTAAGATCATTTATAATATCTAGTTCATTGCAATAACAATACTACGGATTGTCGATTGGTAGAATATCCTTGGTCCTGTCATACAGTCACACTGGTAAAGTAGGTACTTTTTATTAAATAACATTTTATGTATAGAATTTAGAAAGGCGTTGAAGTTATTACTTTATGTAAGTACCTACTACTACATACATCAAATTTTAAATTGAGCAAGATATCTATCCTGGTCATGAGAATAATATTTAATTTTGTGAATACCAATATTGGTAGTTACAATAAAATACGGAAAAGCATCTTCTCTGCGCTGTTTAGGTACCTAGTACCTACCTACATAATTATTTGGCAGGTTATTCCGGTATGGGGACGCACAGACCATAGATACATTTTTTTTAAATCATAAGTTTGCGATATTTGACAAAAGCATTAGAGTAGAGCCTATTATGTCGGAATTATTCAAAGGGCATTGTGTCTGTACTGCTCGTTCGCTCTAACTTTGCCGCTCGGCTCCATACTAAAGTCGATTTTTTAATTAGACGAAGTTAATTGACAGCAACTAATGTCACTTCTTCATACAATGTTGCGTATTTTCTATGACGAAGTGACATTAGCTACTGTCAATTTACTTCGTCTAATTAACAATTCGGGTATACGCCTCTACGCCAGCGGCAAAGTTAGAGCGAACGGGTAGTAACTTCGATCACAGTATAAATATATGTTGTTCTTCGATTAACAATATTATGATCTCTGTTAGCGTCTCTGTATTCGTTGACCTCCAACTGCATTGCCATAACTCAATAGGTTGAAGTCATCGGGCTGTCACAGGGTTGTATCACCGGGCCTTCATTATTATTTACTTAGTATTAAAGATGTTTTTGATGCCTAATCATATTTGTTTTCAATATTTATGTTATGTAGGAGTGTGCCATGTTTAAATTTTTGTCAATGACGTGTGTGTGGAATGAATCTTGATTAAGTAAATGGCTATTTCTACTTTTTACGATTCTCATCGTCACCTTCATGGTAAATTTTAAATACTGATTATTTCAACTATTTTTGTCAACAAACACAAAGCTTTCGGTAAGATAACAACTATTTTTGTCAACAAACACAAAGCTTTCGGTAAGATAAGTAACATGTATAAGTCAAAAAGTTAAATTGTAAGTCAGATTTGGAAGAATAACGTTTTGAATTATTAGATCCCACGTAGGTGACGCGACGATCCACGAAGGTGACGCAGTAGCTTTACAGACATTATTAATCATTATTTAAATACTAATTATAAGTTAATATATGTTCATTCGGCAGTTATATGGTAACAGCTAGTTAACTAAAACAATTACCAGGTCCTATACACATGCTTTTGACGTAAAAGTTATTCTGGAACCATATAACACAGTGCATCTATTTGGCACAAAGTAGCAAATTATCAGTTATCTAGATCCCATAGCATAAGCTTAGATTGTCTTAATTTGGGCTAGCTAGATGATCTTGTGTGAGATTGTCCGTACCTGGCTACTTATAATGGAAGCACTCTGCGCCTAGACGATCGGCTCACCGAACTCGAGGTAGAACTGGGTCGCATAAACCAGCACATACTGGGGTTGTGCGGAGTTCGAAGAAAGAGGGAGGACACGCTAACCCTTGCGTCGGGCGACCTATTGTACTTTCGGGAAGGTAATGGAAGACATTCTTCCGAGGGCGGTGACGGCTTTATGGTGCAAAAGGACCTCGTTAGCAGCATTGTGGAGATCAGCAAAGTTTCGTCTCGGGTAGCATACGTAATACTGAGACTCACCAACAGGTACTCCCTGAAGGTGATTCAGGTGTACCTATGCCCCGACTTCGAGAAGCATTGACGAGGCAGTTGAGACAGTGTACGAGGACGTGGTGAAAGCATTACAATGTACTGCCAAGACTCACTACAATGTTGTGATGGGAGACTTCAATGCCAAAGTGGGAGTATAAGAACGCCGTGAAACGAAAATCGGACCCTTTGGTGTGGGGCGTAGAAATGACCGGGGGCGTATGCTTATCAACTTTCTTGAGGCTCAGGGGCTCTTCTTAATGAACTTATTCTTTAAGAAGAAGCTCCCTAGAAGGTGGACTTGGCGAAGCCTCTACAAGGTCACAAGGAACGAGATAGACTTCGTCATGTCGGACAAGAGGTGTATATTTAAAGATGTCTCAGTGATCAACAGGTTTAATACCGGAAGTGATCACCAACTCGTCCGAGCATCTCTGAATTTAGATTTCCGCGCCGAAAGGGCCCGGATGATGAAGCCTACTCTCCGACCTACTGCGCTCCAAATAGCTTTGTGTGCCGAGAAGTTTCAATTGGAGTTTCAAAATCGTTTCGATCTGCTGGAAACCACTGGCAAGGATCACGATAAGGCCGACACTGTAGTCAGGACGCTACAACAAGTCTCCCGAAGGTTTCTGTCTGAAAAAAGGAAAAATAGGTGTTCTAAGCTTTCGCCCGAGACTCTCGAGCTCATGAGAATCAGACGGCAAACGCCATCTATGCATACGTCTTCGTCAGGCCAGAGAGCTTTAAACATCAAAATCCGAAAGCTGATACGATGCGACCTCAGACGTTATAACACCAACATCATCGAGGCAGCGATCGAACAAAATTGGGATACTAAAGTCTTTGCGCAACAGCTTGGAAGACCCCGTCTGACCAAATTGAAAACAGCGGGTGGCAAAACCGTGACCTCGAGGTTCGAAATTCTCGAAGAAGTTAAGAGCTTCTATAGAGACCTATATGCATCACGGAAAAAAACCGATGGGACCTAGCGACTGTGACCACAGAGCCCCACTCACGCGCCACTATACCGAAGAGGAAGACATTCCGGATATTGACCAGGGCGAGGTCAGGGCGGCTCGCAAACAACTAAAAACCAATAAATTCCCTGGAGAGGACGGAATTACAAGTGAGCTTCTTAAAGGCGGGACTCCAGTTCTGAAAGAGCTGACGAGTCTCTTTAATTCCGTCCTCCAACAGGTACAAACACCTAAAGCGTGGAGCGAAGTGCGGTGGCTCTGTTTTTCAAAAAAGGTGACAAGACCTTGCTGAAGAATTACAGACCCATCTCACTCCTTAGACATGTTTACGAGTTGTTCTCGAGAGTAGTAACAAACCGCTTCGCCGGAAAACTCGACGAGTACCTACTACCTAAATGTATATTAGTTGATATAAGTATAAGGTATTAAGTGCCTTAATTAAGCTTTAAGTGCATGACTCTTTCCCGGGATCTGTCCTTGAGACTTGGATGCGAAGGGTCACAGGTCTACGCCTCGAAAGCCAAGACATTGGCATGACGTGAAATTTCTTAGCATGCTGCACGATTCAAGAAGCGGAATTGCACCTGAACTAACCCAAAAGACGCAAGATAACACCCAAACCCGTAGGCGAGGCCACGGTGATAGCCTAAGCCTGTCGGGTACCCTGATACATCATTCTAAGGAGTTGCCCTGGGCGCCTAATACTAGACGGGTAAGTAGCTACGATGGGGGTTTTAGACGGTTTGGATCTGGCATAACGTCCGGTGGGATTTCTACTCCTATAAAAGGGCTTCACACGGAATGTTATAGGTATTGCTCTGTCCTTTGCCATGATTGTAGGTACCTACTTATTTGTTCTACTATTATTCCGCTACATATCTACTACAATACGAATCTAAAAGAGTACCGCTCTTACTGAAACTAGTCAGAGATCACCTTCGTGGCATAAACTCACCTTCGTGGGTAAAACGCCACGAAGGATGTGACACGAAGGTAACGAAAACATAGCTTTTTTTTTAATTCCGACAAAGTTTAGCCGTTACGTTTTAAATCAAATACTACATAAATATCTCAATTAATTTGCGGTTTCGATGAATAAACTCTGACTTCAATAGCTATTATACAATGTACAAAAAGTCACCCACGAAAAGAACTCGAATTAAGTGTCAAAATGTAGAAACTTACTGATATTTTTTTTTCTTAAGGAGCCAGGAGTTGCTCGTTGCACTCTCGCGATGCCCAAGTTCGAATAACGTTCAGTTAAGTTGAGTTTTGTTATTGGGGCGGTCGTTTTGGTCAACAGTAAACCGTTTACTACGCAAATTTAGAGTACCTAGATTCGTGTGACCGATGTATATTGTGTTTTAAGTTCTAAATAATAGTTAGAAGTTTTTTTTTTGTAATACTGTGTGTGTAGTGTATGTTATTACGGTGAATTTAGTGTATGTAACTTCAAAATCTATGGAAATTTGGTGAAGCAGTAACTGAATGTTTAACTGAATCGGGAAGTGTGACACGAGTAGAATGCGAAAAATGACCCCGATTTTGACCTTTCGTGTTAATTTTTGGTATGAATATTTACTTCTATTGCAACAAATTTCATGTATTTTATAGCTTAATAGCTGTTTTATCCACAATTTTAAAACATTTCTTTCTAACTCATACGGTTTAGAAAATATAAGCGTGTGACCATCAAATTTAAGCAACCAGGAGAAATAGCCAAATAACTAAATATAAAAATCTCCTGCTTTTAAATAATAAAAGACTGTTATTTAGTTTGAATAATTTACGTAGGCTGTCGATGTATAAAGCTTGTTATTATAATGTCGGTAATTAGTTGTAGCTTATTAGCTTTTCCGTGTTATCATCTGGTTAAGAACAAGTTAAAGTTAATTCAATGACCATTTCCTGACAAATCTGCCCCACCCCACTCTAACCTGCGTACCTGTCGGGTCAACGTGACTGTTCTTCTAGTTTACCCGCGACCCAGTTAGGACGAGGTTTTTTTTAAGGCCGCGTGGGTCAGATTTTGAGTTTTTTGAAACAATCCTAGTCAAAAAGTGAAGGGTTTATAATTCTGATAAATATTTATATAATAGTTAAGGATATAAGCTAAACATATTCCAAGCCCGTTACACGATCCAATAAATTTCACTAGATAGAAAAAAATCCCAAAGTTGACTCTCTCAGAAAAGTTTTTTCAAAACTATGGCTAAACTATTAACATTTTATTTTATTTTTTTGCACTCAATTAAAGCTATTGAGTTTTTATACACATTTTCCGAACGTTTTTTTATACACAAGTACCTATCTACATAGTTATCATGTACGAATATCTGCCAAACGCAATAGAATTGCGCCGCTGACGGCCGATCAGTCTCGCGCATGGTGTTATCACTTAGAACTGAGCATTGAATTATAATGTAACCAACTTACGTAGGTTCTCAACGTTGCAGTTACATTGAGACTTGTCATGATATTTAATTTCGTTTCATTATAACGTAAGAGTTTCCAGAAACACGTGGTAGTTGGCGCTGTACGCAATATTAAAAAATCTAATATTTTAGTTAAAAATTCACAACTAGATGGCGCTGTGCCTTTTTTTAAATCGCGGTATGGTTTCGTTACATAGGGTCATATAAGTAAGACTACTTTTCTGCCCAAGGTAGTTTATTATTATTTTTTACGATCTTAAAACTAATTTTTCTAAAAGATTCAAATTTATTTAAATATATTTGTTACACTCGATTTTTATTTCATGGCCACGCAGTCAGAAAGTTTCTTGTAATAGCTGCTTGGCACCGCTGGTGTCGTCACTTAGTCGAGTGACGGTGACGTCTCTATCTCATAATATACAAATGTACTCTGTGGTCTCGCGCTAGCGCTTGTGGAGGCAGGACCTGTGTCAGTTTTTTTCGCAACTATTTCGTAATTATTATGTCAAATTACGTTGAAATCGCGCCACAGTATAAAAATATCAGTAATGGACAAAATGTATTTAGATTAACCGTTACAAATTACAATACTTTGTTATGCTTAATTCTATACTCTGTAACAGATTACTTGAGTAATTAATTACAATGAGTACTAGCAGTAACTAATTACTGAGTAATGGAATTACACGTTAATCTAATTACATTGTAACTAGTTACTCATTAATTCAATTAACGAACTCTCATAATTAACAACTCTGTCCTGTGAATTCGTCACGGCCCAAGAGGTGGATCGATTTTGATGCGGTTTTTTGATCGTAAGTCAATGTATCCATGATGGTACTTAGCTATACATTTTGAAGACCATCAGCTTAATTCCTGAGTGATGAAGGGATTTCACTAAAATTCCCATACGCGACTCATGGTAAATGTGGTGATCTTTTACTTTTTAAGTGTTTTCACGACATGGTAACCATCTACCTAATGCATTAAAATGTCTACGAATTACATGATAATTTTGCAATCCAACATGGCGGCCACGCTGTCATCACAAAATTTCATGATGGGTATCGTTTAAGGGGTTTTTTCGTATGCTGAGTACGAATCAAGTGATAATTTTACAATCCATTAAGGCCGCCGCGCCGTAATCAAAAAATTTCATGATGGGTATCGTTTAAGGGGTTTTTTGGTATGCTGAGTACGAATCACGTACTAATTTTGCAATACAAGATGACCGCCGCTCCGTAATCACAAAATTTTATGATGGGTATCGTTTAAGGGGGTTTTTAGTATGCTGAGTATGAATCACGTGATAATTTTGCAATTCAATATGGCCGCCGCGCCGTAATCACAAAATTTCATGATGGGTATAGTTTAAGGGGTTTTTTGGTATGCTGAGTACGAATTACGTGATAATTCTGCAATCCAATATGGCCGCCGCGCCGTAATCACAAAATTTCATGATAGGTATCGTTTAAGGGGTTTTTTGCTATGCTGAGTACGAATCACGTGATAATTTTGCAATTCAAAATGGCCGCCACGCCGTAATCAATAAATTTCATGATGGGTATCGTTTAAGGGGTTTTTTAGTATGCTGAGTACGAATCACGTGATAATTTTGCAATCCAATATGGCCGCTGCGCCATAACCACAAAATTTCATGATGGGTATCGTTTAAGGGGTTTTTTCGTATGCTGAGTACGAATCACGTTCTAATTTTGCAATCCAATATGGCCGCCATGCCGTAATCACAAAATTCTATGATGTATATCGTTTAAGGGTTTTATTGGAATGCTGAGTACGAATCACGTGATAATTTTGCAATCCAATATGGCCGTCGCGCCGCAATCACAAAATTTCATGATGGGTATCGATTAAGGGATTCTTTCGTACGCTAAGTACCAATTTAATGTAATTGGCCTTAATTTTACAATAAAAACCTTTTGTCATAGTATTTGCGCATTGCTAGGCCTAAACTTAATAAGCAAATCTTTTTAGTTTACTACTGTTAATAGCTTAGGCGGCCAAATTGAATTCCAAAATTATCATGTTATTCGTACTCAGCATTCGAAAAAACCCATTAAACGATATCCATCACGAAATTATGTGATTGCGGCGCGGTGGCCATTTTGAATAGCTTAGGCGGCCAAATTGAATTCCAAAATTATCATGTTATTCGTACTCAGCATTCGAAAAAACCCATTAAACGATATCCATCACGAAATTATGTGATTGCGGCGCGGTGGCCATTTTGGATTGCAAAATTATCATGTGATTCGTACTCAGCATACCAAAAAACCCCTTAAACGATAACCATCATGGATTTTTGCGATTACGGCGCGGCGGCCATATTGGATTGCAAAATTAGTACGTGATTCGTACTCAGCATACCAAAAAACCTTTTAAACGATAACCATCATGAAATTTTGTGATTACACCGCGGCTGCCATTTTGGATTGCAAAATTATCACGTGATTCGTACTCAGCATACCAAGAAACCCCTTAAACGATACCCATCATGATATTTTGTATTTACGGCGCGGCGCCCATATTGGATTGCAAAATTAGTACGTGATTCGTACTCAGCATACCAAAAAACCCTTTAAATGATACCCATCATGAAATTTTGTGATTACACCGCGGCGGCCATTTTGGATTGCAAAATGATCACGTGATTTATACTTAGCATACCAACTTTATAAAACTTTAGAAATTTTTATGACCAGTTATAATGTAATTTACATTTTTTACGCAACTGTAACCATCTAGCAAACTTACGCAACGGAAACTCTTAAAAGAAATTAAATATCCTAGTTTTCGAAAAATGTTTCGTTGCTGCTCAGCTCTTATTCGCCTTAGCGTGATGTTATATATTTTGGTATTTTTCAAAAATGGTCATTCTGTTAAGGAACTTTTGAAATTCAACTAGCAGTCTCTTAGACTCTAGAGTTCAAACAACTAAACAAACAAACTTTTTAGCTTAAAAATAATAGTATAATATGTATAATTAACTCATTTATTTAGGAAACTCGAATAAATCACTACACTTAAGTTAGATGCATTTACTACGTCAAACAAAGTTAGCATGCTGTTTCTTTCTACTCTACTGTATACTGTGGCATGAGAGTTCACTGCCGCTGCAGGCGCGCGGTGTGTCTTGCGCCCGGGGCGAGGGGAGCGCCAAATGCTTACTTGTGCGCTATAACCGCCCCTTAATACAATAACTATCCTAGCTACTATGGGCTACGGCTATAGAATTTTGCAACCCCAGAGATGCTAAATTCTTACTGCTGACCCTGCAAAAACCTTCTAATACCCCTTTTGCAGAACACAATAGGTAGGTAGGTACTGTAGATTGTAGATATTCGGGAGAACCGAACGGTACGTGGTACAACGTAGTGAGTGGTTTAGTGAGCAGTCTGGTGGTGGTTCTCCCAAGGGTCAGGAGCTCCACACAAGTATCCTATTGCCCCCCGTGGCAGGGTCGCGATGATTATGGAATATCTATCACATGCCTAGAAATAACCGGTTCGCCTAGACTTGAGGTCTACCAGGTTATAAGCTTTGCTCAGGCAGTGCATTTCACACTTTATGACGTGCTGATACCTATATGTATAATCTATACTATACCAATATTATAAAGAAGAAAGATTTGATTGTTTGTTTGCATCGAATAGGCTTCGGAACTACTGGACCGATTTGAAAAATTCTTTCACTTTTGGGAAGCTACTCTTTGCGGTGAACATAGGCTATATTTTATTCCCGTATTTCCACGGGAACGGGAACTACGCCGCTGAAATCGCGCGACGTCCCCTAGTTTGATATAAATGCTTTATTTAACAGTAATTATTTGAAGGTCTGGAAAACTGTTGTGTTGCAAACAATATTGTTTTCAACAACACGACATCCGAAACTAGCACCAGCGACAAATTTAAAATAGCAGCAAATAAAATTACCATAACAATCTATTATCAGTTTTTTGTGGCTGACTAAATATAGTCGGCTTGAAACCATAATAAAGTTAGGTACCTACACTAAATAAGGCAACCGGCAACCTATCATTTACAATATTCTACAACACTTCAATGAAACCAAATCAGTCTATGGCAGTCCACAACTTGTTTCTGGGACATCCTTCCGAGGGCTTACCCGGGGCTCCCAACTATAGGCTGTTGGGCGTAACCTGAGGGTTTTTAGTCGGTAGGAGTCCGGCATAGCATCGATGAGAATTTTCGCTCACGTTAAAAAAACAGTCTAACTCTACAACTTGACGTGGGCCTCTCCCAAACTACTTACGCCACAATAGGCATGGTCCTGCGCCTTCCGCATAGAGTTTTGTATCTGTCTGTCTCTGTCTTCAATCTGTGCTGTATGTACCACAGGAATCGCGATAGCTACAAAGTTGAAATTTTTCGTGTGACTACAGACCAGTCACCGGCAGGTATAAGCAGGGCCGTCTTAACCGGGGGTTCAAAGGCGCGGCCGCACCCGGGCGCCGAGCCCGAGGGGGCGCAGGCCGAGCTGTAAACATTTCGATATTTACCTAATTAAACTTTAACTCATAAGTACAATATTAACGCCATTCCCCAGTTTCGTAAACTAATGTCAAATAAACACCTACAAGCATAAAAATATAGGCAACACCCATATTAAATTACCATTGTATTATTGTCACTTTTGCCTTTCGGCACGTGTCTTACCGCTCACGAAATGCAAGGTAAGATAGCTCTTAAATATAACAATTCGATAAACATAACAATTAAATTTATTTAACACTAGCGGACGTTACGCGGTTTCACCCGCGTAGTTCCCGTTTCCGTGGGAATACGGGAATTTAAAAAAAATAGCCTTTGTTCACCGCAAAGAGTGTAGCTTCCCAACAGAGAAAGAATTTTTCAAATCGGTCTAGTAGTTCCAGAACCTATTCGATGCAAACGAACAAACAAACAGTCAAATCTTTCCTCTTTATAATATTAACTAGCTGACCCGCGCAACTTCGTTTGCGCCACATAAGAGAGAGTATTACCTGTTCCCGTCGCATTTACTCCCGGCACGTTGCGTTTACTCCCGTAGCGTCTCCTCGTTAATATTCAATCCATAACTATAAATATTTACGCAGCACACGCAACGAAGCTCTCAAAAGGAATAACATTTCCCCCGTTTTTGAAACATTTACTATTACTGCTCCGCTCCTATTTGTTGTAGCGTGATGCAATATAGCCTATGACACTCCACAATAACGTAGCTTTCTATTGGTGAAAGAATTTTTAAAATCGGTTCAGTAGATCCCGAGATTACCCCTTACAATTTAACAAACACACAAACTTTACTTCTTTATAATATTAGTATAGATATAGATAATATAGACGCACACGGCAATATCTCCATTCCAAAGACGTTTGATGCGCCCTTTGACATAGGCGTCTGGCGCCCGCACTATTAGCGAAATGGCCTCTATTGTTAGGTGTTTAGGATGTAAATTGTAATTTTTGCCACCTTAATGGTGGAATTTCCAAAAATCCTTCCTTATCCCTAGATCATACAAGGAACCTATTTGCCAAATTTGGACTTTCTAGTCCCAGCGGTTTGGGATGTGCGTTGATTATCAGTCAGTCAGGAAATTCACGTTTATGCTACTGCTCCACCTGCGTCTTCCATAAATTAACGTCTGCGTCCATAAATTAATGCGTAAATTAACACCATAATAGCACTTCAACGTAGACGTGGCCAAGGTTTTAACGTGGTAAATTACAAGCGGCATTAGTAATGGCATTAACCGTTAAGCGATAGCTCGGACTGTCGGTTTTTTTTCGACACATCAAAGAGTTTTAGCAGGTAGTTTTGCGCGCTAAGCGATGTTGGCTACATTAACGCCAGTTAACGCCATCTCATTTCGCGGGCATCCATCTAAAAAATTGGGGTTTACTCTATGATTGCTTTACACATTATGTATAAATAATATAAAATTTACAACCAAACCATATTTTGACACTGATTTTTGAGATTAAAAATCTATTTCTGGCTATTATTTTCCATTTGCAAAGGTAGACAAAAAACGCCTTCGTTTGCGGGGTTTCGTCTTTTTCTAAACTAGTCCCCTTAAACCCCCATTGTGTGATTAGGTTCAACCTCCATCTTGTGTTAACGCGTAACTTCTTGAATTAATCCACTCTAACGGCGTTGTGATGGTCTTCTCTCGTTTTCCATAAATTCATTTGCACTAATATTGTTTGCCATAATCATCCCCGATCATAATATTGTGTAATAATGTTTGCCTTAACAACTCAACAGTGATAACTTTTATTTGCCATAAAATGACTTTCTATAACAACATATATCATAATAATTAGTTTCCATAAGTAACACATCTCATAATCGACTCTTGACTTAATCAAAATTTGATATAATTATGAAAATAATACATAATATTGTTAGGTCGAAATTAATCATTCTTAACACCCCGACTCAGTGCAATCCGACTTGGATAGGTTAGGTTAGAAGACTAAGGCGGATGCGAAGCGAAGCGGAGCTCCCACCTTAGTCTTCGTGGTTTTATTTTAAACCACTCAGAAGTAGGTGCTCCGCAAGGCGGGGCTCCGTCGAGCTTGGTTAGTAGACGCCATTATGAGGTTTAGTTTAAAGATTGTGAATAAAAAATCTGTGTCGTATAAATTATCTTTATTTATATTATGGTGAATAAAAGTTATGGAAAATGGCATTATTGAAAACGAAAATTATGGCAAATACATTTATGGATCTATATTATTATGACACTTGATCGATTATGACCAATGGAATTAGTGAAAGTTATTTTATGTCATTTCACGATTATGGCAACTGAAGCGTTATTTCTAATGAAATTATGGCAAATACCAGTATGGCATATGAAATTATGGCATATTAAATTATGGCATACCTATTAAATTATGGCAAACATTAGTAAACCCGTTGTGACCTTAATGTAGCCAAAGCGCATTCATTAGGAATGCGCTATGATGAATGTGGAAATCTTCGCGGATTTCATGCTGGAGTAGAACTAAAAACTACACGGCCTTAATTATCGAGTAGTTGGACATCAACATTAATGTTAACGCAGGTGGAGCAGTAGCATTATATATATATAGATTACAGATCTTAAGAAGTGAAACATCAAAAAATTATTGCGTTTTTTGGTTGACGGGGGGGGGACGCAGTCTAAGCTTTGCGCCCTGGCGCTATACAGGGTTACAGGAAAAGTCCTGCTAGATCCGTTAAGGGCGTGGAGTACCCATTATTTCTGACTAATTTCACTATGAAACACCCTACCCTAAACTTAACCCTGTTCGAGATATTCAACTTTTAATATTTTTATTGAAAATTGCCGATTTTTAGGTTACATAATTTTTTATTTTTATTTTGGGTGCCTTATTTATTATTTTTGTTGCATTTTGACATCATGTGTAATAAGATGCTCCAAAACGTCAATCATTGAAATAGTGCATAAATTAATTGAACATGTCGTAAAAGACAAGTGAAAGTTAAGAAAATAAAAAAAATAGTAACAAGTTTATTTTTCTCTAAGGGATATGTAAAAAAAATATTACGGCAGTCGTTCGGCAGATGTTTTTTAAAATATCTACATTTCATCAGCTATCTAACGACGTATAGCAATGTAGGGTTGTATTTAAATTCATTGAAAAAAACTTAGTTTCAAAAGCGACAGTGGAGAAGAAAATTAATACTTAGCCCTAAAAAGTAAAATAAAACAATAGGAAAAGATGAAATGTCATTTATTAAACAAGGTTTTTACACAACTTTTTCATACTCTACAGTTCATGTTCAACATGACCGCCTCGGTTATGAATACATTTTCGCATCCTTCTACGGAGACCAGTCTTTACTACTCCAGTGGTCAATGTTGTCCTCATTTGATTGGCTGCGTCCACAATCCTTTCTCTTAATTCTTCCACAGACGAAACTGGATTTGGCGGTTTTAGTGTCACGCGTGTGTTTTTTAGTCGGTAGGAGTCCGACATAGCATCCATGTAGGATTTTTTACACGCTTAGAAAAAAAATAAAAAAAAGGGTTTGTATTACAATTCGTAGAAAAAAAAGTAGTTGGGACGCTTCAGGTAGCAGTTCTAATGGTCCCGCGCCTATTGTCCTTCAAGTTAAGACGCACCGTGCGAGCGAGACAAGTGACAATTTATGCAAGTGTGAATGAAAGAACATAGTGACCGGTTGGGGTTGGGAATACAACACGTGATATTGTTTTGGTTGTTAGTCTGCTTTTGTGCTTCGTACATAGTAGATGTGATATCGTTTTGCTCTTTTTCTCGACTTGGCTGTGATTCTGGACCATTTCTTCTTATTTGTGACTACTGTGCTTGTTAACCGGACTCTGATTTGTACTTGTGATACGGAAGTGTTGAAGATGACGTCGTATACACCTGAGGAATATGCGGATATGCTTATTTGTTACGGATACTGTGATTGTGTGTCTGCGCAAGCTCGCAACGAATACATAATTCGCTACCCCGGTCGTCGAGTGCCAGATGTGGCCGTTTTTGACAGAGTTCAGACATGTTCAATTAATTTATGCACTATTTCAATGATTGACGTTTTGGAGTATCTTATTACACATGTCAAAATGCAACAAAACTAATAAATAAGGCGCCCAAAATAAAAATAAAAAATTTTGTAACCTAAAAATCGGCAATTTTCAATAAAAATATTAAAGGTCGAATATCTCGAACAGGGTTAAGTTTAGGGTAGGGTGTTTCATAGTGAAATTAGTCAGAAATAACGGGTACTCCACGCCCTTAACGGATCTAGCACGACTTTTCCTGTAACCCTGTATAGCCTTAAGACGGCCCTGGGTATAAGTTATTCATTCGACAGATGTTTCTCATCTAGGTGTTTAGAAATAGGTATCCTTTATCAGAGTTACACTCTGATAAAGGATACCTATTTCAGTCTTGGTTGAGGAGGTTGTTTCAAACTAAATTAAATTGCGGAATGTAAGTACAGTTTGTCTCTAGAGTCGTGAAATTAAATGAGGGCGCTGCTGAATGCATGTATGCAACCCTATATAGTACGACCAAAATGATTTTGATACGAGGAGTTCGTTCCGAGTAAAATCTTACTAATAAAATGCGACAGTTTGTGAGTGTGGATGTTTATTACTCTTACACGCTTGAACGGTTAAAGGGATCTGGCTGAAATTTGGTACCTACAGGGATACATTATAATCTGGAATAACCATGGCTACTTTTTATTCCGGGAATAAGTTCTTACGGGAAGCGGGAACGGGAACAATACAAATATTATAAATGCGAAAGCTTATGAGTGTGGATGTGAGACTCTTTCACGCTCGAACAGTTGAACTGATCTGGCTGAAATTTGGTACAGGGATACATTATAGTCTGGAATAACACATAGGCTACTTTTCATCCCGGGAATAAGTTCCTACGGGAAGCGGGAACGAGAACAAATTCGACACGGGCGAAGCTGCGGTCATCAGTTAGTGAGTTAATAAATAAAACACATTATACATGTTTAATTTTGTTTCTGTAAGTGTGTTTTTCAATAATGTCTTGATTTGTAATCTTCGAGAGTTCGGAAACCAATTTGTTACTTTTCCATTTACGAGCGTTGCCAGTAAAATGTCAGTCGGTAAGTCAAGTTGAAGGCTTTTATGGGCGCCCGGGCGGCTTGAAAATTAAAACAGCGCGGACAGTCTCATCCTGCGCCTGTCTGTATCAACACGGCATTATACGGCTCACCACCTATTATGTGGGACAAAATCTAAAAGGTGAAATGTGGGCTTAAACAATATGCCCTTTCTATACTAAGTATAATATTATAAACAGGAAAGATTTGATTGTTTGTTTGTTTGCATCGAATAGGCTCCGGAACTACTGGACCGATGTGAAAAATTCTTTCACTGTCGGGAAGCTATACTCTTTGCGGTGAACATAGGCTATATTGTATTCCCGTATTCCCACGGGAACGGGAACTACGCTGATGAAACCGCGTAACGTCCGCTAGTCGGGGATATGTCGTGACCGTAGGACGTAGGTATAGGTAGGGTCAAGTGTTCAACAATGAAACAGTGGTACACAATAAAACATAGTAATATTTCCAAAACGCGTCGTTGGCAGTTAGTGCAATATATCGCGTAAGGACACTCAATAGATACCACCGGCGTATCCCAGTTTGCGGCGGCACCGCGTGAGAAAAGACGCGTCTGCGGCTCATTTTTACTATTTTCGTCAAAAATTGAAGTATTTCTGGCTATCTTTAAAGATTTTTCATTATTTAATGGTTAGGAATATTATATTTTTTATGATTATCCTGCATTCTACATGTTTTGTAGATTATTTTGGCATATATCATTTGTTTCAAAGTAACAATTTTGTGAACATAAATTAAAAGTTAGTTAGATAAACCCTAGGTAGTCAACAATGAAACAGTTTAACAATGGACACAATGAAACACTGTTTTATTGTGTACCATCATAAGATATCTATATAAATCTAGATTTTTATTGGTTGATATTGTGTAACCTTATCTATTAAAATTTGTTTTTATTTTAAGATGGCGCGTAACAAAGCTGTAAAAAGGACACGGGGCGTATTGCTTATCAAATGGCAAAAATTAACAATATTCGATATACTGTTAGCTGGGAAAATGGCTGGAATCGAATGTTTACGGTCTTATAAATCAGGGCATGCAGAACTGTCATTAAAAAAGCCTGCATGCAGCATGGCACGTCGTGCCACTGCATTTAACGTAGAAACGGACTGCTCTTTCTTTAAACTACCTACATTAAACAAAATTTGAATTAGGCACAGTTTATTTATGGTGTTTCATTGTTGAATATATGGTGTTTCATTGTGTACGCCTATATGGACACAATGACACAAATCCCATTTCTTAGTTTTTATTTCTTTGTCGATTCAAATCACTTTATTTAAAAAAATCTATAAATGACACACGATACCCAATCATATTGACTACATGCCTGTAAAGTTATAGACTTCTATCAGCAAAAACATAAGATGTACGAGGTTATGAACTTTTAGTGTTTCATTGTTGAACACTTGACCCTATTTTTACACTATTTACTCATTCAATTACCTGTCACAATAAGATAATGTGTATTTTTTTGTTGTTATCGTCCAGTTTACGTACCGGTAAAATGTAAATACATAATCAGTAATTATGAAACGTTAATTAAGTGCTGGGAATCATTTATATTTTGTTAGTCTACCTGACTTAAAACACCGTGAGTTATCAACCTATTTGGAAACTTATCTTCTTCTGTATGCATAATATGCATATGGCATATGGTCACGCCTTTATCCCCGAAGGGGTAGGCAGAGGCATATTATATGATTTATATGCCCACATTTCACCTTTTTAGAATTTGTCCCACGTAATAGCCGTATTTAATTGCCGTGTTGAGATGGACAGGCGCAGGTTGTGACTGCCTGCTGTAGAAATTTTTTAAGCTGCCTAAAAAGGCCTTCAACTTGACATAACGACTGCCATTTTACTGGCAACCCTGACAAACGGCTTAACGTGCCCTCCGAAGCACGGAAACGCTCAAATAAATGTCACAAAGGGGTCACATGAATGGTCACCCATCCATGGACTAGCCATAGTGAAAGTTGCTTACTGCAGTGATCGTATGTATTAAAATAATAAAATTACAATATTTAACACCTACCTACATTTATGTGTTATCCTATTATGTTTCCACATTAGGTATAGGAATTACTGGACATTATTTGCTGGAATCTAAAAGAGAGAGGTGGAAATAACTGGATAGGATAGGTCATCCATCTATTACCACAGATTATATAATATATTCTATATTCTATTACCTTTGTTAACACAATAATAACATCTATAATTATTATTATAAATTATAGCTGTGAAAAAAAAACCTATTAGATTACTAGCGGGTGTCACGCAGTTTCACCCGCGTAGTTCACGTTCCCTTGGAAATACGGGAATCATTAAGTTTCAGTGATAATGTAGCTTTCTGGCAAAAGATTTTCTTATATCGGTCTAGTAGTTTTTGAGCTTATTAATTAGGTACATACATATAAAAATACAAATCTTTCCTCTTTGTACCTAATATCAGTATAGATATTAAATATAGATAGGTACAAATTGTATCTAAGCTTTAACTAAAAACATTTGCCACTGCGCGCATCTTCATCGAAGTATACGGGGTGTTTCGCTCGGACTGCAGAGATATAATGTGGGTAACAACTGTCCTGGCTGCTGGATTATTTGTGGAATGAATTACAGAAGGCTTTGAATGTACCTTATCCCCGTCCTTTTCCTACCTCAACCCTTTCCTATCCACCAATCCTATTCCTACCTCATCTTCTTCCCATCCTTTCTCCGCCAAGCCAACGTTGCCGTGCGTATGTGCTGCGTGACTAGGGGCGAGCCTAGTATTAGCGTGCCAATTGCCCTGGGGCCGGGCGACCCCAGAAGAAGGCTAGCCTTACTTAGACATGCGGGGCTCTGTCTGGGTGGACTTTATTTTCCCTTGCTTTTCGTGGGAACGCAATGGACAAACCCAAAAACAAAATCCAAAATGGCGGCGATGTGGTTCGCAACCCATCACGTCTCGTTTCCCATCGAGGCGAAAAGTGGACTGGGGATAGCCACTTTGCTACGTTGAATGTAAGAGGAGGTATGATAGACAAAATTGAGGAAGTATGCAAGATGATGAAAGAGAGACGACTCGATATTCTGTGCGTGAATGAGACAAAGAGGAAAGGATGTGACACCACCACACATGGACCCTACACTGCCTACTGGTCGGGTGTGCCTAAAACCAGTAAAGCGTGTCAGGGCGTTGGTGTAGTACTGTCTGCGAGAATGAATGAATGTGTCACAGAATATGAATGTGTAAGCCCAAGACTCGTTTGGTTGAGGCTGAAGGTTGGACTTACCCGCATCTTTGTTTTAGGAGTATATGCTCCGCAAGATGCGCGGTGGCGCCGATCTTTACGAGACCAAAGCGAGAGGCAGGCATTTTGGGAGAGCATGAGTGATGTTTTGAGTAAGTGCAAACTAAATGAGAGGATAGTAATGTTAGGCGATTTTAATGGGTGGGTTGGAGTCAAGCGTGATGGGTATGAAAGAGTATTGGGAAAGTTTGGTGATGAGCGAGTGAATGAAAATGGAGAAAGTTTGCTTGAAGTATGTTTGGAGAGGAATCTTGTGGTGACTAACACCATGTTTCACCACAAAGATATCCACTTGGTTACGAGACAAGAAGGAAGTAAGAGGAGCATGATTGACTTTGTGATTGTTGACGCAAGGATGAGAAAGAAAGTACTAGACACTCGAGCCTACCGCGGTGCTGGGATTGACACAGACCACTTCTTGGTTGTCAGCCGAGTAAGAGGTCTGTTTCAGCGGTGGAGGCACCGTGTGCGTGAACCTGTTAGTGTACTAGAACGCATAAAAGTTGAGAATTTGCAAGAGATAGGTATAAAAGAGGAATTTGTGAGCAAACTAAGCAAAAAGTTTGATAATTTAGATGAAGTATGTGAGATTGAAGAATTATGGAAGCCGATTAAGGAAGGACTCGTGGAAGTTGCGATTGAACTGTGTGGTGTGAGCAAGAGAAGCCAAGGATGTAAGTTAAAAAGAATGACCGCGGAAGTTCTGAAAGCGTTGTCTGATAAGAAGAAAGCATGGTTGGACTTGCTGGCTACAAAGGCCAATCAAAGAATGCAGAAGGCAACAGATGAGGATGTACGAATGGCCAACGATGAGTATAAAAGGTATAAGCGTGTGGCAAAAGAGGTGTTAGTAAGAAAGAAGGAGAATGATAGAGATGAATTTGATAAAAGGTTATCTGGTGACTTCCAACAGAATATAAAATTCTTTTGGAAGTCCATAAAAGCGGTGAGGAGTCAACAGACCACATCACCGCTTAATAAGATCAGAAACCAGGATGGAAGTTTTGTGGGAGGAGAAGAGTGTGTGCTAAAAATATGGAAGGAGTATTTTGAAAGTCTATTTGATAAAGAGGATACGCAAGTGCAAACTCATTTTTGTGAAATGAATGAAATTGGTAATGAAAACGACATTAGCATGGAAGAAATAGTGGAAGCATTGAATAGTATGAAACTAGGCAAGGCTGCTGGGATTGATAGGGTTTCCGTTGAGATGCTGAAAGCAGGACGTGGCGTGGTGATTGACCAGCTGTACCGCCTTTTTAATCTGTGCTGGAGGAATGGCAGCGTACCAAAAGAATGGTCCAAAGCGGTCATTGTGTCGCTGTACAAAGGAAAAGGGTCGCAGCAAGAGTGCAAAAATTACCGCGGCATAAGCCTGCTCAGCATCGTCGGTAAACTGTATGCGAAAGTGTTGATAAAAAGAGTGATGAATGAAAGTGAAGGAAAAATGTGGGATGTTCAAGCAGGATTTATGAAAGGAAGGGGATGCACGGATCAGGTCTTCTCCTTACGATGCATAGCAGAAAAAGTTTTGGCGAAAAACCAAAAGGTATATTGCGTATTCGTAGATCTGGAGAAGGCCTATGACAAAGTGGTGAGGAATGAACTATGGTCAACATTTGTACGGGGTGAGCAGCAGCTTGATACGAGCACTGAAATCTCTTTATGAGGGCTCAAGTGCTTGTGTCAGGATCAACGGAGCTTGCACGGACTTCTTTAATATAGAAAGGGGTGTGAGACAGGGTTGTGTAGCGTCACCGTGGCTGTTTAACCTGTACATGGACAGTTGTTTGAAAGAATTGCAAGAGAGTGCGTGTGGTATAAAACTGAACGAGCTGACCATCAAATGCCTCCTATATGCTGACGATCAGGTGATCTTAGCTGCATCGGCGGAGGAGTTGCAGTTGATGGTTAATATTATGCATGAGGCGCTGAAAGGTAGAGGAATGAAAGTGAATGTAAGTAAGACTAAAGTAATGGTTTTTGAAAGAGAGGAATGTATGACGAATTGCCCTATTATTATCGAAGGGCAAAGAGTGGAACAGGTGAAAGAATTTGTATACCTGGGTTCAAAATTTACGAGGGATGGAAAGTGTGACCAGGATATTGAGAGAAGAGTTTTGGCAGGAAATCAAGTGAATGGGGCGATGCATACCTTTATGAGCAGTCAAAACGTGTCTAAGAAGGCGAGAGTGGCTGTGCATAGGGGTGTGCTTATCCCCACACTTATGTATGGTAGTGAAAGTTGGGTGTGGCAGAAGAAGCATGAAAGTAAAATTAATGCAGTGGAAATGAGAAATCTGCGAAGTATAGCTGGAGTGAAATTGATGGACAAAGCAAGGAATAGCGTGATTAGAAAACAATGTGGTATAACTGAAGATGTAGTGACAAAGATAGAAAAAGGGATGCTTAGATGGTTTGGACATGTTGAGAGGATGGATGAAAATAGACTGACTAAACAGATCTATAAGGCGATAATGAATGGGCAAGCTGGTAGGGGTCATCCTCGGCGTACGCATGGTAACCAAATTGATGACCTGCTGGAAAAAGGCCAGGTCAAGAGTACCCTTAACCGGCGAGCGTGTATGAAAGCACTTATGAAAGTAGAAGAAGCGAAAGTGGTATGCCAGGATCGTAGCAAGTGGAAAGCCATAGTCTCTGCCTACCCCGATGGGAAACAGGCGTGATGATATGTATGTATGTATGTATGAACCCGAAACGCAGGATATTAAAAAAAGAAAAACAAAACTTGCAAGGAATCTTTATGACCGACTCCTTGCTTTATGTATCGTCGTAATTATGGCCTTACGTAGCTAATCATTGTTGGGTTTTTACTTTAAACATTTTCCGTTGTTAAAATAAACACAACACACTGCCCACTTGCGCTGATAATTTTAATAATTTGAGTCATAAGAAAATAATTTTGAAGACTTTTTACTTCATATTTTCCTTTCGGAACTCAAAAGTTTGTTTAGGTACTTGTTAGTCGTGGCAAAACCACAGATTATCTAATAAATATTTTTTTTCTTTAGTGTGCAGCGGAATTAATTTTTTTTAAAAAGTACCTATTTCAGAGCCCGTTCTTAGAGGAATCACTTAACTTTTTTAGGGATCCACACGAATTAAAAGTGAGTGAGATAGGTTCGACCCTTTTCTTTTGTGGTAACATAATATATTAGTTCAGCGAAGCTTTTCCATTAGTTTATAAACTTTTACATTAATAAACTTTTGCTAAATGTATTTCGAACAAACACATACTTTAAGCACTCCTATTTACCTGTCTTAATAATTTATAAATGGTCTATAAAAGTTATCAACACACATAGCAGAAATCTTTCTCACTATTTCTATTATTGCAAGCTGATAATGAAGTAAAGTTCCTACGTTGGTTGTAAAAGGCGTCTACTCCCACCTTGTTCTGTTGAATCTGTTGACTAGTTCTGTTAACGTAAAAGGTTTGGTTATCTACAATTAAGCGAGCAATCATGATGTCAGACAATTACGTACTTTTCTAAGATTGATGTATGACTCCTATATCTCGGCAGTTTTCGAAAATTGATAGCGATTAGATCTAATCGAATTTCCGGTAATTTTATTTATCAAGAATTAATTAAATTGTGAATCCTTCAACACTTTATACATTATCAATCAATTTTGCTTCCAGCGGTACATGAAGAGGGCGCGTAGGTAAGACCAATTACTACCCGTTCGCTCTAAGTTTGCGGCTGGCGTAGAGGCGTATACCCGAATTTTTATTTAAACGAAGTAAATTGACAGTCGCTAATGTCACTTCGTCATAGAAAATATGCAACATTGTATGAAGAAGTGACATTAGTTGCTGTCAATTTACTTCGTCTAATTAAAAATTCGATTTTATTATGGAGCCGAGCGGCAAAGTTAGAGCGAACGAGTAGTAAGTATACTTACCATATTCCCTTACCTATCTACTAATAGAAGCGTTAGGTAAGATATTTTTTCGGGTCTCCTAACAATAATTCTGGTTGCGTAGGTATACCTATGCATAGTCAACATGGTGAGAATTTTATATTTATACCACAGACCAGTCAAGTAGGTAGGTAGGTACTTACTTTTTTATTGGTCTTAGATTTATCACTTCATATTTTGATCCTTCAACTCCAACCCTAAACTAACGTGTACCTAATAATCCATCCGAAAAATGACTTTCATCAGCTTCATGTTTTCTTACTTGGCTAGGCCTTTTTTTTACGAGAGAAAAAATCCACCATAGATGCTATTCTCCTCCTTCCAACTAAAAACCCCACGCAATGCTCAACAGCCCAAGGTTGGAAGCCCCGGGTAAACCCTCGGAAGGATGTCCCAGGACTACTTGACTAGGTCTAGATACAGGTCCACTCGTATGATTTTGATATTATTTCACACCTATCTACTCTTGACAATGTCGGATCTGATGAATCGATGATAAGATGATCACACTCACAGCCACACAAACACAGATAAAAACTGTAAGTAGTCTAGTTACATCTTCAACAATTCGTTTTCTGTGTCAATTTCTCTCATCGTAGTTATAAAAACCATTTTAGATGAAGGCATTTTGCAACTGTAATTGCTTGCGATAAATTATTCATAAGCAACACGAAACCAAATGTATAATTAGTCGGCTGAGTCTGGTTTAACTACTTAAAGTTGCTTTTGTATGTCAATTTTAATGTCTCTAGAACTTGTTTATTTTACTTCAATTTTATTTTTATCTTTATGTGTAGTATTTTCAAAAAAGAATCTTCTAAAGATCTGGATAACTACTTAATGCCCCAGTTTTGCATAAAAAACTCTTACGAGAAATAGCTACATACTGGCGTATGAGAGATATTCAAGTGTTTTTAAAATCCAGAGGAATATCGCATCAAATCGAGAAAGACAAAAAGATAACGAAATTTAGATGGCAGACAAACATACAGCACAAGCCCGCATATGTTCGATAATATAGTCACCGTAGCCATTTAAGTGTGTATACACCAGTGTTGCCACATTCGAACTAGCCACCCCGCAGTAACCTTATAAAATCCCTTTTGGAAAACTCCATACTGTAGACTTAGACGTTCGGGAAATCCGAGGTATCTAGGGAGTTCAACCCTTCAATATCGACGGTCTAGCCGTTAGTCAACACTCCTTCTTTCTTCGAGAGAGTAGGCAGATAGTGAAATGTGAGCATATAACCCCTGTAAGTGGTGTTGGTGTTGGGCCCATTGCCGTCTAAAACATAGAACCATAAAATGCCAACATCCATACGTTGCTCAGTAACTTGGAAAATCAGCCGAAATGTTTCCAGGAGCGGTAAAAGGTTTAACCTCCGGAAAAGTTTCAGAAGAAGATAAGCGTTTCTGGCATAGGACCGACCGATACCAACCATAACTTATTATATTGAAACTTTCAGTACATTTCACATTTATACAAAAGCTCGTTTCTTTCGTTTCAGAATCAACAATAAATTAAAATGCCACGTATGAAGACTATTCTTGTAACAGGAGGAGCGGGTTACATCGGCAGCCATTGTGTCGTAGACCTTTTAGAAGCCGGATTTGATGTAGTTGCCATAGACAACTTTGCCAATGCCGTGGGAGATGAAGAAGGATCTCCAGCTCTCGAGAGGGCTGAGCAAATCACTGGCAAAAATATCGTATTTTATAAGGCAGATTTGCTTGACAAACAGCAAATCAATGAGATATTTGATAAGGTTTGTAACAAGACTCAAAAACTCAAAAATAAAAACATTAAAGTATTTCGCATAAATCCTTAGGCACTTGCGACACGTCATGAATCACAAATCAAAGCTACACCACCAGTTCGGAACGCGGCCCGCTTAAAAAGAACTGGCAAGAAACTCGGCGGGCTATTCTTTTTGTGCACTATTTACAATAAGTAATGTAAACTAGAAATCCACCAGTAGAGCAAGCAGATCATTTCCAGGCTTCCTTGTCAATCAAATAATCGTCAATTGTATAGTAACTTTAATGCAGAACCTCGTTTTAAACATGATACGCACGGAGAAAGATGAATTGTATGATAAAACGTTTCGTTACGTAGTAGCACAGATTATATAATATGATCTATAGTAGCACAGATTATATAATATATTCTATGTAGTAGCTAAATCCTCTAAGGATGAAATGCCCAGTAATAGAAAGGAATGGAAGGAGATGATTATTGCGCCAACCCCAAATAAATTGAGACAAGGGCAAGAGAATAATGATGACGAGCGAAGAACTTCGCTAACGCTTTTTTGGCTTAAGTTTAAAGGGAGATTCTGCATTCAAAAGCTTTTTCTTACCATGTACCAAAGCGATGTCCGTGACCAATATAACCATGAGTCATAATGCCTAAGTTGTTAATAGTAATAACCCAATTACATTTCATTACCTATAGCACCAGATCGACTGCGTGATCCATTTTGCCGCATTGAAAGCAGTCGGAGAATCCATGCAACAACCGCTGTTATACTACCAAAACAATCTGCTCGGCATGCTTAACTTATTGGAGGTAAGTTCTAACGTCCATTGTATATTTTAGATGTAACGCCTAAATAGCAAGCTTCGAGCCAGGTTGATAAAATAAGAACTGCATTACAATTCCGGTTGCGAATGGGTGCGGTGTGGACCCTACCGAGGTCACTGGGGCCTAAGCCAGATTCACTGACAAGTGATGCACCGCCTGAATAACGGGCGCGGTCATGATGAAGACAAGGAAACTTCGAAACAATACCCTGTCTGGTCAACGTGGTATGGTTAATTGCCGTCCTAGTGTGACAAAAATTAGGAGATCCCTACGTTCTGCAGTGGACTACCATAAGGCGCTTTGCAAACGATGCGACGGGGCGGGCCGGGCCGGTCAATTTCACCGCGAACGATAGCGCTAAAGGAATTATCCTATACTACCAACGCAAATAAAGGGCAAAAAGACTGCGCCTGGTGCCTGCTGGACACACATTTTCGCGGTGAGGACAGTCGCGGGCATCGACGGGCAGACACGGTCTTTATTAGGTATGTCGCGGACAAAAAGACCGGCCCGCCCCGTCGTCTGCTAAACGAGCTGATAGATTAAACGATTGATCAATACCTGCCCTCTAATCAGAAACAACACTGGAGCAAGTCCATTCTGAACGGAAACGAAAATAACTTGACGTCAAAATCGAATTGAAAAAATATTCTCAATACATCGAATTATTTTTTGTCAACAGGTGATGCGATCTCACGACTGCTACCAAATGGTATTCTCATCTTCGTGTACAGTATACGGAGAGCCTGAGCATCTGCCCATAACAGAAACACATCCCACGGGCAAAATCACCAACGTTTACGGAAGAACTAAGTACTTTATAGAAGAAATGCTCAAAGACCTTAGCACAGCAGATAAGGTAAGCTTTTTAAGGAACAATGATGATAGAGATTAAGTGCCTACGTATGGAAAGGTTGATACAAACATTTTTCTCGTGGGGGACGCTGGCACCGCCCGCCGGAAGGTTTGGAAACAAAGAATAAACCATACATCCTTCTATCTCAATAACAATCTTAGTTACATAATAGGTCAATCATTTAGTACCATGGGCTGGAGACGTTGCACCCCCCTGGCGGGGACCCATATTCAGTCAGGCAAGAAGTGCAAGAAAAATTATATAGATATTTTAGTATGCTTAGATGCAGATGCATCCCCTATAAATAATCTTAGCGGCGCCCAAATTGGTACCTTTTTACCCCTTTTAGATAAACATCAACTACAAAATAACTTTTGTATCTCACAGAAATGGAACATAATCTCGTTGCGCTACTTCAATCCGGTAGGCGCTCACCCGTCCGGGCTGATCGGCGAAGACCCGACCAAGGAGTTCACGAACCTGATGCCTTTCATGGCGCAGGTGGCTCTCGGCAAAAAGCCCGTGCTCACTGTGTTTGGCGACGACTATGATACGCCCGATGGTACAGGTATGTATATGATAATCTCCTATGATATCTCTTTACACAATTTCTTTAAAGAAGATTTTTTGTTCTTTTCACTTAAAAAACTTACATGGAGTTTACAGGTGTAAGCCAGCGAATTCGCGAGCTGTTTGTGAACTCGCTGTGTGCATCGAGCTTTTTAACAATCTGCTTTTGACTATCCCATTGTTGCTCACTCGTTAGCTTTTAAAATCGCCAACTAACAGCTTATAAATAAACACGCTCCGTGCTCAGTTCATCGAGGAATAAGTAGTTAAATGTCTAAGAGGCATTACGAATAAATGGTCGAGAAAGTTTGTAAGTTATGGATGCATGGATGTTTGGTACCCTTGCAGTAATACATGCAGCATTTTCTATATTTCCTGAATAAATTCCCATAGTATGTGCAACTGATCCATTTACAGAATAGTGACACAGCAGGGCTACGTGTGCTTGCATGTTACATGTTAGACAAATATTTTTATCTCTACCTCTATTTTTAAGGCATTAGAGACTACATTCACGTGATGGACCTGGCGAGCGGCCATGTAGCTGCTTTAAACCTTCTCAGTAGCAACCATGTCGGGCTTAAGGTAACTATGACGGCAATACCATTTATGAAAAACTCTATTCAACATAGAATACCCGTTATCTTTAAGTTTGCCGGTCGCCTCCCCTACTAACTACGCCTCTAAGGGTCCGTTCACACAGACCGGCTCGGAGAGCATCGGCGCGCACTTTTCTTTTCACACAGACCGGATCGTATACGCTCGGAGTCGGTCGGAGCGGAGCCGCCAACTATTTCACACAGACCGGCTGAAAGAGGATGCGCTTGGAGCCGGTCGGATGCGCTCGGAGCCGGTCGGATGCGCTCGGAGCCGGTCGGATGCGCTCGCAGCCGTTCGGATTCATCGAGTGCATCGATTCACTACAGAGGCAGTACCAGTATTCCAAATTTTGTTTTCGGTGTTAACGGGTGCTTTTCGGAACATGGTTTTAGATAGCTCCGATGAAGAAATATATTAATTTTTCATCAGTCATGTTTTCGTATAAGTGCACACAACTGTCCTGTTTAAATTGTGCTATCGAAATGGCGGTCGGCGTGGGGCAGCGCGCACGCAATCGGAGCCGATCGGCTGCGCGAGCTAGAAAGAGCATGCAAACGGAGCCGATCGGCTGCGCGAGCGAGAAAGAGCAGGAAATTCATCACAAATCATCAATTCACACCAAGCGCATTCAAGCATTCTTACCGACAAAAGCAGTGCACATGCAAGAATAAACCTTACTTCAAATAATAAAAGCTCTGTTTTCAACGTGATAAGAGTCTGCTCTGCTCTCCGAGCCGGTCTGTGTGAACGGACCCTTAGTCTACACCTGCCTCTACGTCAGCGGCAAACTTAGAGCGGACGGACGGAATATACCTACTTATACATTATGAAAAATAAATCACTTGTATATTTTACCCTATGCTTATAGTATTATCATTAGAGTTGCCATATAATGCCATAAGGTGAAACCGGACAAGTAATGTTGAAATTAAAATAAAAATTGTGGAATATTGCAAGTGATTGATTTTTAATCAAATCATAATAAATTAAAACAAGTTCCATCAAGTGGCAACAATCAAGAATACCCATAAAGGATACATACTTATAGCTTTGATTTCCTATATATGTATCTGATGGCACCTCATCAAGGCGAAGGATTTTTCCCGAAGCTTTTTGTAATACTTGCAAAATATTAAAGCCTTTTGTTATTCTTCAGGTATACAACCTAGGAAACGGCCGAGGGGTATCGGTCAAAGAGTTAGTCAACGTATTTGAGACTGTGACCAACACTCAGATCCCGCTGAAATACGTCGAACGACGGCTGGGAGATATCACGGCGATGTGGGCAGACCCGACCCTCGCTCAGAAGGAACTTGGCTGGACCACCAAATACACTCTTGAAGAGATGTGTAAGTATGCAAAAGAGTAATACATAAATAATTGAAATTTTGAATGTTGGATCATAGAATAGACTGATATCGCTGGTTAAAATCCGGCTCGACGGACCACAAATTAATGTGTCCTAAATAGAAGTAACTTTCTGGTTTGATTGGTTGAGTACCACGGAGGAGACGCTCATCGGATAGTATAATTGTTTCTATCTTGTTGAAATATTGTATTGTAATAAATAAATAATTAAAATATTGTATTTTGGATCATAGAATAGACTGATATTGGTGGTTAAAATCCGGCTCGAAGGACCCTCAAACTTAAATAGAATTAGCTTTTAGTTTGTTGAGTTTCCCGGAAGGGACGCTCATGAGAAAAATGATAGTGATCAAAATTATGAACAGTTCTGTATGATATTGTATGAGAGATCGATGGATTCTACCGAGAGATGTATCTATACGTTAGAAACGAATAAACGTTCATAGAAACGTGTTCCAAACTAATAGCGTCCAATGCCTATCTTTTTAACCCCTCAAGCCACGCAAAAAATCATTCATTCATTTCTTCTTTACGCAATTTTATCTATACTAATATTATAAAGAGGAAAGATTTGATTGTTTGTTTGTTTGCATCGAATAAGCTCCGACACTACTGAACCAATTTGAAAAATTATTTCTCTGCTGGGAAGCTACACTATCCGCGGGTGACATAGGCTATATTTATTCCCATATTCCCACGGGAACGGGAACTACGCGGGTGAAACCGCGTGGCGTCCGCTAGTGTCTGAAAAAAGAAGAAAATTTCCGAAACCCTCTCGCTCGTGACATTAAGTTAGACCTCATAAGTAATGCACATCCCCTTCTTCTTGCTGCTTCTTCTAATTATTGCAATTTTCCTATCCCAGGTACGGATTTCTGGCGATGGCAGACGATGAATCCTAACGGATACCCAAAGAAAGACAAGAAGACCAGCGTCATTCTCAATGGAAAAAGCTAATGCTTCTACAGCACCTACGATTTTATTATAAACTTTTATAGCATTTATTTATATAAGTATATTTTAACTTTACACTATTTCTTTTATTTCTTCGAGATGTTTTGTTTATATTTGGAACTGAAAATTACTTTAACTTCATATGGTCACAGATAAATATGGTTTATTAGTCCAATACCAACCCCTACAATTTCCCAAAAAGACGCGGCAAAGTACCCGATCCCCATAGCTGAGCCCGCAGAGGTAGCCAAGGTGTAACGTGAATCCTGGGATATCCTTCCCTACCCGGGGCTCCCGACCGTAGGCATGGTAGGGCACGTGTGGTTTTAGTCGGTAGGAGTCCGGCATAGCATCCATAAGGAATTCCAGCCAAGTGCGAGTCGGACTCGCGAACAGAGGGTTCCGTAACGATAAATGGTAAAGTGTCACGTTTGTTGTATGGAAGCACCCCTTGATTCCCCGTTTTATTAGCCCCTCTCTATAAAATAGAGTGGGGCTTACGGCGAGACTTTGTCTGTAGCTGTGACTCTGTCGCATTAAACTACGTCACTAGGTCACGTGGATCATCTGTTCAAAGTTTGAAATTAAACCAAAATGAAAACGTCAATCGGATTGAACTTTCACTTTTACAATAAACGTGTTATAAAGGGGCAGTCTGGTGAGAACGATCTCGCTGCTTTCTTGTCTCTGATTTTAGTATTTGTTGTTATAGCGGCAACAGAAATACGTCATTTGTGAAAATATCAGCTCCTACCTCCTCCTACTACAACCTCGTGGCAGACAGAGGCAGACGGATTTTATTCGTCTGAATAAAATCCGTATTCAACCCCTCAGGAGTATAACAACAATATAATACATTGGTCATCTTTTCTTTGTCAACATTTATTAACTTAACATCCAACTGCTACAATCACATTCTTATACCTACCTACTATACTTTTTGTCATAACACTTCTTCAAATAATGATATGTGTTGCCATTTCAGAGGTTCGTATCCTACACTGGTGGTGTTTGGTAGCAAATATCTGGCGAACAGTTCCAGTGTCTGAGGATTTTCTGTATCCACGAATGACGACAGTATCTCTGAAACAGAATATTTGAAGTGACTTTTTTGGCGCTATGTGAATTGAATTTTATGAAATGAAAAGTGAAAGGGATAAGAGACAACTATATCTTTATTGTCTCTCTCTTTCTCCTTCGTTAGACGATTCTTTTAGCACATTGTGAATAGGATTTTATGTAACAAAAAGTCTAGAGAAAGAGGTAGCAGTAAAAAGAGAGACAGAAGTCTCTCTTTTTAATTTAGTATTTTTCTACTTCCAACAAAAAAAAATCGCTTCTATCGCGTGTGTGCATAAGTGAGCGACACACGATTTTTTTCTGAAACTTTCATATATCTCATCATAAATATCTAAAATTCTTTATCCTCAAATAGATTAGCAGAGGAATACCAGAAGCTTCAATTTCAAGTGTTATACTTAGACTCATGTGAGCTTATTGCCATGTTGAAATTGACAGGGGCAGGTTTGTGACTCCGCACGGAAAGTCGTAAAGGTCACAAACCATTAACCATCACGGGACTGACCATAGCGTAAGATGCTTAACTAGTGATAGACACTACAGAATATTTAGCAAGCGGCTAGTACCTCTATTTTTGTTAATACTCCTCAGCTTTGTTTAAAATCAGAGTTTCAAAGTTTAAAAACCACAAACAAAATTAATATTATAATTATTGTAAAAACTTACCCAATAATGGTGGTTTATGAGAATGTAAAGCACTAGGCACGCTGACAATCACCTTCCCTTCTGGAATACTTTTGATCGTCCCAACTTTTCCTATAATAACTCTTTCATACGGCTGCTTTTTACATTCAAACCCGAAAGGACATACAGGTTGTAAATCTACCGACAGTTTCAACCAATACCACGTCGCCACGTAATCAACACCCCACTGGGGGAAAATTGTGTTTTTTACAGCGGAAATGTTGCTTGGTGCATTTGTACACCAAACTGCGACTAGACAATTTTCTGAGAGCAGTTCTTTTACCGGTATCGCAGCTATATCTTCATTGTACATCATTGAATAACTGTAAAAAAAATAAGGAATAGAGTCAAAATCTCAGGAACATAATTGACTTGATGGAATTTTAGGGTTTTGTAATCAAGACTGGGTGCAATCACAGATTACTAAATAGTTACTACGTGATTACTAAATAGTTACTACGGTGCAATGGAGCTCTGCTGAGGTCTTTGGGGCTGTTAGAGTCAAGGGACTAGTTCTCTACTTAAAAAAAAATACAATCACAGATAAAAAGGGTTTAAGGATATTTTTATGAGTCAACCAACTGAAAAAATATTGTATTTTAAGTACAAAATTTAAAGTAAGAAAGATATCTAATGAAATAAAGCTGTACCTCAATTTATCATTAGCACTCTTCAGTCTTCGTATATATTTGTTCCACCAAGGAGGATCAGCTATCAGTATGTCAAACTTTTTCCCCTTCAACTTCTGACATTGTTCATTTATATCACCACAGTAAAAACTGAAAAACAAAATTATACTTGAAAACTCTTCCATCATCATCCTTCATGGTAGGTAGTTTTGAAAAAAAAAAAAGAAAATATGTGATAGATAATGTGTCATGAAAACATAAACTTAATCTGCCAATAGGGTGGAAGAGAAGCCGAACGCTTAGGCCGATCGTGCCTCTCTATCGCTTGCTCCGCGCTCTCGCTTCCACACTCGGCTCAGGCGGAACGCGACACTTTTTCGTGCACGCACCTGGCGTTCATCGATTTATTACGTTAGCAAGTCGCAAGTCACAAACAACACTCTAAGCTCTACAGAGCGACTTGCTACTTGATTGCACGGGAGCAGCTATGCACTGGACCTAACTAACCTAACACTTCGGTAGTTTCGATTCCAAGAAATCACCAGCAAGACTTGGTGGTATTTTATTTCATTACCTACAGACAATGGGCGGTTTTCCATTAGCCGGTGCGGCACCGGCACGGCACCGGCGTGACCGAATGACGGCACCGGCGTGACCGAATGACGGCGCCGGGGCTTCGATTTTCCACTGCGCCGGTGTCAACGCCGGTATACGCCCGGCTAGTGGTACAGTACCATATATTCAATATACTCTGTGTACAGTACTGACACGGACTTCAGCACTAACTCAATAAGCGTCACGATGTCGTACTTAAACGGCAGGACGCGTACTCTCTGAAATGGAATCACAAACCAAATACGACGTGTCTCTCTCCCTCCGCTTCGCGTTTATCTACCCGCTCCGCGTCCCTTTACCCGCCCGCGCCCTCACACGCACACGGCTACTAGCTAACCCGGCAACGGCGACGGCGCTGGCAGGACTCATCGCCGGGCCGGTGCCGGCGCCGGCAAGTGCAAAAGCGAGCCATACATTTTTGCTTCCCCGGCCCCGTCACGACACCGGCACCGGCACCGACGCCGGCTAATGGAAACACGCCCAATGTCTGTAAATTTGACAAGGTACATGCACACTAACAAACGTGACAGCAGCATATCGATGAACCATTATCATTGAATAATTGAATCTGCATCTCAGAGTGAAAATGGTTGGTGCCTTATAAATTATATTATATCCCTCACACTGTCAACCTAGTTGTCTCGAGAGGCAATGAATGCCTGTTACATTACAATTAGGTACAGCGACTACCTCCTGGGGTATTCTTCCGGGGCTTCCAACCGTAGGCTGTTAGGCGGGATACGTGAGGTTTTTTAGTCGGTAGAAGTCCATGAGGAGGAGATAGCATCCATGAGGATTATCCATCACGTAAAAAAAACGGTACAGCAACTGAGGTCGTCGCCGTCCTTCACACCCCGCTTAGCGCTTTGGTCGGGACTAGTCGGGAGTGGTTCCTTGTTGACCGAGCGAGCGAAGCAAGCGAGAGTCTCCGATTCGACAGTAGAGATGATTTTACTTTCGTCCGTATGTGTGTGTATGTCACTTCTGGTCTAGAGGATGCATTTCTTAAACGATTTTTACCAAACTGTGCACACGTGTTCTTTCCTGGGGCTCGCGAAGTCTACTCTTCGCAGTAATACTAGTTATATTATTCTCTTGAGGTCGCCGGGCGGACGATTCCAAAAGTCCTTTTTAGTAATGCATGCAACAGCCTCAGTAAATGTACCATATAAGCTTTATTCTCACAGGATTAACAAAATACCTACTTTGAACGGGGTGGTATCAAAAAGTAATTTTCTTTGATTAGACATTTCAGAGGTACATCAGAATTATTTCCTCCACTTAAAGACTCGAAATTGAAGATTGTTGACTCAAACAATTTTTGAGCCAAATTCCGAACATCTGATGTATCCAGTAGTTTATATTTTAAAAGGCAGTTCTTTACCGTAGGTGGAATTTCTTGCACTAGCGTTTCCATAATACTTCTTACTCTCGTTGTCTGTAATTAAAAATAATTAAATGTGAGCCATTGAACTTATATTCTGAGCTATCATAGTGCAAATGGATGCAAAACATCAAAATTTTCTCAACAGTCTATAAAAGTTGATTGCTAATTGAAGAGAATAGGTAGGTATCAAAAAAATGCTCATGGGTGATAGTCCATATCAAAAAAAAAATTAGGTAATTGTACACAATACATAACATAAAGAAATGGAAAGCAGGGATGGTAGAGTAATGTAAGAGTATGTATGGCGATTGTCCAAATACCTGCACAATTTTTTTTAGTAAGTATACAATAATTATAGAGTAAAGAGGTCCATGGTGTATGACGACTAATAATATAAGAGTAATAGTTTGTGAAGATGTTTGTCTATACTAATATTATAAAGAGGAAAGATTTGATTGTTTGTTTGTTTGTTTGCATTGAATAGGCTCTGAAACTACTGGACCGAATTGAAAAATTCTTTTACTGTTGGGAAGCTACACTCTTTGCGGTGAACATAGGCTATATTTTATTCCCACGGGAATGGGAATTACGCGGGTGAAACCGCGTGATGTCCGCTCGTTCTAGGTTTACACAGGCTGGTTTCGGCAACTTGACGTCATTTCTGCGCCTATTTAGCGCGAGGGGTTGTGGTATGGTGGTTAGCCCTGTATCTGGCCAGTTCCGGGCATTCCATAAGAATGTGACTGGCAGTTTTGTCCGTCTCCATACAGACTCTGCAAAGGGGACCGTCTGTGACACGTAAATTAAAGAGATGTTTGTTTAGTGGACTGTGACCCGTAACTATACCTGTTATCATACTTATCTTGGTTTTGTTTAGTTGCAGAAGTTTGCGAGAGAATCTGGTGTTGATTGTCGGCAGTGCCTCTCTCGCTTGTCTGCATGTATTTAAGCTAGTTCAGTCTGCTAGTTTTTAATATTATTCTAACCCTTGCGAAGTTGGACCACATTTTTAATTCTGTCATGGGCCAGATCCATCTTAGGGGTCGGGGGTTGCCCTTATAATTTAAATAATTAGTAGCTAATTACAATAAGCTGTAAGAGATTGGTCTTGTATAATTCAACATGGGCACAGGCCATAATAATTTCCAGGTAAAACCCTGACTTGAGAAATAACCTTTATTCCACCATTGGATCAATTATACCTTTGCCACCCTATAGTTACGTTACTGCCACTGGCATAATGTGGTTAGCACATGACCAGTTAAACAAAATGTGGTCAGACTTCAGAACATTCCAAATTTGAACTGATCAACAAAGGATGGTCTATAACAGTATGTTGTTTGCTTTGCTATTAGGCATAACTAATCATTAAAAGCACTGTTCTTTACTGACGAAACAGTAAACTATGTGTACTTATTATAGTGCAATTTACTTTTTTTTACATTGATCTGGGGATTTTATGCTAGACTTGCCAACAAAAAACACACAACTAGCACTGCTTGCCAAGGTTGTCCCAGAATTCACGGAAGACTGGCTACCGCCAGGGCTTAACTTCGAGATTCAGACACTATCTTGCGCATTTGATGGGTGTTTTCGCATTTCTTGATGTGTGAGTTGTGCGTGCGTGAAACTCTCACGTCGGGACGACGTGTATTGCATTAATAAGCATAGTGAGGTGAACAGTGAACACTATGCGGCCGGCCTTCCAATACAAAAGCCAGTCAGTCGATCGGCCAAATCGTAAATTAGACTATAATTACTTACTTCTTCGCTAAACATAGCAGAGTTGCGAGATCTCTTCCTATTGCTTTGAGATTTGTCAACAAGGATGGAGAACAAGTTTTTTAGAATTGTGTAAGAAACTCTTTCTGTTTCACTTATAAGTACAGTTGAGTATACATTAGCTATGTATTGCCGGTGATCAATGACAAAGCAATCACAGTTGCTAAATAGAATGCCCATTTTGCTTAATTAACGCCTGATAAAAGATAGGTTTGAGAACAAAAGTTCAAAACAAATAAATATTGTAAACAACAACAGAGCTTAGATAGACCTTCTGTCTCCTGTCTTGTCAGAGTGTCAGGTTGTCAGTAATGTCACATCGAAAAAACTAAAAGAGCGGGAAACTTTGAACGAAGAGGACGCGTCTTTTTATTATAATTGAAAAATATTTTCTATTTGTTGAGAAAGGATTGTGTAAAATAGTAGTTTTTGTTATTTCTGTAGTTTGTGTAGATAGTGTATATTTCAACTAATTTAGGGTAAGTTTTTTCTTTGTATTATATATGTAGGAGTAATTGTCGTCCTTCTTCCATGGACGAGCCGGCCGACCCCGGTGGGGGGTCTGGCGCCAAATTTATTAGTAGTCCGAGTCCAACAATATTTAATTGCATAGAATCTTCTGACTGCTCTCTATCAACGGAACCAGAAAACCACACTAAACGCAAACGACTCGCTTCACGAGTAGTTTGCATAAGTTGCAACAAGAAAAAGCCAAAATGGAAAGAGGGCTCTAAATTTCAAAAAAGTACGGATTGCAAATGTGAACTTAATGCAATTTCACAAACCTCACAATCACAACCTCTAACTGAAGACCTAGACAACAAAAACACCACTAGTACTAATATTGGTCGACCTAATTATAACAGTACAGATGTAGCGCCATTTGTTGTAAATGTACAAAAAGAAACTGCTGAAAATAGCCGTGCATATTTACATCCCGTAGAGTTTGGTAGGTTTCTTAAAAAGAATAATATCCATGGGATTGTGAATGGTAGCCTCAAAAGAATTGGACGTAACAAAGTCAGTGTTACATTTGTTAATCATATTGATGCAAATAATTTTATTGCAAATAAGTGCCTGACATTAGAAAAATTTAATGCCTTCATTCCTACATATAATATAACCCGTATGGGTGTTATTAGAGGGGTTCCAACTGATTGGACAGATGAGGAAGTTATTACTAACTTATCTGTCCCTATTGGTTGTGGATCCATTATAAAAATTAGAAGAATCCGCAAAAAAACTTCTGTAAATAATGTAAATAATTTTGAAAATACTGGTACAGTAGTACTAACCTTTGATGGACAAGTTCTCCCTAAAAGAGTTTTTATGTGCTATACTGCATTATCAGTGGATTTATATATTTACCCAACCGTACAATGTTACAACTGTTGTAGGTATGGACACGTGAAGAGCCAATGTAGATCAGAAAGTAGGTGCTTCAAATGTGGTAGAGGACACTCTGGTGATACATGTAGTGTAGACGAAGATGAGTTTTGGTGTGTTCTGTGTAAAGGCTCACATCAAGCTAACTCAAAGAAATGCCTGGAGTTTGACAGACAAAAAGGTATTAAAGAAACAATGAGCAAAACCTGCATTTCTTATATGGAGGCCGTAAAATTACATCCCCCCATAACTAAAAAATCATATGCTGAGGCATTTTTAACAACCCATAATACATCTTCTGACAAGGATAACAATACACAAATTAATAGCAGCCAATCCTACAGAAAAACAGTATTTTTAAAACCCAGAACCCTCCCACGATTTTCTAAGGGTTATGATCATGCTGCTCATAACGAGATTATAAAAAATCCCACCACTACACCTGGCCCTGTTTTTAGGAATAATCAATATAATAACAATAATACAGCCAATATGATTAATACTTTATTTCAACTTCTATCACAATCAAATACCACAATTTCACCGTCCAACGTTGCCATAATACTTGAAATTCTTTATAAAATATCTAACGATAATGGACCACAGAGCAGTAGCAATTCAATGGAATTGTCGCAGTGTAGTGCCCAAAAAACATGAACTGATTAATATAATTAATAAATATGATCCCTTTGTTATCTGCCTTCAGGAGACCTGGCTAAAGCAGGACTCTATTTTTAAAATTCCTGGCTTCTCTTGCTTGAGAAGTGACAGATCTGATGAATATGGTGGAGTTGCCATACTCATCAGAAACAATGTAAATTATTCTATCCTTTCCCTTCCTTCATATAGTGATGAACTTTCTGTCATTGCTATTACTGTAAATAATATTTGTTATGTATGTACATATTTTTCTCGTCCTAGTTTAAATATTTTTAATGAAATCAATAGTTTATTTAATTTTTTACCAAAACCTTTTATTTGCTTTGGTGACTTTAACTCACATCACCAATCTTGGGGCTCTCCTATGACAAACTTTTATGGAAATAAGTTATTAGAATTAATTGAAGATCAAAATTTGTGTATATTAAATACAGGCACTCCAACACGCCTGGATGATCCTCCTACAGCTCCAGACCTATCTATCTGCACTCCTGATCTTGCATCCTCCTTAGATTGGAACACTACGGAATCAACTCATGGTAGTGACCATTTTGTAATTATGATAACTTTGCCATTCAGAAAACCTCTGAAACAAAACAAAAATCCACGGATAAAACATAAGTTACACAATGCAGACTGGGACTTATATAAATCCACAGTAGAGCAAAAGATATCCGGATTACCCAACATCTCATCCTCAAACATTTTATCAAGTTGTGACTTATTTGCAAAATTGCTAGTTAAAGTAGCTGATGAGGTATTCCCATTAAAATCTTCAGGCCCTAATAAAATACCATCCCCACCGTGGTGGGATGAAGAATGCACAGTAGCAATCAAAAAAAGAAAAGAGGCAGAGAGGCAATATTGTGTTTCCATGACTAATGAAAACTTTAATAACTATTTACAAGTAGCCAAGGAAACACAAGCATTTCTCAGAAACAAAAAATCTGATGGCTGGAAAAGCTTCTGCTCATCCTTGAGCCCAGATGTCAGTCCATCCACTGTCTGGCAAAATAGTAGAAAATATAGATCCTGCTACAATAATGATGCAAATCAAACCATTAGCCCAGACCTAGTTGAGCAGATAATGGATAGACTGGCTCCCCCATCTGTTCCTGACTATCATGTAGGCCTCTCTTACACACTAAGCATACCACATAATAGCAACTTTGAAGATTTAAATTCCCCTTTTACCTACATTGAGTTGAAACACGTACTAACAAACCTAAAAGACTCCGCCCCAGGGGAAGATAGCATCCCTTATTCTTTCATCACACACCTCAATGGCGACAGCCTAAATTATTACCTGTCAATCATAAACACTATAATGATCTCAGGTCATATCCCTTTATCATGGAGGACTCAAAATCTTTTATTATTTCCAAAACCAAATAAAGATAGAACAGACCCTACATCGTATCGTCCAATAGCGCTAACCTCTGTACTAGCTAAAATAGCTGAACATCTAGTTAAAAACCGACTGGAATGGTTTTTAGAATTTAATAGCTTGCTATCGGATAATCAACACGGCTTTAGAAAAGGCAAATCTACTATTGACAGTTTAGGATCTTTTATCACAGACATTAGGTTAGCGTTTACGAATAATGAATCAGTTTTAGCCATCGATATAGATAAGACTAGATGACTAACGACCGCGCCAACATCAAGCCTACCTAACGTAAGCCCACAGGCTTAGGTGAGCCAAACGTCAGTTCAGTCTGACGCCGTTACGCCAATCGTACGTACAAATTGAACCGGGCGACAAAATGGTCAAATACACAGTAAAAGATGGCGATTCTAAAACATTAAAACACAATTAGTCATGTAGAATTACTTTTCACACGTAATTATACTATTTACGCATTGATATCAGCGTAAATACCGCTATAATCGAATTTTGAAAATAAAATTTGTGATTGCCATTCAGTGTTACCACTAAAATATCAGTTTGGTTTACCCACAACAGTGGGAGAATTAGTAATTAATTACCTATGTAAGATACATTAATAATATTACCCGACTAAGGCAGGGTTATGATTTTGACAGGCTATATACGTATGTTTGAATGTTCATGTATTCCTCAGAGCTCCTCATCTAGGTACTTATTAGAACTGGACTAATGAGATATTGTTAGAAGCGCCTTGACGTTATAAGCTATATATCGTGTCACTGAATTTAATGGGTATACTACGCCAAATCGAATGCCAAATAATCGAACGTTCAAAATATCGAACGTTCAATATATCGAACGTTCAAAATATCGAAGATTACAATATCAATGTTCGATATATTACCTAAACGTTCGATATTTTGAACGTTTGAGTATTTGGATGTTCGATTATTTGGCATTCGATTTGGCGTAGTTTACCCGAATTTAATGGTGCGCCCTCTAGCGGCCATAAAATACATTTAGGAAAAAAATATCCTGTTTGGTATTAAATGAAAGGGTTAGACGTTTTGCAAGTAAGTGCCTTTTTAATGGTCTATATAGAATACTAGCGGACGTCACGCGGTTTCAGCCGCGTAGTTCCCGTTCCCGTGGGAATCCGGGAATAAAATATACCTTATGTTCACCCGGAAGAGTGTAGCTTCCCAACAGTGAAATAATTTTTCAAATCGGTCCAGTAGTTTCGGAGAGAGTTTGTTTAGTACACCGGGAACCAACCCTAAAAACGCGGGATAGGACCCCTATGCGAGACGGCAGTGTTAGCCAAGGTCTATCGGAATGCGATGTGATATGGTCACGCCTTTATCCCCGAAGAGGTAGGCAGAGGCATAATAAATGCCTAAAATTCACCTTTTTTTATAAGAATATAACCCACGTCATATGTGGCGAGACGTACTGCCGCTGCCGTATTGCTGTTGAAACTTTTCAACCTTGGTCAAGTCCTTCAACTTGGCTTAACTACTGCCATTTTACTGGCAACCGGGACCAACAGCTTAACGTGCCTTCCGAAGCACGGAAACGTCGGATACGCTCGAATAAATGCCAGCCGGGACACCCTTCGTAGGCAGTAGCAGGGCGCAGTGTGGTTTTAGTCAGTAGGCGTTCGCAATGGATGCCATGCGTAATTTCAGCCATAAAAGAGAGAAACCCGTCTTAAGGTAGAGAAATTTCTAAAATGGACACCTGAGAAGATTTATATCTACCGTTGATTAATGGCACTTGGTGAAACTTGTTGCACATATTGCAAACAAAACCGGCCAGGTGTGAGTCGGATTCGCGCACGGAGGGGTAAACGCGAGACTCTCTGAACGAGAAATGAGGCTTTGCCGTCCGTCTGTCTGTTAGTCACGAGGCTGTATCGCAGGAACCGTGGCAGATAGAGCATTTTTTTTTACAGGCGATGTATGTTTCTGCCGCCATAACAAAAAATACCTACTAAAAGCAGAAAAAGACCCCATACAACCAACGTAAATTGCCGTTTTTGTATTTGGACCCTCTGTGCTTAAATTCTACTCGCACTTGGCCGGTTTATTTTTAAATATGAACACGTGAGTTTCGGTTTCAACCAAAATAAAATAATAAATGAAATAGGTACATAATAATTTTAAATTTGTTTAGTAATTCTATAATATAGTGGGTAAAAATTTCATACAGTAGTCAACACTGGCCCACGATCGTCATGTTTATGTTTTTGTCTCTGTCTAATCGCAGCGGCGGCGGTGTTCACCGTACGCGTGAGAATGAGACAGACATATATTTACCATCACTGCTTAAAAAGTTTCATAGTTGCGTCTTCTCAGCTCATAAGTAGCCGTGCTTTTGTCGAGACGCGATGTTCGTGCTTGCCTCTCTAATGATAATATATATAACTCTATGGTTTTAGCAGCTTTTCTTGATATAACCGCAGCGTATGATAATGTTAACGTAAGTATTTTAAAATTAAAATTGGCAAAATTAAATGTCCCCGTGCTTTTAGCTAATTTTATTATAAATATGTTGTCTGAAAGATTTCTCCAGTATTCACCTGATGTAAATACAAAAACTATATGTAGAACAGTATGGAAGGGTTTACCCCAAGGCTCTGTTTTGAGCCCATTATTGTATAATATATATTCCTCGGATTTAGATTCATATGTTAGAAAATATAATAGTGTTAATGTATCACAATACGCAGATGATTTACTTCTCTATGTCTCAGGGTGTTCCATAACAGACCTTAATCAGTCTCTGTCCACAGCATTAAATGCTCTGAATATATGGCTTGACGGGAACGGTCTAGCTTTATCACCTCAAAAAAGCACAGTAGTTCTGTTCAGTAGAAAACGGGTCCTGCCACCCATTATTGCTCTTTATAAAAATATACCGTTACCAGTTAAGGATCAGGTAAAATTTTTAGGGTTAATCTTAGACTCAAAACTCACTGGTCTACCTCACTGTAATTACATCACTGCAAGGTGTGAACGTAACCTCAATATTATAAGATGTCTTTCTGCGGTCCGATGGGGCGCCCACCCCTTTACTATGAGACTTATATATAATGCCTTGATAAGGAGTGTTCTGGATTATGGAACCTTCTTATTAGAACCATGTAATGTAGGCGCTTTGCAAAAGTTAGACAACATACAATCAAAAGCACTACGGATTATTACAGGCAGTATGAAATCCAGTCCGATCAACTGTTTACAGGTTGAATGTTGTGATCCCCCCCTCAAGTTTCGAAGACAGTACATTTGTGATAGGTTCTTTTTTCGCAACACACAACTCAAAAACCATCCCCTATATAAAAAAGTAGAACAACTTTCGGAGATGATAGGCTTTTCTGAGTATTGGACACATAAAGAAACTCCAGGTTTACTAAAGAGCTTTAATAAATTTAAAAATCTCGAAGCAAAAACGCATCAATGGGATCGTTTGCCATTGTATAAATTTTCATACACCTGTCTTGTCGTCCAACCGCAGATTCATTTTAATATAGGCATCAAACAAAACAATAATAATCAGAATTCAGACTTTAACGAAATTATTGATAAAGATTGGAAACATTGGCATCAATTATTCACAGACGCATCTAAATTCTCCAATAATAATAGCTGCGTGGGTGTGGGAGTCTACCATTCACAATACAGGATTACACAAAAAATTAAACTGCCACCTGAATCCTCTGTCTATACCGGTGAATGCATGGGCTTATTAAAAGCTATAGAATATATTATTCTATTTAAACTACGAGAGACGATTGTGTTCAGCGACTCATTGAGCGCCTTACAAGCTCTATCTCGCTCTCCCTTTAAAGCTAATATCCAGACTCCAGTAATTTTTGAAATACGCCAACTGTTATCTCAATGCAACACCCTATGATATAGTGTAGTTTTCAGCTGGATACCAAGTCATGTTGGTATTTTTGGTAACGAGAAGGCTGACCAACTTGCCAAAGAAGCAACTGTAGATGGAGACATTTTTCCGTATGCAAACTACTGGCATGACTTGATGTCTTTACCTAGATCCTACCTATTTAACACTTGGCGCCAATCCTGGATAGCTGACGAAAATAAGGGGAAATTCTTTCGTTCCATCCAACCAACTATACCAGCAAAACCATGGTTTGCTAAAACACATTACAACAAATGGACTACTACCGTCATTTGTAGACTAAGACTAGGTCATGTTTGCACTCCTGCCAATTTGTATAAATTTCGTATTGTTGACAGCCCACTATGCCCTTGTGGAGAATATGGTGATGTAAATCATATTTTCTTCTCCTGTTTGTTATATGATCGTACCGAATTCTTCCTAAATTTGTCTAAGATCCATGTACCTTTTCCTACATCTATCCAGTGTTTATTATATTTAAGTAATCGTGATGTATATAATGTACCTACTAGCTTCCTTCATAGAATTAAATATGATTAAAATGTAGATATAGTATAGTAATACCGTAGCCCATCCTATACAATCCTTTTCCTTCCAAATTATTCCGATTAGGTATTAATTTTGATTATTGGTTTCCCTAACTTGTTTGTGGCCAACTGCAAAGCAAGAAGCCATTAAAAAAAAAAAAAAAAAAAAAAAAAAAAAAAAAAAAAAAAAAAAATGTCACATCACTGACAGATATTCTACGGAAACTTCCAATATTTTCTAGACGCACCACTCTATCTCCTATATAACGATGCCTTTCTTTCTCAACATCGTATCTCAAAAAATGCAACTTTTCAGGAGACCAAAAAAACTGTCTATCTTTTCATACTTTGAAAATTTTGTAAAAATTTAAATGCAGATATTTAGATAGAGATTACAGCTATGTGTATAGATTAAATAATCATGAAAATCTTTTTTAATTTTAGCATAAAACGCATTTTAGAAGATACGAGTTTGCTGGATAGTCATTTAACTTCATTCTTGTAACTTGATGTCTAAGTTACTTGTTTGTCGCATTAATATCCATACTAAATCACACAAACACATACATACATACCTAGACTTGGCCATGCCTTTATCAATAAGTTCACACCTTAGATCATCTAACCACAGGATGCGCCTTACTTAAGCATTGTTTTCTGCCATTGCACATGACCATTTGGTCTTTTGGCTTTATGAAAAGCCTGTACATCAGTACATCATTTTATATGATTAAACTAGTACATTACATTGTAGTTGACTGTACAATAACAATTAACACACAACAGCCATTACGCGTTTGTCGATTAATACATTTTTAAATGCAATGAAATTTTATATGTCTTTGTGTTTTCCCCTTCACTTGTATGAAAACTGGCAGAATATTTTTGTATGCGGTGGTTCGCAAAGGCTAGTCCCGTGTTATATGGTCTAAGGTTCACACGCTTTTATCCCCAAAAAGATAGGCAGATACAAAAAAAATTGCTTTTATCCCACGTGTGCCGAATTGCTGTGTTAAAATGGACCGACGTAGGTTGTGACTGTTGTAACCCCGTTCATTCTTAATTATGCAATGAAAACGCTTTTCTATATAAAATAATATGTATTAAAAAAGAAGCTGGGCTTCCCCCTTTAAAAGCGCTCTTGCTAGCCCTATTGTAAGCTGCTTTGAAGGGGATTACGTTTGTGACCTGCACCGCTCGAGCCCCCCTGACCAAGGCGTTATTTCTGTTGAATAACTTCAAAACTCACCCCTTCGGTGAGTTTTTGGAAGTTAGCGACATCAATATTATGGATAACACACTGGATTCACTAGCAATGGCTAAGGCGCTATCCGATGAAGCCTTAGGCACAGATTAAATAATAGTTACTACGTAACAGATACATCACTCCCATACTTAACCTCAAAAATATTAGCTATAACATATCGCTACACTGGAAAAAATGCTCTACGACGTATTCCGAGAGTCGAGATTCGTGCGCACACCGTATGATTGCGTCATCGAGTGACAACTATTGACAACATTAGGGTTGTAAGCACGTAACAAAAATACATATAACTACAAAAAATAATAAACACAGTGTCTGAAAAAAAAACATAATAATATTTTATAACTTCTTCTTCTTTACATAAGAATTATATTATAACTAGCTGATGCTCGCAGCTTAGCCCGCGTAAAAGTTTGTTCCTTTTCCCGCTTCCAATGGGAACTTTTTCCCGGGATAAAAAGTAACCTATGTGTTATTCCAGACTACAATCTATCCCTGTATCAAATATCAGCCAGATCCGTTGAGCCGTTAGAGCGTGAAAGAGTAACAAACATTCACAGATCTACACATCCGCACTCAAACACTGTCGCAATTAATTTTAGAATATTAGTAAGAAGTAAGATAAAAAAAAGCAAGACTAAATAAAGCGAAATATTATTTTACTCGGGAAATGTACATTGGTTGTGCGCACTTCGCTCGGTCTGGCGTGTGGCAGCCCTCTGCCGGTCGGCCACGTTAGTTCTGCGTCATAATACTTAGGAGTAGGTGCTTATAAAACGAATTGTAGAGAGTGACGGAGGCCTGCCTTAGGTACCTGCATAGCAATGTTGACTCCATTGGACAGACGCACCGTAATCGCAGGGTCAATTCCAGTCTGCCAACATGTTGTCCCATAATCACCGCGTCATATTACCCAGAGGTCATCCACCAACATACTATATTGTGCTGAATAACTCGTCAGCCGTAGGTAGGGTAGGATATTCGTGTGATGCCGCGTACCACTTGGGTCTGATCCTGGGAGAACGAAGGCGGGGGCGGCACATCCCACTAGATTGGTCTTGAGGGACACCAGCCACTTAGTGTAGTGGCCTTTGAAGTCCCTCAGAAACATCAAGTCAATGTTCGGTCCTCTCCACCTCATCAGCTCTCTCGCTGAAGTTTTGAAACGGCCTGGTTGTCTCAGCTTTCCCTTTGTAGTACCAGTAGACTAACATGTATGTAGTCTGGTTCGTGGAATCATGATCAACTTGTAGCCAAAAGACGGAGAAAGACGGGGCCTCAAGGCACCGGTAACGGTGACAGCAAACATCCTCCTTAATGAACGCGCACACCCGGGCCCAGCTTTATCTCGAAATTGCTCCTCGATGATATAGGTACACAGGTACAGGATAAAATCAAGACGGCGTACTTGCGTCTCGATGAGTAACGTCGGGAATTTTAACTAGCCGTGCCATCTTTAGATGGTGGAAGACGGCGTCGTTTATTTCATAAACTTGTGATACTAAATTTCAATGAAAACCCTTGTAATACAATAGGTAAAGTTACGTAGCCGGCACTTTAACAATTTGATTTAGTAGTGAATGGTTGGGGTGACTCAAAAACTGACGCAAAGTAATTGATGTCCCTTGGACAGCATTTAGGACTATCATCTTGTTCTTGTAGGAACTAAAATTCAAGCAGAGATTATCATCGAAGGTGTAAATACGGATACGAATCCTCAAATATTTCGGACAAGTTATTCGAAACGAAATCTCCACGAACCGGCTTGTTATCTAGAGACATGTACAGGGCAAAAGATCGTGCGTACGATCACCTATGCGATGGACAAACCTCGTGAAAGTAATAACACAAACCTATATACATAGGTCAGAGTTCAAGAGACGCTGATGACTGAATCGTGGGGGCTGTTTAACCATTCAAAATACGACTTTCTTTACAAGAGTAAACGACTAAGAAGAAGAACTATTGTAGCTAGTTATTAGCTCACAAACTAGACTAAGACACCTGCATTTATAGAATCCGACTACTACTTCACTTCCAAGAGTAAACGACTAAGAAGAAGACTATTTGTAGCTATTTATTAGCTCACAAACTAGAGCTAGACTAACACACCTGTATCTATAGAATCGTTGTCAAATTTAAATTTATTTTCTCCAAGTAAAACAACTTCGATCACAACAGCAATGCAAGAAACGACTAATGACTAATGCTTTCACAGAAAGTTTTTCAAAGTAGATAACCCTGCGGTCAATATCCTGCGCCCTACGGATTAAATTAGATTCTATTAAGGAACTATTGCATTTATTAACAAAAATTCATTGATACTACAAGTGTGGCAACTTCGTATCTCGTGGACACGGTCACTTAAACGGGACACTTAGCCACGAAACAACATTCACAACCACGTATATTAAAGATACGAGTTTGACACAGTTATCAAAACAGGAGTAAAAGAGATACCAGAATGATTTTTATTCGTTTTCATGCGATAGACACAGCAAATCCAGTTAAGAGTCGGTTGCAGTTATAGAGCAAAATGAGAGCAATCGATTGATTAAAAAAAAGTAAAATCGCTATTTTCTAAGATACGAGGTTGAGAAAGTAAGGCATCGATATACAGGATGTTGATCTGCATTTGTGCATTACTTGCACACATGACTGTACTGCCTACACTCGTTGAATTCCTAACCACCCACCTTGTGCACTTGGTTGGTCAGTTAGGAATAAAAATTCCTAACCACCCACCTGTGACTGTATAAAATAAATAATGTCCATAATGTCTACTTTATCAATATACCCACATGTCTTTATGGCAAAACAGATGAAGATCGACAAAACAAATGAAGATCTACAAAACAAATGAAGATCGACAAAACAAATGAAGATCGACAAAACAAATGAAGATCGACAAAACAAATGAAAATCGACAAAACAAATGAAGATTGACAAAACAAATGAAAATCGACAAAACAAATGAAGATCGACAAAACAAATGCAGATCGACAAAACAAATGAAGATCGAGAAAACAAATGCAGATCGACAAAACAAATGAAGTTCGACAAAACAAATGAAGATCGACAAAACAAATGAAGATCGACAAAACAAATGAAGATCGACAAAACAAATGAAGATCAGCAAAACAAATGAAAATCGACAAAACAAATGAAGATCACTAAACAATTAACGAAAGTAAGATAAACAACTGAAAGTCGACAAAACAAATGAAAATCGACAAAACAAATGACGGTCGGATAAACAAATGACGGTCGGATAAACAAATAAAGATCGGCAAAATAAATGACGATAGAAAAAACATAAGCAGATCAATAAAACAAAAGACTATAAGCAATTTGATAAGATCAAAAATACTTGCAGCCGTAAATGTTATGTTAAAGATGCGTTTGCCATTAAAAAAAATAGGTGCAAGCAAATCTCGACCTTAATGACACTTCTCTAAAAATGTGCTTTTAGGCATTTATTGACATCACTGATCACGAATATGTAAAAATTTAATAAATATAATGCATGTTATATGATCATGTTGTCATCTTGATTACAAAAAAATGGGTGCAAGCAAATTTCGGCCTTATGAACATGCATAATATTTATTTATTTTTCATATATTCGTGATCAGTGATGTCTATAAACGCCTAAAATCACATTTTTAGAGAAGTGTCATTAAGGTCGAGATTTGCTTGCACCTATTTTTTTTAATGGCAAACGCATATAGATTACTAAATATGGCTGCAAGTATTTTTGATCTTATCAAATTGCTTATAGTCTTTTGTTTTATTGATCTGCATATGTTTTTTCTATCGTCATTTGTTTTGCCGATAGTCATTTGTTTATCCGACCGGATTTGGACGTTCAGGGAATTGGACTATCAGGGAATGAACGTTCAGGGAAGTGAACTATCGGGGAAGTGGACATTCAGGGAAATGGACATTTAGGGAAATAGACGTAATGAACCGACTGGACATTCTGGGAATAAGACGTAACGTGCCGGAGGGCGGCATTTGTTTATCCGACCGTCATTTGTTTTGTCGATTTTCATTTGTTTTGTCGACTTTCAGTTGTTTATCTTACTTTCATTAATTGTTTAGTGATCTTCATTTGTTTTGTCGATTTTCATTTGTTTTGTCGACTTTCAGTTGTTTATCTTACTTTCATTAATTGTTTAGTGATCTTCATTTGTTTTGCCAATCTTCATTTGTTTTGTCGATTTTCATTTGTTTTGTCGATCCTTATTTGTTTTGTCGATCTTCATTTGTTTTGTAGATCTTCATTTATTTTGTCGATTTTCATTTGTTTTGTCGATCTTCATTTGTTTTGTCGATCTTCATTTGTTTTGTAGATCTTCATTTGTTTTGTCGATCTTCATTTGTTTTGCCATATAGACATGTGGGTATATTGATAAAGTAGACATTATGGACATTATTTATTTTATACAGTCACTGGTGGGTGGTTAGGAATTTTTATTCCTAACTGACCAACCAGGTGCACAAGGTGGGTGGTTAGGAACTTTTATTCCTAACTGACCAACCAGGTGGATAACTCAGGTGGTCGGTTGGGAATGGGGGGATATTTCGGGATAAAACGAGACACCTTCTTTTACACTTTTTTTTCTACTTAAATTCTTTTCTATTTGCTACGGGAACTCTACTGCTTATACTAAACCAATATTAAGTGAAAAAATGGGGCAGTAAAATTAAGTTCTTGATAATTATTAAATAAAATAAATTTAAAAAGCAACTCGTATGAATCGGTTCTAAATATTCTAATAATACTATTACCTACATAGGTACATTTTCACCGTTCATTCAAAACCGTTTCTTCTTTGCCTACAGTTTAGTAGGCACATACAAATGTGTAGGCATAGGCAAAGGAGGCGGCCTGCGGTGGCGGCGCGGCGCGTGTAAGTTACCCCTCCAACCCCCGCGCAGGAGCGAGCGGCTCAGGCGGCGCCTTTGATCGGTGAATTTGAAATTTTGAATTAATTAGTCGCTCGCCCGCGTTTAGCGTGAGTATAACCGCACGCGCCGATATCTACGTAACGTCCGTAACAACACCGGTAACGATGTCAGAGCGTTACAGTAACGTTGAGTTGGTGGAAATGGTGCGCCTTTACGCTATTTCTAATAATAACGTTGTTGATGCAATTCGCATGTTCAGGGAAATGTTTCCAGACCGACCAATACCATCTCGTCGCATGATGCTTGCCGCCACACAGCGCTTAAGGGATCACCGACAGTTCGAGGTTCCTCGACATGCACAAGGTCGTGGTACACAAGGCCTATCAGCTGATCGGCAAGAGCAGATTCTCAATAATTTTGAGGAAGCCAGTACGCGTGAAGCCGATCGCCGTTTCGGTGTTCATCATACCACAGTGTGGAAGCTGCTGAATCGCGAACTAATGCATCCGTTCCATTTCCGACGTGTTCAAGAGTTGCATCCGCAGGACAATAACGCTCGGACAGTTTTTTGTCACTGGCTCCTTGAACATCAGGACGTGAACATTTTGTAGTCCGACGAATCATTGTTTACGCGCGTGGGCGTTTATAACGTCCACAATGAACATTGGTGGGCTCACCGACAACACAACCCACATGTTACTACGCGGGACTCGTTCCAGGTCCGGTTTAGTCTGAATGTGTGGGCTGGTATCATCGGTGATCATCTACTTGGCCCATATTTTATTGACGGTCGTTTGAACAGTGCTACATACTTGGTGCTACTCCGACATGTGGTTAATGAGATGCTCGATGACATTCCACTCGCATTTCATAGGGACTTGTACTTCCAACAGGACGGTGCGCCACCTCACTATGGACGCCAAGTGCGCGAATATTTAAGTGAAGTGTTTGGTACGCAGTGGATAGGCCGTGGTGGACCGGTAGCCTGGCCGCCGCGTTCACCCGACCTAACGCCCTTAGACTTTTATTTGTGGGGAGATATTAAAAGACTTGTTTACAATGAAGACATTGTGAGTGTTACACAATTACGTGAAAGAATTGTTTTGGCATTTGAACAAATAAAAACAAATGTGCTAGTGCTTCGCAGCTTAAAACGCAACTTAGTGCGCCGCGCCAATCTGTGCATAGACACTGGGGGTGAGCATTTTGAACAATTATTGCGTGTTACATGATTTTGTAAATAGGTATTTAAGCTTTGATTCTCAATTAATTCTGTAAATAAGTTGATTTAAAATTTTTAACTACGCCAGAAATGCTTCATTTCAGAATACTTTTCTCATACCTAATGTTTACTAACAGTACTTAATGTTTTTGTTTGCAATTGCATGATAAATAGCGTGTTTCTGGCGGTCCTAAGCCCTTGAAGTAGGAAGGAATCTTTTAAATCAACATAAACTCATCATCAAATCATTAATATCAAATCAAAAAAGTACATAAAGGTCACCGAACTTGTCAGCTGGAACTAAAAACTCATGAAACCTAATAACTAATGGCTCCTCTACACTGCCCGCAAAGTTCATAGGCGAAGTACTCTAGAAACTTTGTCTAAGTTCGAAAAAAGTGCGTCACTACACACTCAGTGGTGTCAGTAGCCTGCGCACGCACATTGCCGCCGTTTGTAATGAACAAAGAAATTTGTGTGGCAGAGTTTCCAGGAACAACATAATTCGCTCCTGACCACTGTTTGACGCTGATAATTGGATCACATACACCAAAGCACTAATTATAGCTTAAATCACGCGCCGGCAAAGCACCGGCACACACGATGTCGGCCAAGTAGTGTAGAGAGGTACTTCGTGAAAGCACTTCCCGCATCTTTGGGCCCATTGACTGAGGCGCAAAAATCGACAGCAAATAAAGTCGCCTGAGGGGAGGTATAGTTTTTGACGAGGTAAGCCGAAGTGCCTCTTTACACTATCGTATTCATTTAACTTCGTTCAACTTCGCGGGCAGTGTAGAGGAGCCATTAGATGCGATACGTAGCCGCATTATCTAGGTACCTACTATTGTCTAGCTTTAAGCCCAGGCCACACCGCCAGCGGGCGGGCGAGCGAGCTAGGCGGGCGGGTGGAGTGAGATATTGAAGTTATGCAAACTACGCGACATTGCCGAGCTAAACTATGGGGTTTACACCAAAAACTACATACGGAAGGGCGAACCGGGTAGTGCGGATGAGACTAGACACGTGGACACTGCTATTCGAATGACAAGCGACGACTAGTCTGTGTACCCGAAACGGGGAGGACGGTAGTTAAGCTAGCGAAGCGGGCGCGCCTAACGACGAAAACGAGTAGCTTCGCTCGCATCAGCCACGTAGGTTATTCGGCAGCTCGCAGTGTGCCTAGCTCGCTCACCCGCCCGCTGGCAGTGTGACTTGCGCTTTAGCGTTGGCTCGGCGACGTAAACATTAAATACACGGGTGAAGATTTTTTCTTCGTAAATCATATTTCACTAAAAACAGGATTTTTGGGGTTTTGTTATCTACGTATGTTTGTGTTGCTTGCAATCGATAATACCTATAGTACACTACGCACTGAAGAAGGAGGCTTGTGCACGACCAAATCAACAGCTTGTATATTACTATACTCTTTGCACTCTATGCAGAACCGACTTTGAATAAGACTGTCTGACTTTGAAAGGACCGTGACTGTTGTACGCTTACATACATACATATCATCACGCCTGTCTCCCATCGGGGTAGGCAGAGACTATGGCTTTCCACTTGCTACGATCCTGGCATACCACTTTCGCTTCTTCTACTTTCATAAGTGCTTTCATACATGCTCGTCGGTTAAGGGTACTCTTGACCTGGCCTTTTTCCAACAGGTCTTTAATCTGGTCATCATGTGTACGCCGAGGTCGACCCCTACCAGTTTGCCCATTCATTCTCGCCTTATAAATCTGTTTAGTCAGTCTACTTTCATCCATCCTCTCGACATGTCCGAACCATCTAAGCATCCCTTTTTCGATCTTCGTCACTACATCTTCAGTTGTACCACATTGTTTTCTAATCACGCTATTCCTTTCTTTGTCCATCAATTTCACTCCAGCTATACTTCGCAGACTTCTCATTTCCACTGCATTAATTTTACTTTCATGCTTCTTTTGCCACACCCAACTTTCACTACCATACATAAGTGTAGGGATTAGCACACCTCTATGCACAGCCACCCTTGCCTTCTTAGAGACGTTTTGACTGCTCATGAAGGTGTACATCGCCCCATTCACTTGATTACCTGCCAAAACTCTTCTCTCAATATCATAATCACACTTTCCATCTCTTGCAAATTTTGAACCCAAGTATACAAATTCTTTCACCTGTTCCACTCTTTGCCCTTCAATAATGATGGGGCAATTCGTCATACATTCTTCTCTTTCAAACACCATTACTTTGGTCTTGCTTACATTAACTTTCATCCCTTTACCTTTTAGCGCCTAATGCATAATATTAACCATCAACTGCAACTCCTCCGCCGATGAAGCTAAGATCACCTGATCGTCAGCATATAAGAGGCATTTGATGGTCATCTCATTCAGTTTTAATCCATACGCACTCTCTTGCAATTCTTTCAAACAACTGTCCATGTACAGGTTAAACAGACACGGTGACGCTACACAACCCTGTCTCACACCCCTTTCTATATGAAAGAAGTCCGTGCAAGCACCGTTGATCCTGACACAAGCACTAGAGCCCTCATAAAGAGATTTCAGTGCTCGTATCAAGCTGCTGCTCACCCCGTACATGGACAATATTGACCATAGCTCATTCCTCACCACTTTATCATAGGCCTTCTCCAGATCTACAAATATGCAATAGACCTTTTGACTTTTCGCCAAAACTTTTTCAGCTATGCATCGTAAGGAGAAGACCTGATCCGTGCATCCCCTTCCTTTCATAAATCCTGCTTGAACATCCCACATTTTTCCTTCACTTTCATCCATCACTCTTTTTATTAACACTTTCGCATATAATTTACCGACGATGCTGAGCAGGCTTATGCCGCGGTAATTTCTGCACTCTTGCTGCGACCCTTTTCCTTTGTACAGCGGTACAATGACAGCTTTGGACCATTCCTTTGGTACACTGCCGCTCCGCAAGCAAAGGTTAAAAAGGCGGTACAGCTGGTAAATTACCACGCCACGTCCCGCTTTCAGCATCTCAACGGATACCCTATCAATCCCAGCAGCCTTTCCTAGTTTCATACTGTTCAATGCTTTCATAATTTCTTCCATACTTATCTCGCTTTCATTCCCATTTTCATTCATTTCACAAAAACGAGTTTGCACTTGTGTATCCTCTTTATCAAATAAACTTTCAAAATACTCCTTCCATATTTTTAGCACACACTCTTCTCCTCTAACAAAACATCCGTCCTTGTTTCTGATATTATTGAGCGACGACGTGGTCTGTTGACCCCTTACCGCTCTATGGACTTCCAAAAGAATTTTATATTCTGTTGGAAGTCATCAGATAACCTTTTATCAAATTCATCTCTATCATTCTCCTTCTTTCTTTCTAATACTTCTTTTGCCACACGCTTATACCTTTTATACTCATCTTTGACCATTCTTACATCATCATCCGTCTCCTTCTGCATTCTTTGATTGGCCTTTGCGGCCAGCCAGTCCAACCATGCTTTCTTCTTCTCAGACAAAGCTTTAAGGACTTCTGCGCTCATTCTCTTTAACTTACATCCTTGCCTCCTCTTGCTTACACCACACACTTCAATCGCACCTTCCACGAGTCCTTCCCTAATCGGCTTCCATAAATCTTCAACCTCACATACTTCATCTAAATTCTTAAACTTTTTACTCAGTTTGCTTACAAATTCCTCTTTTATATCCGTCACTTGCAAATTCTCAACTTTTATGCGTTCTAGTACACTAACAGGTTCGCACACACGGTGCCGCCACCGCTGAAACAGACCCCTTACTCGGCTGACAACCAAGAAGTGGTCTGTGTCGATCCCTGCACCGCGGTATGCCCGAGTGTCTAATACTTTCTTTCTCATCCTTTCGTCTACAATCACAAAGTCAATCATGCTCCTCTGACTTCCTTCTTGTCTCGTAAACAAATGGATATCTTTGTGGTGAAACAAGGTGTTAGTTGTACGCTTGTACCAACTAATTAAAAATACTAAATACAATAAAAAATAATTAGTGCTTGGAAGAAATATTTTCAATGTATTTAGAATTCTCCATATTGTAAGCTAAAGGCTTTAGCATCCAAGATTCAACTAATTTAAAAAATACTTTCAGCTGTAGCTGTCTGTCTGTCACTGTCATCTCTCTCCGTCTGTCAAGTCCAAGTCCGGCGCGGCTTAGCAGAAAAGGAGATAAATAGTGTTGCCGCAATATCGATAGTTTGACTATCGATAGTTGACCTCGAAAATAATCTATAATATCGATTGGTCTATCGATAGTATCGATATTTTCGATAGTACCGATAGTATCGAAGTTCAATATCAAATTTACTATCGATATTATTAATACTATCGATAGTATTATATAACAATTTTTAATACTATCGGTAGTATCGATACTATCAATATTTTTGCGCAATCTATAGCAGCCTGTGATTCAATAGTATTATTTTTATGCACCTACGTATGTATTTTTTTTTTTTGCACCGTGGTCTTCTTACGTAATTGCCCTCCTATGGACTGCCCGAGAGTTTATGCGAATGGGTGTCCAGCTTTTTAGCCGGCAGAAGCATTAGGGCCGTCGTTGACGGCAGCTGTTTTGACTGCATGGCCATAAACGCTGGAGTACCACAAGGCTCAGTGTTGTCCCCTACTTTGTTTCTGCTGCATATCAATGACATGTTGTCTAATTGACGGCATTCATTGTTATGCGGACAACAGTACGGGTGACACTTATTACGCGGGCCGTCCCGGTATCTCTCGGGTTGCAGTGGAAGAAAGCCGTGAACAACTTATGTCTGAAATCAAGGCTACTCTCACTACAGTGTCCGATTGGGGTGGACAAAATCTTGTCCAATTCAACCCTACCACGACACAAGTTTGTGTGTTCACCGCAAAAAAAAACCCATTCACTGTGGCGCCGCCATTTCAGGGCACATCTCTCACCATCTCTGAAAGTATAGGGATACTTGGTGTTGACATCTCCAGTGACGTGCAGTTCCGCAGTCACTTGGAGGGCAAGGCTAAGCTGGCGTCCAGGAAGCTCGGAGTGCTCAGCAGGGAAATAAGAAGAAAGAAAATAATTTTTATTTTATATCACAGCGCACATAGATCAAACAACAGTAACCTTTTATAAAAAATAATAAAAACAGAGAAAAACAATGTACTGTACAGGGCGCGGCGGTACTTTACTGCGGCGCAAACACTGCTTCTTTATAAGTCGCAAGTGCGGCCATACAAGACCGCCAGTCGAGCGACCGTGACAGAAACCGTATTGCCAGTCACTGAGCAGGTCGTGTTTTTCAAGGTACCTCAGATAAAAGGAACAACCTAAGATAAAAGGGAGGTAACAGCTATAGGCCTGTAATTGACCGGGTCGGTTCTATCAACCTTCTTGGGTAAAGGATGCACGTGCGCGATCTTCCACGAAGCTGAGACTTTTTCATAGAATATGAAAGTATGTAAGCGCCGGACACAACTCAGGACCAAACTACCACCGCAGGTATGCCATCTGGCCCACTCGACTTATGAACGGGATCACGGATTGAAGCTCCCGCCTTACGTCCCGCTGACTAAATTTAATTTCTGGAATGGAAGTGCAACACCAGGGTATGCCAGTCGGCGAAGAACCCACGTCGTTCATATTCGAGTTGGAGGTAGAGAGAGAACCCAAAAGGTCGGCTTTCTCCTTGGCACTCTGAGCCAGTCTACCATCCGGTTTAATTAGGGGTGGCAAACCCGACCGACAATTGTTTCTCTCGGCAGTTTTGGCAAGCGACCACAATTCACGACTCCCAGAAAGGCAGTCCACCAGTCCGTATCATCGCTGTGATACCAGTTCAAACACGCGTACTAGTAGATCCGATCCCATCCGATCCCTGTCTTCAAGGTACATATTATACAAACACACCCCAGCTTTTCACCTAAAGCTGTACTCCAGCTTGTAGCCAAGGAACATTAAGTCCGGGCAGGAGATTTGCGTCTCCGTCAAAACAAATAGGATCGGCTGCGCAGATTCCAGGTGGTGGTGGACTACGTTGATGTTCTTGTGTATGTCTCTGATGTGACAAAAGTCCATTTGAAGTGTGGACGACAATGCCTCTGTAAAACGTTTCATATTTTTCTTTTTCCTTGCCATGGTGTTGAGAAAACGGGAATTTAAGAAGGGTGTGTACCGGTGGCGCAAGATACAAAGCGAGGTTACTGCACTCCCAAAAGCCGGCACGTGTGATGCGGTAGATTGGCATGGCGTACGAAAGGGCCTCCAGTCCCCTCTAATGCAGTGGCCGCGTCCACTCCGGTTATCCTCCTCCGGCACGACCACAGCACCAGGGACTTTACACAGGCTGCTGTTTCAGCCCCCTGGGTCGGAGATAAATTAATTCTCAGGTTTGGGTCCCGTGCAGCTTGCGGGGGCCCTGTGGTCAACCGTTTCACCGGGTTTCCCTGAAAGCAGACAAGCCTCTGGTCTCACCATCACCCGCATATAACCACCCCAATGAGCTCTGGAACCCTGCTCACCGACGGAGAACACAACCCAACACGAAGCCCGGTTACTATTACCGCTGTCTTCTGCAGAGCGGAGGTACTGCGCCAGGCGGGCTGCTCAAAGAAGGGATTACCGTTATGCCCTCCCTTCTAATGTGGCCTTTTAGTTAATTCCAAAGATATTTGATTTAAGGGAGCTAATTGAAAAAGCCAAATTTACTGTGCCCAAAGGGTGTTGCGTTAGCTCCGTGAAGAAGTAACGCTTATCCCCTGATCCCTGAGGGGTTCTGGTCTGGAGTAAGACATAGGCTATTTAGATAGAAAGAAAGAAAAACAATTTATTTCTGCCAGCTGCAGTAACAAAAGCGTACATTCCAAAAAACAAAAAAAAAAAGAGATATTTGTTAGCTTAGCCTAGCTCTCAATAGAGCTCTTCAACCTAATCCTGCCCTCCCATTTTCGATCCTGAAATTATGCATACCAGCCAAATGTAGGTAACGCTCTTACAGCGGAGAGTACTTCGCCAGAACTGAGCGATTCAAAAGATCGTTCCTCTGTCGATCTATAAAAGTTTGAAACGACCTGCTCGCGCACGTATTTCTCTCCTCTTACAATCCCGGGTTCTTCAAGCGGAGCGTCAAAAGGAACATCACAGGGTCGCCAACTTGAGGACCACTGTCAGAAGTCTTACGGACTGTGAGAATGGCCCGCAATCGTTAAATGTCGCTATGGCTTCCGTCAGTCAATTTGATGAGCTTAATAAAAAACCATTTTTATCCCGGGAAAACGTTTCCATGGGAAGCGGGAACGGTAACAGGAATTCACGCAGGTGGAACCGCGGACATTGTCTAACTTGCTAGTTTGCTATAACCTTTTATGGGGTTCCGTAGAATAAACCATATTTGCTTGGTGTTCCGTAACCTTAAAAGTTTAGGAAGCCCTGTTTTAGACTACAGACTCCAACCAATACTATTGAAGGAAAGGTCACTATCGATAAAACAAAACTATCGATATTATCGATACTATCGACACTATCGATTGTCATTGCAATGTTCAGCATCAATAGTATTGATACTATCGATATTATCGATAGTACATTGAGTATTGAAAAACGATTCTATCGATTCTATCGATAGTATTACAGTGTGTCGATAGTATTTATACTAATGGTGCTATCGATACAATCGATAGTATCGACACTATCGATACTATCGATAGAACTATCGATAGGCTAACAATAGTCGACTATCGATAGTCTATCGATATAATATCAATAGTCAACTATCGAGCGGCAACACTAGAGATAAAAGTTGAAGTTGATCAATCACACAAAAGCAAACCTATGATTCTGATTCTGTTGTAAATAAACATTAAATCGTAGGGATTATTTACATATAAAATCTTATCAGATATAAAAATACAGTCAACCCTACGTGTGTTAACTATTTACAAACAATTTGGTTTGAAACTTATAAGGTTAAAATAAAGCAATAACCGCTGGTGTTGAGTTCACGCATAAATATTGACATTTTATGTATTTTTTTTGATACAACGGAGCTGGTTTGTTCCTTTTGCAATGATTTTTGAAATTTGAACATCTACAGAATTGAATTTAATTAAATTGGATCATGGCTGTTATTAAAGGTAAACACTTTTTATACTTCTTTTTTTTAATGTAAAATAAGTAACTGGTGTCGGTTTTTATTCGTCGTGAAATAGCCTTGCTTTTTGTGAATATCAAGACACTTGGTTGGTGAATATATTATGTATATTTTTCTTTTGCTAAGTAATTTGGAAGTTGAAGTACTTACTTAATAGAAATGTTTAAATGATAATATTTAGCTTTTTATAACAATATTATACGCAGGTAAGTTCATGCATTTTAAAAGACATGACAATGTCTAAATCTTTATATAAAAGTTTTATCAAGTACGTAGTTGTATACCTAGTGACTCCATAATGTAATGAACAGTTTATTGCACATACAGCCCTTCAATTTATTCTAGTTTTATATATTTTACTAAAAACCTAACAAAGTAGGTAGGTAGGTATTGTTCTGGTGAATTAGTCAGATCCCAGAACACCCCCACAGGGGCAGATCGGTGTCAAGGAGTTTTAGTGAGTATTCCCAGTGCTATCGTGATCAGGTGCTGGGCGACCCTCACACGAGCCCATGCCTCGCCAGCATGGGTAGTCCGTAAGCGGAGCTCTCCTTGTAAAAAAAAAAAAAAAAAAGGAGGTAGGTATTAAAAATAAAACAAATATTATAAATTAAAGTGCAAATTTGTGTACCTCAATATTCATGGTGCTCATAAGTCTTGCTGCATGCTACCTATCAGCTCATATTTATGAACCGAAACCTTTCAGGGTCAACCTTTATTGTCTCCAATGTGGTTATGAAATATTATATTAATGACCTCACGCCAGTCTTCGGGCTACATGGATTATGACTTTTCACCTACATGCAATAATCCTGGCTTACAACTTTCCCTTCTTCTACTTCCATAAATGTTGTAATACTTGTGCCGGTAATAAGTACTTTTAATTTAGGCTCAGAAAAAGGTAGGCCTGAAAGTCTTTTTTTATTAGGTTCATAAAACTGGTTGCAATCAAAAGTACTAATGCTTGAATACAAAGGTAATGATTGTATTGTGATGTGAACACAACATGCAAAATATGGTTGTGCTATTCCCGAATTAAATAAAAGTCTTAATTTAAGTCTTTTTAAAATAAGAAAGATATATTGTTTCATTATCAGAGATAAAAAGTAGTAGGTATAGCTAGAGTCTTTGTTACATTACATTTATTAAAATTAGATGACTTTGGTACACACCAGATGCAATATGTTGCAGCGGCTGACTTACAGTGGCTGACTTACAGTGGTTACGGTAATCCACAAAAAATTCTATTCGAGTGTTTATGCGCATAGTAAGGTGGCCACCCTAAACCTACTCAAATGGGTCGCAAGTCCCAGACGCCGTCGGGGTGTACCCCCCTGTGCCACGCTATGGACCCGGAGCCCGCACGGAGAATCCATGAAATGCTAAGAATAAGGTCTCAAGCGCACAGTTTATACCTGGAGAGCTTAGGTTCTAGGTTTATACGGGTTGGTTTCCGCAACTCGACGTCATTTATTACGCCTATTTTGCGTGTGGGTTTGTGGCATGGATATTGCTATCCCATTTCCTTCAGGGAGTCTAGCAGACTCGTCACAGGCCGACGATTTCCCGAAGCGACCTCGGTGTGCCGAGGAGCGTACGTATCTCGCCAGTTCCGGCCATTCCCTCTGAGGGTCAATTCTCCGAAAAATTTACTCAGTCGTGTCTCTTGTGAATCTATTTTAATTTAGTCTATGAAATCTGGAAGCCTCCCCGATTGTCAATAGTATACAACTTCGCCATGCGACCTTTACTAGGTTGTCAATGCATTGAACTTCGTGTATCACTCGCTAGACGTAACTACCGAATCGCGATCCCCACTCCAGAACTCGTCTGCTACACAGCAAACAACGGTTCAATGACCTCAGCGACTTTAACGTACTTACTCTGCGAATTATGTCCACCACTTTGGTAGTCTGACGGATAACCTCGTTTCGATGTCTATCCCTCATAGCTCGCCTACTAATAGCCTCGCGACTCCAAACCTAAATTTCAGCAAGTTCTTTTTGATGAATGGAGCCACTACCTTCCCGAAATTACTCGCCAGGTCTGTCGAGTGAGGAATGAGAACCCCGTGGTTTTACAAGTAGTGCACTGATGAGACACGAAACTGAACGAAAATTATTACGAGAATTGACTTACTAGTCACTCCACTGAGACTCGTGGTGGACGGCGTCATTAATCTGGCGCCTGGCCAGATCTCTGCGACCGATGCCTTTCCCAGACGCAGAAATTTACAATAAGGCTCCACTCAATCAAATCCATCAACCAAAGCACCTGCTTTAGCTCGTAGAAAGCTAAAGTGCTAATAATAAGCTATCCATATCTGCCGTATGTTTGATGCAGCAGATGAATAGATCGATAGCTCCGGATTTTGTTCAGGTTTTACGACTCTCTCGTATGTGCAAACAAAATCATAAACATGCCGCATTATGCGGGACAATCACTGCAATATGCGAAAGCTCCGCTTCTACTTTTATTCTAACTAAATGATTGATAAAATGACTAAACCATATTGTTAAGACCAAAAGTGTAAAGAAAAATAATAATCCTTATTGACACATTTACGATTCTTTATCAAATACAAGTTATTATTCTGTACAAAACGAAAAGACATAAAGGCCCTGATTCAATAACAAAACTGAGACAATTAACTATTCTACTAAGCAAGGGGATACTTGGTACACTGACGAACGACGGCTGTAAATCCTAGTAAAACTTGCCTCCCCGAAACTGCGTGAAGTTTTGATTCTGTACTAGGGATTCAAATCTTCGGAAATGGGATCTGAAGTACGACAGACCAACGAATACGAGCCCCAGGATATAACGAATTGAAGGGCTCGAAACCAATGCGTACAACTCTCATAATAAGACTGTCCAATTATTGCGGCATTTCGCTCCGTGGCTTTTGTGCTATCCTTGTGATACTCAGTCCTCGCATCGTCACGAGGCTTACAATATTAATACAATTTACAATACAAATACCACGATGCATGGTGTGTAAACTAGAGCTCTGTGAAACAACACACGTCTTTGTGCCGTGTTGCAATATAAATACCGTTTGCAGGAGAATGACTAGTTCACCATGAAGTTGACAAGCCAGGGTCCAACGGCCTCGTAAATCAATATGCTCCTCCTCTGTCTGTAGCGTAGGTATCTTCCAAAGCAGACCTATGAAAATTTCTTAAAACATGAGGTATGACGATAATCATCTCTAGAGCTATGGCATTATCAATGAAGACATGGTTCTCTTTATCATGACAATTTGCTAAACAAATATTATGAAGCACACCTACTGTTTAATTTCCTTTTTTTTCTTACGTTATCTTATCACCCTTCTCAATACCTCAATGGCTGATAAGTGTTCTTGAGAAAGATATCACTCATAAGTTGTATTTAAATATACTTAGAGGAACTCTTGCAAGGAATATTCAGAGAGACATACCGTCTCTTAATATTGATAAAATTTAAAGCAATATTAGTATGCTAACATTTTCATAATAATTTTATCTATAGTGAATTAAGATGCCGAATGAGGAGCTCAGCCTGGTTAGTTTTTTTATTTTATATAAAATCATGATAGGATTCTGTTAAAATAAAGCATTCATAATTCCTTCAATCTTGACAATCGTCGTAACTATTGACACTGTAGGGGTTGAAATAATGTCATTATTTTCCTTACTAAAAAAAATGACAATAATATTGATGCAATAGTTACTGAGTGTCAGAACCGCTCTCAGCGTAGTATAGGGCGCGAATATTGATTAGGGGTGGTTATTTGAGTGTGTGCGTACGACTGTGCGAAGGGTCGCAGCGCGCCTGTCTTGCATGCGCGCGCAGATTTTAGTACGTGTAGTCGTGGACTGAGCGCCCATGTGAGGACTAACTGCCGGGAGCCTCCATTATGATCCCGATAATACACTAAAGTGAAAACCACAAAGGTGTGCCGCTGCGTGTAGCCGTAATGAGAGTCCCGCGACACTCAGTGAGCTCGACAATTACTGCCAACAGTCTTCCAGAGCAATTTCACATCCTGCGAAAGACGGCATAAAAATCAATAAACCTCGTAGTTAAATTATTACTAGAAATGTATGTGCCTGTAATGTGATAGCGAGGCTTGTGGAGTGTATTCCAATAGTGTATTTGTATTCCAGTGAACATAAAGAAAGTCCCGATGTTTAATCACAAGTTACCGACTGACTTTCCAATGCAAACCCTCCGTAAGAAAACCAGCCCTTGCAAATGTGAGTCGAAACGTGTTTTGATCGACATTAGTACCTTGATCACGATGTTTTCATATTTTTCTTTGGAAATACAGTAATGCGGTTTATTATGTTAGCGCTAAATGTTACCCGATCACGTTATTCGCATACTAGTCTTATTATATTTTGCAATTTTTGTTGTAACATGCATGGATCGGCGAAGTCTCCGCTAGCAAATAGTTAGCGGTGGACTGTCTACCTCGCTACCATCTTGTGCCATGTCATTTTGAGTGACCCCCGTGGTGTTTTGGACAGAGGGTGTGTTGTGGGACCGTGGCGGAGGTGGAGCGTCGCCGGGTGCACCGGGGGAACTAAAGCCATAGCTTGCTATTTGTCGGTTTGTACGGGAAATTATGCAGGTGTGTCATTTCCAGCATCTCTTACGGCAGTTCGGTGAGTACTTCCGCTCTTAGATAACGCTTGTGTACATCTCTTGTCATCGCATGTAGCCCCTCTTCATAATTTAGTACAACTGCTTCTTTTATTATTTTTATCTGCCTCTATAGTAACAAGTTATTAACTGCTCGCTTTTGTCTTATATCGTGTGAATACTTATTTTTACTATAAATGCAGATTACGCAATAAATATATTTTGGAAATAATTTAAGGTATAATCGCGGTACCTACTTAAAATATGTAAGTACTTACTTAAAAACAAACTTAAATTAATTAAAGTCGTGAATAATATTTGTTCAAAACCAGTTAGCGCCTCTAATGAGTTTGAATAGATACTCAGTGTTACTAACTCAATTATGATTTTTAAATTATAAAACTGATTAATCCACAATGCATGTTATTTCTATCTAGAATATTCCAAAATTTCTCAAATACGTGTGTAGGTATTACAATACACTTTCATAAATAACGTGCGTCATACTTAAAACAGTAGGTACATACTGTGTGAAAATCCAGTTTTCACGAGGCAGTCTATTTTTTGGTCCATAGCAATGCAAAATTTTAAGAAAAAAATACGAGTTTCTTCCTGCGGAGTGTGAAGAGGCACTAATAAAGACTGTGAGAGTGCCCTAATCGCTAGACGTTCATGGCTTTACATCAGGCAGGCGCAGGCGCCTATATTTTGGCAAGTTTAGTATAAAAAAACACGATATAACATATTAAAGTACGTGTAGGTTGGCCGCTGTCGAGATAGTGAGGATCTAAATTTAAAAACAGGAAATTTAATTAAAGCGGGAATGATGCACCGTAAATAGGGGCCAAAATAGGACACACCGCTCACTTTTATTTTGCGCTGAAACTGTCGCGTTGTTTTTGTCTAAAAACTTAAAGATGACGTTAAAAAAGAACGAATCAAAAAGTCTGTTATTTAAAGGTGATAAAAAAAATGTTGTGTGAATTTTACTAATGCCTTAAATTCTATGTAGATAATATAAATGCTAACTTCTTAGATTTAAGCTGTTGTTTTTATATTTTTGTCTCTTTTCAACGTAAGTAAGAACTATACGAATTACCTTTGTACTGAATGAAAATTTAAAAAACATTCAGCTACGCGGACTTATAAAGTTCAAACTTCAAGGTCATTGAGCTAAAACTGTGTTTTAAATACTTAGATAAGAACGAGCCTGGCCGTTTCTTGGGCGAGGGGGTATCGTTCCGTGCAAAGCTGATCGGAGTACTCGAAGTCCCTGAGGCGAGGGGTGACAGAATGTGCCAAGAAGCGCTGGCAGATCTGAAAATGGCCATTCGAGCAGCCGGAGAACACAAGCAGCGAATACAAGTGCATGTTGCGATCGACGGATTGAGACTAAGGGATGATAAAACTGGGGTAAGTTGTAAGATTAGGTATTATTTTTGAAGTGAAAACTTCTTAGGCATTTTGTATTGGCAGAAACGTTTTTCTTGAGTCGCGACACTGTTACGCTTACCGACCCCTCGAGCTGTTAGCTATCGTTACCGATTTCAAAGAAAAAATCGACGATCCGTTAATTGATGTAGAGTTCCTTATGTACTGCTCAAAAGAAACCCAAAGCCAGAGTCGGCTGCTAACATTCGGATATCCCTCCGAGGGCTTACCCGGAACTCCCGGCCAAATGCAATGGACCATGTGGATTTAGCCGGTTCCGTACCTAAATGGTCCAAATACTCTCGTATTTATAAATAAATAGGGTCCTATCTTAATTTGCGACTCTACACAAATATTTTTCTTGCAAATGAGATGTGTTTTCTATTGCAGTTAGAACAATGCAGATGGACAATAGCAATTTTTTGATACAATTCTGCTTTATCACATAATTGTGATAAGCTATGAGAGCATTCATTCAGAACTATTATACAAAATATTTTTAACCATTTCCGCATTTTTATGATAATGGGCAACCACAGGACGAGGACAAGCTTGTTTGATGTGTGTGTGACCATCAATATAAATAATTTTAAATACTAGAGACTAGTTGACCATCAAAATTCGACCTCACTTTGAATTTACACCAAAATTTGACCGATTTTGTCATTGAAAAAAATATTTTTTAAAGTTTTATGTAAACAATGACTTTCTGCACTCCTTCTTTTTATGAAATTTATTGTGGAATACTTCATACTCTGCGCAATCTTCGTAATTAGGGGTCCAAACATTTTGCTTAACGTAGGTACTTATATTAAATTATTGCGTATTTAACCCCGATTCGAATGAAAATTGGTACAGTGGTAGAATAGAGCTTGGAAAAGGACGTAAGCTAATTTTTTATCCCGGCAACAAGTTTCTGTCAAAAACGGCTTCGGGATATTCTCACCACACGAACATAGGGCATAGGCGCATAGCTCATAAAGAAACAAAGGAAGAAATAATGTGTACTGTCAAAAAAACTCAAGAATTAGGATTTTTTTAAAACTAAATTCGTGTATTATTTTTAGATACTGCAGGTTCTAAAGTTAGAACATTAACATTGATAACCGAGATAATAAATTGACCGCTTTTATCATATTTTATCATTGATTTTTTCTGATATGCCTTTTGTTGAATTAACAAAGGATTGTAAAGTATATTGATAGGTTTATCTAATTAAGTATAACACCTTTAAACATATTCAATTATTCATATTAAATTTTATCGGCATCACCAACATTTTCTGCCTGTGTTATATTAAGAGGCATCTGCGGTATTGATATCAGAGTGATTATCGTCTCCACTTTAGTAGGTATCAGTAGGTACACAGAACCAACATCATATTTTAGCAATCGGAATCCCCACTATTGAACCCTCAGTTCCATTGCCATAATTCAGCAAAGTTATAACCGGATAAAACCGATTATATCGAAAACCAGGCAGTATTAATGGATGTTAAGGATATCTAGTGCGAAAGACGTGAATCCAATGAACCACCATCTAATTTTTACGTGTGGTATTCCTACATGGATGCCATGCCGGACTCCTACCGACTAAAACCACACGATGCCTTACAAGTGGCTACATCGGGAGTCACGGGTAAGGATCCTCAGAAGGATGCCCCAGGGCTCCTGGCAGTTGGCTTGTACTTGGTTCTCACCCAAGATTCCCAACTACCCTGAAAACTCTGTCCACCACTGTATATAGCACTTTATTCAAATCTGCTTGCTGTGACTATCCATTCAAGTCACATATAACCTTTTTTTCTATGTCTCTTCTTTTTTTTCTGGCAATCCTTAAAATCTGAGCAATAGATCACAAAGTTTTCTTGTCTTCAGGACTCCTTATATCATCACCCGGTGCACAAGATCTCATTCATCGCTCAAGACATGACGGACTCGAGGGCTTTCGGATACATATTTGGCTCACCAGATACCGGTCACCGGTTTTTCGGCATCAAGACTGATAAAGCTGCTAGTCAAGTAAGTACCTAGTATTGTTTTTAAAGTTTTATTGTTAAAATTTACAGAGAAACATACTTAAACTAAACCTAAATGAGGTCCCCGTGGCATTGTGCCCAAAAGACTAGCAGCATTCCCCCTTTGATTAGTAACACCTATTCGCTGAGCGAGAAAACTGCCAGCCCTTGGGTTATCAGTCGATTCTACAAAGCGATTTTTCAAATTCTTGAAAAAAATTTGCGCCTTGAGAACCCAAGGGCATTCATAGTATTTTTATTAATCAGTTTACGTACGTAGATCTCTCCCAATTTACGCCACAATACACTTCAACGTCTTGCGCCTTCAGGATCCAGTCCCTGTTAATATGACAATTCAAATTCTGTTAACCTCGTGTAAATCTCGCCAATGTTAGCCATTGTACAGTGCACCACTATTGTATGATAAATTATTACGAATTAAAAAGACTACGAACCCGACCTTGCACTATGTACTGTCATGGAAAAGAACTTCATATTTTACTGAGTATTATAACGTCAGGATCTTTAAGGGTACATACTCTAGGAGAATTCTGAAATAATACCATCCACATTGTAGTACAAATGGGTTGGCGGCAGTCAATCTTCTGTCCAAGACATTTTTATCGAATTTACCGATAGTATAAATATTGTTTTCTTTGTAGGTAGTAATAGCTATGAGAGACTTATTTCAAGTGGTGTTTGAGCTAAAGAAGAAAGAAGTCGAGATGGCAAAGCAACAACTGGAAGGCAAGGCAATAACTAGCAGCCTCGTCAGGCACGCGACCAATGCATCTACTGAAAGCAAATCCAAGGTAAGACTTACCTTACCTTAAGATTGATTGAGAGAGAAGAGGAAAGATATGATTGTTTGTTTGCATCGAATAGGCTCCGAAACTACTGAACCGATTTGAAGAATTCTTTCACTGTTGGGAAACTACGCTATCCCCGAATAACATAGGGTATATTTTATTCCTGTATTCCCACGGGAATGGGATCTACGCAGGTGAAACCGCGTGACGTCCGCTAGTTCGTTCCCTACCTTCGCATATTCTGTGCATGGTCCCTATTTCTTGTTATACGCGTGATCTCAAGCGGTTTGACCGATCCGGAAACTTGCTACGACATATTGTTTAAAGACACTTCCAGTTGGCTAGAGGTCAACCGGAAGGCACAGGGAGGCATTTACATGACATTGTGTTTACAGCTAGTTCTATGAATACATCTTTTATTAAACAAATTTTATAAATTTATGTAAAAATACGTGTCAATTTAAAATTCATATAATACAGCCCCAGTCATTATTTCCTACTATTTACAAATACATTCAAATAAGAATAAAATCTATTCATTTCAAATTATTGTTAGCCTTCGTGTATAAGTGAGGTATTTACGGATTGATTTTAAATTTTCGTTTTGAAAAATTTTGTTGGCGAATAATATGCTAAAGATAAAATATCTGACGAATAACATGCCTTTACAAAGTTACGGTAGGGGATATACCTACTTTATTGTTTTAATTTATAGTTTGTGAACTTGAGTTGTTTCTCAATTATCCATTAATATTACAAATTCTTAGCTAGTAATCCTTTTTAGGGTTTCGTAGCCAAATGGCAAAAACGGAACCCTTATAGATTCGTCATGTCTGTCTGTCTGTCTGTCAGTCTGTCTGTCTGTCTGTCTGTCTGTCCGTCCGTCCGTCCGTGTGTCACAGCCATTTTTCTCGGAAACTATAAGGCCTATGCTATTGAAACTTGGTAACTAGATGTATTCTGTGAACCGCATTAAGATTCTTATATAAAACTAGAAAAAAAGGAGTAAATTTTGGGGGTCCCAATACTCAGAACTGAAACTCAAATATTTTTTTTTCATCCAAGCCGTCTTCAAAAATTCTATTTAGGTTCCTAACATCATTTTTTTCTTAAATGAATAGTCTGCGCAAGAGACACTTAACAAGTGGAAAAATGTGTGTCCCCCCCCCCCTCTAACTTCTAAACTAAGAGAATGATAAATCTAAAAAAACTGTATGATGTACATTGCCATATAAACTACCAACGAAAATTGGTTTGAACGAGATAGAGCTGTTAGTTTTTTTTTAATACGTCATAAACCGCAATTTTCGGTTAGAAAAATCACTACCATTGCGAACGTGTTAAAACATCAATCAAAGTTACAACGAACTATAAGAACTTTTATATTATGTTACTTGCTGCTACGAAACCCTTCATGGGCGAGTCCAACTCGCACTTGGCCGGTTTTTAGTTTCTAGTTTTATACCTACCTACTATTATTTCTGTTCATTATTTGCAGAGACATATTTCATTCGAGTTAAAAGTCTAAAATTCGACTCAACAGATGTTACTCAACACTAAATGTACTAAACTTATTTTTTGTACTATCTCAACTACTTCTCCACCTAATTTAATTTTGAAACAGCAACATTAAAAATCGCAAATAGTCAGCTGGCCACCAACAATGGCAAAAATACTATTGAACGATGATGTGTCAAATCAATTGTGAGTAATGTTGTACAAACATCGAATAACTGGCAGTTAATATCAACAAACAGTATCGAATGGTTGTAGAGCGTGCCGCGTACGCTTATTGTTAGTTGAGCCGTTGGTGTAAAGTGTTAATATGAAGATGTGGCTACTGCCGCCTGAATTGACTGTCAGTGTCCAGAAAAAGGTGAGATCTTTGTCAATAGTTATTGACATAACCTATTATGTGAAGTCCAAAATATTTTCATCTGAACTTGCCATAATGTTGAATTTGATCCTGCAGTTCATTTAATTTCTTGACATAAAATAACCTTCCAAAAGTTTATTAGATTTTGTTAAATCACCAGAACAAATAAATAGTAAATACTCAACAATGTGATGAAAATTACAAATAAAAGGCTCTAATTGTGACCCCTGAGATACTCCGGAAACTTAAAGATACAGATATAGGATGAATCCTTTGTTAGTAACCAACTCACTTCTTTTGTTGAGGCAAGAAGCTGTTCGTCAATATAAGGTATCATAAACAACAAAATAAGCTAACTTCGCACAGAGCATTTCTAACTGACTCTATCGATCATACGAATGGCTAAACTTCTACATACATTTTTATCAATACAAACACTGCAACCACAGAAAAGAAAAAACATTGTTTTTATTGTTTCGTGACTGCAACATTGTCGACCGACCCTTGACTGACCCTTAGGAAATACAAGACAAATAAGTAACACATTAGTACCTACTCCATTAGAAAAGTAAACATAATATATTTTGTCTACTGAGATCTCTCTCAATTGTTCTTGTCTCTTTTCAATGTATACGTGCCTTGTAATTGCAACTCTGTCGCCTAACGGACGAAGTTCTATAGTCGCCCCTTTGGCCATGGCAAACATACATAATGATGACGCCTTTATCCCCGAAGGGGTAGGCAGAGGCATATTATGAGCCCACATTTCAGCTTTTTAAAATTGGTCCCACATAATAGATGGTAAGCCGTAATGCCGTGTTGAAAATGGACAGGCGCAGGTTGTGACTGCTTTAATTCAGGCCCTTTGAAGTTAGGCATAATGTGTATAACGATTTTTTCCCTACATAAACCTATGTCTTTATCATTAAAACGCTACCTAATCTTGAAGCAAGATGTTTTCTTTTTATCATTTGTAAACGTAAACGTATGTTTATGATCACGATCGCGAGATTTTAGCGGATGTCGAAAGCAAAACATGGTAAAGAAAAAGAAAATAAACTTCAAACGAAATCTTAAAATCATTCGTATCGAATTGTGTTGCATTTTTTTTAAAAATAGTTACAAAACCGACGCGTGCCCTCTGCTCTAAGGCTTTTTTTAACGTGAGGAAAATTCTACATAGAAGCTATGCCGGACTCCTACTGACTAAAAACCATACGGTTCCTAACTAATGCCTTCGGTTGGGAGCCCCGGGTAAGCCTTCGGAAGGATGACCGCTGACTTCTCTGAGGCTAATGACACAAATTAGAGATAGTATAGATGGAAACCTACATACCAAATTCGCTGAGGCTACGCACACATAGACAAATCATTCATAGACACGAGGTCAGGCGGTCTCAACCGAATTTTCGATACTGATTTGTGCGCGAGTGTGTGTAGCAGAGGGGTAGGTGTGAAAAAAAGTACATACATGAGTTTTCCATCTGTACTATCTCTAATTTGTGCTCGTGATTTAAATCTATACCTACTTATTATTATAAAGAAGTATGTGTTTTATGTTATAATACAAAAATTATTTATTGAGGAATGTTATGTTATCATCACGCTACTACCCAAGCGAGGGGAACAGTTATCACAGATGACAACAAATCCGACCGACTTCCATACATTATTTGAGAACTAATTGGGGCACGAGGGTGGGGTGCAACGGGCCTTCAAACTTAACCGTCCCTTTTTTGCCGCCTATTGCACACGACCTTGAAACAACTGCTCCCTTTACGAATAGCAACGTTATTATCTATAACGCGATAAAAAGGATGAGGGGTGGATTAAAAAGTATATAAATAAATAAATATTTGTGGACATTCACACACAACATCATCTAGCCCAAATTAAGCTAATATAAGCTTGTGCTATGGGATCTAGATGACTGATATACATACTTATATTTTTCTAAATACATACATACTATACATAGAAAACACCCAAACTCCGAAACAAATATTTGGACCGACCCAGGAATCGAACCCAGGACCTCCAGCGCCGCAGGGAATTGAGAGAATAGGTTTGCATCATTCTAACAAATTGCCGAGTGATTCGTTCAGCCCAAATCTAGTAACTTCTAATTTTGAGAACGAACCAAATAACGAACTCTATTCCTGAGACGGTAATTCTCATTCATAGGGTTCGTGTTTGTCTGTCTGTCATCAGACTGTATCTCATGAACCGTGATAGCTAGACAGTTGGAATTATCACAGATGATGCACGAGTATTTCTGTTGCCGCTATAACAATTAACAACAAATACTAAAAACAGAATAACAATAATATTTATAGGGGGTCCCATACAACAATCATTATTTTTTGCTGTTTTTGTTACGGAACCCTCCGTGCGCGGATTTCTCTCGCATCTAGGCCCCGCAACGAAAAGATTTTTCACAATTCCTAGTTGTTTATAAATGAATGTATCAGTAATCGATATCGTTATCGAGTATTTTACATCGATAAGTCATGGTTAAGGCGATAGATTACGTCTGTAGGTCATTAAACTATACTGCGGCGGTCATTATATTTCAGGTTGAATGTACGAAACTATAAGATAGGTAAAGTGTATTAAAACAAGAAAGTCGTGAGATCGTTCTCACCGGACTGCCCCTCTCTAACATGTTTATTGTGAAAGTTCAATCCGATTGATGTTGTAATTTTTGTTTTATTTCAAACTTAGAACAGATAATCCACGTGACCTAGTGACGTAGTTTAATGCAACAGAGTCACAGACTACAGACAAAGTCTCGACATACGCCCCTCTCCACTCTATTTCATAGAGAGGGGCTAAAATGGCCATACTTGACTAAGGGATTTTGGGAGCATAAAACTTATCAAACAAGCAAGAGAACATTGCCGGGACTTCCTTCCGAGGCCTATTTCGGAACTGGCTCAAACCGGTTCTTTCCCACCGTCCACCTTCCCAGATCACCTGGGTGTACGGTGGTAATATTTTTTTTAACTACTGTTCACCTTTCCAGTATATCATTAATAGATATGGGTGACGGTTCACCTCAACAACTTCAAATAATGCTTGCTTGCTTGTTAAATACGATACGTAAAATAACTTGAACTATTTCTTGAATCATGCAGCCAACTACAATATTTACATTAGTTGTGAAGCATTTACTTCATTTTATACACTACTCCCAAAGACCGAATAATATTAATATTGAATCGATTTCAGTAGCTGTCTATCTTCCGCCACGAATTAATTTCACATTTACTTAGTGGCTGTCTGACAAGGCATTGTGAACTATAAAAACGTATGGATCGAGTCAATATTACACGTGTGTGTAAATTATTCTGTCACGAATTCTAACAAAGTAGCATATTATACTATACTTGTATAATATCTACTAATGTATACATTTGTATTATATCAGACAGATATTATCATGCGTTAGATCCTAAGTCAGGGGTAGGCAGCATAGCATACTATTTTTTCGCCAGTTGTATTTAGTTCCACGATGTAGGGACATCTAAGCCTATTGCCGTGTTGCAACGGACGGGTTTTCAACCGCCCATAAACTTTTGAATCGCACACAAAGTTTTCAACTTTGACTTACCGGGAGCAACGGCTTGGCTTGTCTTCCGAAGTATGAAACAACTCCTAGATGAAAATGTCACAAACTATTACCCATCTCCGGACCAACCGTCGCGTATGCTGTTGAGAGTTCAACTTAGCTTTCTTCCGCGCACGCTTAGATTGTGGAATGACCTCCCTTCCTCGGTTCTCCCAAACGCCTACGGTATGGGTTTCTCCAAAAGGGGTGTTGCAAACGTCCATAGGTAACTGTGACCACCAGTCCTTCTGGTGGGCCGTATGCTTGTCTACCACCTTAGTGGTATAAAAAAAAAACTACAACAGACCACGTCGCACCACACTTAATATGTACCTATTTCAGACTTTCAGTTACATTTTACCTTAATTTACTAGTGTGAAAAAGAGAGAAATCGCGATTGTGCGCGGTGGAATGGGCGACACCCTCGCGCTCTTGTTCTCTTTCTCACTCAAAGTAAATCGTCGTATAAGAAGTACGATACGTTCAGACGTACCAAAGTAGTTCAAACTCAACCCTTACGCAATGAAGTCCCTTGAACAATATTTAAGTACATATTACGATTTTAAAATGGAACTCCCCTTGTCATCAGAGCATAGCTGCAACATGCGAGACCAGTACAAACACTGCGAAGAGTGTCGACATCGGCGCGGAAGGCGGGGTGGCAGAATTGGTCGACTTGGAGCAGGAGTTGAGCTCGCTGCGTAGAGGCCTCACGCAAGTGGAGGGGCTCACTCCTTCTACGGACCCTTTCGGCGACTCCTTTACTTCTTTACCTTCATCACAGGTAAATATACAGAGATAGGATAACTCCTCTTTCCCAGTAAATAGGGTAGAGAGTGTAGAGACTGCCGTATCACTTCTTCGACATACATGTAAGATCAGTGCAAACATCTACAAAGGCGTCAGTACTCGGTACTGGTCGACTTGAAGCAAGAGCTGAGCTCGCTGCGTAGAGACCTCACGCAAGTAAAGGGTCTCACTCCTTATACGAACCCTTTCGACGACTCCTTTACTTCTTTATATAGATAGGATAACTCCTCAAGAAAGCCTGGAAATAATCTGCTTGCTCTACTGTATTCTCAAGCTCAAGATAGTTTGTGATTTTTAGTTTAAATTATTGTAAATAGAGCACAAAAAGAAAAGCCCGCTGAGTTTCTTGCCAGTTCTTCTCAAGCAGGCCGCGTTCCGAACTGGTGGTTAGTGACTTTGCTTTGTATTCATTGACGTGTGGCAAGTGCCTATGTATTAGGATTATGCGAAATAAATGTTTATTGATTATTGACTCTTTCCCAGTAGCTATCTACTAGACTACGGTAGAGACTATCGTATGACTTCTACAAAATACTCGTATAAGATCAGTGCAAACTCCTTCAAAAGCGTCAGTATTAGTCGAATTGGAGCAAGGCTTTAAGCAAATTGAGGGACTCCATCTACGGACCCTTTCGTCGACTCTTTCGCTTCCTTGCCTAATACACAGGTAGTTAGGTAGAGTCCGTCTTATCACTCACTATGATCCTGAAGTATGAAAAAGTAGGCAGTCATTTAGACTGCCGACCGAAGTGAAATCAACTGGCAAGATTTTACTCATATCGGGACGTCGAATACCATTTAAAAATGAAAGAAGAGTTGAAAAGGGTACCCTTAGACTTTCGATTTCTCGAAGCTAAATATATTTGATATAGTAGCGGTTCAATAATTTCCGTAGGTCACAATAAGTTATGACCTTTGTATGACAATTGTGTTGTTCCGAGATCATTGACTTCCCTTGACAAATACACGATGGATTTAAATTGCAACCTCGCGTGGTACAACACAACTATGAGATCATCCTGCGAGCTTGTGACTAAATAATACAAACACACAGACCGGAAGTAATAACTGCAGTAGCGATTTTGTCTTTTATACCGCTAAGGTGACAAACAAGCATACGGTTGATCCGATAGAATGTGGTTATCATAATCTATAGAAGTTTGCAATACTATAGGACGCTAACATTGTAAACAATTTAATAATATTAAACACATAATATTTAGAGACTCGCTTTTGTCCCCAAAAAGGGTCGACAGAGGCCATTTATTTTTGTCCGACGTAATATGTGGTGAGCCTATTGCCGCGTTAAGCTGTACAGGGCAGGCGCAGGTTGCACACGCTGTTGAAAATTTTCAAGCCCCCATAGGCCTTCAACTTGATTTAACGGCTACCCTGTTATTAGAAACCGGTCCAACAGCTTAACGTGCTTTCTGAAGCTCAGAAACGAAATGAAATCTAAAATGGAAATGTCAAAAAGTGGACACCCATCTGAGGACCAGACATCGCCATAGATAGATAGTCAAAGATGGGGAAATGGGCAGCGGAATAGGCGGTCGGATCGTCCGCTCGGCATGGCCGGCGTCCCCCACAAGAAAATAATAATAGTCAAAGATGCTAACTGCAATGATCGTTTACAAAACACACAGAGTCGGCGGGCTGCGAGCGCTTCCTATAGCGCTTTTATAAATTAAGATTTTTTTTTAAGAAATTGGCGACCTTATCCTATAGCCGTTTACAATACCACTACCAAACCCTGCAAACATTCTTCAAGATTTCATCACAATCATTACAGAAAGGCCTCCTACCCCCGCCTCCCTCGGGCTCTGCGACCCGGGGGCGAAGCACCTCAATGACGACATCATCTCGTCCCACATTCATGAGTCCGGGCAAAGGTCCCCCTCCTCTGCCCTTCGACCTGACGGCCGTGGCTGCGGAATTTGAACCTTCACCAGCGTTGGTTGACAACATATCTGAGGCAGCGGTTAGTATGGATGTATGTATCAGTGATAAATATATTGGGTATTTGGATGTTTAACTGTGTGTGTTTTTTTTGTTTTGTCTGTGGTTGTATATTAATTTTCTATGGTGGATTGCGCGGTCACGCTGTCAACGAATTCAGACGTACAACCCGCTAAGTTTGCCGCTGGCATAAAGACGGTGTAGTAGGGGCTTAGTAAGGGAAGCGACCGGCGAACTTAGCACGAATGGGTAGTACATAGAAGGACAGTTCTTACGGTGCTATTCCATCAGAGATGTGCTAGGCTACGTTGCTATGAATGCGTTTGATATCCACCAATCACATGTCTACAAGTCACGTTGACCGTTTTTATTGTCAAATGGCACTATACAAACACCCACAAACCGACGAATGTGATTGGTGGATTCCAAACGCATCCATAGTAACGTAGCATATCACATCTTTGATGGAAAAGCACCCTTATGGCCGCTCTTAAGACAAACTTTATACGATCCAAACTGTCGCTTAGCGGCTTGGCAGTAGCAATGCGGCAGCCTTCTCTCTTTTACCCATCCCTACTAATATTATAAATGCGAATTAACTCTGTCTGTCTGTTAGCTTTCACGCCTAAACGGCTGGAGCGATTGAGGTGAAATTTGTTATAGGGATAGTTCGAGGCCCTGGGAAGGACATAGGCTACTTTTTAACCGACTGAGACAAAGGAGGGTCATGATTTTACGCGATAAATTCTACGCGGTCGAAGCCACGGGGAACAGCTAGTTAAATATAAAAGTAGGTGAAAAAGACTTTGGAACTAGAAAAAATTGACATTAAAATCCTTAAGAACTGACCTTCTATGTACGTTTGAGTTCATTGACGCTGTTCTTCTGTCGGTAAAATACTGCTTGATTCGAATGACAGTTGTATTACGTCATAAAAATAAACTTTAATTCAACGGCATATGGTGTTTTGGTTGAAAGGTAAAGAGGTAAAACACAGAGGTCCAATCTATAAATAACTCTATGCCTTTGAAGTAAAATTTAATTTTGTTTATAATACAACTGTTACAGGGATCAAACCACAGATTATATTATATTCATAGATGCCGCGAGTGCATGTACTTCGCTTGCAAAAATGATGACTAACTTTTTTCTGTAAATGCGGTGTCAATTAATGGGCCTGGTTTAGAAAATGACGAATAAGAGGTGCAAATGACAAAAATGATAGGCAAAAGTAGATTTTTCACCTACAAGTTGTGAGTCGAATTATGCTTTTGTTACAAATTGTATATTAATTATAAATAACTAGCGGTACCCTGCCACGCTTCGCTGTGACTTTTTTATGGTGGTTTTATGTACCTATGAGAAATGAGTAACAAACTAAATGATGGGTACATTTAAAAAAAATGTGTGCGTGTACTATTGTACACACGTAAGAAGTGAAACTTCTTCATGACCTTATTTTTCGAAAGAAATATCATGAAATATATAAAGGAGTTAGTAGTCCAAAAGTCCAAAAGTTCAAAAGTTCAAAAGTCCAAAGTCAAACAGTCAAAAAGTCCAAAAGTCCAAAAGTCCAAAAGTCCAATTGTCCAAAAGTCCAATAGTCCAAAAGTCCAAAAGTCCAAAAGTCCAAAAGTCCAAAAGTCTAAAAGTCTAAAAGTCTAAAAGTCTAAAAGTCTAAAAGTCTAAAAGTCTAAAAGTCTAAAAGTCCAAAAGTCCCAAAGTCCAAAAGTCCCAAAGTCCCAAAGTCCCTTAGTCCTAAGTCCCTAAGTCCCTAAGTCCCAAAGTTCAAAAGTCCAAAAGTCCAAAAGTCCAAAAGTCCAAAAGTCCAAAAGTCCAAACGTCCAAAAGTCCAAAAGTCCAAAAGTCCAAAGGTCCAAAAGTCCAAAAGTACAAAAGTCCAAAAGTCCTAAAGTCTAAAAGTCCCAAAGTGCAAAAGTCCCTAACTCCCTAAGTCCAAAAATCCTTAAATGACATGCTATCCCTGGATAAAGTACTCTTAATTCGAATCCACCGTGGTGGGGAAGAGAACAAAGATGGCGCGTAACCAAAATACGTGACGTGACGTGACGTGACGCAAATTTTTTTCCAACGCCGATAAAGAAGTTTCACTTCAAAATAAAAAAAATATTTTGTTCTGAAGCTGGCAGAATATAATTTAAAAAAAACGACCAACGCCATCTATTGGTAAAATCACTTTTTAAAGCTATTTTATTCTTATTGCTGTTATGATAACAGTGTATAAAGTAGCCTAAAACCATCTCTGAATCCTATTGTATATCGTGTCCAATTTTGAGCTCAACCGATTCAGTAAATTTTGAGTTTTTAATAGAAACACAATCGCACACAACATTTTTATATATATAGATATATAGATGTGTAAAATGATTAAAGAATCAGCCCCAAATTTTTAAATAAATGTGTTTTATGATTTGATATCGACGCGAAAGATAAAAATTTGCCAATGTATGAAGAAAACATACTTATAATTTGCTATTTTTTTATTTGGAATAAGTATGAGTATAAACGTATTAGGACTAAAAAAAGCTATAAAAACTACTTTCCTAGCTTGAACGCGTCGTTAGCCCTTCCAACGGCCTTAAATAGATTGCATTTCACATTTTGACGTCATAGGAGGTGTCAAACAACACGCTAGCTTTCATACAAATACCTACTAGCATTCGCGACATCTATTGTATAGGTAGGTATAGTATGTCTGTGGATCTAACTATATTATATTGACTGTACTTCGTCCCTATTAGTCCTTTACTTACCGATTTTCTTATTTTTTAATTTCTCATTTTAATTTTCTTTGTTCTATTTTGTTATAACATAAACTAATTTTTAATGCAAGTGTAATAAATGAAACAAAATAAAGAGTCTTTTATTTCTTCCGTCACTAACAAAAATATATTATAAATTAAAAAAAAATGGCTACAAATTAACAATTAAGTAATAAGTATTAAATTTAGTTCACAATAATTCAGTTAGCGTTAAATGAATTTCAAAATCATTTACCAGGTATTTATAATTATTATTATTATGTATTTTTTAAACAAAAAATGATTCATGATAATTAGATTTTACACACATCAATTTCTTAATAAACATAATTGAAAAAATAATTCAGAATATTTCTAATACCTGTATAAAATATCATACAAATTCCGTCTCCGGTTTCTTTTTATTTTGTTGAATTATTCCTACTGCTATTGTAACTCCTTGATGTACAGCAAATGACCTTAATCACAAAATACTCCATTGAAAATATACTTCTTTTACAAAATGGACCCGACTCTAGACAGCTGGGACAGTACAGCTTAATTTTAGCCGGTTCGACTCCGGCATGACATCCTTGACTAACGTTTCGACCGGCTTTGACAAACATGCCAAAATTTCTGAAGTGTTATTATTTTATTCGCCCGAATAACACCGAGAAAAAAAAACTCCATTTTAAGCAGAAAGAATATTTTAAAAAGACGCAGGTATAGTCAAGAAATCAAAACAATCTGCAATACTATATAAGTAGTCGTCTGCGAGATAAAGTTGTAGACTCCATATACCACGTATTTCCTCAACTGTACAAGATTTCATTAGAATAAACACATTTTAAAAATGTGTTTATTTAATAAATATGAATGTGTATTTACGTAAATATGCTGTATTACTATAAATTTGTGTTAATGTATGTGTAAGTGAACGACTGCTTAGAACCCTTTGATAGTGCATGAACCTCGAGATACTTGCTTTTGACAATATCGTAAGAACTATTATTGCGAAATATAGTAAGGTCATAAAAAAGAGTTATAAATTATAAATTCTTTATTGTCATTCATTGTGTAGATACATGAAATTGGAATTGCCTGATACCTGCACTACTACAAACTGTGTTGCAGATATCAGTGTCTTCCCCCAAAATATCTGCTATCACTTTCCAAAGTTCGATGTGGCTTATTCGCCGAGTACCGTACCTCCGTTGTCTTATTTTATTAATGTATACGTAGCGAGGTTTGCCTATAATAGTATTATAATCTTGACAGGTTCACCTGTTTTTTAATACTTAAATTCAGATAAAAGATTCATCTTTTATCTGAATTTAAGTATTAAAAAATTGTGCTGACACTCAGTTCGGGAATGCCGGCTCCTGAAGGCAACATCAGCGGTTTACCTCATAACCCTGGGCTACTACAAGACTTCCTTACACCTCATTTCCATCTCATACTTAGGACAATAATAGTAGAAGAATATTTTAAACGCAAAATGACACTTCTATTCTAATGATATAAAAATTGAACCTAAATATATTATGCAAATGAAACCTGAAATCTTGAAATTAAGATTTAAAAGGAACACATTTATAAGACTTATTTTCGAGTTGGTAATGCTAAGCCTATAAGAGTGAGTTCTGGGACATCCTTCGGAGGGCTTCCCCGGGGCTCACAACCATAGGCTGTTGGGCGTTACGTGAGGTTTTTTAGTCGGTAGGAGTCCGGCATAACATCCATGAGGATTTTCCCTCACGTAAACAACAAAAAAAAAAATTACCTGTAAGAGTGAAAAGCATGGCTTCTGCTCCGCGTAAGCTAGTTTTTGAAAGCTTTCTGCTTTGAATTAGATCAGATATACAATGCTCATCAAAATGGCACAATTCAATACAGTAAAATATTTCGCAATAATATTTCCTGCGTCTCAAGTAAAGTAGAGCTCCCTGTCTGTGACGTCTGGCCTCTTTATGCTGTAAGACTAAATATTTATGTGGACGTGATGCTTATTTACATCTTACGTTGAATAACCAAAGCATGTTGTTGCTTCGTTGTTCCCGCTTGTGTGTGTGACTGCCATAACTGAATGCAGTGCAGTGAGGAACCTCGCACGAGTTTGGGTTTGATTATCCTATTTATTTTGCATAAAACTTAACGCACTTACGCGATTATGTGGTTAGACGCACGCTTCTATAAATTTGTAGTACCTTTTTCTTTGATTATATTGTCGATTAATTGCTTAATGTTAACAATCGAGTAACTTTTGTACTGTCCCGAAACCCAATTCGAGTCACGTCTACAAATAGTTGGTCTTATGGTACATACCTGTGTTACAGGTGAGCCAGCCCAGCTCCACGACGCAGTCGCTCAGTTACGACGTATTCACCGACCTAGACCCCCTCGGCACCGGCCGGAGTAAACCTTACGTTGACAAAAAACTCTTCTTTCAGGAGCTCAAAAATCCTCCAAAGAAAGTGCTCAAAGACCTGGTGTCGACCACACAGAGTCTTATAACAGAAATATTACCGGTCTCCGATAGTAAAATTGAACATTACGGGCCGGCGACCACGATGACGTCACTGTCGAGACACTCGGGCGGATCTGTGACAGTCGCCAAGGCACACGCCACTATGTTCACTACGAATTTTTTCTCGTCAGATCCGTTTGCGGAAACCGATCCTTTCGATAACACAGATCCGTTCTCGGACTCGTTCAAAGATGATCCGTTTACGAGTATGCAGGATTTTCCGAAAGCGAGTATAGTACGTCTGGACGAGGCGAAGGGGAAACCGAGCCGAGATACGTCGTTGGATGAACCCAAGTCGATAGATAGCGGGAAGAGCGTGTTCAACGGGCCTTTGCAAGTGACGCTGCCGCCAGAACCCGCACCGAAGTCACCAAGACTACCTAGACAGGTAAGGCTGTAAATATATTGCAAAAAAATGATAATCATAAAAAAGTAGTCATTCAGATGGATTTAACCAACAATATTGTTAAACTGAAATAACTACAAAGTACCATCTTCCAAATTGTTTCAGTTTATCGCCGTAAAAGTGGATAAATTTCCTAAGGTTATTAATTTCAACCATTTTTTATCCTAGAATACAGAAGGAACATCCGTTCGCCAACGTCCGGTCGCCAGCAGCAAGCTTCTAGACAACACCTCTCCGCCCCCTCCACTGCCGCCGAAGAAAGACACGTTAGTGCGTCCCCCGCCCCGACCTCCTCAGGAACATGAGGAGGAAGCACCGCCTTTACCCAAACCTGCTATGAAGAGAGAACCTGCCGTAAGTGTATAGTAATTTCGACAAGGTCTAGTCGGTAGCAATAACGTCCGGTTGCTAGCAATAACATCCAGTCGCTAGCAATAACGTTTGCTCGCAAGCAACAACATTCAGTTCGTAGCCACAAAGTCTAGAGACTAGCAGTAAAGTCCGCTAGCTAACTACAAATTGCTAGAGAATGCATATCCACCCCTTCCACTGCCGCCGAAGAAAGACACATTACTGCGTCCCCCGCTCCGACCTCCCCAGAAACATGAGGAGGAAGTACTGCCTTTATCCGAACCCGCTATGAAGAGTAGAGAATCTTGTAAGATACCAATTCGACAAGTTCTAGTCGCTAGCGATAAAGTCCGTTTGCAAGCAATAACGTCCGATTGCTAGCAATAATGTCCGATTGCTAGCAACAACGTCCTGTCGTTAGCAATAACGTTTGCTCGCAAGTTACAACTTTCGATTGCTAGCCACAACGTCCAAATCCCAGCAGTAAATCCGCTAGCTAACATAAATTGCTAGAGAATGCATCTCCGCCCCTCCACTGCCACCTCCAAGAAAGACACGTTAGTTCGTCCCCCGCCCTTTCCCTCCCAGGAACACGAGGAGAAAGCACCGCCTTTACCCAAATCTGCTATGAAGAGAGAACCTGCCGTAAGTGTATAGCATTTCTAAGTAAAATACCATCCTGTTGCTAGCAATAACATCCGGATGCTAGCAATAGCTATAATAAAAGGGTTATAGAAAGAAGCTCGTTTTTTTGTCAACAACTTGATTACTTACCTACCTTTTCACATTCCAATACACCCCAATCTTCCCCCCACAGGCGGATCGTACCATAAAGCCACGCCTATCTTCAGCGGCGACCAATAGCAGCGAGGACGAGTACCTAACGCCCGCACCTCCACCTTTACCCACGGCCAGACGTTTTGACATCACTCTCAGCCAACTACTTACGTGCAGTATGGATGAACTTGCTCATAGGTGAGACTTATGCAAATTTACCCACGTGTCACCCCTACAAATATATTTAAAAATAGTTATGTTGGATTTGCAAACAACCGCATTTCAAGATTGCAGCTAAGTCTTTTCTGAAAATCCCTCTTGATGATATGAGTCCCTTGTGATATTTTTCCTCACGCTGTTTCGACTTACAGTTGAATATTATATTATAATTTCATTTTATATTATAATTTCCAGACTGCGTGTTCCAACGGCGACTTTGTCCTCAATGACGCTTCCACAGCTGACCGACTATCTGCGGTCGTATTTAGCAGCGGATAACGATAGAGCAGTACGTATTTATGTATTTTACATTTGATGAAATTGATACGAAAAGAGGCATGCCTATAAATATGTTACAACAAAAATTGTGGTAGTAAACAGACATCCTAACTATAGTCTGGCCATAACTGCTCTGCACTCCATGTCGATGATTTTGATCTTGGAGTTATCAGAAGAAAAATTCGTCAGTTTTAAAAATGTAAACTGATATTGTAAGATTTGTCCGACGTGTATTAATCGCATGTGTACTCATGCTCTTTTTTCCCCGGCTCCCGCCTCGCCGCGCATGCCTCAGAGAGTGCACAGCAGTTATGGTCAGACTATAAAGTTGGCAGGCACCTCCTAAATACAATTTTGTTTTATTTTTAGCATATCCACGTAGAATCAACTCGAGCAGAAAAAGAAAAAACAGTGACGACACTATCAGTATCAGGTCTATCGAAACCAAACATTACTATCGAAAAAAAGATTCCTCCCCCAGCAGCCGCCATCTTAAACGATTTCAAGCCACAATTCGAAGACAACTTCGCACCGACTTCCGAAATCAGCGATAGTTTTGTCGCCAATTTTGACGATTTCGACAAAAAGGCTAACCCGTCCTACGACAGATACGCTGCTTTTAGAGAAATACAGGAAGAAGAACTAAAAACTAAATCGATTCTAAACCCTATCGATGCATTAGAATCGGAGCCTAAACAGGATTCGGACGAAAAAGAGTTGGCAGCGATTGACAACCTTATCAGAACGAATCAAGATCGAGAATCGGATGGCATAGAAATTGCTAGAAGTCCTTTGAAATCTTTAGACGAGTTGACCTTAGATTCTTTTAATATGTTTAGAAATTCGGTCAGTCCGAAACCTTCTCAGATAGACGCTAAGATTGAAGATATAAAGTGTGTGATGAAAACTCTTCAGATAGATAAAGTGAGACGGAGTGTTTCGCCAAGAGACAATGGGCATGTCGAAGTGAAGTTGGAAGACACGAATGATAGGTATGTACAGAATAATATTATTTTACTAAAGCCAGCGGTCGGCGGCTATTTCCGTGAGATTCATTTTTCCACAGGAACGTGTAGTCCTTTTCCAAACTCTATTCTAACACTGAACCAAATTACAAGAACGTAGATATTTCTAAATTTTATTCTTGAAGAGTGATGGGCCTTCCTGTACCTCGTTGGTCAATAGGTACACCTTTTAAAAGTTGTACACAACATAAGCTCTCTTGCTAAAACTTTGATGATTCACACATATTTTATGTTATTATCCATTAATACACTAGTAATTTAAAAAGTAATATTATAAAATAGCTTTTCCCGAAAAACTTCTTTGGGAAACGGCTACGGAGAATCTTTACCAAGTGGACTAAGGGAGTGTATTTAAATTATAAATTATCCCAACATCGTTTTGGTCCTTCGAACCGGATTATGAATTCACCTGCCCCTTAATCCGAAACAATTACAAATTTCTTATACCAACAACGCGTTTTTGATATTTATCTATAAGTCTCAAAATAATTATTTTAATTCTATAAACAGTAAATGACCTATTCCAGATACGCCGCCCTCCGCGAGATCACAATAACGGAACCGCAAGACGAGTTTGAATCCATACCACCCGAAGTGCCTAAAGAACGGAAGAAATCCGACGAAAAATCCGACGGATTCGACAATTCCGACTTTTTCGATTGCATCGACAATAGCTCGCTCTCTTTCACACACGTCGAAGACGCGTTTAGGAAGAGTCCTATGGTGAAAGAGAGGGAAGATAAAATAGTGCCGATTGTGCCTGTGATAGAAAAGGAGAGTGTTATAGAGTTGACTCCGATACCTGTGAGAGAGTTGGCGCCTCCGCCAATGAGATTGTCGACTGGGTCTAATAGTGATATTGTTAGTGGGTCCTCACCGGATACTAAAGGTATGTCAATTTAAATATATTTTTTAAACTAGCTGTAGCCCGCGACTTCGTACGCTGCATTTTCTTTAGATTGATATAACTTTTTTATTTATGAACCGATTGACATGAAACAAACAAAACTGCATCGCAATCGGTTGAGCGGTTGCTAAGATTAGAGTGCACAAACGTACAGACAAACAGACAAAAATTCTAAAAATCATTGTTTTGGGTTCTATTGCGTTCATAAAGCCCCCTTTAAAATTTTTCTTATTTATCTTCCATGTACATACAGCGACCTGTTACGATTTTATTATATGTATTTATGATTTGTTTGTGTTATTTAGTCATATTTTTATGGTATACGAGTATATTTTGAAGTTAGAACAGGTTGGATTGTAGTTACAGGAACTTTTAGGGAAGCCCGTAGTCACTGATAGGTATCCAGTTTTAATTTTCTCTTTAGTCTTGTACATAACGATTTTTAACTGCTTTGAGCGATGCCAAACGAGTTTTTTTTAAATCTCATAGTACAAACGTTCATTTATTTCATACGTGTTGGAGAACATTTACTTCTTTTTTTGCTAAGGCTAGGGGCAGCAGACCCCCTTTGGGTGGAACTCCTGACCCTGGTATCAGGTCATAGGAACATTACCTATGATATCTGTTTATTAATGTTAAACCACAGGGTGGAAACTCCACACAAATCATTCGTTTTCAATACTATCACCGACACTAAAAAACACGCTATGTTCGTACAGAGCTTGAATGTGTGTGACCAATAAGGCTAGTCAAATGTTCTATCAAAACACCCGCCAACTATAATGACAGCTTTGGCGTGGGACTGGCGGGGGTGTGGAAGCTTGCTCAGTGTGGGGCAGGGAGTTGCCTATCTGTATGTAATACTATTATATTATCTTTGGTTAAACTTAGAAAATCCTACCATTCTCATTAGAACTTATTTAATTTCTAATCTATTTCATCAAATTATGCTACAAAAATAACTATAATTTCTAGAAAAGTGCGTAAGTGTCAGCGGAGGCAGTCGTTGGGCCGTGTTAGGAGGGCCAGCGGCTTCAGGCGGCTCGTCCGATTCGCGTGATTCTGAGCCCAGACAGCGACCGAGGCGGGCCAGGCATCATGACCCACCAGCACGAGCACGGGCCCCTATAGGTAATACACTACATATCAATATCTCAATATCTATATACATATATAAAAATGTTGTGTGCGTTTAAGTACTTATTAAAAACTCAAAATTTACTGAACTGACTGAGTTCAAAATTGGACACGAAATACAATAGGATTCAGAGATGGTTTTAGGCTACTTTATACACTTTTATCATAACAGCGATAAGAATAAAACAGCTTTAAAAAGTGATTTTACCACTAGGTGGCGCTGGTCGTTTTTTTTAATTATATTCTGCCAACTTCAGAACAAAATATTATGAACAACCTATTTAGAAGGTACCAACCAGATTGCTGTTTTTTAAGAGAAGTTTGATTGCGGCCTCCTTGCATTCAGAATAATAAAAGAGAGTACTTACCTTATAATGAGGTCAGATATGTTTTGCGTGTTATTTTTGAAGTTAGAGTTTCGGCGCGTTAGGGAAATATTATTAGAGTGAATTTATTTTTCTGAAGCGTGCGCACGATGTTTTAAAAACTGAACATTGATCACAGAATAAGTAGATTTTTTTTTTCAAGTGAAGCTTTTATTGATTTGGATTAATTGGATTTTCAGAAAGATTTATAATTTTGGTTACGGCTTAACATTATTTTTTTTTGTAATGTACCCATCCTTTGGTTTGTTACTCATTTCTCATAGGTACCACAAGTGGTTTTATACCACCATAAAAAACGTCACAGCGAAGCGTGGCAGGGTACCGCTAGTTAATAATAAATAAATATTTACGACATTTTACACAACGCTATCTGATCCCAAAGTAAGCTAGGAATAACCTGCTTGTGTTATGGGTATCAGACCACGGATATTAAGCAGCTCACACCTCATACGTACATTACTAGGATACACTCCACTTTCACATTATGTACTTAATTCAATTAAGATTGAGAACCCTGGTACCCATACCACAAGTTAAATCTTACTTTGGGTACCAGTGGTCAACAAATTAGTGTAACATTGTGAACGTGTATACTACGTTGTGAACTACTTATATGATGAAATATTTTAAATGTTTTACATTAATGCATTGAACCGATGCTAAATGATATGGCCTGCGCACTGCCGTGCGCTTAGATAATAATATTGACTGATGCCTGTTTTGTTTCGCTCTGCCTTTAGGATTGTGTGTTAGTTTTAAGTGCATGTAAATCCGACACAATGTAATAATTGTTTGTGATTTGAGACTTGAGACAAACATTTTTTGGGTCACACAAATTTTTGTCTTCGGTGAGAATCGTACCCACGACCTCGTGATCCGCAGTCGCACATATCGACCTCTAGACCAACAAGGCAGTCAAATTAATAAAATTACAGGGTAATCTAGTCATCTATCAGCGTCCAGCACAAACCCTTACACTTAGAAACTTAACATTTTTAGGGCAAGCTACCCTTATATTGAGTGTAACAAAATTACCTATCCAAATTTCGTCACGTGAGACGTGGCATCAGTCAAGAAACATTACAAAAATGAAGAAAAAAAAATTCCATGAATACTTTAACCGTAAAGCATTTTTAAAGGTCCTATTTTATCCTATTTTCACCCTTTCTATCGCTACTGAGCGGCAGTAGAAAGCGACAACGACAGCCAGACGGGTGCTCTGTTTGTTTTGCCACGGCGACCATGTTACCTCGAATTGCCGCGGTAAAAAATGAATTCTTAATGTGCGACAAAAAATTTAAAAAAAAATGAGAAAAATTACCCCCCTTTTTTATTAAATATTTGTATTTGATTTCCGATGCCAAGTCATCTCATAAAATTTGGAGAGGTAGTTTTGTTACACCCAGTATAGTAGGCTACAAATAAGTAAGGATTTTTGGGAATTCCACCATTAAGGTGGCAAAACAAGGTATAATTAGTTGTATGATACTTCCCCATTTTTAATGTTAGGAGCATGAAATTACATACAAGTGTTTTTGATTACAAAAAAATAGACACGTTTATGAGGGATTTGCAAAATTTTACCAATAAATTGGTAAAACAGGGGATGTACGTTTCTATGGGAACTTCTTCATTTTCAAAGACAACTATTTCAAATTCGTATACCAGCTTCTTAGTAACATTTAATGAACACGTGTTTCAGGATTTTTCGTAAACCTACCCCGAAGGGTATATAAATGGGAAACACTCAATCATCAATCTTCTATAGACCAGCAAATTACAGCCCTAATGGAATAAAAAGTACATATAAGTTTTCGAAGTATATCCTGGGCGAAGCCGGGGGAGGGGCACAGCTTGTAGTCAGTAAAACAGTTGTATTTACGTAAACATAAATGAACTTTATTTCAACGGCATTAAGCTACTTCTTTTATAAGTGCAGAGAGTGACAGCAAAGGCTTTATAGACTGTGAGGGTGGTCAACAATCGCCACGACTTTCTAGTAGGCGAGGGACCTCATTTTGGCGAGCCAAATACAATATTGAAAAACAGCGTCGAACTCCAGAATGGTCGACATATAGAAAAATTTAACAATCATTAGTGTTTCGAGTTCAATGGTAGCCTATTTAATCAATACCCAACACATCTATAGAATGTTTTTACGTCAAAAAGCACCATTGTTTACTAGTCTGCTAGCCGATCTAGTATTAAATTTAAAGAGAGAAAAAAAACTGGTCTCGAGCAGGACTCGAACCTGCGTCTTCTGGTTTGCCGGACCAGACACCCTATCCGTTGGACCGAGACACTGCTCTCAACCGTCAAATGCTTTCAGTATTGTAGGAATAGGAATACATACATATATGGTCACGCCATTATTCCCGAAGGGGTAGGCAGAGGCATATTATATGCCCACATTTCACCTTTTTTATAATTTGTCCCACGTAATAGGTGGTGAGCCGTATTGCCGTGTTTAAATGGACAGGCGCTCAATTTGACTTAACGACTCCCATTTTACTGGCAACCGGGACCAACGGCTTAACGTGCCTTCCGAAGGACGGAAACGCTCAAATAAATGTCACAAAGTGGTCACCCATCCATGGACCGACCACAGTGAAAGTTGCTTACTGCGGTGATCGTTTACAGAACACTGAGTCCGCGTGGCCACGAGCGCTTCACACTGAGTCCGCAGGGCCAAGAGCGCTTCACGATTTGTAGTAATACAGATTAAATAAAATACTTATTCGATGACTAGAGACCGATCGGCATCCGTGGCTCGTTAAGGGTCTGCTTGAAAACCAGCGCTAGGCACCAGTCTAGCACACTCTGAACCAGGCCCCATACGGCACTCTTGAGGGATTGCATAAAAAATTACGATAATGTTATTTTTACCTAGCAATTCTGACTGCCCCGTTGGTCTAGACTTCTAGAGGTCGAAATGTGCGAATACGAATTACGAGGTCGTGGGTTCGATTCCCACCGGAGAAAAAAAATTGTGTGACTCATAAATGTTTTTCTCGAGAGTCTGGTTGTTTCTATGTTTGATAAGTATGTACTTATTTAAAAGTATATAAGAATCCGTGGTCTGATACCCATAACACAAGCAGGTAATTCCTAGCTTACTTTGGGATATAGCGTTGTGTGAAATGTCCGTGAATATTTATTTATTATTATCCGCTGGACCACTGAGACACTGCTAATCAACCTTCAAATTCTTTCAGCATTGTAGAAATACAGATTAAATAAAATACTTTTTCGATGGCTAGAAACTGATTGGCATTCGTGGCTCCTTAGGAGTCTGAATAAAAAATGTGTGACTCATAAATGTTTGTCTCAAGACAATTCTTCTTTTTCTCTCTCGTTATTATGTATCTCGGAGGCTACTGAATAAAATGAAAAATTTCTTCTAAATATTGTAATGTTTCGACTTGCAGTGCAAACATCTTCATCATCTCGTGACGTGTCTCCGTGGGAAGAGGAGCTACCGCCCGTCACTCGCCTGCAGAGGCCACCGTCGCATCGTGATAGAGAATCTAGGTAAGGTTACATTATGTATGGTAAGGTTACATTACGTATGGTAAGGTTACATTAAGCTAGGTAAGGTTACATTAAGCAAGGTAATGTTACTACTTAAAAAATCCCCACTAATATAAAAATGTGGCAACTAAGCATTAACGCCTGAACCACTGAACCTTTTTTGATAAAATTTATTGCAAAGATATAATAATGCTTGGGTTCCTGTGGGAAACGAATTTATATAGTACTATAAATTGTTCCGTTTTTGTGAATCGGAATTGTTGTTTTTTTTTATACCACTAAGGTGGCAGACAAGCATAAGGCCCACCAGATGTACCGGTAGTAACCGTAGCCTATGGACGTTTGCAATACCAGAGGAGCTACACTCCCACTGCCGATCCTTTAAAAACCTTCTAAGACCCCTTTTAAAGAAGCCCATACTGTAGGCGTTTGAAAAAACCAAGGCAGGGAGATCATTCCACAATCTAAGCGTGCGCGGAAATATTATGTATTTAATTAAAGATGCACCTATGTATAAGCCCCGCAAGGTGGTATTGCGCTGGAACCTTGTGATAATGACAGCTATGTGACGTCATCTTGACGTAGCACGAGCGCGGGCTGGCCTCGCGAAGCTGCTTAGGGTATTTGTTTTTAGTACTGACGGCTCGACGGACATTACGTCACCAAGATGGCCGCCAAGCGCAATTTCAACGTGCGGGGCCATGGAGCAAATATAAGAGAGGAGAGGGCCTAAGCAAGCGTGCACTGTGACCGTTCAATGCGGGTCCTGACGTCATCAGTGGGCGTGGCTTAAGTCAGTGCGCTGTCCGCGTTCATCTGGGCAACTTCCGGTTCGTTAGACGCAAATATACGTCAAAATTCGTATTTTCGCGAAATTAGAAGAATTTAAAAAGATAAAGATAAAGTGTTGTCTTCTGTCGTGTAAAAAATACTCGGATAGACGTTTTGATGCTATGCATGGCATCACATTTTAGTTGTAAGTATTTTTATTCTTTATTTTCATAAATAGTTCTAGAAACATCTGTGATCCCCGGATACAGCAAAATATTTTTTACTCGACGCTAGATGGCGATACTTTGTGTTTTGGTTACCTAAAATATGTAGGTGCGTAGAGCTCAGTAATAATATAATTTTAATATTGTTAAGTATTTAAACTTATTCAGCAATAATTTCGAAATAAATTTAGGCAACCAAAGATTATTTTTACAAATTTATTTAAGAACTTCGATAACAGACCGCCATCTATTGCCAAGAATAAAAGCACTAAAAACAGGAACGAATTTAGAATTTCACTGAGGGGCCCATAACCGTCCTACCTACTAGTAGTAGGTACAAAATAGTAGTTTTCGATACAAGTGTGGGATTTCTGTTATTACAACGAAAAAAATATGTTTTTTTTCTGTTATTATAAAAAATAGTAGTTTTCGATACAAGTGTGGGATTTCTGTTATTACAACGAGTTACGACAGGTGTTGACCCGAGCCGAAGGCGAGGGTAGACAGTCGGAACGAGTTTAAATAACAGTCCCACACGTTGTATTGAACAACTATTTTTAATACAGTTGCGAAAAAAATAAGCAATTTAATAAAATAATAAAAACACAATAAACCTGAATATCCAAAATGGCGCCAACCGTAAAAGAATATATACCTTCCTAAGCAGAGACTATGGCAGTGCACTTCATACAGCCTAAATTTTTTATATTTTTATAAATTTAATTTGGGCAATACTTATATTAATTTATGCTTAAATTTTAATTAAAATTACTTTTAATCTGGTGTTGAAACAAGTTAGCTTCTTTTTTTAGAAATATTTGCATGAATCACAGACATTATTTTGACAATTGGGAAAGAAAACGCACGAGTGCAGGAATGGTAAAGAAAAAGCACGAGTGTGTAATAGCCCACATCCCGAACGCTATACGTCCCTGTAATACGCCACTTTTTGAGCAACTGTATAAAAAATATATTTCCATAGTGATAGAAATATAAAAATAATACACTATTTATCTTGCTAAGAGTTAATACTCCGGGGGGACAAAATATTCCAACTTCGGCCCTGTTTTCAGTGTACAGTAGTAGTACTACGTAGTAACCCGGAAGTTGAAGTAAGCAAGTAGTTTTGACACTGACCGCTAGATGGATAATAGTAAAGTGGGCGGATACAAACCCCTCCTCACCACACCCTCCCCCCGCGCCGAGTCACACATTGTTTCATAGGGAAATCATATTACAACACCTCCTCTCTTATATTTGCTCCATGTGCGGGGCTTAAATAGACATTTAAGTAGTGAGGCAAGAGTTCTCTTTCTGTAGTGTGCAGAGACTGTACTGAAATAGACTGCTAATTTACTCTTACAATTGTAGGCTTGGCTATCACGATATCTACAATTTTCATCATTGCTTCCAGACACAATTCATCCGGCTCAAGAGAATGCCTCGACAGCGGCAGCGGGCGAGAGAAAGAGAAGCTAAGAGACAAACGGGATATGAGAGAAAGAGACAGAGATATCAGTCGGGACGGACGCGACTCGGCTCGCGATCGGAGGGACTCGGGCAGCGGTCGGGACCGGCGTGACGTCAGCAAGGAACGCGACCACAGAGACCACAGAGATCGAAGAGATAGGAGGAGTAGAGATAGGGAGAATGAGTCGTGGGATAGAGATAGGACGTTTAGTAGGGAGAGAGATTATAGAGATTCTCGGAGTAGAGAAAGAGTGAACAAAGATTATAGGGAGAAGGATAGAGATAGGCATAGAAAACCGAGGCTTTCTTATGATGAAGAGGAAGAGTAAGTATATCTTACTAATATTATAAATGCGAAAGTTTGTGAATGTAGATGTGTGGATGTTTGTTACTCTTTCACGCTCGAATGACTGAACGGATTTGGATGAAATTTGGTACGGGGATACATTATAGTCTGTGATAACACATAGGCTACTTTTATCCCGGGAATAAGTTTCCACGGGAAAGGGAACACTACTGCCATTTTACTGGCAACCGGGACCAACGGCTTAACGTGCCTTCCGAACCACGGAAACGCTTAAATAAATGTCAGAAAGTGGTCACATGAATGGTCACCCTTCCAAGGACTGGCCATAGTGAAAGTTGCTTACTGATCGTTTTACAGAACACTGTGTCCGTGGGGCTACGAGCGTTTCCCACTTAATAGGCGGAGAACCTATTGCCGTCTTGAAATGTACAGGCGCAGCTTGTGACTGTCCACTGTTATAATTGTTCAAGCCGTTCATAATGTCTTGAATTTGGCTTAACTGACTGCTATGTTTCTGTTAAAAATCGATTGCTCAAATTTGGAACCAAAATACAATCATAGATGATTTTAGGGTACATTTTATGCCCGTATTCCCATAGAAACGGGTGATATAAAAAAAAAAGGGTCGTTACCGTGTTAGGGAATTGTTTGCTACGGCTTGGTTAAACCGATAGGTTTGGACACTTTTAGCACTAAATTCGTAATAATATAATAGTCCTGTTTGACATTTGTCTTCGCAACGACTCATTGGTAGATTCTTAGATCCACCAATGACAATCTCGCCACTGAACGGACTATCAGTGGCTACTTACGGAATCTGCTAATCATGAAATGTCAAAACGGGCCTTTTTTAAACCACTAAGGTGGCAGATAAGCATACGGCCTACCAGATGTACCGGTGGTCACCTCAACTTATGGACGTTTGGAACACATCGGCGCTACACTCTCGCTGCCGACCCTGTAAAAACCTAAGACCACTTTTGAAGAACCCCATACTGTAGGCGTTTGGGAAAACCGAGGCAGGGAGATCATTCCACAACCTAAGCGTGCGCGGAAGAAAACACTTATCGGATCTAACCGTGCTGGACTCTCCGGACGCAGAGTGTGAGGATGAACTCCCTGTCTATGGCGAGCGGTGCGGTGATAGAACGTAGCCGTGGGCATCATATCAAACAATTCTTCAGAACACAAACCGATGCCAATTATTAACGAGCCTATTATTTTTTGTCAATTTTAGTGCATTTACTTGTTGTAATATAATATGTCTTTGACAGTTACAGTGACGGGTGCGGTTCAGGGCGGTCTTCACCACGAGAGCGGTGGTCCGACCAACGGTGGAGGAGAGACGGTTAGTATACTCATAATAACATAACACGGGAAGGCGTCCGGCGCGAACCCGCATCCCGTAGGAACTTATTCTGGGAATATAAAGTAGTCACATGTGTTATCCAGGAAATACTGTTCCCATTTCCGCATCCCAATTAAAGGTACTCCATGAATATAAATAGTAGCCTATGTGTTATTCCAGACTATAATGTATCCCTATACCAAATTTAAAATTATCCCCGTGTGGCGACGGGGTCCCTTGTTGCGACGGTTAAGAGTACAAAATGTCGCCACCCCGATACATCTCGAGGGTGTCGTAAGAGGCGACTAAGTGAACACTTTCGCAAAAAGATCCATTGTGTAGAGAAGGAAAACTCTAAATGAAACCCGGTTGTCAGTAAATTGACAATCGTTAGGCCAGGTTGAAGGGGGCTAGAAAAATTTTTACAGCGAGTCGCGGCGACCTGCCTGTCCATTTCAACACGGCAATAGGCTCACTACCTATTACGTGGGACATAAAGCTATAAGGTGAAATGTGGGCGTAAACTATGCCTCTGCCTACCCCTTTCAGGGATAAAGGCGTGATTATAAAATGTATGTATGTATACCAAATTTCAGTCGTTTTTAACTGAGTGCCCAAGAACACTCTAAAATCATGGCTACCATTTACAATTCTCGAAAAATAAAGAAGGTACATAGCCATAATCTTAAGTGTAAAGTACTTCTAGAACTTGTAGTGAACCCTTGTTCACACTTCACATTGTATTATCATTTCCAGAAAGAAATTACGGCTCCCTCGGTTGGCGAGAAACTCGACGGAGAGCGGAAATGAGACAAACTGAAGATCCAGGTGACAGGAGGTAATACTATTTACTTGCTTGGAAATTACTCTCGCAACAGAGACTATATAAAATGTCATTTTTTGACGTCATAACGTCATATAAATTCGTTTTAGCCCCTCTCTATAAAATAAAGTGCAGAGGGACTTATGGCGAGACTTTGTCTGTAGCTGTGACTCTGTTGCATTAAACTACGTCACTAGATCACGTGGATCATCTGTTCAAAGTTTGAAATTCGTGCATCGCGCCTGCACTCACTGCTGCGCGGCACTGTCGCCTTGACGCCGCGACAGCAATGCTACCTTTACTATAACAACACAATCCGACGCGCTTTTATACATGTTTTTGAGCAGAAAGGTGAAATAAATAATAATTCCTACCCTATTTACCTAACTAGACCCTTCAACAAAGTATCAATATTTGAAACATGCTCATTTTGATTCCAGATACGGTTCCACGCTCAACTGGTCATCTCGTCGACCCAATCCCACCCCACGACGCGAAAGTTCCCGGGAGAGAGAGCGGGAAGTCGGCCGTGATTCCCGACGGAGACCTAGACGGGAAGAACCTCGGAGGACGCGGGACTACAGATTCTCTAACGACTTTTCACCTCGGGATAGAGAAGCCACTTTATCACCTTTTGAGAACAATTTTCAAGATACTCCCACGCCGACGGGCAAGAAACGTACCACGTATTCTAGTTTAGAAGGAACTAGGTATGATAATTTGTTTAGTTTTTCTCTCTTTCTCGCACTGTATGTATCTACTTCGCACACACATTCTTTATCTCTCTTTCTCGTACTGTATCTATCTCCCTCACCCACTCATACTTTCTCATTCCTACTCGTACTGTATCTATCTGTCTCCCACACACATACTTTATCTCTCTTTTTCGCACTGTATCTATCTCCCGCGCACACACATACTTTCTCATTCTTACTCGTACTGAATCTATCTGCCTCCCACACACATACTTTATCTCTCTTTCTCGTACTGTATCTATCTCCCTCGCCCACTCATACTTTCTCATTCCTACTCGTACTGTATCTATCTGTCTCCCACACACATACTTTATCTCTCTTTTTCGCACTGTATTTATCTCCCGCGCACACACATACTTTCCCATTCTTACTCGTACTGAATCTATCTGCCTCCCACACACATACTTTATCTCTCTTTCTCGTACTGTATCTATCTCCCTCGCACACACATACGTTCTCATTCCTTCTCGTACTGTATCTATCCGCCTCCCACACACATACTTTATCTCTCTTTCTCGTACTGTATCTATCTCCCTCGCACACACATACGTTCTCATTCCTTCTCGTACTGTATCTATCCGCCTCCCACACACATACTTTATCTCTCTTTTTCTCACTGTATCTATCTCCCGCGCACACATTCTTTCTCATTACTTCTCGCACTGTATCTATCTGCCTTCACACACATAAATGTGCTCTCTCTTTCTCGCACTTTAGTACTGCAAGAACAGTTAAATGAAGCTATGGATGCGCTCGACATCCATCAATTACATTCGTCAGTCCCGTTTATGGAAAAGATTATAAGTTGGAATAACATAGGTTACTTTTTTTGCTTTCCATCAGGCGGCGGCATCATTTTGACGAGCTAAATCTAAATAATACTGGGATAAGTTCCCATGGGAAATATGGACGGAGACAAAATTCCACAGGGGCATCAGCTAGTCTATTTTTTTTTAAATATTTGTGGACATTCACTCATCTAGCCCAAATTAAGCTACTATAAGCTTGTGATATGCGATCTAGACGACTGATAGAAATACTTATATATTTCTAAATACATACATATTATTCACTAGCGAACGTCACGCGGTTTCACCCGCGTAGTTCCCGTTCCCGTGGGAATATGGTAATAAAATATAGCCTATGTTTACCGCAAAGAGTGTAGCTTTCCAACAGTGAAAGAATTTTTCAAATCAGTCCAGTAGTTCTGGAGCCTATTCGTTACAAACAAACTAACAAAAAAAAAATCTTTCCTCTTTATAATATTAGTATATATATATATTTGAAGGACTTTATTCCCACGCCAGGTTCGCCTTCGAGCCAGAGGAAGCCACAGCCTCCCCCGCATCCGGAGCCAGCAGCGCAAGAGACGGCTCCGGAGCGAGATTCCGTTTCGACTCCGAATCCATGTCGCCACGCTCCATGTTCGAAGACGACTTCAGCAATCCACCTCCAAGACCTAGAACTACCTCCATAGCCGAAGAGGAAGAAGGTGAAGTACCTCCATTGAGATCCAAACCTCCAGTTACGATAAATACCTCTACCCGTGATATTAGAAAATCTGATTCGGTCAATATATTTACTAGAGAATCGGATCCTTTTGAAGGTGATGCGTTTTTCGCGTGTACTGGATCTGATAGAGCGGCGCGGAGGGAAAACTGGCCGGGGGACTTTCAAGGGTTTGATAACGCGTGAAATAAGAGGACTTTGAGGTTTTTTATGGACTAGTGTTGTTATGAAGGCTCTTAAAGGGGTCGAGAAGTATGAAATGGTGGTGTTTTTAAAGGTAAAATAACATGCTTTTGATATTTGCATCGTGTTTAATGACTTATACTGTTTTATGGTTTCCAGGATTGAGTTATTATAACGATATGTTCACCATTTTACTTAAGATGTGAATGTGATAATCGAACCAACTTTACTCGAATCGTGGAACACAGAGAATATTGTATATTGACTGACTTGATACTATCTGTCTCCTTCGCTCCCGAGCTCAATCATATATTTGCTTTTCGCTCACACAGATTTGACGATCACCACTGTTTGAATGAAATGCCAATATAATAACTTAGACGAATACTACTTAAACATTGTACAATGTACAATATTCTATTTATTTAGCGATTTGAGTATAAAACCATGCTATTATATTATGCCCCTACGTAATCTGAAGCTTTCCAGACACTATCATTAATAATGACAGCAATATTGACGTATCTATTATTGACAGTGTAGGGTGACCTTAACTACATCCTAGAATAAAATATTCCAAAAATACGAGCGCGAAAAGTCATTGTAAATAAATTAAAGTGTAAGGATTGTGTGTAAGCGAGCCATGGGATGTACAAACCATAAAGAACTGATAAAAACAGAGTCTTGCCGTGATTATAGATATAATATTATTGATGGATCTCTTGTAGTTCATTTTGTATTAGGTCCCAGTGTCTATATAATAGAAGATATAATATATATTAGTTAGGACATGTCTATCTGTCTAAACAAATGCACACGTGTAAAAGAGACTTAATATCGCACTTAGAGATATTTAATGGTTATTTAAGGTGTGGATTATACAGAAGCAGATAGTCGCAGCGCAGTCATGGTGCCACTTCGAACTTTTGTCATACAAAATGTACGGTACCCCACGCCTAAGCCGCTCAGCTTTTGTATAATTTCAATGATAATAATAATAGTATTACATGTTGCCTATCTGGGCAACTTCCTGCCCCTCGCTGAGCAAACTTCCCCACCCCCACCACAGCTGTCATTCAAGCTCAGTACCTACAAACATAACGTGATTTTAGTGTAGGTTGCAGAATTGAAAACGAATCATTTGTATGGGGTTTCCGCTCTGTGATAATTTAGAACACTTCCGACTTGTACAATTCATAATTATTTTCGGTTCTTTTTCGCGTATTAACAAATATGTTGCTCACCTCTCGACTCAGCTTTATAGCAACAGCCTTGGTCCACGAGTAGACTCTGATTCATAGACAGTAGTTGAGTCTTTTGGTCACGGCTCTTGCAATAAGCCGAAACGTCGAGAGGTGAGCAAAATATATGTGGTAATACGCTAAAAGACTCGAAAATCATTACGAAATAGAACACACCGTCTCCGTACATTTTGTAAGACAAAGGTTCGACGCTGTATTATGCCTGCGTTGCGTCTTTCCCACACCGTCACCGTATGCCGCTTCTGTATAATTCACGTCTTGTTCTTTATACAACATAAGTCACATAATATACTATACATACAATAACTGCCTCTTCAAGTAAGTAAGTTAGAGGGGGAAAAAAGTCATTTTTCAATATTAGTACTACGCGATCGCCGTAACTTGAGACATAAGTACGATGATGTCATATTTGCCTGGGCATACGTCTGGGTGTATACAGAGGGAGCCTCCCTCTATATTAATCCGAATGCTATGAAATGTTATTCTAAAAGAAAAGTATAATCTATGCGCTGTAATAAACTATTAAATTTTCGTACAAAATGACACATCTCTGAGCAACTGTGTCTCAATTCTGAAATGTTTGTTGTTTGCGCAGATGTTTTGCAAATAGACTTTTTTCTATCCGGACATTTTGCTAATACTGACGTTTTACAATCAAGATCTTCCGAACCATTGTTATGAATCCGGTATACATATGAAGTAAATGTCATTTTAACTCTAATACCATTACATTTATTTTGAGAATTTCTCGGTATTTCTCAAAATAGGTAAATGTATTTTTTTAGAGTAGTAATGGAATTACGGTGGAAAAGTAAATGGCATATTTTAGAATTCAGATACAAAATAGCAGAAGCAAGTTAAGGCGATCACGAGCTAAGACTAGTAAGACGGGTATGCATTTAAATTAACGCATTTTCATTGGTGAAATTGAATATTACTGCTCGTTCGCTCTAACTTTGCCGTTTGGCTCTGTACTAAATTCGAATTTTTCATTAGACGAAGTAAATTGACAGTCACTTCTTCTTGTAGTGTTGCGTATTTTCTATGACGAAGTGACATTAGCTACTGTCAATTTACTTCGTATAATTAACAATTCGGGTATACGCCTCTACGCCAGCGGCAAAGTTAGAGCGAACGGGTAGTAGTAACATGTACGAGCACTATAGGAATATAGATAGCGTCACAATTTGTAGTTACATACATTAGGTTTAAACGCGTTTTTACATCCCTTTTATATCAACCTTTTGTATATTTGAGACTGTATGTAGTATTGATTAGTATTTTGTTGCCCAATCATACGACTTATATGTACCTACATAATTACTGGTTATCTCGACCTAAATCTTACTGTGATATGTATATTTTACGATTATTTCTTGCATTCTGTATGATTAATTATTATTGTGATTTTATATCATTTCATTTTATGAATGCATTTTTTATATAAAAAGTATTAAATTCTATATAACTACAAAATTATTTTGATATAAAATAACAGTAATGGATTTTAATCTATTTTATTAAGTTCTTTATATTCAAACAATAACTACAAAATTATTTTGATATAAAATAACAGTAATGGATTTTAATCTATTTTATTAAGTTCTTTATATTCAAACATAAAATTGTATGTGTCTGAAATGTCCAAATAGCAGTTTGTAACAGATAGTAACTTACACTGCTTGTATTTTAATAAAATAATAGGGTTCCACGCAATAAATATAAAACGGGTAACCCACACGTACACAGTTTTGACTCGATGTGTTATTAAATTTAAATAATTTATAAATTTGACATTAAAATGATAGCTTATAGGTCCAGAGGACCTTAATTAATCTAAATGATTTTTGACAATTTTTTTTGGGGCCTCTCACCAAGGTAAAAAATAAACCGGCCAAGTGCGAGTTGGACTCGCCCATGAAGGGTTTCGTAGCAGCTAGTAACATAATATAAAAGTTCTTATAGTTCGTTGTAACTTTGATTGATGTTTTAACACGTTCGCAGTGGTAGTGATTTTTCTAACCGAAAATTGCGGTTTATGACGTATTAAAAAAAACTACCAGCTCTATCTCGTTCAAACCAATTTTCGTTGGTAGTTTTTATGGCAATGTACATCATATATTTATTTTAGATTTCTCACTCTCTTAGTTTAGAAGTTAGAGGGGGGGGACACTCATTTTTCGACTTTGGAAGTCCCTCTTGCGCAAACTATTCACTTTAGAAAAAAATGATGTAAGAAACCTCAACAGCATTTTAGAAGACCTATCTATAGATACCACACACGTATGGGTTTGATGAAATAAAAAAATTTGAGTTTCAGTTCTGAGTATGGGGACCCCCAAAATTTACTGCTTTTTTTCTAGTGTTATATAAGAATCTTAATGCGGTTCACAGAATACATCTAATTACCAAGTTTCAATAGCATAGGCTGTATAGTTTCGGAGAAAAGTGGCTGTGACACACGGACGGACAGACAGGCAGACAGACAGACATGACGAATCTATAAGGGTTCCGTTTTTGCCATTTGGCTACGAAACCCTAAAAAGGGACTGTTGGGAGTCCTGGGACATCCTTCCGAGGGCTTACCCAGGGCTCCCAACCATAGGCTGTTGGGCGTTGCGTGAGGTTTTTTAGTCATTAGGAGTCCGGCATAGCAATCCATCAATGGATTATCCCTCACGTTAAAAAAAGAAGGTCAAAAAGGGACGATATTTTTCTCAAATAATCTACCATACGGGTCGACCTGTAAAAAGTAAATTTCAATAAGTTGATAACGCTGCGACTACTCAACGTTGTGCTTTATGGCACAGGCAGGAAAGTTGAAATTGCCTGTAATACATATACGAAACATGCACAGAAAGGGGCTGATAATTTACTAAATAAAATGTATTGACCGGTTTATATTCAAATTGTAGTTGACAGGTTTTAATTATTTTGAAAGGATATACAAATCACATTGAGCGAGCAATGACCAAATATAAACTCGACCGGTTTTTATATATAAAAGGAAGTTGCCGTTTTCAATTATTTCATCGAGTATTCGGACTGATAATTCATTTTTTTTAAACCCTAAATAGCTAAACAGTCATTGCATACGTAATTAACAATGTATTAATTACTGTTTTATATAGAAAACATCGATATTTGAAAAAACTATTATTGAAAGTAATTGAAGCATTTTGATGGCTCTATAAAGACTGGAATCAATGAACTCGTGAGAAAATGTCTCGTCTAGTCTTCGTATATAAAGCATCAAATTTCCTCCACTTTTCGTAGTCCAATTGGTGAAATATCTTTTGTCTCATGTTTTGCCGTTACTAAATACCTATGAGGCAAAATAAATTTCACTGGTCAATTACTGTCGAAGTATCAAGTCGTATGATTGAAAAATACAGAAATAGGTACTTTTTGAAATGTAGCAAGTTAAAAATAATGTTATCATAATGCAGCTTTTGTTGGTAAACGCTTTTTGATATTAAGGTTTGGGCACAAAAATGTTTAAGGATTATGTAAATATTTGACGACGCGTCCGAGGCCAGGGCCATAGTATTTATTTTATGTGTAAGAGTCCGGCATAGCATCCATGAGGGATTTCTGTACGTAAAAAAGACACAAGTCACTGTAAAAATGAATTAATAACCAATGTATATTATTGTGGCAACGAATGCTCTTTGTGCCTGTCCCCAAAGCACGTTTACGCGAATTTGTATGGAGTCGAAACATGTTCCCGCGTTGACCACTAGATGGCGTTGTCTCGATTCTATTACTCATTCGCGTTAACGCTCTCACTTACTCAGAAAATAACACTGGTGCATTATAGGATTCTAAAAAGTCTGAGGACAGGGTGAGCTATAAAGCACTAGACCTATACTGTGGTTATCCGCCGAGGGCGTTAACCAGGTCCCCGACCGTAGGCCGATGAAAGGGTGGTGTGGTTTTAATCGATAAGATCCCGTCATAACATCCATAGGGATCCACACGTGAAAAGGTACTCTGACCTATTGTTTAAACTTTAAAGAGAGTATAGTTTTGCTGTATTAATTGTAAGTATAATTTATTTTAAACTGTATAAACTGACAACAATAGTATTTATTTGGAATCTTTGCATTATTGACGTTACAGAATTTAAGTTTTGTGAATCACTGTGATATTTTTAATTTGTGATTTTCCAATATTTTTATACCTCTTGACAACTTTGTGCAGTTTTTCACAAAGTTGTCAAGAGGTATAGTACTATGGTCGTGAATGTGTTGGATAGTTAGTTAGCCTCGTCTTCTTTATCAATGTAAGCATTTATTTAACTTTGGTTGTCAATAATTTTATTATTTTTTATATCCAAAAGGAAAGAAATATGTCATTTATACTATTGAGAAAAAAAAAACCATTAGACCTAGAATCTGATTTCATAGTGTGGGGTCCAGGATTAATATTAATTGGGTAGAGATTAATACCCTTATCATTCCATTTTCGATGACTACATGTAAAATATATATTATCTGTAGATATTATATACCTTCGCTATAAAAGAACTTATTAATCAGTTACACAAAAATAGTGTCTTAGGTCTACGTAGCGAGAAATACGCGAATCTCGCTGCAGGAGACTTGCCATTATGTCAAAATGGCATAAACTAGTTATTAGCTATTATAACAAAATTGTAACCATGTAAACGTTACCTAATCTAGTGATAATGGCAGACGCCATGAAGTCAAATTTTGTATTGTAATAATGTATTTTTTGTACATAATATTTAGCTAGAGGAAAATTAATTATGTGCAATTATTACCACCTGTATGGCGCGATACCAAAGGTATTTATGTTCTGTAACTGTTGTGTAAAATACTCCAAGTTATTAAAATTACAATGAAATGATCGAATACGAATTTGTTTTATTTCTGGATGAGTAATCCTCCTAAACTTCGCTAAACCAACCTACAATTGAAGCAATGCTACTGGTACAATGAGCCAAAGGGGCTGAAAGGTCCACCGGTCGCATCTGGGCTGGGCGAACGGGTAAAAAGAATTTCCCCATACACCCACTAAGGGGTGAATGGGTCGTGGCCCCTTCCTATAATCGATTCAGGCTCCAAAAGTTACGCTTTTGAATTTAACCGAGACTACGCTAAGAACGATGTGGCGCTTGCAGACGTTTGGTTGCACAAGGGCACGATCTGTAATAATAATTACAGATCAGTGCACAAGGGAGACGTGTAAGAAAGGACAGACTAACCGTAATGCCCGCTTTCCACTGCGAGCGAGTCGGACCCATTACGAACTCCGTTATACTCGTAACGATGATTTTCGCCTTTATTTTCCGTGGTCCACCTCGTAGTTCACCCAGGTGAACCACGGGATTTTTTTTACGCGTAGTCCACCTGGTGTACCACGGGAATTTTTTTATTCCCCGTAGTTCACCTCGATACATGTCATGTCCGCTTTGGTGGAAGGACTTGTATGAAAATCGTCGTTACGAGTATAACGGAGTCCGTAATGGGTCCGACTCGCTCGCAGTGGAAGGCGGGCATAAGGACTTTGAGCTAGTGTTAGAAAATGCTACCAATAATGAGACTAGATGCAAAGACTTCTATATAAAATGAGTAGACATGCCCTACGCAACGATTTTTGAATGCGCTAATTAGCAGCGTTGTTCGCACTGTTGTGAGTCAAAACTTCGAGAGTAGGTACTCGACTTGCAATTGGAGTCCATACGCCTTCTCTTTTACTCTTGTTCTATCCGTATATTGCTATTGTGTGTGGTGACAATTACGTAAATAGTATTTATAAGTGAGTGTAGTCTTAGCAATGTGTGTGTTTGAGGATTGCTTTTGAAATCTCGCTTGTTAGAGTACGGCGCGTCTACCTCAGTTTATATAGAAGTCTTTGACTAGATGGCGCTTACCTCGGCATAGTCAATATCACTTTTTACATGGTATCTGTGTTTTGTGTTATATCGAACCCTAAAATTGTTAATTGTAATTATACAGGATTAATAACCAATATTTAAATATTGTTGTGTAATTAAATGTTATTGTCTAATTAGCAGCTCCGGGGAGAAAATCACTGATCTGTATTGAGAAAATGTATAAAAGAGCGGGGTGACAATATTGTGAGCTCTCTATTATACTGGTCGCATAGAAGTATGGTGTAAACTGTAACGCTGCTGAAATCACACAGTCAATCCAACCTGGCGCTTGCACGTAGTGCTTGACTAACGGTGGTTATTCTCGCTGACAGAATCTTGATCTACTTGGATAGATGACATCTCACTCTGCCAGTTAGGTCACGTCAGTACCTACGGCAAAGGTTGAGTCACATCATGATAAACGAGCACTTAACTGTAAATGCGTTAGATATCGTCTAGGGAAGTTACTAGGTACTTCCTCTCCGCCATTGCGCTAAAGCGCTTATCGCGTACGATCATGGTCACACTCATTGCAAAAGCTACATAGACTGGTAACCCAGGACCCCAATTCTCCGCCACTCGGATTCAATCCGTGGCCGACAATTTCCGCGATAAATGTCATCTTTCTCTTGATATGCCGTTTTGCTTATTCTCGGAGAGTCGTGGGCGACAATTGTCTGGCTATTTTCACCCGGATTACGTCGCATGGTACAGATCACACGTATTTCCTAAGTCGTATGGTATTTTATCTGTAATAGTGTAATCCCACACTTCTGTTGTCACTAGTTTTAAGTTTATAGTAAGTTTACCTAGTTAAAAGTTAATTTTCAAACGACAGTGAAATACACTAACAATATACAATCACTGAAAATGAAACGCCACGGAGCTGGAGGTGCATTACGTGGAGAGTAGAGGAGTTTGATTTACTCGATGTTAATTTACGAATATGTTAAACAACTTTGTGAAGTTCAAGGCAAGTATTTACGCCACAGTCTAGTATAATCGGGGTTTGGTCTATCTATACAGACAGTAGAACATAGGTACTGTTGATAACATATCACCATTACATGTATCAATATGTTTTTAGTCCACTGTCTTGACAGTCTAATAGTACAATCTAAAGCCCGGTATGAACATCGTAGAACATGTTAACATAATTTCGATTCGTCTGACTTAGATAGGTATATTCCTCTGTCTTGGCAGTCTTCTACTCTATTCAAAGCCCGGTCTATTCAATACAGACACTAGAACATACTGTTGATAACATTATATCGATATGTCTTTTATTCTACTATCTTGACAGTCTTCTACTCTTTTATAGGCGCTGTGTACGCTAATATCCTTAGTACTGGGTCAATATGCAATATGATACATACTAATACAGTATTAGTATGTGTAAGGCATTGATGAATAAATACCTACAACTAAATGCACTGTTTCATATACAGAACTTGCCTTATTCACTTGTCATCTGCTTTCAGATCTATGGCTCAAAATAAAAAATCCTGAATGTTTATGCACGGTTTGCCGGAAGCTGCAATGTTTACCTTACCACATTTTGAATAGCTCCAATGCATTGACCCTAATGAAGCAATAAGAAGCCACAGGCAATACCACAACATAATCGGTTAGTTATATTTTATCACTTCTTTTATCTCCAAAAGGGCCAGCAAGGGCATACTAACTTCACCTTATAGTATTTGTCCCACGTAATAGGTGGTGAGCTATGTGGTAATGTATGCAGGTGTGGGTTGTCACTGTCCATTGTTGACATTTTTGAAGCATATGGTCTTCACTGTGGCTTAACAACTGCCATTTTAAAGGCAACCGTGATGAAAGTCTATACATGCCTTCTGAAGCTAGAAAACGCTCACAAATGAATGTCACAACGTGGTCCAGTGGTGGTAGATATAGCTTAGGTCTAGGATACTTACTGCAGTGATTGATAGTTGAGTCTGCTTCAAATTTAACTCCTTACCTCTTTTAACAACACAAAATTTCCATCTTACTTAATAACAAATAAATGGTGATTATTTATTTCAGGAGATAATGGATATTTCCTAAGGCTATGGTGTCTTACACTTCAACAAGACTATGAGGAAGGACCCACCAACAAACCTGAATGATGACACCTTGTCATGTTAAAAACAAGTGATGCTGGTCACAGAACAAATTTATTAATAGCCACTAATTATCAGTCTGACCATCTTAGCTAGAATCACATTCCTCCGTCAACAGGTCCACCACTTGCAGGTCACAGAGCCACATTACATGCAGTAGAATATTAACAAGAATGTGTTAAGTGTTTTATTCAAGGAATAAATGAAAGTTAATTTTATTAATATAATAAGTTTTATTAACCCTTTTAATTTGAGAATTACAACTTTACTATGTATGATTATCAATTTCAGTCAGTAAAATGACATTTAATTAGTGCATTTAATGACAGCATACAGCAGTTAAAGCATTCAGTTAATGTAAAGTGTATAAAATGTCGAAGTCTATTGATAGCCGAACATCACTATGGTAGCGGGTCACCCTTTTCGTATCAGTGACAGTTGCACTTTTCATTTTACTAACTGAGATTAATAATCCTATTTTAGAACTACTAACAACTAAGAAATAGCACAGTCACTAAAGAACCATTACAGGTTGACAGTTGAAAGATGAATTCTATTTTTGTTGCCGCTTTAAAGTTGGGATACAGGAACTACATGTTAGGATGATGTTGAAGTTAGCTTCATTTTTGTGATCCTGGTGTATAAGTACACTCCTTTTTACAGCCTATGGTATTGTTCAAACCTGAAATAGATGCAACAGATTGTATTAAGAAATTATAAAACATTACAATAAGTAACACAACATCTGTCTCTCCGTTCCGACCAACTGTTGCGATATGTATGACATAAAAGATATATTAACATGTTGCAATGCATTAGGTACATGATAAATTGCTGTTGTTCTAGGCTAGACTAGTAGCAGTTATAGATTAACCACTGACTATCTTGAAGAGACCCACCACAGTAGCATTTACAGAGAGTGACAACAATTTTGCATTATATATAAATAATAAAAGGTAAGTATTAATATAGCATTAGTACCACAGACATGCATGTGCCTGTGTTTATATAAAACCTAGCCTGCCACTCTCCTGACACCTACTGTGATGTCAAGTATTTGGACTAATTGGAATTTGAACGAAGAAATCTTGTATCTTGGCACACAAAGTACAGGCACTCGTGGTTTTTTGTTTTTGTTAATACTACTATGTCTGTGCATAGTAGGTAAGTAGGTACCTACTTTTAGAACATCACTGAGGAGACAGGTAGGTATTCTAATATACTGACCTCTAAGAATTACTTTTGGCTCTTGAGTTTCTCCTCTTCCTTTATAACTAGTTCGGGGAAACCTCCACTCATAGCTCCAGCTGATCAATTCATCGCTGACGAATTATTTACGTTATTCTCTTGTCTTGATAAATCTAAAAAGAAAAACGGATTAGTTGAGACTAGTAACGAAATTTGAATAATTCAAGACATTGCATGATAAGTATTACTTACTTTTCTCTTCTCGCTCCGAGTTTTGGGACCTTTAGGACGACCCAAGTTCAGCATAGTCTAGCAAACGGTGTATTTGCACATCGGAAGAATACGCTACTCCAAGTTCAGCATAATAATATAGTCTAGCAAACGATGTATTTGCACATCGGAAGCATACGCTGCTCTTTCCTTTTCTTTGAATTGTTATTTTCCGTTAGCTGGTTCTAATTCCATTATTTTGTTTGAATTATTTGAAATATTTATGATAAATAAAGTTCGCGACATTTGTCTTGTTTACATACTTGTTTTTTTTTTAATGCTAAGTAAATATTCCGTCTACACGCATACTGCTTACTTATTTCCTTCATTTAAAAAATATTATTTTTATTTAATATGATAGTTTGCGCCCCCAATAACAACTTATTATAAAAATTAAATGTGTTCTCAATACGTTAGTATGAAGAATGTTCACTAATTTTGAATTTTAGCTTATTGTATTCTCCGTCAAAAATAAAAAATACGTGTGAAAGAATTATTTTGATACGTCAATTACTTCCCAAGTTATAGAATTTAAAGTGAGTCCGCGACCGCTGGCCCGCGCTCGCACTGTATGACGTCACGTTATAGCAGTCGCTCAGTCCGTTCGCGCTATTCAGTACCGCAGCCTTACGTTTCCCTAAAGATTCATTGATATGCCTAATCCTAGTGCTCGGAAATCCTGTGTTGTACCAAAATGTACAAGTACTACTATCAAGACGCCAAAAAAGTTGTTTTTCCTAGTTCCAAAGGACTTAAAACTGCAGAAAAAGTGGATAAATGCAATGAAGAGCATCTCTTTTAACTTGGATATAGCCTATAGCATCTCACCATAGCTTTCTCTTGGTGATCTGAAAAAGTTATACATAAACAGAAAATGTTTACACCTTATGTAGGTACTTACTTATTTATATTTATTGTAAATAGATAGGTAAGTACTTAATATTAAAAACACCCAGACCGATACAAATATTCATGTTCATGCACGTAAATGTTTGTACCCGCGACCCTTATGGGCTCTCGACATGATCATGCCTTGCAATTGTCAATCACGTTAAAAATGAATGGAAGTTGCTTCAGTGTGCGTGATTTCTTTGCATGGGTGTGTGCATCGACGTATATGTACACATTATATTTAACGTGCTTGACAATTGCTAATTGATCGTGTCGGGACTCGGGACCCCTTTAATTCCTAAGCAGCGTGCACTACCAACAAACCAAACTCTTCGTCATTGAATGAAAAACCGGCCAAGTGCGAGTCGGACCCATGAAGGATTCCGTAGCAACAAGTAACATAATAATTACCTATGAAAGTTCTTGTACCTAGTTCGTTGTAACTTTGATTGATGTTTTAACACGTTCGCTGTTGCAGTGATTTTTCTAGCCGAATATTGCGATTTATGTCGTATTAAAAAAAAATACTTACTAGATCTCGTTCAAACCAATTTTCGGTGGGAGTTTGCATGGCAATGTACATAATTTTTTTTTATTACCATTCTCTAATTTGAGAAGTTAGAGGGGGGGGGGGGGGAGGACACACATTTTTCACTTTGGAAGTGTCTCTCGCGCAAACTATTCAGTTAAGAAAAAAAAAATTAAAAACCTCAATAGCATTTTTAAAGACCTATCTATAGATACCCAACACGTATGGCTTTTATGAAATAATAAATTTGAAGTTTCAGTTCTAAGTATGGAGACCCCCAAAATTTATTGATATTTTTTCAATTTTTTTTTGTAGAATTTTTAATGCGGTTCACAGAATACATCACCAAGTTTCAACAGCATGCCTTATAGTTTCGGAGAAAAATGGCTGTGACATATGAACGGACAGACAGACAGACAGTTATGACGAATCTATAAGGGTTCCATTTTTTACATTTGGCTACGGAACCCTAAAAAAGCTATAGTACATCTGTTCCCGATTAGGAATAAGTAGACGCATATTATCTCTAGCTAAGTCTTTAACCTTAGTCTCCTATATCCCTAGTCCTCTTAGTTCATCCTAGTTTTAGAGTTTTAGGATATTACACCCTTGGCTTCTCATACATACTTCTACCTAGCTAGCATCACGATAAAAATAAGCTACGACTTATCTAAAATAGTAACTTTTTGGATAAATAACACAATATAGAACAGTTTTAACAAATTTTCATAAGAGTTATAATGAAAGACGCTTCGCATTTCGACCAAAAAAAATCATTATTTATAGCTAAAAAATGAGCAACCACAAGCCCATCTATTTTAGGTAAGTTATCTGATTGTCCTATCGAAGCCTTCGTTATTTTTTTAACAATTCACTCAGCTAAAAGCGAAGAGAATAATAGGTAACACTGCGTGCGCGGGACTTTTTCACTGCTACAGCTGGGCGCGGAGCGGACCGCACGGAGCCGCGCTATAACGTGACGTCATCCGCGGTTCAGTGACTGTTAGCGGGGCAACAAATTTTCGCGAACTTTGAATGATTGTAAAATCAAAACGACTGGGTATTTTTGAATAAAACAAAAACTAGTGTATTTGTATATATAAAAGCTTTACTGAAACGAAGTTTCAAGTAATTTTACATACTTATGAACATTCCTCATTATTTTGATATTATTAATAAGGTAAAATACGTAGAAAATTGCTTATCGATTTTATTGGTGCTAATATGTAAGAAAACCGGTAAATACCCAAGAGAAAACGGAACGTTATTTGTTAACATCACTGTGTGACATTCATAGACAATAACAAAAGCGGGGAATTTGAAGTCTACTACCGCCCAGAATACACAATTTAGTGATCACCAGACAATTTTTAACAGCATTCAATCCACAGACTTGAGGTCCGGCGATAGACATAGGCGTGTGAATCGAGAATCGGCCTCCAGATCTACTTGTGAGGTAGGCTTGCTAAAGCGTTAAACGCTATGTACGCACCGCTGCGCTGCTGGTTGCCTAGGTGGCACTGTGATACCAATTACATATATGCGACTGCAATAACCAAGAATCGAACTCTTACTTACGAATCAGAAAATATGTGTCACAATGTATATTTGAAGCGCATGTGGCCCTACGGACTGTGTTCTATTACAAAGATCACTGTAACTGTCGAGTGTAGTAAGCAATATTTACTATGGACGGGTGACCACCACGTGACTTTGACATTTATTTATTTATATAGCCGTCGGTCCCGGCCAGGCGGCCTTTATGGGCGACTCGGCGGTTTTGAAAATTCAAAAGCGGGCAGTCACAACCTGCGCCTGACCATATCAACACGGCAATACGACTCCCAAATTAATACGAGGGACGAAATCTAAAAGGGTGAAATGTGGGAATATTTTATGCTTGCCTGCCTACCCCTTCAGGGATAAAGGGCGTGATCATATGTATGTATGCAATGTTTATGACATGAGTGAACATAGGCTATGTTTGTATAGTATTACGGAGGTTCAGAGCTGTATTACAAAATTATATACCCAAAATGTATACGGTTACTTTCAGCCTTATACGGCTACGCAAAGGAGTTTTTTGAGTTTACATACAACATGTATGTATTGAGAAATACCTATACATAATTTTTATCACTGGCCTAGATGTCACAAGTGTACTAACGTAATTTGAACTAGATGGCAAAATAACTATTCTGACCAAACACACAATGCACAGAGATTTACTTGGCCAGCAGCATGTTCTAATTAGACAGGAATAAGAAATTTTTCAGACACTAAACAATGAAAACCGCCTCAGATTTTTAATTTATTAGATAAATGGTATAAAAATAGCAGAACAAGATTTTTCTGTTCCGTTCTGTACCTATTAATCTATACTAATATACTAATATTATAAAGAGGAAAGATTTGATTGTTTGTTTGCATCGAATAGTTTCCGAAACTACTGATAAGATTAGAAAAATTCTGTCACTGTTGGGAAGCTACACTATCCCCGGTGAACATCCCTACTAATATTATAAATGCAAAAGTAACTCTGTCTGTCTGTTTGTTACGCTTTCACGCCTAAACGGCTGGAGCGATTGAGATGAAATTTAGTATAGAGATAGTTAGGGGCCCAGGGAAGGACATAGGCTACTTTTTAACTGACTGCGCAAAAGGAGGGTTATGATTTTACGCGATAACGACTTCTACGCGGTCGAAGCCGCGGGGAACAGCTAGTGCTGGAAGGAACGGGAGCTACGCCAGGTTAAATCGCGTGACGTTCGCTAGTGTTCAATAATATTCAGGAGCCAGGATTCAAGGATTCACGCCTCGGTCATGCGAACTACGCGTTGCGCGTCGTGATTACCAGATCGTAGAGACATTAAAAAATAAAAAATATTTACGGACATCTCACACAACGCTATTTGATCCCAAAGTAAGCTAGGAATAACCTGCTTGTGTTATGGGTATCAAAACACGGATGTTAATACTTATATACTTTTAAATACATACATATTATACATAGAAACACCCAGACTCTTGAGACAAACATTTATGGGTCACACAAATATTTGTCTCCGGTGGGAATCGAACCCACGACCTCCAGCGCCGCAGGCGGTGTCACTACCGACTGCGCCACAGAGGCAGTCGACTGTCGACTGCCTGAAGCATTTGGAAACCTAACTACCTATCATGTCGACTGTCGACATGATAGGTAGTTAGGTTTCCAAATGCTTCGAGACCAATGGAGGCAGTGCAATGCAATGAAGTCGGTATAGGAAATTGAGTATGTATCGAGACTTGCATTGGTAGACTCTTTCGAAGATTTGGTTACATTTTATACGCAGCAAATTCAGCATACTTGCTTGTGTAAATACCATGTTCATAGATAAAAACAAAGTAAATAAGTCACTATAATTATTATCTTTATCATAATATTTAGCCTTTTTTATCAAGACTACGTCAGCCTACTGACGCTCATTGTTAGGCATAAACTTCCTTTTCATAATTATCATTATCTATCAATGTAAATGACGGTAGACTTTAAGTTTTAAACATAAATAAGTTGAAAATCTAGAACTCTCCTAGATTCCTTACCTAGGCTATGAGGTTTATTTTTCCAAGGTGATTGCAGATATAAAAGTTACCTCCGTGATACTGATAGCATCGTGACGAACGCGCGAACGTTACGTTTTTTATTGACCAAGCACCTCGAAATACTACATTAATATAAGTTTAGGTAGGTATATACAAGAGATATTTAGGATTTTAGGATGGCAAATGATTCGATTACATTGCATAGTACGTAAAAAGGAGCTAGGCCTGCTGTAATGCAAGTCAAGAGGAAAATACTTTAAGGTATTAAAGTGGACATGATATGTCCACAAAGATCCATGATGGATCTTTTTAATGGATTTTCGTGGACAAAGGGATTTATTATGAGTCTAAGGCTAAGGTATTAAAGTGGACATGATATGTGCACAAAGATCCATGATGGATCTTTTTAATGGATTTTCGTGGACAAAGGGATTTATTTTGAGTCTAAGGCTAAGGTATTAAAGTGGACATGATATGTCCACAAAGATCCATGATGGATCTTTTTAATGGATTTTCGTGGACAAAGGGATTTATTTTGAGTCTAAAAAACCTAAGCATTTAATAGAAATTGTTTGCACACATGTTCTGCGACCATCAAAAGGTTGAATGACTTCATTAGTATGGCGAAAATTGCGGTAATTCCCATGTCCCTCACCCAAATAAAGAAAAATGAGAAATATTATTGACATGTACTTAAAAATATCGAGGTTTTTACAATGATAATATATAAAATTGATTTATAACAAATATCATTACAATTTAAAGCTTTTCCATCAGATAGTGGCTCCAAGGGTATTAAGGTGGTTGATCAGAGATGGTGTGGTGAGGTTTGACCACATAAAGCTTCACATACACCAGAGGCACTACAACACCGAGAATAAGCATAAAGCACACAAGATGGAACCACTTCAGTCCAAAATCAGCACCATGAGACATTAGTTCCTTCACAACCACAGCTTCTACCGAAATCTTCTCTTTGCTTGGCAATAAATGAGTGTCTTCGGTAGCATGTTCAGTTTGATCTGCGTCCGTGTACGGCACAACCGATGGGGCCACAGTGCTGTTCATAACAACTGTATTACAATCAATAGCGCACTGAGCATCCTTTGGATATAAAATATTGTTAGTAATATTGTTTTGATTCAATATTTCATTAAAATTGGCAGTATTAAACAACTCGTGTATCACAGTGTTTGATGTTTTGTTGGTGGAAGTAGATGGTACTGGTTCTGGCGGCTGAGTCGGGACAAGTTCTGTTAACACAGAATAGGGCGTAACGGGAACTTTGATTGTCCGTCTTGCAAATATTTCATTATCTTTGTGTATGTGATTTATCCGTTTTAGTTCTGATATCTGAAACATATGTATATAAATTTTGTAAAATTTTTTAAAGCATTGTTCTGAAATACAAATTCACCTATGAAGTGTCATATTCATTCAAATGTCTTCAATAATTATGATACTTTATTGAGGGGTTACCTTCCACTTAAAGGAGTGGCACACACATTGCACACTACCAAAGCAAAAGTATGATTGAAAAATGCTGAATAAATGAAAATCAAGTGTATAAGTATAAACTTGGATGAAAATATGTTGAGAGCAAATCATGAGAGTCATGATTGACAGATATACCTATGATTCATAAACATTGTAGATCACCTTTTCCTAATGAGATCTGACAAAATTATCATCTATTTTTAGCAGGGAATATCTCATTAAATACAATAGTTATTTATAAACAAGAATATTATTTCACTAACCGAGCAATAGAACTTTAAGGCAATAGCTTGCAGCGTATCACCCTCTTGCACTTGAGCCTCAATATAATGTTCTTGAGGTTTTATTCTATGCAGTGGAATCTCACTGTGTTCAGTGGCATCATTCTTCTTTCCCATGTTAAAGCCCGCCATGTCATCTCCACCGTTCATCGAGCGAGTTCTATACACAAATAAACATAAAGGTTGGTTACACGTAAACAACAATGGACTTCACAACTACGTTCTTCCACATCTACACTTACCTTTGTTTCATTTTCAACTAGAATACTAGTACTAATAATATCTACCATGACCTGTATAAAAAGTACTTAACTACCTTTATAATAACCCCGCTTTAATATTATATTTACAGACAAAAATTTACAAAAACAGCTGTTCTGATAAATTCGATCACTAAGTTTTGATTTTGACAATCAAAAGGCATCAACAATTTTTAAAAGATGACTGACTGACACTGACAATAGTAATTTCTTGACATATTTGACAATTTTGAAGTTTGCAGTTTTTTGTTTGTTCGACATGGATTAAGTCCAGCTCAGACACCATGCTGCCTAGTCATTGATTTTAGTTTAGCTAGACAAAAAGAGCTAACATTGCATGTTTGTTACAATGCTGTCAATAGTGTCACATTTGAAATAAGTATTATTTTATTTCTCTCTGAGAATCAAAAATTTTATACATAGACGTCTCTACTGTTATATTCTATCCATACTTATATACGAATACTGGCTTATTCGCGCAACTTCGTTTGCGTCACATAATAGAGACAGATGGTATTAATATTTTAATATATTTCCCGTTGCATTTACTCCCGTCGTATTTCTATACACGAATACTGGCTTATTCGCGCAACTTCGTTTGCGTCACATAATAGAGACAGATGGTATTAATATTTTAATATATTTCCCGTTGCATTTACTCCCGTCGTATTTCTATACAATTGTAATAATAATAATATTACAATTGTAATAATATTCATTATTTTGGAGCTATTAAAGAAGGTGTCCGTTTGTCAAGCTAAAATCTTGCGTTGGTTTGATCGCAGTTGGCTAAATAGAAGCGAAGTTATGAACAAAAGTACAATAATCAAGGTTTTGGTCACGACTATCGATATCCACGTGGACATACATAGCTGCGTTTTTTTTTTTGTTACGGGGGGAATGCGGTTTGGCACCATCATCCTAGCTGCGGGGGCTCCCGGTCCCGAAAAGGGACCGTCCTACCCACTAAACCCAGCGGTGTCCCTCGTCATCCTACAGCCGGCATGGATATCCAAAGATTACTCACGTCGGCCGGGGGCTCCCAACACTTCCGGGGTTCTATCCCGCATCGCACCGCTCTCGAGCGCTTCTCCGGAAGCAGAGAGGGTAGAGAGCGGTGAGCGGGTGGGCTCTGAAGGCATCTCCGGAACAAGGAGAGGGGCCTTCCCCCAAATGATCATCGGTGGACAGGGCACAGCTGCGTGCATCGGCTAGTCTAATATAGTATTTGGTAATTATTTTCCAAAATATTTTTTTACTAGACATTCTATCTATGTAGGTAACTTCCATTACATCCGAAACTGAAATCGGAATACCTATATTCCGATTTCAATTAATTTCTGATGTAAGAAAGGAATTAAGTGCTTTATGAATTATTCCATACAAGTTTTAATATTGTAGGTTTTGTTGTTTAGAAATTACAGTGATCTCATATTCAGAGTTGTAAAGTCCCTGGTGATGTTTCGTAATTTTTGTCACACCCCCTTTCGAGCCTCACGTGATTAATGGACGACCCCTTGCAAGATACACTATCATCTACGACTTCTACGAGGAACCTTTTGACTAGCATCTCACGTTTCACTATTTATGTGAATTTTTAAAGAAAAATGTCCTGAAAAATTTAAGGTGGTAGACGCCAGAACTATTGCTGTATATGTTTATGAACATATTTTGTCTTTTGTACTCATACATACATACAAATAGTCACGTCTTTATCCCCGAAGGGGTAGTCAGAGGCATAGCATACGCCCACAAATGATGGATGGATGAACATCCATGTGACCACTTTGTGACATTTATTTGAGCATTTCCGAGCTTCGGAAGGCACGATAAGACGTTATTCCCGGTTGCCAGTAAAATGGTAGTCATTAAGCCAAGTTGAAGGTCATTATAGGCGGCTTGAAAAATTTTAACAGCAGGCAGTCACAACCTACGCCTGTCCATCTCACTCAACACGGCAATTCGGCTCACCACATATTAGGTACGTGGGGAAATTTCCCTTTATAGTTTTATGTCCCACGCAATAGGTGGTGAGCATATTACCGTGTTGAAATGGACAGGCGCTCGTCACTGCGACCCGCGGTTCAAAATTTCAAGCCGCCTTTTGTACTCATCATGCTCTCTTAATAATGATGATTATGCTCAATATGCGTTTGCGAACTTAGCATCTCATAGAAAAATAGTAGATTGTACTACAAGTGCATAAAAGAAGTCATTTTATACGAGACGTTTATCCGCCCGCGCCCGAGCCAAAGGCGAGGGTGGATATTAAGTCGAGGATAAAATGGGTTTTATGATCGAGTTATACACTCTGCTTTTCACTTCGATTGCAAGGAAATGAAACAGTGATATTGTAAATAAAAGACTTTAATTAAATTTAAAAGTAACATTTGAACAATTATGTACATTCAATGTAATAGTTTTGTAATAGTTTTTCAATGTAATAGCATTAGGCATGGGTAACGAGACCTATACTGCCTAATCATAAGTTCATTTTATAATATTTTTTCATTCATAATACTATCTGATTTTTAATGTTTCTTAATTTATATAGAACTCTTAATTTATATAGAACACAGAAAGTACAAATTAAATGTAACAAAAAAAAAACAAGTTATTTAATAGCGTTTTATTATGTTTGGTTCATAGAGTAACACGATCTTCATGGTACCGTCTCTACGGTCTAGTATGGCCATATTGTTTTAGAAGAAGAAAAAAAACTTTATGCACTAGAGCATAAAATGTTGTTTTAGTCCGCATACACCCAGCATAAACAAGAACTTTACGAGCATAAGAAGTGAAAACTATATTTAGTACTAGCTGACCCCGCAACTTCGTTTACGTCACATAGGTGTATGAAAGGAGAGGTATTTCTTCATCAGACTCATCAAGCAGCATGTGAAACTGCCCTGTTTGCTTAATCAAAAACGAGCTTAATGATTATGGCTATTTTAAAACAATTCAATCCGCGCCGAAGGCGTTGACTGAATTGTTGTGCAACACGCCAGTTTAGATTTACCCATTTTTAGATTCATATGTCTATGTATGATTCTTTAAAGTGATATAACTTTTTTATTTATAAACCGATTGACATAAAATAAGCACTAGGTAAATGCTAAGTGGAGCAAACCTCAACACAATAAAGAAAACGCATTGCAATCGGTTTAGCGGTTACTGAGATTAGCGTGCACAAACGAACAGACAAACATCAAAAATTCTAAAAATCATTGTTTTGGGTTCTATTGCGTTCATAAAGTTCCCCCTATAATATTTTTTCTGATTTATCTTCCATGTACAGACGGCGACCTGTTACGACTTTATTATATTTATTACTAGCTGACCCGCGCAACTTCGATTGCGTGATAAGTCAAGAACCGCTCGACCGATTCTGTGCAAACTTCACATAAACCATCTACTAAATAGTTCGAACAAAGCCTAAATATTAGGTGCTTACACATCAAATTGCCGTTTTTCGTACTGGCCACTTTAATTACGATTTTCTCCTCTTTGGTAAGGAATTCCAAATTCAAATTTTCCCAGCTATTTACTCATGTATTTATCCTTCGATGACCGTCATTCATTTGTTTTTTTCTTCTGTTTTTTTCTGTTTGCGTCACTCATTTTACAAAATGGAAAACTTAAAATATCGCATTATTTACGAGTACGAGTTCCGCCGTGGCACTAGTGCTGCGGAAACGACTAGAAGGGTGAATGATGTGTATGGCGGTCATGTTGCAAAAGAAAACACAGTTCGTTTTTGGTTCCAACGTTTTCGTTCAGGAAATGTCGACCTGCAGAACAAGCCCCGTGGACGGCCTGAGACTCAAGTTGATAATGAAGTATTGAAGGCTATTGTGGAAGCGGATCCATCGCAAACCACGTCCGAGTTAGCTGCAGGCTGCGGTGTTAGTGATAAAACTGTTTTAATTCACTTGAAGCAAATTGGGAAGATTAAAAAGCTTGAAAGGTGGGTACCTCACGAATTGACTGAAGCAAACCGGCAAAAGCGCGTCGACTGCTGCGTTACATTACTGAACCGGCACAATTATGAAGGTATTTTAAACCGAATCATTACCTGTGACGAAAAATGGATTCTTTACGATAATCAAAAAAGCGCTCAGCGCAATGGTTGGATCCTGGCCAGCCAGCCAAATCCTGCCCCAAGCGAAAATTAACCCCAAAAAAGTTACTTGTAAGCGTTTGGTGGACTAGTGCCGGTATTGTTCATTACAGTTTTCTCAAATCTGGCCAGACTATTACGGCTGATGTCTATTGTCAGCAATTGCAAACCATGATGGAAAAGCTAGCGGCTAAACAACCTAGGCTGGTCAATCGCTCCACGCCACTGCTGCTTCACGACAACGCTAGACCACACACTGCACAACAGACGGCTACCAAATTAGAAGAGCTTCAATTGGAATGTCTAAAACATCCTCCGTACTCCCCGGATCTTGCTCCAACAGATTACCATTTTTTTCGAAATTTGGACAACTTCTTGCAAGGGAAAAAATTCAACTCTGATGGGGCAGTCCAAATCGCCTTCACAGATTTTATTGATTCCCGTCCGACTGGTTTTTTTAGTAAAGGGATCAATGAACTACCTATGAGATGGCAAAAATGCATAGAAAACAATGGTTCATACTTTGATTAACCTCTCAACCGTTTTGTGCCGTATCCGTCCATACCCCACCATTTGTGTTGTCCCGTATCCGTCCCAAGAATACCGGCTCTAAATTTACGCAAATAAAACGCTAATGCTCTTGAAAATTGGTTTTTTTATTGCTTGATATTGTATCTATGATCATCAATTTTAACATTCAGTAGTGCCATCGTTAAAAAAAATATATATATCAGTCAAACAATTCGACAAACGCCGATTTGCAATATTTGAAATCTGTTTTTAGGAGTGATTTATTGTTGGAATCCAGAGAGTTTACTTATCAATTGATTGGAAAATTATCTAGGAATGTGTAAAAATAAAAGGAACCAAATTCTGTGAACTTATTTATTGACAAAATCGTTCATGTTTTGCAACAGGTAATGTTCGGTAATATTATAAAAAAACATGATTTTATAAATAAATGTTCATGAATAACATTATTCACTTATTTATCTTCCTAAAACAGTCATTGTTCATATTATGATTCATATAAATTTTCCTTGAATTTTGAGAAATTCGAAGAGCAGTCGCGCGCTCCCAGCGGCTTGTGTAACTTGCCACAGACGACAGGTACAAGTTCGTTGCCCCTTCCACATACGAAAGGTTAATTAAATATATTATATTTAAAAATATTCGACTTTTTGTTCCTCCTATACAAAACGCCAATTTCATATGTAAGCACCTAATATTTGGTTTGGATAGGTGAGCCCGATCTCGAGTTATAAAATTACAACGAAAAGTGGCATTGATTTTTATATATATAGATTATTGATTGATTGGTTGGTTGGTTTAATATACGGACCTATTGTTAAAACCTATCGGGAACACTTTAGAACTATGCTGGATGCCACTATACATCGATTTCATTTGTGAGATGCTAACTTCACAGACGTGTGATTCAAGTTGCCATTTATGAACAGCACAGTAGCGCCTCCATTATTTTCTACTCTCTTTTACCAAGTTGCGTTGTGTTAGGACAATGCTATCATTTTGTCAGAGGATAACCTCTGTCACCATAAGGTGGCAAAAGCCATACGGCGGGTTAGGGGACATTCGTCCCACTATGGAACTGGCCCGAGTACCAGTTGCCCCTCTTAAAATTTAATAATGGTTAACTTGGTTGAAACCAAAACAGATGTAGCTGTTTTGGTTTCAACCAAGTGAAGGGCGTTTAGGCGCAGAATGTCCAGTTCACAAAATGTCCAATATTCAACATAACGTTGTCCATGTCCCAAAATGTCTAAATCCCAGAATGTCCATATATATTATCGGTGGGTTATAAAAAAAAATAACCACGACTCGGATAGGTTAGGTTAGAAGGCTAAGGTGGGAGCGAAGCGGAGCGGAGCTCCCGCCTTAGCCTTCGTGGTTTTTTTTTTGACCATTCTACACCAATTTGATGTGGGCCCAGTTAACCATTATCAAATTTTGAGAGGGGCAACTGGTACCCGGGCCAGTTCCATAGTGGGACGAATGTCCCCTAACCCTTACGGCGGTGATTTCGTTTAACATTAGCATATTCGAACCGTCTCATCTTCTAGTTCTTCTCAGAACGGAATTTTTACGACGTCGTACATTGAAGCAGCATCCATGGAGCAACACGGTCTATGACTTTTATCGTGAGGGGAGGCGAGATACCTACTGCGACTTTCCTCTCTGTCAAAAGCTGGCTCTAAAAGATGCTATGTCTACTCGCCTTGTACTGGTCGCGTTGCTACAAGGCAATCTCAATGGAATCCTATTATCATCACAACTTCTTGGGAAAACAATTCGTCCACACTGCCCAATGAATGTTAAATTTTTGGTCTCGCACGACAAGAGGAGAAAAAAATAGTGAGAAAGGGACCCGCTATGTTGGGGATATTAATATTAATCAACCATGAGCCATATCGTGATCAGGTAAAGTAAAAGAAAGGTCTCTGTAGAGTTGAAGGTTTATACAACTGATTTCCCCTTTTTTCTTTTCTTTTTAAGGAATTTATTACAAATGAAACGATTATATTTCACAAAATAAACTATTTATTTGCCATTACTATTTGCTATCACTTAAAAATACATAAATGTAACAAATAAAATTGTTAAATCATTGACAGAATCTTTGTTAACTATTTTACATATTATTAATGATAAATGCAATCTTAAATACCTAAAACCCGACAAGAAAAATAATTTTAAGACTAATTTGTGATCTAGTATAAAATAAATAAGCTAGACTTCACATTTGCACAAATTAGTGTTAATATTTTTGAGAAAAATATACATATACATGTATATATTCTAATTCTCCAGGTAAGTATGTACAGATGAATTTATTATAAAACAAGTCTCTCGGATATCTTTTTTTTTTGTATAACAGACATGGTTTGAGGTGACGACTAAAATAAAACTTCCAATCATTATAAAACACTTCGAAATCGCCACCGGAATCAGAAGTTTCCGCGGCCGAGATTCGGGTTGCTCTCGTGCACACTGCGGAAAGTAAAAAACAAATATAAATAAGCTGCTCAAAGAGTAAAATATCACCAAAACAAGGTATGAAAAAAAAAACAATGTTAGTACACACAAGAACAATAAAACTCATAGGATTGATCTTCGCCTGAAGAGAGTGCCATCGCTTTGTAGGTAGATTAGGGATTTTTTGTTAATGTTAATCAAAACAACAAAATCACTAGTCTTCCATACAATGCGGGGCTCGCTCGATGCCCGTTAGTTGATGAGACCTAGAAATGTTAATCACCAGAATGTTAGTCACAAATAAACGTTACAATGAGTGAGAGAACTAATGAATGATCAAAGCTACATACTAACAACTTTGTACAGTCAGCCTCATAAGTAGATAAACATTATTGAAATTTACGAACTAGATTCATCAATGAAAAATTACACTCAGTACTTGTTTGGAACAATTCTGCTAAAAATAGAGTGTTTACTTATAGAAAAATTGTAACATACAAGTACTACGAGTAATTTTTCATTCATGAATATAGTTCGTAAATTTCAATAGTGTTTATCTACTTATGAGGCTGACTGTACAAGTTTAATACAATGACTGACACATTGAGGTTTTGCGAACCAGGGTGGCCTTACTACCCATGAGAACAAGAGTGACCTTAAGGAAACGTTTTCGCCAGTAAGAATAAACAGAAGCCGAAAATACATACAATGAACTGCTGTTAGTGATAGACTACTTGAATAATAGTGAATGGCTAAACCGATTTGTATGAGTTTGTTTTTGATACAATTAGGTGAAGTCCAGAAAAGGACTAAAAGGTGAGATCTCAGCAAGTTTCAAATCAATCTTTTTTTTATGCCACTAAGGTGGCAGACAAGCATACGGCCCACCAAAGGGACCGGTGGTTACCGCAACCTATGAACGTTTGCAACACCAGAGGCGCCACACTCGCGCTGCCGACCGTGTGAAAACCTTCTAAGACCCCTTTTGATGAACCCCATACTGTAGGCGTACATATTTTATCATTCTTGGCTTCCCAAATCTCATATTATGCTTTTTCTTTTAGGAATCATCCCTAGGCACCATTTTAAATATTAAGTTAGATCACTCTGGCTCTCATAGCCTCTATTTTCATTACAATTAATTATGATGACCATTACGGCGCTCAATGTGTATAACCATCAACATAACTGCGACATGCAACGCGACTTATACCGAAAATTTAACTGATCTAATTCACAGAAAATTGATAGATTCAAGCGCGTTGCGTCGCTTTGCAAATCGCTGGTATACATCCGGTACAAAAAGTTTTACCCGTTCGCTCTAACTTTGCCGCTGGCGTAGAGGCGTATACCCGAATTGTTAATTAGACGAAGTAAATTGACAGTAGCTAATGTCACTTCGTCATAGAAAATACACAACATTATATGAAGAAGTGACATTAGTTGCTGTCAATTTACTTCGTCTAATTAAAAATTCGACTTTTATGGAGCCGAGCGGCAAAGTTAGAGCGAACAAGCAGTAAGGCGAATAACTCAGTTCTATACTCCCGCTACATACAACTGTGTGAAAATTTACCTTCGCATTTTAACACGACGCAACACACTCAAATCTGTTCAATAATGTCTATTTTATCTTAGTTTGGTTCGCTGCCAACTCAGGGAACTCTTCAAACATTCTATTGTCAAAATAATATCGTGTTAGTGATCGCACTGAGTTATATACTGTCATAGAGCAACACTATCTATGACGTTCAGCGGCAGGGGACTGTCAAAGCGGACTTAAACAAGAAAGTCGTGAGACGGTCTCACCCGACTGCCCCTCTCTAAAACGTTTATTGTGAAAATGAAAGTTCAATCCGATCGACGTTGTAATTTTTGTTTTATTTCAAACTTTGAACAGATGATCCACGTGATCTAGTGACGTAGTTTAATGCAACCGAGTCACAGACTACAGACACAAGTCTCGCCATAAGTCCCTCTGCAATCTATTTTATAGAGAGGGGCTAGAAGTGTACGCTTTTACACACACAATTGTATAAGAAATATATACTGTTTGAATTTATAGTCGTTCTGGAACGGAAAGGTTTAGGCACAGTTTGGAACAGAACCGATCGGCACTGTCAATTTGAAAATCAACAAAAAAAATTACGAAAATGTTGCCTGCGTCGAATACTGTTCTCACCTATGGGATGACTCCGCGAGGTATTTACTAGACGCGCTTGACGCTATGCAGAGACGTCTCTGCATAGCGTCAAGCGCGTCTAGTATAGAATACCTCGCGTATTTTTTTTTTGTTGATTTTCAAATTGACAGTGCCGATCGGTTCTGTTATCGAAACTGTGCCTAAACCTTTCCGTTCCAGAACGACTATAAATTCAACCAGTATATTATATCTGTAATTATGAGTGTATTGTTTTGTGTAAGTTCCATAGTGGACAGCCGATTGCTTTTGTAGTGGTGTATATGAATATGATTTCCACCCGCAAAATATGACAGACAAATATGTACCTAGCAAACATGCTATGTCTTCTCCCCTTATACATTTCGCGTTGCTCTATGTATACAGTTAAGCACGTGAATAACCTCAACCAACATCTTAAAATGCAGTTCGACTCGATACATTAGCGATGATCGGATTATCGGCGATGATCGGATTATCGGCGATGATATCGGCATGCAATTCGATTATGTGGTGTGATAATATGTAATCGAAAAATATTGTGAAGTAGAGGTTTATATGAATGTCGATAATCGGAAACATGTACACTATGTACAGTGTACAAAGGAGACAAGTATACAGGGTCGCTCTATAAAATTGATTTTTATTTCGATTTAAGGCTTGTATATTCGAAAGAGACTGATCTTGGGGTGAACTTTATACTAGGAAATATTCTTCTATTTGATCTGATAAAACTATATTATTGTAATTTATTAGATACTTTTGCTTTTTAACGTATTAAAACACGATTAGGAATACTTTGTTCCATAGAAATCGCTCTCGAAAAATGAGAAATATTGCAAAAATCTTAACAAGTAATGTACTTTTTTCATCTAAATAAATGAGTTTAATCCTCATAAAAACTTGTCATAAAATAGATATAGCTCTTTAGAACAATATTTTACGGCTAGATTTTTCTTAAAACCCCTCAGATTTTATAACAGTAATATAATGTATTAGAATCGAATGAAATCCGGCAAAAGCGAACGCTGCAATTCTTCAAATTGCCTTAGGATTTGTCAAGGTCGAATATTGCAGCCTTAAGACATTGTACAGTTTTCATTTTAATTTATAAATTTTGCTAGTATAGACTTTATTGACGCAATAGAAGCTGCGCGGGTATATATTTTTTGTGGAATTTATTATATGGTTATTAAACGAAATTGTGTGACCATAGCAAACCTCATTACAGCAGATTTTCTGAAAAAGCAAAAAAAGAAATAATATAGGCAGCCCTGTATACTTATTTCTGTTGCCGACTGTACAGTGAGTAGGCAGGGAGAGCATTTTTCACAACGCCGTTTGTACCCAAAGCAAGCTAGGATTGGCCTGCTTGCGTTGGATACCAGACAACTTACAGTAAAATTGACAAAAAATAATAGGCCCGATTTGACATCTATACATATAATAAAATGATAGAAAAGTCAAAACTGTACATTGGAAATATTTAAAAAAAAAATACTTGCTGCGTGTTCAACATAAGATACCGAAGTCGAAAATGTAGTTGGAAAATTTTTGGCTGTTTGTCTGTTTGCTTTGCTTTGTAAGGAAGGATCTCGAAAAGTACCTACTCAATAGATTTGGTTCAAATTTTGCGCAAATATTAACTAGGGGTAGGGTCTTCAAATAGGCTATATATTATCACGCTACATATCCTAGGGGCTAAGCAGAGAGCAATCAAATAGGCATTATAACATAATTTTCACGCGTACGAAGTCGCGGGCAACAGCTAGTTTAAGATATTGATACTCTCATAGGAAGATTCTGGCATCAGCTAATGTGAGTCCGTTTAATTGAGAAAATCAAATTGGATTCGGTAATCAACCAACGAGAGTCGTCGCAATGACAGATGTCAAAACGGGCCTATTAATTTTTTTCAATACAAAGGTGGCATACAAGCTCACGGCCAACGATGGAAGTAATAATTATACAATTTTACGAGTTCTTTAGTATTGCTTAGTACCTCTGTTGCAGTAGATACTGCGCCATCTGTATGCGCTGCGGCGTGCCGGTGATGGTGATGATGCGGTCGCTGGAGCCGGGCAGCGGCTCGGCGATGTCGATGCCGGCGCCGCTCTCCGCGCGGATCTTGCGGATGCGGGAGCCCGCCTTGCCGATTATTGCGCCGGCCAACTGTGCGACACACAATGTAGAGTTAAACGAGACTGCCAAGTGTCATTCTGATCGGACAATTGGTTTGACTTGGTCGTGTCGTGTCATACATACAACAGAAGTAATGGATGATTTGCTATTGAACAATTCTATACCGGCACACAACGCAGCCTCTGTCGGGAGAAAACTCGACGGGCTCTCTTTGGTGCTCTATTCACAAATGTAGAATTTAAAAAATCATTTTAACAACTTGTTTAAGACTCCAGTGTCAGAGCAAGTGGATCATTTCAAGGTTTCCTTGTCCGCCTTACAACAGCTACAATTACGAATAATATGAGTTGCGATGTATACTAACATCTTTGGGGATGGTGACTTGTGTGCTGGTGTCGTCCTGGTCGCCGCCGCCGCTGCTGGCGCCGAAGCCCCCGCCGCCGCCGCTGCGACCGCCGCCGAAGTTGCCGCCGCTGAAATTGCCACCGCTGCCGCCGAAATTGCCGCGAGGGGGACCGCCGAACCCGCCGGATCGGGGCCCGGGCCCGCCGAAGTCGTTGAACCCGCCTCGGGGGCCGGGCCCGCTGCGGCCGCCACCCATGCCGCCGGGCCCTCGGGGGCCGGGCCCGCGCCCTCCCGGGCCGCCTCCCATGGGCGGCATGCCTCCCCGGGGCGGGCCGCGCGGCGGGGGGCCCCGGGGCCCGGAGCCGCGGGGCCCTCCCTGTCCGCCGCCGAAGCCGCCGTACTCGTCCGCGTAGAAGTCATCGTAGTTGTGCGGGTCGTAGTTTTGTACTGCGCCCTTTATTGGCACCTGAAATGGATTTCGTTACTGAGTAAGACTACAGTGGTCACTTAGAAACATTAGCGCTACGTGTGCGAGGGGTATCGAGTGTGTGTGACGTACCTCTCGGATGAGGTCCAGCACCTCCCGGATGCCGGCGGCCACGGCGTCAGCCTTGCCCACGAGCTGCACCACGCGCTCCGTGCTCTGCGGAGCCGGGTTCGAGAATATCTTCAGACGAGCACCCGTTTTCTGAAAATGGATACAGCTCCTTGTAAAAGCTCTTCAGACAAGTCACAGTGATGGTTTCTGAGTAATTGAAAACATTTGTATGTAACAACAATGTAAACATGACCAACCCAGTGGATTAATATTAATAATCTGATATTATACAAAGTTGGACGACGTCCAACTCCAACGCCCTAAATTCATAACAAATTACATAACAACAAAGTACACACAGCCTAATGACGTATGTACGTGTTGTGAGGAGGACGCGCGGCCCTTCCGACACCTGGGGCGCTCGGCGGTGCTGCGACTAATCGATGAGCGATCAATTACCGATATTAGTTATCATGATCTCGTCGTGCGGCGCGTGTTGTCCCAGTGACGTTTGACGTTTGCGCGGCGCCTGCGCGAGCACATCGACCCGGCACGTGGCCGCCGCCACCGCCGCCGCCTTCGCACGCACTAACAACATCAAACACCTCAACGCACGGCCCCAAGTCCCCACACACAACTACACTGCAGCAGCTAGGTCCCGTACATGTCAGGCGTACGACTGACATCTTCAACTCACTTCACGTTAATACAGTCGCGAACAAAACACTAACTGTCTAATTTCAAAACTCGTTCAAAGTGCCGTCAACATTAATTTATTCAAACACGAATTTATTCGAAACGCGATATATTGGAACAAGTTAATGATTCACGAGAACCATTAAGTGAAGCGACGCGAGGCGCGACATCCCTCGGGGGTGTTCGGCTACGGAATGAGCATTGGGTAGCGTGCAACGTGCCACTCCCCACTAGCCCCTTCTTTTCCGAAGTCCCTGTGCACTTGTGGGGCTCCAAAGTGAGCTTACGACACGCGCCACGCCTACGCTTACAACCGCTCTTTACGTTCGGCAGACGAGTCCAGCGATTAAACATCCATAACAGCCGTTATCCGCTTCGAATAATACGGACGCAAATTTCACGACCGTATTTTATTGTGAAAAAGATCATTTGCGTATAAAGTAGCATGATTTATAATATTATCTTCGCAAGACGAAATGAAAACCATCTTTGATCAAGGATACTAGAAATGGAAACCTTTTGCTCAAGCGGTAAAATTGGGGGTCGGAGATACCACCGACGTAGATGATTTATTAGACGTCTCCGCGTCTACAATCAATCATTTGTGTTCGGCCGAAACTCGTAAAAGCTACTGTCTTGTTTGAAAGTTAATTTATAATGTTTCATAAATGCAACATTCGACACGAGTTCGAGTATTAGGCAAGTGTATATGTGAATAAGCTTGGGTCGTGTTAAATGTGAGGGGAAATGTTTTGGTGACAGTAATTTCCCAGAGGAGGCCTGCAACTATTATGAAACCACTACCTAATATTTTTGTAATAATTTAGTGAATATGTAGTTTTGTGTTTGTTAGTAATTGTACTTTATTTTTTGGGTTAAAAATTTCCACTATCACAAATCAGTCGTTAGTCACTTCTTTTCGAGAATGTTGAAATATTTGTCAGGAAGAAACAATTGTCAATGCACTTTTTAGCTTGATTGTACTTAAATTAGAAATAAACATTACTTTTGCAGTAAATTATTATGCTACTCAAATACCGCCTTGAATCCTACTACCTATACCTATAATTTTTACATGACAGTTCCACTGAAGTGGATGGATTTCTAGTATAACTGAATTTTAATAATACATTGGGAACTGTTTCCATAAATACACACCTGCCGCCATAATCCCACGAGCAGAAGTTTCCTATATCAAGCAAGCAGTACATAATAGACGTACACAATAGTTCAACCCTGTGAACTGTTTTTTGTAGTTCGGTACCCGCACAAGGGAACGCATAAAGGGTTAACAAAGAACATATTGCTCAAGATATGATGTAGACAGACTACTCGCATTGTAATATCGATATTATTAGTTCGAAGAATCGATAGTTTAAAGCTTTTTCATTTACGTTATTAAAAGTACAACTTTGTGTGTCATTTGCAAGCGTGAAGCCGTATAGCGGTGTGCGATTCGATCGGAAACGGAAGCGGCAAACTCGCGTGCCGTCGCCACCCTCCATAATAGTCGGTGTCACCGCAACAGACCGACCAGTGTGTCGCCTGCGCCTCGCCTAATTACACTACGGACATATGTCCGTCTATGTAGTACCTACCTACTCGTTTATTTGTATTCGAATCGCTCGATACACAAGTAACTATCCGCATCCTACGCACCACATAATTATCCATGGGAACATCGAAGTGTATATCCGTTCTATTTTTTACCCTATCCATTTACTTATTGAGGATGTGAAGGTTTTAAAAAAGTTGGTCGGTCACGTGCGCTCAGCTCCTGTAACCCGAGGCGGGCGCCGCTCGTTTCCGACGGATGAAACCCTACCAAAACGTGATATTATCAACCCTTAAACAATTCACGAACAATCTCCTTTCCACTTTCAAGTATTTGTAATGACATGGAAATAATTCTATGTTAGGCTGAAGTCGACTCCTATTATTTAAGTTCATGTAAGTCACAACTAAGTGGAAAGAAGTTTACATGGCTTAAATTAAAACTCGCGTCTTACAAACTGAGAGCGTAACGAATATATCTGTCGGCGATCACCATAAATAGAGCCATGCATCGTAAGTTTACCTGAAGGATTCAAAAGATGTAATAGCAGAGAGGGCGGATGCGACCCGGCCGCGGCACCATGTGTTCGAAATTTCTATTTATATAAGAGGCCTTCGCATTGTGCAAGTAGGTAGGCTGGTGAAGCCCAGGTGCGCGTACGCTTTTTGTGAGGCCTTCCGGCGGCTGCGCGGACACCTGCCGCCCGACAGCTGCCGCGGAGCACGCGCCAGACGCCATACACACGTCTCCCCACCGATACACCCAAAATGCCATCAAAGCCCGACAGAATTAGTACTCTACGAATGCACTACGACACGAGGTTGTCGACCCAATAACTAGACTGCAGCTCTCAGGTAAATATCTATTCGCTTCTGCCGAATAGCGACATCAACAAAAAACTACCACGCGAAATCACAATGAAACCTTTATGACATTCAAAGTTTACTATACAACATTTTTATTTGGAAGTAACATTTCATACGTCATTGTTAATTTTGCATTGCATACGGATTTGTCTCGTTATATCAAGGCCGCGTGTGTTGCTAACAAAGGAATTCCGAGAACATAATCGTTGGCAAAAAACGTAACTCAGGTAGACAGTGATCGAGTTTTGGTATATTTTCCGGAGGAGAACATGATTTGTGAGTCGATTCATTGTTTGATTGCAATTGGAACAAACAAAGTCGTTATAGGAAGGGCGTCGCGGCGACTGGCAGGCAGTTACTATATGGGCACGTTTTCAGCATCAGTAGTTAATCAAATCTCAGCGCAAACATTGGGGAAAACTACCGAGTTATGACACGTCGGATCGTTAATGGCTAGATTGCAAAGTTGCTCTGTCCGCCAGTACGGTGGAAACCACATAAACATTTTATAACTTCGCCCGCAAAGTTACGACGAGGGGTAAATTGATCCACCGCTGGATGCACTTCGCAGTTTGACCGATACTACATTGTTGGTCGACCAAATATTAAAGTCTGCCACTGAAGCTTTTAAAAGTTTATAAGTTTTTGATTAAATTTGAAGAGTACCTTTTCTCCTGAAAGCTTAGGTTACGGCTATGCGTCCACCTTTCATCAGTAGTACATAGGTTCAGGTTATTTGGCATATTGTCGTTTTAAGCCACATCAACTCTTTCATGTCTTCCAAAACGCGCGGAAATGGTCACCTACCTACGGACTGACCATAGCAACACAATAATCGTTTACAGAACACCGATTCAGTTGATACAATGATGTTTTGAACTATCAAATACGACAAGAATCGAAAGCAACATTGGTCGACAGCTGCTTTCGCATCTGCCCTTGATCCCGACACGGCGTAACCTAAAAGCTAAGGGTATTCAATAAAAAATGGTTCACGAGCAAGCGTCTTCGCTCGACAGATGACTGGTGTGCATCGTTAAAGTGATCTCGCATCTGCTGCGGGCAATTATGTTGGACTAGATAACGGGATCGGGGGTAATACGTATTACAAAAATGGAACGTCATCTTCACATGTATGTATGAGATGTAAACGAGTGATAATAAATTGTATATTCCACACTATTCTTCTCTAGACAATATTAAAAAGTTTGTCCCTGGCGCTTTCAAGCAATGCGTAGGTACAACTTGGCAAAAAAGTCTAGTAACGGAACTAATATTTTGCTGACTGGCTACATTGTCAAAAAGCTGCCAATAACGTCACATATGTCTGTCAGTCAATGACAGTATACAATTTGATTGGTGGCTTTTACTGACGGTCGTTGACAACTGGATACTGATTGGTGGTTCTTTTTAACGGGTTGCCATATGAACAGCACAGTGGCTCCTCCATTATTATTTATCTTCTCTTTTTTGCCAAGCTGTAACTATGGTTGCAATGTGACAAGGTTGTAACTCGTACAGATTATGTAAGAAAAAAAAATTATATAGTTATAGATAGTCGACACTCCGTCCATACTTCTTTCTAGTCCGTGATTATAATTGGACAGAAGTTTGATATTTCGGCACTGTTGCAAGTGACATGATCACTGATTTTCAAACTCAATAAAACAATTATAAATAACCTGTAAATAGCAATAGTTCAATGTATTTTCTTGTAAAAAGTAATATCTCTCCAGCTTACCTCTCGTAGCTCCTTAATCTTGGCGCCTGCTTTACCGATGACGCATCCCGCGCGACTCTGATGAATCAGTAGACGAATGTCCAGGTCTTCATTGCTGCTCTTGGGACCTCCCTGTTTAAATATTATTGGTTTCAGACACATTGCAGGTCCAGGTAGGATTCCTAATAATATTATTAACTAGTTTTTGTCCACGGCTTCCCTCGAGCTGTGGTTTGACTATGTTACTTAGATCCAATGAGGAAGCAGTCCAAAACAGGTATGAAATTGGGAAGAATTGATTAACACTTTTATAGAGCAGACTAGATATTTTCGAGTCCGTATACATGAGGTTTGTGAAGGTGCTTGTTACTCCATCACGCTCAAACCCTGAACTTTTTGGTATACATGTAGCCGACACTCTAGAGCCTCGGTTCCGAACCTGGGGGTAATTACCCCCGCAGGGGTAAAACAGCTATTGTATGGGGGTAACAGAGGTGATGCCCAAAATAGATGAGTAAAAATATGATTGTAAGTATAAAACAAATACCTAGGTAGGTACGCGGCATCGCGATCTCTCGTGTTCGTAAAATCTCAGTGAAGTGTGGAGCGAGAAGGTGTACATTTTGGCGAAAGACAGCTTCAGAATACCCCATCATTGCTAACAGAACTCTGAACAAGTTGGTACCGTTTGCTACCACGATGCGAGAGTGGCTTCTCAACTCTGGTAACATTGAAAACAAATCCAGAAACCATCTGAACTAGGGAATGCAATCCCGACACGAGATCGCAAATTCAAAATCCCGCAGGATTAGAAATATCAATCCTGCGAGATCCCGGAATTTCTGGGATCTCATCTAGTTTGAAAAAAAATCCGATGACTGAAAACGATGAAAAATGGTTGTTCGTAATAGACACAGCGCTGCACTGCCCCTCGTCGGGCACTTCACACGCTTGGGGCTAGATCTGGCGGATAACCTGTTTGGTTTCCGTCATGGGTGCTTCGCCGTGGACGCGATCATACGCATTCGAGACCAGACGGAGGAAGCAATATCGCAGAGAGAGGTGGTGATGCCGGTGTCTCTTGACATCGACTTCAACACTTTGGCCTGGAGCTGCGTTAGGGAGGCCCTTACTTATCACGGAGTGCCTCCCTACCTCCGTCGATTGTCGGGGCTTATCTTTCCAAGAGGGCCATAACGTACGAGCTGGCTGGGATCGATTCGGCGAGATTCAGCGGTGTTCCGCAGGGATCGGTCCTAGGACCGCTTCTGTGGACATAGGGTACGATTGGGCGCAGCGCGGCCCGATGCTTAGAGACAGACACACAGTTATTAAAACTTATAACACCCCTCGTTTTTCGTCGGGGGTTAAAAATAAAATAAGTGTTAATTTTGAAATTAAAAAGCCCCCACCATCCTCAGCCCCCGATCATGGAGGCCGGTAGTCTTGGGCGAAGAAAAGTCTGCAGCGTCCTGTCCAAAGACTGCGGAACTCGGGTGGTAGAGTTCTCTCCCGCAGAAAGACGCAGCGGTGTCCCACTTACTCCCACTGGAGATCATGGGACCATGGTCTCTACAGGAGATGGTCTCCAGCGAGAGAATGTCCAAGTCCAGACCTGTTACGAGGACCTGGAGCAGTTGCGCCCATGCTGTGCACTACACCAATGTGTGGAGCGCTGTGTCCTCGCTGCGTTCCTCGCAGTGCTGGCACTCAGCCGTGGTTTCCCTGTGTCCCCTGAGATCGTGCGATATCCTAATCACCTTGACAGCCATAGCCTTCTGTAGGCTAAGTAGGCTAGTACAGCCGCATTGCGGGCCGTCAAGGTCTCCACTCATACGGGGCCCCGTATAGCGATAAAAGTAAAGCACTCCGCATTATCCCAAGGCAGTCTCCTGTAGGGAGTTTGGGGTCTTCTTATGTTGGTCAACAACCGCGAGAGTGCGGCTGTTGCCCCTCAGTTTTGGGACCAAACTTCGGAAGTGGTGTTTGAAGTCTCATCGGCCATCGAGTACGAACCCCAGATACTTCATCGAGGGCTCAGTACCGATGCTGACGCTCCCTACCTTGCTCCTCGCGCCGTAACGAGGGTGTCATCGGCGTAACACGTTTCGTCGACACTTCTAAGCAACGTGCCGCGCAGCACACAATCGTACCCGATGTTCCACAGAACCGGTCCTAGAACCGATCCCTGCGGAACACCGCTGAATCTCGCCGAATCGACCCTAGCCAGCTCAGGTAAGTTATGGCCCTCTCGGAAAGATAAGCCTCGACAATTCGACGGAGGTAGGGAGGCACGCCGTGATAAATAAGGTCTTCCCTAACGCAGCTCCAGGACAAAGTGTTGAAGGCGATGGCGATGTCAAGAGACACCGGCATCACCACCTTGCTCTGCGATATTGCTTCCTCCGTCAGATCTCGAATGCGTATGATCGTGTCCACGACGAAGCACCCCAGACGGAAACCAAACGGAAATTAAGATATTTTTCATTGCCTGAATTGCTTTCTTGATTTTTTTTTAATTGGGGGTAAAATCTGTTTCTCTAACATGCCATAGGGGTAACAGCTCTGAAAAGGTTAGGAACCAATGCTCTAGAGATAAGGCTTTCTGGCTAAGAAGTGGAACGATCACGTGAAAATGGCAAGACAACTTACAAAATTAAGTATTTACTTACTTCAGCCAAACAGGGCAGTATATCCTTCACAATTTCCAAAATCGAGTCGCAATCCGCAGCGCTTATCGCAAGTACCCTGCAACATTGATTACATTAATACACGAACTTCATATAAAAGCTCAATATAAAAATCACAGCACAAATATTAACATCGGTACGTTGTACCGTTAAAATCAACGGTCAGGGAGGTCTGGACTCAATTTAGTAAAGTGAAGCATGATGGCGATGAAACTTAATGTCGGTCGTGTAGTTATAAAATATATAGATGCCTTCCAGCGAGGAGAGAAATACGTAATAGGAGAGCGGCTGATGAGCGAGAAGCCAGGACACCGAGGTCGTGAAGGTTCCGAAGGCGTCCAGTGCGGTAAAGTGCAAATATCCTGCGAAACGTGATGAGTAAAGTCGAAGCGCCTAACACCGGGAGCTAATGATTCGCCTAAAGAGACTCCGACTCCTGACTGTTGACGAGCTGAGCGGTGCGGAGCATCGCTCGGGTGGTAGGTATAAATTGTTCAGAGTAGATGTTGGCGTAGTTTACCGTTCGGGGCCGGGGCAATCTGGGACTGTTATAGAGGCATCGTACTGCGGCGGGGCGGCGGGTGCGGGGCGGCGGCGTCCAGGGCGGGACCGGCAACCAAGACGAGTTGTAGGCGCACCCCGCGACTGTGTACCCGCCCCGCCCGGACTAGCCCCAACACGCATACCAGCAGGGCGCTTGACGAGATAATGTCACTAAACTGAGATATTCGATCGTGGCTTTGAACTGTACAAGTCGGTCGTCAAGTAACCTACTGGTGGAAGTACAAGTAATGCGGTTGGGGCTAGTCAGCGGGTCGGAGCGGGGACAATCGCGCGGCGCGCCGGGGGGCGTCTCGGGGCGCTAATGACCTGTAACTGGCTGCCGGGGGGTTATTCTGTCTATTAGCCTACGGACTGGCCGCTGTCGTAAGAATTTCGATGCTATAATGCAACCATCGTCTTCTTTAGTTCTTTGCTTTCTATAAGGCATACTAGATAAAACATCTTCCCAGGGCATAGAAGTAATACGGGTCTGGCAGATTTTCTTTAACCCGAGACAGGGCAGTATTAGATTTTTAAGATTGGTAGACGTACCTGTAGCGAAAAAATAGTTAAAACATTTATTATGCATTACTAATTAGATTCAAATAGAAAAGTAAAAAAAAAAAATATCAGTAAAAATAAATCTATGACTTACTGACAACATGAACCTTGAATGATTTCAATTGTTCTACTCAATACATTGTAATTACCTGTTATCGCTTAAATACTAATAAAATACATAATTAAGTATTCAAAAGACTAAGTAGGTTGATGAGGATACTTATAAATCAACAATTATAATTCATGAAGCATCTAGTATAGGTACTTTACCATCAAAAGCCTAGCAGCTAACGGAGTGAATACTGACCTGATTCCTCAATTTGGATATATTGGTGCCTCCTTTGCCGATGATGGAGCCAGCCATCTGATACAAAACATAGATTTTTAATACAAGTTCAAGTCAAGCAATACAGTACGAGAACAAGGAAATGGAACCTTCGCATCACAGCGAAGGTAATACGGAGGGCCGCAGAGTTGTCTTCGCCCAAGACTATCGGTATGCTATCGGCCTCCATGACCAGGGGCCTGAGGATGGTGGGGTGGGACGTAGGCGTCTCCCAATTTTTGCCAAAACACACGGTGTTACGCCTCTGGGTGAAATTTGTTATCCGGTTTCAATAAAGGGTTCTCTGTTTGACCCCTTTGTATAAACTACCGATGCGTGGGTTTACATTTTACTCGGAAAGCTTTTATAATACGTTGGGCGGGATTTTGATTGAATACGCTGGAGCTTAAATACATAGCAGCATTTAAAATAGTAAAATTTCCATAAAATCGGTGATGTGATTGACCATTTTTTTTACATTTTAAAAAGAGGTTACCATTTAGAATTTAGAGTAAGTATACCAAAGAAAACTCTTACCAGGAAAAAGTCTTGAAATCAACAGATTGAAGTCATAAATTGAAATGTAATAAACTTAATCGGTCTTGAGCAGGATTCGGACCTGTGTATTCTTCACATACCGAGTCAGACATGTACCGCTCGGTCATCGAGACCCTTCTCGGAACAGACCATTTCTCTCATAATTATACTTCTTAAGGCGACGTAGATGATAGTCAAACGAAAGTAGACTTAGAGCACCAAAGGGGCAAATGCTATGAAGAAAGGTAAAAGCCAAGAGTTATCAACTTACTTTGCTCGGTATGAGGAAAGTGATTTCTTCATCGGTATGCCGTTGACGCTTCTGCGCTGGGCCATCATCATCACCATACGCGTCGCGTTTCATAATGCCTGGGTGAGAAATAACACGATTAGTTCCTAGCCACAGGAAGTAAGGCAATTCTGGTAGATTGTGTTCGCTCCCAGACAATCAATAGTAATCATACCGATCGAGTATACCCGTACTGATGTCTTTTGGCATGGTGCTTCCCTATTCTATAGGATTTACACCTACTTGCCTTCCTAGTTTCCTACTTTGCAAAGGAGGAAAGTGGAGTTACTTTTTTGCCTAAATTTATCTTCACATTAATTTTGATACGGGTTTCAAGAGATAAGAAGAAAGCTATATTTCTCTTGAGACTTTACCGAGTTCGAACTAAGTATAACCCTCTGGTCTTTTTTTTATGTGTGGAAAAATGGAAATTCTAAATGTATGCTATGACGGACTCCTACCGACTAAAACCACACGATGCCTTAAAACTGTCTACGGTCCGGAGTCCCGGGTCCACAGAAGGACTTTTTCTGGTCTTGGCCATTGCTGTAGATCCAGGTTTACTTATGGGAGTGTGGCTGGGAAGAGACCAATTTATATAAGACGATATCTGGTGTGCTAAGGGAAATTATATTAAATGAAACGCCATTGTTTGTTGTGACTAATTCTACGGATGGATGGGTAATGAGTTCGATATTCCATTTTATAAAAACGTCAAGTGGTATACCAGTACGTACCACAACCAATTAGATACCTTTTTACGCATGCAAATAATAGCTCTTGACATAATTGGGCATCATGGAAACGAAAAGAAATAAGGAAAATGCATGAGAAAAACCTACATACAAAAAGAGTCCTATTAGGGTGTATCAAGCCGAAGGCTGGTCAAAGTATTACTTTCAATACTCTACAAAAAATGGGTATTTTTATTTACTTTTTGGTAGTAAACACATTTTTTTTTTATGTAACGTATAATGTAAATAAAGTATGTTGTATTTTTATTAGAAAATAGAGAATTTATTATTATTAATACCACTGAGAGGTGCCTGTAAAACATGATGTCAACATGAAAAGTGGCCCCCGCCGGCGCCGTAACCTACGCCGCACGGTGGATCCTGTTGTATGGGATGGTTGGTCAATATTATTTAATTACGTTCCGAGACTTAAGCTAAGTCTTAAAGGTGTATAATACATTCATACGTACCTAAATACATAAAATCACGCTTATTTCTCACTGGGGTAGGCAGAGACCACTGATTGCCACTTGCAACGCTCCCGGCAAACATCTTTCGCTTCCTTAACTTTCATAATTGTCTTTAATAAAGGTGTTTTGAGGCAAAATAACTTTATTAATGTCTTTATTACTCTAAACAATTTAAATATATATCACAATAAATGGATTTATGAAGGCTAGATTCTTTTAATCTGGTAAAATTATTTCTAACACCTCACTAGGAAGAGTAGTTTTATATTTTCTCACAACCCTTGAGCACGATACTACTGGATCCGAAAAAATTAAAAACAAATTAAATACATCCGTTAGAGTGTTCTTTCTCGAAGATTTACGAGCGTTACATTAAGAAGGAAAGATATTGAGGCGCGTAGTTTTGTACCACGTTCTTCTTACTTTATTTCGCTTCAGTAAACATAGACAAAGCGGTTTGAGGAGATACTGCGTCTTGTTCCTTTACTGTGGTTTTCGGTGATAGAATATCTTTTAATTTATTTAATTGGGAATGGTGGCCTTCAGTTCGAAAATACATTTGAGCAGAATAAAGAAGTTCACTGCCAGAACCGGACGCACGTAAAACTTCGGTCTTCCAACGCTTACTGCGGTCACTACACTGCTTAAAATCCTTCAGGGGCCTACCTGGGCTCACCCTTTGCTTAATAATATATTTTTTGAAAATGCAAGTCTTATCTGGCTACGTTGAGTTATTTTTTACAAACCTTTCTTTGATTCTGTTCGACGTTGCCATTTTATTTTAAAAGATTTTTTTAAAATTATGCAGTGTTTTTTTTAGGGAAGTTATATCTGAAGCAAGCAGTTGGTTTCTGCAATAATTATCTCCTCTAATTTTAAAAACTTACTATCTAATTTCTTGTATTGAATTAAAAACAATTTGTCACACAAATCTCTCCTTTTTACTGGATAATCCACTATTCCTAAGAAAAAAAAACGAAACAATAACCTATATAATTGGCTACAATACAATTCAAAACTATTCATTCATGTTAAAGACGAAAATTTTCACAGTTAAGTGTAATAACTAACCGAAACACGACTGGCTCATATTTTTAATCTACTACCGTTAAACTATAAACCACTGTCATTTGAAAAGGAGCATTTTGTCTGAACTTTTGATATCAACTATATAAAATAGACTAACTAACGAGTTACGGAGAACTAATTAGTACCCTGACAAAATGCACTTATTCGAAAAAAAACAGTATCAAAACTGCACTTCTGAAGAAAAAGTGGTTTTTAAATAAAAATTTATTATGAAGAAGTAGTTTATCGTGAAGAACTAAATTTATAAATTTTAAATACTGCATACCTTCTGCATCACTCATGATTTTTTTTATTAATTATACCCTGTTACTTTTAAAGTAATACAATGTTTCAATACTGCACCAAACTTAAAAAACGTAATTGACTACAAGGAAAATACAAATATGGTCAACTTTGTCGTATCATAAAAAGTATACTAGACAACCAATACTACTTTAATTACATATAATAAATGTGGTATACCATCTATTTGCTAAATCTACGAAAAAATATTATCTACCGGCATTTTTTTAATTTTGATTAATGACCAACCAGCTCATACTATAGGATCCAACGTGCGCCGCTACAAAAAAAAATGATAATTTAAAAAAAAACTATTTGCTATTAGGTACCAGGTATGGCAGCGGCAGAATGCATGCACCTTGCACCGCCATAGAAGTAGGCAGATGCACATTCACGAAAGTTTTTTACGTTTCATAATACACTTTCTTTTTGATGGATATGCCCTCGGACTGAAAACCTGTATTCGGCAAGTGTTACTTGTGTACTGCTTGGAATATACTCACAAGAAAATATTTAACCTGAGTTGTACTTATACTATACAATCTTGGAAGTTACCTACTAAATATTTCAGTAGATATACAAGTGTAGCATGTTTGAAACGTGGAATAGCTTAGTCCTGAAAGCACTTGTACATTTTATTATTCACGGTAAACCCATTGTCTCCAGTTCTTGCTAAGTTCGAAACTATTACGGGGAATAAGTTCGCGTGTTGCACTAGGTGGTGCTTGGTATTTGGTAATAAGTGCAAATAGAACTAGGCTTCGTTTATTTTTTATTCATAGCAAAGTAGCTTGCTACATGCAATAACACATACAGATTGTAAGGAATTCAGTCTGAAGGTGGCAAAACCGGGATCATTCTACGTTGTTGCTATCCAGGTGTGGTCAACCAGGTTATTAACAGGACATTTGCAAATTGCTGCTAACAGTACAGAACGCCATAAATAAATTGAATTGATATAATTGTTACAATTCTCCTGAGCTTACATGTAAAGGCCAAAAATAACAAAGCGCAAGGCAAATATACCGATGAGAGCTCACACTTTCGAACCCTTCGCTCTCGATTCACAATACACGTGTGGGTATAGGAGACAGCCCTATAGCGTGGGAATAATATTAGCATTCCGAACCGAGCAGTTCGAGGCAAATTTACTGCAATCTGCAATATAGATTTGAATATCTTCACCAGTATATTTGTCCCTCTTTAAATCACGGCGTCTTAGGTCTTGGATCTTATGGCAGAGCATGATTAAGCACACGATTTCTGCCGTGGTATAAGTAAAATGCCGTTTAAAAGAAATCCCTTTGAAATAACGGCATTTTAGTTATGCCATGGCACATTGGGTTCAGACATCTCGCATCATGCATGTGAAATTATTTCGATAAGAAAGAGAACGAGGCAATTTAAGTGAGAGGTTGGTTAAAGTACAAGGTTTCTCCGTATAATATGTATCTATATTTTAAGTTAGTATAAGTAACTATGATGTTACTACTATAAATTAAACATTTTGGTCAAGTTTACCGCAAGTTTTACTAACATTTTCTGTTTTATCACGGAACTGGATGAGTGTACCCTACAAAGTTATAACAGACGGCATCGCTTACCACTATGCCGATAGCTGATAAACAAAACGGCCGTTTGGGCGCCAAATACAGGGCTTGGATGTATCAAGAAAGAAACTAAAAAAATTATCATAAAAGTCAGTAATTTGAACTTGAAAGCGATTGCCTACAATCTCCACAAAAAAAAAGAAAAGAATTTCCAAGAACTAGTCCAAGAGTGCACATGGCACAGATGTTTGGTCAGAGTATGCTAATGCGAACGTCTGCCCGGAGGCAGGTGAACGAGGTCACTGACACTCCCGCAGGTGCACGCCTACACAAGCTCGCGGCTTTATTCGCGCCACAAAGGGCACCAAATCACTTAACTACCGTAGACCTATAAAATCTAACGTTCCGTTCTATATAGAATTTCATTCCCTAAACTTGAAGGTTTCATTTCGGTAGTTGTTTTGTTCTTTTATACAGTGGTCGTCACACCCATGTTAGGTACCTACGATACTTTTCTAAGCCAATCTACTTCGTCTTCATGAAAACCTCGATTTTATTGTAGGGCAATTCCTTTTTAATACTGAAAGTTACGTTATCACAAACTGGTACAACAGGATATTTGTTATAGCCTTGTTTTAGGATTATCCTGTTATGTTAGCAGTCAAATATTTCTAGGGAATACCTAATATAGAGATTTATATATTTTTAAAGTTTAGAGCTAGTTTATAATGAATGTGTGAATCGAACTGGTAGGGATTGAAACGGAGCCCGGTGCCGCCGCCCCGGCAGGTGGTGTTCGACGCACAAAGACTACAATATATAAAGACCAACCGCGCAAAAAATATTATAAAAAGTGAAGGCAAGCATCGCTCAAAATGTCACTTCCAGCTGTCGGCCTCACCTGTGTGCCACGTCTCTACCCAGCTAACTAGAGAAGTGGCGAATAGACGAGGTGCTTTCTTTAGCAGTCTTTTTAATTAGTATTTCTCACTTTGTATTGAAGCGAGGTAATAAACTTTTTCAATAAGTGCTGAGCAAAGCGTTGAAAGTTAAAATATTTAGTGCTATTGGAATGTGTGGTTAATCATGAAACAAATAGGACATTAGAGGATCTAGTTGTTGGTACATGTAGGTGAAAAACGTTAAGGTGAAAACAGTGGAATTAATATGAAAATTCGACCAAGAAATACTTACGGAATTATTTATCACGTTCGTTTATACCAGCCGATCGACACCTAGAACAAGAGAAATGCTAATTAGAATTTGCCATTGTCATGTTCTTACAAGAAACTTTTAAGTAAGAGGGTTGAACGAGACCTACATTTTAACTTATTGAGAAACGCGTGCCGCTTCATGATGGTTTATGTTAGACCACGTCTAGTGCTGAAGAGGCCCGCGAGTAGACTGACATCGTTTGTGATCGGGTCGAGCGTTTGTAAAGCACCCCCGAGACGCCGGGGCGCTGGAGGTGCACATGCGCACCACCCGCCGCCCCGTCAATAACACCCTGCCTCTCATTGTGCCCCGGAAACGAGGACTTAACGAGTCACGCCGCAAGACGACACTTTTCTGTGTCTAAGGCAACCTAGATATGTCTGAATCTGTCTGAACACTTAGCTACAAAGATTTGTTGCTTTTCTATGCAAAGCCAACTTCTTTTCTCCTAAACCTTACATTACACAACTTAATAATAATTTACCTTTAATAGGTACGCATTTTCTCTGACAAGGGCTTTATCGGTGACATACAAAATTAGGATACGAATTCGCCTAGACCATGACACATTACATTTCACATTACATTGACACATTATCAATGTATGTTTTCCTATCCCACACTGTCCTAAAATGGCAAGTTTGAAGTGCGTTATCCGAAGTTCAAAACAACTCTCTTTCTCTCTAACATCAAAGCAGAGTACAAGTACTACAGGCAATATTATGATCAAAGTCTCACTACATACAAAGACACCAAAGTTCTAAAACAAGGGCTTCGGAAGCAACTGGACGGTAACGATCGGCAACGATCGGATGATGATTGATTGATTGATTCAGCCAAATGTTTTCGTAGTTGAAAAGTGCTATGTTTCATATGCCACGTAGGACTTGCCAACACTACAGATTACTCTAGAACTCTCGACCTAGACCTACAGTCAAAATTTAACAAAAAGCTGCCGCAATTTTCTGAGTATAAGTATGCCAGTTGGACAATTTTAAACGGAAAAGGAATTTTGAAATGCCTCAACCAATTTTTCGGATTACACGCTGCTTGTCACAAACGCGATTCGTCTTATACGCAGTTGGTCATCAGCGATTTAATTTACTCAGTTCGACACATTCGCTATTAGTCTTATACGCTGTTCGTCACTATCGCCTTTCGTCATACACGTGGTTCACCATACACGCAGTTCGTCATATACGCGGTTCGCCATACACGCATTTTGTCATAAACGCAGTTTGTCATAGGAGAGCAAGACAAAAGAGCTTGGCTTATGGAGCGTTGAGAAGTTTTGAAAATATTAATGAAAACTTATGTAGGGTCAAATTTATGATATTCAAAAAGAACGATCTTTCAAAAGGAAAGAAAAAGACGATTCCGAATGATGCATGCATCCCAACCTACTCAAAAATCTTTTCCCTACCGTAACACAAAATCTTAGAATTCTAACGTTGTTAATGGAATAGTACAAGCGGAAAGCGAGAAGTCTTCAATAATGGCGCCCAACCAGGTACATTGTCAATTTGGTTGGGCGCCATTAAGCGGGAGTTAGGTAAAGTACACACTATCTCAGTTTGTCGACTCATCCATCATCAGGATGGACAACCACTGCTGGGCAAGCCCTTCCCCCAAGGATTATGACAATGATCGTCTTGGGATGCCCGCATAAATCGTCAATCCACCTTGCAGAAGGCCCACTTCACCCCGAGAATACTTTTTTAGATTTTATTTTACCACTTTGCGAATCGAATACTACAGCTTGCTGAGCTGGATCGGCGCTAAACGTAAGCATGGAAAGAGCATACGTAGTTCCTTGTTTACTGCGGACCCCTAAAAAGAGTAAGCCTATAGTTTACGGTGTTATCATCAAGCAATAAGGTACACAATAAATAAAATTCTAATGATATTTGAAGGTAATGCTCATTAGAGGCGCTACGAGAGAGCAATCTAAATAATAAACATCTAAGTCCTAGTGGGCAACCGATGGCATGCGACACTGTCGTTAGGTGTTGCTAATGTCCACCTACGACTCCACTTAACAAATTGACCATACAATAAACGGTCGTTACATTTATTATTACAACTCTGTGATAATAACATCAATAACCATTTAGTAATTCGAACCAGACGATTATAGAAGTCATGTTGATAAGGGTTACTATTAATGTAAGATATCGCATACTTAATAGGTCTAGAATGCTCTTTAGACTACCAACAAGCCATATAGCCTATGAACAACTCTGAGTATATCACGTCTAGAATGTGAACAGTGAACAGGAAATAAAAGTTTCAGTATTTGCCTCGATCAAATAAATTAGTTTATTTGATCGAGGCAAATACTAAGATCTCAGCCCTATCTTTATGCCATAAGTTTTATGCGGTACATGTACCTAAGCATGTATGACAAAAAAATATTTCATTCTTCCTGAGAATTCATCACCATAAATTTGGTATTTTTTATTTAAATACATTAAAAATATGGAACCTTAGATCCTAAGTCCGCAAAACAGAAACCATCCGTTAACTTATAAAATCTTCGCCGTTATAAAATTACTTGGATAAGAAGGTACCCAACCCATACTTTCAATAGATAGTCATAATAAAACACAGCAAAGTCAAACGTTACTAATGACATTTGAATCCAGTAAATGATTTTCAGTAAGGACGCAAGATCAATCAGTCCATCCAAATATTCGTGGCGATCGACGTCCGATATGTATGTTTGAACTACATTTCATAAATGTAGTGTATGCATACATACATTGATGTTCGTAGTTATTTGTCAACGGCTAATGGCTAATATACGATGAGCTGGGTCGAAGACAATATCACCTAGGCAACCGATATGACAACAATATTATTTTAGTATTTTGTTCCAATTAATTTAAACGCTATAGGTAAGTTTAGTAAATGTTGTACATCTGTAAGAATCTAAAATTTGTGGATAATTTGTGAAATCCACAGTAAGTTTATCAGCTTCTTCTCAATTGCTTCTAAACACTATTTGAATTTGGATTCTGGGGTCTTTTAGTGGTTCCTACTTTTTTTTTCGGCATGCAGCGACTGCCATCAAACACACTAATCTTCTAAAGAGAGTCGTCTCTTAGTTAGCATGTGCAAACCTTGAGTTGCAGTCATTGCAATTCATAATATTTTTAGCTTCAGTCAACAAACATGATGTAATATTTTGATGCCCTTTTTGAAACGACTTATTTATTATTGAAGTAAGTACCAAAAAGGTTTGGAGTCGTAACTTGCTCTACCCTTCTTATGACCTATTCGCATATTGCAACTATGTAAGTAATACATATTGTTGTACAGTTTAGTAAAGATGGAGAAAGTATCTATGGACTAAATTGTTTCGAGACGAGACCTAGAATACAAAAAAGAATGAACGCAAGTATTTTACTATTTTTCACATTATTTTGGTGAAAAACGTAACGATCTTTATTAGGTTTTGTAGTTTTCTACAAAATATACACATTTGTACAACAAAGTTTGTAATCGCAATTTAATTAATTAAATGCTGCAGATACTAAATAAAATCTCATTAAGCGTAGCCATACCAGTGTTAACAAGCATGCATACAACCTTTTGAAGTTATAGTTTATCACCTAATAAGCTAAAAGGTAAGTCCGATAACTCTTCTGTCTGAACATGTTTATGATCCGCATGTGTGTGATCCTATTTTCCATTGCCGAGTTAGTACGGGGGTTAAGGGACACCCGGTATAATGTCGCAGATATACATATTACCAATATCCTAACAAAAAAAACGCTGCTTCGCCAGTGTATGTACTGTACAAGTTGAGAAAAGGTTAATTAAGATATTCTTAGATAACTCAATCAGCAATAAATCAAATCAGCCAATGGCAGGAAAGTCCACTGCTTAGCGTAGGCTTCTCCCAAATCACGCCACAATACACAGTCCCACGTTTTGAGCATCCAGTCAATCCCTGCAAACATTTTCAGGTCGTTTGTCCATCTGGTGGGGGGTCGTCCTACCCCATGTTTACCAGGTCTACTCCAGAACTAGTTTGCTCCTTGTTCCATGGGTCATCAGTTCTTCTACAGACGTAGCCCACTGCCATTTCAAATCGCATGCTCTGCGAGCTATGTCGACCACTCTAGTCCTGTGATGGCATCGTTTCGCTCATATGCTCGCACATAGCTCGTTCCATCGCTAGTTGTGCAACTTTAAGAGCATGGACTAGCCCCACTGTAAGTGTTCACGTTTCGGCACCGCGTAGGTCATAAATCATAACTAGTAGGCTCGCATCAGTGGTAAAAAGTATTGGAAGCATAGTGAATATAACATCCCACTTGGCGGTAGTAAGTAGTAACCAATCAAATTAGAATCAACAGTATGTTTAATATTAAATGATTTGCTTCCAAGCAGTCTTGAAGATGCCTCGTTTGAAGGCGAAACACGTGTCGACTTAATTGGCACGTTGTAAAACAGAGTATTGCTCGTTGCTGGCAATCTGGAGACATCCCTTTCCTTGAATTTGATTCATCATTTCACCGTTTGAGGTTATCTTGACTGTTGTGCATTAGGATTGACGAATCCTGGATGTGCGGTGGTTTCTCCTCCCTACCCTCTTATATTATCGTCCTACGATAGAATTGCGCCATGTAACGCCTGCTTCTATTAGTTAAGTTAAAATTATAATCTTCAATACTTGATAAAAATAAAAAGCATATTCAAACGAAAAATTAGTAGCAAAACTTCGTCCCCGATTAAATATTTACGTGAGATATGGAACGTGGTATAGAGCAGTTAAGTATAAGTTCTGCTGTGGGAACTGTCGGGTGTTATGACAATCATGCAGTGCTGACCTGATTGTCCTAGCCGGCATTTCTTCCAAAGACATATTAAATAAACGAATAATTGCCATTGACTCGAAGTCTCGAGGACAAAATGTGTGGTCTGTAATTTACTCAGCTATTTGAATATTTCAAGCAAGTTAAATTACTGACGTTATCATGGGAGACAACATGTGGATGTTTGGAGGTTACAGATAGCATGTCACTTCTGAGAAACCCTGCAGGTGTCTTCAAAGCACATGTAATATACAATTCTAAGTATAATTATACCTGTATTATCTTTTACATGGAGAAATACTTGCAAATTGATCTATTTAGGTCATCCAGATGGTACAAAGTACATATTAAATATTAACTGAAAAATATAGGTTTCTTTGTAATTCTATTCGTCGGATATGACTGCGCTGCATAAATGATCTAGATCCAAGATTCAAACTGAGATTGAGCTATGTGGTACTTAATTTTTGTCCCTCGATTCTATTTCCAGATACACAAGTCACCCCAAAGAAGCCGGATAGCATCGGAATCCCCACAAGATGATGGATAAAACCCAGACCATAGAGAAAGGAAAGTCTGCGATGGTAGACAAAGCCTGTCAGAGGAGGCCTGGGGTTATCCTTACGAGGGCGTACCCGGGACTCCCGGCCATAGAGCGGTTTAGCCTGAAGAGGTCCGACACAACATCCATTGAGGATTTCCAGACGAGCAAAAAAATGCAGAACAGAACAGTCCAGCAATAACCCTGTTTGAGTATGAGTATCCAGCATGAATGGGACCTGACGTGGTTGGAAGGGGATGTGACAAGTACGTTCGTAATTTAGCTCGAAAATATACTTTTTTTATTATTTGAACTGACAGGTAGTGAACCCGTCTCATATATTTTGCTGAAGGATTTGCTACTAAGCTATAAAGGTGCCATTTAGAAACGAGATCAACGCAAAGGACCTAACCTAATCTATTATTGATAGAGGGTTCTCTCTAGGAAAAATTGGATTATCGATATTTTGAGAAAAAATGTACATTATTTTTTTTGATATCTACCTACTATCAAAAGTGAATTAGATGCGCCTACGCGAAGTTAACAAAATAATTTTAGGGAAATTAAGCCTACAACCAATTTAATATAATATTATCTGGGTGATGGGTGAAGCGATTTGATAGAATTTGCATAATTGGATATGGGATAGAATATCTTGTATCTCATCTCTCGATTAACTATTCAGTATTCACATTATATCAAATTACTATTATGAAATGTACAAGGATATATTTACACATTAATGGAATTTGAAGCGCTCGTGGCCCCGCGGACTCAGTGTTCTGTAAACGATCACTGCAGTAAGCAACTTTCACTATGGCCGGTCCATGGATGGGTGACCATCCATGTGATCACTTTGTGACATTTATTTGAGCGTTTCCGTGCTTCGGAAGGCACGTTAAGCCGTTGGTCCCGGTTGCCAGTAAAATGGCAGTCGTTAAGCCAAGTTGAAGGCTTTACTTCAACAGCAGGCAGTCACAACCTGCGCCTGTCCATTTAAACACGGAAATACGGCTCACAACGTATTACGTGGGACAAATTATAAAAAAGGTGAAATGTGGGTATATAATATGCCTCTGCCTACCCCTTCGGGGATAAAGGCGTGATGTTGAGCCATGAGCCATTAATGGAATTTGTTGTGTTTGAGATTAATTATGATTAGCGGGACTTTTCCGCGTCTGATTAATATTTTTGAAACTTTGCGCACCTGACGAATTATAATTTCATGCAAATCATGGGAGTTTAAAGGCATTGTTCTAGAATAGAAGACAAAAAGAAGTCATTCAAATCCTTAGAAACAGTCCTGTTTTGTGCTAATAAACAAAAACATATATGGGATAAGTACATGACAAATGACAACATAATTGCTTGCTGCGATTGCCACTTAGTACTAAGCACACGCACTATTAGACGCTTCAAGAAACATGGAACATGTTTCCTCTCGACTGCATCCGTTCCGACTTCCGAGGAACAGGGCGTGACAAATAAGATCCTCAATTTTTAACAAGTGAATTGTGCATTTGTGACCGCCAGTTTTACAAATTGGCGAAGTTAGTTTGCTAGCTGATAATAATTCAAGTAATAAAAACATCCATTCGTAGGTTTTAAAACCTATTATCAAACTAGCACAAACTCGTTAAAATGCGTATTTCAGCGCATAGAAGGTCACTGAATTAGAAATACATTGAACTATGTTCGATTCTTTCTTCGATTCCGACAGCCTAAGTAAATTAACATAATTGTTTGTATTAACGAGTACATGTTCAAGACCAGTGTGTTGACGTTTCAGAACGCCTTGTTAGTAGTACGAAAATATGCGGTAAGGTAAAAATGTTTCGTGTTTCCTTCACGTAAAGGAAATAATTCTTTAGATAATTAGGAGCAAGGCACGGCGAAGTGGTCCACGTTTCCCCCTGGTGGCCTTTCAGACAACGGTTATCCATTTCGTTGCCTCACTGGCCGGTGTGTGAATATTTAATGTTCCTATCGATTATAACATCTTGTGGCGAGCGGTCTTGCGATAGGCGTCCCGGTTCGACACTTTAACTGTTTTAGATCATTCCTTACAATACAGATAGTTTGTAAACTTTCAACCTACTACCGTGCGTGGTAATTCCATAAATAATCTGGCATAACAAAGACACTACCAGCTAATGAGAACTTCATTCAAATGAAAACGACTACGTACGTACCTATTTACGTACTTTACATTAATAGTGTCAAGATATATCTCAATGAAGTCCAGTCTTGAAAGGAAATTACTTATGGTTGGGTTGGGATGGTACTTTGAACCGTTAAACCCGTTTGAACGCCACCAATGATTCCTGCACATTGAGGATGAACAGGAATTTTTCCACCTTTTATATATTTAGTTCGTCAAAATAATTCCGCCGCCTGATGGAAAGTCACTTCGACATCTAGCGATTGGGGACCACTGTCACAGTCTGTAAGACTACAGACGGTGGTTCTCAAGTTGGCGGCCCTGTGATGTGCATCTTCACGCTCCACTTGAAGAATCCAGGATTGCAAGAGGAGGGAAACAGGTGCGCTGGCAGATCGTTCCAGATTTTTATGGTTCGACAAAGAAACGATCTTTCGAATCGTTCAGTTCTAGCGAAGATACTCTCCACAGACTTTCCGTCACCTCAGGGCACCGATTCTCGCTTCACACGACATGAATGCGTGGACGGAAATCGGCGGGTGACGCGTCGCCTGTCTCATATTTAGGAACGGCGAACATGAGACGGACGACGTTTCACCCGTAAATTTGCGTCCACGCATTCACGTCGTGTGGTCGAGAATCGGCGCCCTGGGCAGTTGATAATGCGAATAGCAAGCCACTGCATAGACATTTAATAGCTGACACCACCCTTTTCACTCATATTGACGTTGACTAGATATTTATCAAACGTGATGTTACTACCGAATAAAAGGCTGGGCAATGTATTTGTTTGTTGTTACTAATATTGTCAATTGTTACTAATATTGTCAAAATATAAAAGTCTAAAATTAGTTGCGGAACATAGGACCCATGTCCTTATGGGGACATCTGCGCATTTGATTTGTGTGTTAGTCGAAGGTGTCCAGGACACTTATATTGACACTATCTGGGACTTGTGCCGCGATTTCTTTTTCATTTCTCGGTTAGGCTCTAATGTCGATGACCACGGTCCTGCATGCGTCCCTTACCTATCCTGTTACCGCTGCATTACATTAGAAGTGACACGTCCAAGGGGTCGTTACTGGCATTAGGACATTAGAACATGCTATTGGCAATTGTCCGGGACCCAGGCTTCATAGTTACTCATGCCTGTAACTAACTAATTTAAAATTGAAGAACGATTTCCGTTCGATAACAAAGTGCATACGCTTGCGTTTAATTATGCAATAACTCATATCAGCTATAAGAAATATGCAGGTACTCGGTGTTTGCGTGCAAGTCTGTAGTATATGACAAAAAGAATTTACAATGTGATGTTTAAGGGTTTGTAATGGGGCTGTCTTCATGACTTATGAAGACGAAACGATGGTTACGGATTAAAAATAGTCTAGAACAGTAGGAAAGGTATCGGACAGACGTTTCGTGAGTGTAATTGGAGTGTATCATGGGCGTGCCGCACGCTACGATGGCACAAGCCAGGCGGGAGACATCTTGTATGTATTTGCCTCTCTAGTAATTTCCCCGTCCGTTCTTGTATATTTAAACGGCGTCGTCCGTGCCGCTCTCATGCATATGTCATGAGCAGTTGCTGCGCGACGGTTTGTTGACGGTTGAGCCGCGGGAACCGCGACCACCGGCCCCAGCCCATTGCCCACCACCGGTAATTATTACGTTCTACTTTCGATTCCGGTGACTATCGACACCACCCCACAGGGTGGTGGCAGCAGTGTGCCACCACTGTGGTATGGAGCTACAATTAGATTCCCGTTTTCTCCAATACCATATTGCATGTAGGTACGCTTAAATTAAATGGCAGACACCGTAAAAGCAGTCACAAGTCCAGTGCACGCACGCGAGGCAATAAATAACATAGCTCTATTTAATGTCCCCGTACACAAAGAGTAACGATCGATGGGTTATTGAATAAAATCATTAACATTTTATGACATATTTGTATACCGTCAACTGAGTAAACAGTATATCTATATTTTCAGGGCACTGAAGCTAAATTGGATAAAATCATTACCTTATAGGATCTCTGTGGATTTCCCGAGTTTACAGCCATTTGAGTTGATTAAATTGAAATTAATGTCGTACACATAAATATTTATGTGATCCAAATAGACAAATACCGCATAAAAGTGAATTTATAAGAGTTGTAATAGGGTAGGCTCGTTATGAAATGATTTTTTTTAAATGTAGGAACTTTAGTCTCATCCAGCAAATATAAGAAGTTGTAAGGATTTTGTCTACTTACTGGCAAGTAAATAACAAAATGAACATCTAACTATAGGGTTGCCGAAACGTCATAGAAAGAAAATCTACCGAAAGAGAGAGAGAGAGAGAGAAGATCTCGGACCCTGATGCAGATCTTTGGTTGCAAGAGAGAATAACGGATGATGACGCTGGGTTAAGATGAATTGATGAATCAACACCATCACGAAAATACCAACTGCCGATTTATACAATTAATCAAACCAGCCTATCGCAATCTATTTTGAATGTACGCCTTTGGTTGGCTACTGGACAGCTGGGACGGTACAGGGTTTAGTGTCGAATTACATAGGTATTTCTTTGTCGTTATTTCGTCCCTCGTTTGTTGGACCCTCAGAATCTCGGTAGGCCTTATTGCACCATCCTTATTATGTAGGGATTCTCTTTACCGATAATGACGAGTATTCAATCATATTAAAATGCATAGCTTTTATAGATTTTTTAAAATTGTAAATAGAGCAAAAAATACAGACGAATTGAGAACCTCCTCCTGTTTTGGAAGTCGGTTAAAAAAAGAATAACCCGCTGAGTTTCTTGCCAGTTCTTGTCAGGTGGGTCGCGTTGTGAACTGGTGGTAGAGTTTTGTTTTTATATTCTGGACGTTTTACAAGCGCATCTGTATAATGTCTAAGTGAAATAAATAAAATTTTGATTTTGACTTTAATGATTTATATTATTGACTAGATGGCGTCAGCGAATGGTGGACTGTTTTCCCGTTCACGATTAGCATGGGAACTTATTTCTAAGATAAAATGTAGGTTGTGTTATTCCAGACTATTATCTATCCCTGTACTAAATTTCAGCCAGATCCGTTTAGCTGGTAGAGAGCGAAAGAGTGACAATATTTTGACATCTACACATTCACACTTCTACGCTCACAAACTTCGCATTTATCTATACTAATATTATAAAGAGGAAAGGATTTGTTTTTTTGTTTGTTTGTTTGTAACGAATAGGCTCCGGAACTACTGGACCGATTTGAAAAATTCTTTGACTGTTGGGAAGCTACACTCTTCCCGGTGAACATAGGCTATTTTTTATTCCCGTATTCCCACGGGAACGGGAGCTACGCGGGTGAGGTGAAATCGCGTGACGTCCGCTAGGAATATTAATAAGAAGTAAGATCTTCTGTGGAGGCCAGGTGGAGGTAAATAACTTAAGTCTTAAGTATTTTATTGGGGTAAAAACCTTGTAGAGATACTAAATGATTGTTTGTCATGATAAAATACGTTTAACGAAAAAAAAAATATCAGCACTCGAATGAAAAATTATGACAGGTGAAGAACCAGATCCTACTCCTGGATATTTTAAGAACATCATCAAAGATGCCAAAACTTTTCAGTTATTTTAATCGCCTGTGTCTGTATCTGTAACCTAATGAGGGGTTTATTTACTTTATTTATGCATTGAATAATACAACTCAGAGAGAAAAAACCCTGTCCAGCAATTGTTCTTGTTCAAAATGAAGAGAGGGGGAAAGCAAAGGTCTTGGTCCACCTAAACCTCCCCCTTAGGTGAGGCCGCAGTGGTAGCCATAGATCTATTGGGAGTCCTGGGGACATCCTTTCGAGGGCTTATCCGGGGCTCCCAACCGTAGCCTGTTAGGTAGGATACGTGTGGTTTTTAGTCGGTAGGAGTTCGGCATAGCATCCATGTAGAATTTTCCTCACGTAATAAAAAAAACACAACCCTCATAACAATATTTACATTCGTTATCTATACTAATATTATAAAGAGGAAAGATTTGATTGTTTGTTTGTTTGTTTGCATCTAATAGGCTGCGAAACTACTGAACCGATTTTTAAAAAATTCTTTCACTGTTGGAAAGTTGCACTATTCCCGAGTAATATAGTCACCCGCGTGACGTCCGCTATCAGATCCTAATTCGAACTTATTGACTAGACTTCTCTGGGATTGAAATAAGTAACGATTCAGAGAGAATAGTATACATTTTCAATCTGGAGAATTGCTGTTGCATTTCCTATGGGTAAGCTCTCAAAACTCAAAAAGTTTTGCTAACTAAACACATTTCTCCGTCCTATGAATTCTCTTGGATTGACTTGGGTATGAATATGACATGGGAATTAATGAGTCGGACAAAACCGATATGAGATCCAACATTTCAATATTATTTTAGAGTTAGTATAACTATAAACATAGACAATGGTAAATACATCCCCATGTCAACTTTAACCGTGTTTACGTTAGTATGTCATAGGTAGGAACAATATTTGATAATAACCAGTTGGGAAAATCAATACGGTACGTATTGATTCAAAATTTTCTGTGCGCAACCGTACCCTCATATTAACGAAATATGTTGTGTTTGTTGGTTTTGTTTAATTGGAACACGGTATTTTATATACGTGCCTATTTTATCTGTATTGGTGGCGCAGTGGTTGGTTATGCAACTATCGTAGCTAAGGTCTCGGGTTTGAATTTAGGGTCGAAATAAGTAGGTAGTATGTACGAAGCAATCGGTGATTTATAAATCTGTATCTTCGAGAAACCATGGGACAAGCTTACAAAAAAAAAACGTCCTAGGTACATTTATTTTATTTGTCACTAAATGGCGCCCGCGCGGTATTTTGTTACCGTTCTAGCTTCCCATGGGAACTTCTTCCCGGAATATAAAGTTGCCTATGTGTTATTCCAGACTATAATCTATCTCTGGACCAACCTGCGAACAGTGGGTGCCCTTGTAAACGAGTGTGTTGGTGGACTACTTCCCTGACCGACGGGTCAGCCTCTCACCGCAGATAGGTCATGTGGTGTCCGCAGCTCGGTGCTGGGACCCTCTTTGTGGAACCTTCTCATCGATTACCTGCTTCGGCTGACATATCCCAGGGAATACATCTCGTAGCGTACGTGAACGGTGGAAGGTGAGCGCTGACGCGTCATAAGGTGGCCACCCAAAGCCTACTCAAATTGGTCGCAAGTCCCAGACACCCTCACAGTGTTTCCCTCTGTACCACGCTATGGACCCGGCGCCAGCACGGTGAATCCATGGAATGCTGGGAAAACGGTCTCTGTGAGAGAGATGCGTACATTCCCGTGGTGACGTACTCGGAGGGATACTGGCGGAGGCGCGCAGCCACCTAAGTGGTGGGGGTGCACAATGGCGTACTCAGCGCCCTGCCTTAGTGCCTTTTCACACGTACCGGTTGGCGCGGCGAATGCAAGCGGTTACCGGGCAAATATACATAATAATATAGTACATGACCATACACTTCGGCCGCCGGGTAGCCGGCACCGACTACCCGGCAACCGGTACGTGTGAAAAGGGGATTGGTGTTTCTCAAATGCCTACCGGTCGGTCAGTATTGCGGTACTTCCCGTCTTGGCGAGAGTGCTGCCTGCGGACCCAGACTCCTCTAGAATGAATGAATGAATGAATGATAGTTTATTACAAGAAACATGGATGACTTGTTCTTATATGTAGTCTACAGTTACAGCATGTTTCGCCGGACAATACGGCATGTAATTTTTTTTAACAAATTATTTCTAATAACATTATAACTATAGGATAAGAATAACATTTATAAATAACAATAGTTTTGTCATGTTTTAAATTTACACCCATCAAGTATTAAAATTTATCAGGTCGATTATACATTACTAGCTGACCCGCGCAACTTCGTTTGCGTCACATGAGAGTGAGAAAGAGAGAGGTATGGTATTAATATTTCGAGTATTATAATGTTTCCCGTCGCATTTACCCCCGTTCGCATCGCGTCGCTTGAATTGATTAGAGCTGAACCGCATATCTTCGTTTGCGTCAGATGGGAGTGAGAAGGTAAGAAATGTTAAAGTGATATAATGTTTCCCGTCGCTTTTACTTCCACCCATCCGTTATTCGGTATGGAACTCATCGTGTGCGAGTCCGACTCGCACTTGGCCGGTTTTTATCGTTCAGTTGACTGACTGCCACTGCAGACCAAGTTTACTCCCGTCGCGGCGCTCATACTTTAAAACGTAATAAGAGGGTTATTGTAAGTAAACCTTAAAAGATAGACATATGCTGTCAAGGACTTATTTTTATAACTTTTTAAGAGAAACAATTTTGTAATACACAATTTTTACGTAACTTTAACTATTTATGCAGCGTCCGCAATGGGAGCTCTCAAAAGAAAGAAATAATCCCCGTTCTCGAAACATTATTCATGGCTGCTCCGCTCCTATTCGTCTTAGCGTGATGTTATATCGCCATTAGCCAGCCTCAATAAATGGTCTATTAAACTGTAAAATAATTTTTGAAATGCAACCAGCAGTTTCTGAGATCCTAGCACAAACAAACTCTTTAGGTTCATTATATCGTAAGCGAACCTTAAGAGATAGACAAATTAGGTTATTGTGAGCGAACCTTAAAAGATAGACATATGCTGTCGCGGACTTTTTTATAGAACTTTTTAAGAGAAACAATTTTGTAATACTCAATTTTTACCTAACTGTAACCATTTACGCAGCGTACGCCTCGGAAGCTCTTAGACGGTAAAAAATATTCCCCGTTTTCAAAACATTCTTGATTGCTGCCCTGCTCCTATTCATCTTAGCGTGATGTTATAAAGCCTATAGCCATCCTCGATAAATGGACTATCAAACTGTAAAAGAATTTTTGAAATCCAACCAGTAGTTCCTGAGATCCTAGCGTTCAAACAAACAAACAAACAAACAAACTCTTCAGCTTTATAATATTAGTATGGATAAACTTTCAGTCAAAACTAATTTCTATAAATTATACCATTCTACCATACCGTCCGCGGATATTAATTATAATTGCGTCAATGTTAATTTTTACATGTCCAGAATTCATTCATCGAGTAGAAACATTTCTCCAAAAGCCATTCGTTAATACGTTTTCGGAATGTGTTCCTCGGCAATTCCCTTAAAGATTTAGGTAACTTATTGTAAACCTTAATGGCCATGCTACCACAATTTTTCTGATGAAAAGCGCTGCAGGATCTCGTAACAATGAGTCTAGTTTTATCCCTGGAGATGTATCGCTTTTGATCACAAGCCTTGGGGAATATTATTTGATGTTCTCTTACGAACAATGCTATCTCCAGGATATAAAGGCACACAAAAGTAAGAATCCTCGTTTTTTTAAATAACGGTCTACAAGAATCGAGGGGTATAGTAAGGCTCCCGTGTTTAAATGTGCAGTCCAGACCGTGCATCGGAACTAATAATTAATTATAATAATAGTTAATAATCGCCGCACGATCTGTCAGTTGGACTATGGTTCCAACGTTCATGATAAGTACATACCTAAATTGGAACTAAAAATATGACCACTGTTAGGAATGCGGGGAAACGTTTCAGTGTTCCTCGCATACAGTCCGAACTGTGTGTGTAAACGGGTTTTCTCCAAATTGGCAAGTTTGGATGGGCATGTAGAACGATGTGGTTATCTGATGTTTGGCAATAAACAACATGTGATCGCTGATGAAACCGTGGAGCGAGGCATATGCGCTACGGGCTGGCCCGCCAGATAGACATTGATAGGATCTTACCAAATCTGGTTGGGCAGGGGAGGGAATATTGCTGACGGTGGAAGGTGAGCGTTTATGCGCATAATAAGGTGGCCACCCTAAATCTACTCGAATGGGTCGCAAGTCTCAGACGCCGTCGGGGTGTTCCCCCCTGTGCCACGATATGGACCCGGCGCCCGCACGGGGAATCCATGGAATGCTAAGAATAAGGTCTCTCGGATCGCGATACGCCGCTAGCGTTTACATGTTCGTTCCGAAACGACAGTTTTGAAATGGCGCGTGCGGGTTCCTTTGTCCCGAATTGCATGTGAAAACCTAGTTATTAGAAAGCCAAGATATCCTGAAGTAATATAGGGGTAGGTGTATCATAACACTACAGAGCAGCAATAATACTGTCAAAAAAACTGGCAGATATTCATACATAGTGGAAACAGTTTGGGCAATTCACCGAGGTAATTTGACAAATTGGAGAATATCAGAGGAAGGTTCTTATGGAGAGAAGTATAGGACAAACCATCATGGAAGGCTTTGACATATCGAGATGGTCAAGGTGATTATCAAGTGAAGGCGAAGGCGAACCATTGTAGCCTATTTATTACAGTAACAACTGCTTTAAAATACTCTCATATCTTCAAAGTTTATCAACCAAGCATTACTCCTACTTACTTAAGTCCTCATTCAAGAGCCTAGTGTCTATTTACCCAGAACAAATTTACCCTTATCTGCTTTAATAATCCCTGATAGCGCGTTAAATCCTTTCTAAGCTAATTTTCTGTACATGACTCTATTTCCTAAGCTCCATGGAATGGTTTCCTTTTGAAACATCAGTATTACTACTAGTAAGTATTAAAAATTTAAGTAAGTACTAAAAGAGAGCAGCATAATACTGTGGCTATTTTTCCTTCTTCTTTGTGAGAATCTATTCCAGAAAAATAAGGAGTTGTAGACAAAATAAGTTCCAGGATAAGTGACCTATGACCATAGGTATACCCAATATTTTCTTGTTTAGCAGCAGTGCTGAACTCTGAATGCTGAACAGTTATGTACTAACCAAAAGTGTTTTCAGTTCAGTTTTACATGCAAACCTCTTTTAATATTTGCTCATGTAAAATTTTTAATTTGGAACCATAGAAGCACAACATTAAAGATGAAAATTAAAATGTCATTGAATACTTCTTTGCAATAGTCGGGTAGTTGGGTTTAGTTAAGAATTATTCTGAAATGCATCCCAAGCAGCTAAATAATGTTAAATTTGAAATTTACGACAAACCTTGATTCATAGCTGGTCACATTAGGTACCTACTTAAACTTAGTCAAGTACAACGACACTATCAAATCTTTTCTGTATTTTTTTCCAGAAATTTGTGTTCATTTGCAGTTCTTATGGTCTGGATATTATAGTCACGGCGAGTTCTTGAAATAGCTCATTCAATTCAGGAGTAATAAAAAAAATCGTATGCCTGACTTACAAGGACAGTGCCATCAATATTTTTATGTACTAGATTGAATAACAGCGTTAATTATTGTTCTTCGATCATGCTATGCTAACAGGAAAACGTCGATAGATAAGCGAAATCATTGTCGAATTTGTATGTAGCCTCTGCTACCCAAAATTGGCCTGAAATACAACTAATTCTGCAAATGACGAAAATTACGTCCATTCTTTGAACGAAGAAATCATAATTTGCCAAAAAAGCTGGATTGATGATAAAACAGGAGACAAAGCCGGCGAAACGACGTAATAATCGATAAGTAAAGCATGACATGACACACTCGCTTCTTGTCCAATGAAACAATTGATTTAAAATGAAATATACGAAATAAACATACCTTGCGGCGATGAAATATATCACTAGATAATATCTTTAGAACTTCACTTGTAATTCAATGAATTGCTTGAATTAAATTTTATTTTACTAGTTTTTGGGAAACAAGATAACCACAAAAAAAATGGCGGCAACGACGAATAAAATAATTTCTTGATGTTTGGTTGGTTGGTATAATTTGGTAGCTTTGGTAGATTTTCATAGTATTGCCAGACGAATCAAAAATTTTAGGACACAAGAAACCATGTCTTTATTTTGACACAAAGCCAGTTATGGACATATCTTATGAATTCTCAACTTTGGTGGTACCTGTGGTACTAGGGTACTACTGGTCACCAGTCACGTCACCACACCAGTGGTATTACTAGTGCTATCACGCTTAAATAAAAATACTCGTGGTAGTACGTACTACCAAGCAATCTATAAAAAATCAATCGCTTTCTTGCGTGTGGTACTACCAGTAGAGATGGGCGGAGGGAAAAAACCCAACGGGAAAAAACCCGGTATTTATGCGGGAAAAACCCCAATAGGCGGGAATTTTCATTATTTGACGATCCGAAAAATATAAACATTCTTTTATTATCTTTAGTACAAATGCAACGAAAAATAGGTACTTTGCGATGCGCACGTACTTTGCGCCGATGCATCTAGGGCACTAGCTGTTGCCTGTTGTTCGAAATGTCAAAATGTGTAGCAGTATTCAGGAACTAAAATAAAACCAATTTCAATTTCAATTTATTTTTCAATTTCAATTTCAATTTATTTTTAAAAACACGTGGTACAATATTTCTATCTTACACACTAAACAAAAAAAGCGAATAAATGAGGTGGACTCTTCCGAAAGATAGAGCTAACGACGGTGTCTGTGCTAGTATAAACTGTGTGACAGACACCGGCGAGTTCCTCCCATGCAAGGTAGGTACAAAATTATTATGAAAACAAACAGGTATGTCATAATTACAACTAAAAAATCAAAATAATCCATTCATTACAATTAACAATTTCAATTTTTTTTTTTTATAAATTAAGAATGATAAATTAAAATCAATCATTATTAAAATTACCTACAAATATTATATAAATTTACTAAATTTGTAACCCAAAGATGTTCTGTGTTACTCACCAACTAGCGTGAGGTAGCTATGCAGAGAACTCTATCCCAGGGCGCCTTATTTCTGAGTTTCCAGTCTGTGTGCAAGGGTAGGCTAGGGCTCTGACGAAAACAGACAATAGGGTGTACACACATATATTTACTAAGTACACAGAGATACACAGAGACACACAGAGAGCTTATTCACTGATAGACACAAATATCACAGGTACACAGAAATAAAGTCTAATTCCACTTAATAGACCACTGCCGCGTGAGCAGGTAGAACGGGTAAGCAGCTAACTACACTGTAATAGGGTGACAATTACTGGCCTTGAGTAAGCTGAGAGCAGCACAGCCCGAGAATGCCACGTGGAGGCGGCTGGTCCCTCTCAAAACACCTCGCTCATGTAGTCCACGTGTCATTGGGTGTGGCTCTGCCAACCGTGGACGGGCCGCTTTTCCCCGTAGTAAAAAAACCCGGTATCCCGGGTGTAGGTTGACACAGAGTCCAACTCCTTCCGAAGAGAATAAGTTAACTCAGACTAATTCCTTAACAGGTCTTCATGTTGCAACTAACAACCTCCAAAGAAAAATTGAGGCGTGCCACTCAGAGTAATATCAATCCCTCGTCCTTAGCCGATGGTCAAAAGAGACTCGGAACCTTGTATCAGGGCTTTATCCCCTCTCTCACGTGGAATCGTCTCGAATTTTCATCTAAAACCAGCTTTCATTCAATGCAAAAAACGATTCGTCACTCGTCCTTATGACATCCTGTCATTCTGACAGCAGAAATGTCACCACTGACAACCGATTAAAAAAAGATAACTAGATAAGGCTGCTTTCACATCCTGAATACTGCATCTATAGAAAATAAATGCTACAACCACCCCCCCTTTAATAGTATTTCCTGCGGATATGACACGCTGGAAATACACAATAAAGAAAACAGAAAAGTACTGACTAATAAACAAAGACAACCAGCTAGGTCCTTCAAACACCAGCTGACTACGACCATTACAATACCAAAGAAAGATCCTCCTATGTACCTAACTAGACACTGACTCGTGTACCGGTTAGGCTAAGTAACTAGAGTCTAATGCCCTTCATAGAAAACGAATGCTCCCTTTACTCACTGCCGATACCCTAACACTACCCAAGCTCTCAGGATAATGTAGAGTACTAAGAAGCGAATGAGAGAAAAACGCTCGGTGCGGTGCATAGAAGAAACTACAACGTGACAATTTAAAGTCACGTACACATATAGAAATACAAACAAAAGATTAAAATAGTCTTACATAATGATCACATAGCACTGGTTTAATAAACTAGAGAAACAGTGCTATGTAGTTACGTTAGGTATTGGAGACTGCTCCTCCTGATACTTCAGGATGTCCTTGATATGGTACTCCCCAAGATCCTTACCGTCCAGATCTGACAGCCTATATACTAAAGGGGATCGTTTAGCAGTCACCACACATTTAAGGAACTTAGGAGCTAGCTTAGAAGTAAAATTCTTGGCCTTGTTGGACAGGTAGAACGTGCGTTTGTAAACTATCTGTCCCACTTTCAGCTCTACATGCCTTTTTCTGAGGTTGTAATACTTTTCATTACGCTGGTGGGCAACGTTCAAATGTTTCCTCACCTGGTCGTAAATGCGTTGTATTTCTCTCAGCTTGACACCGAAGGCTGATGGATCGTCTACAGAGACTGAAGTAGGATGGCACGCGATATCTGTCTGCCTGTATAACACTCCATCCCCAATAAATTCCCTACCATGTACCAAAAAGTAAGGGGTGAAACGAGTTGCTTCGTTAACTGCAGTGTTTAAAGCACACTGTATCTCAACCAAGAACTGATCCCAAGACTTGTGTTGCGACTTCACATAGCATGAGATCGCTTGAACAACATTACGAATAGCTCGTTCCGCCTGATTAGTTTGGGCATGATACCTAGGGTTATAATATATATTAGGTACATTGTATTTAGCCAACAGATCCTTAAATGGCTTACTCACAAACTGAGGGCCATTATCCATGTAAATAGTCTTGCAGACTCCGTGCACGAGAAACACACTCTTCTCTATGAACCTCGCGACTACAGCGCCTGTGGCAACCCGAACAGGGCACAACATGACGTATTTGCTGAAGTAGTCGGAGACCACGATCAGGTGTACGTTTCTATTGCTCGAAGTGGGAAAGGGACCAAGCAGATCGACAGAGATAGCTTCGAATGGCTTCGAGACCCGCTTCGGGCTACCCATTAGGCCGGGACGAGACGTATTTACGGGTTTGTACTGCTTGCATGTTTCGCAATTCCCAACATATTCTTTGACGTCCTCGTACATCTTGGGCCAGTAATAATTTAGGGCTAACCTTTTATGCGTCTTCCAAACGCCACCATGGGCACTAAGTGTGTCATCGTGGTACTTAGAGAGCAGGGGCAAGCGATCCTCCTGAGGTACCACCAGCTTCCAGTCAAAGTCTGAAGTCAAAGAATATTTATTTTTAGTTAACCTATATAGAAGGTTGTCACGAATGTCATAATTTGGTGACTTCCTAGGGTTCTTCCGAACACTATTCATGGTGTGGTCATACCACGGGTCTTTAGTGGGTACTGCATCGAGGGAATCAATTTTGATACGAGACAGAGCATCAGGTACAACGTGGTCTTTACCTTTTCGATGCTCTATGTCAAAATCGAATTGACTGAGCCTCATGCTCCAACGTGCTAGACGACCCGTGGGATTTTTTAGCTTATGGAACCACAGAAGAGATGAATAATCCGTGACGACCGTACATTTTTGGCCTTCGACGTACTGTCGAAATTGTTCCAAAGCGAAAATCACGGCCAGAAGTTCTCGCTCAGTTGTGCTGTAGTTCACCTCATTCTTGTTAAGAGAACGGCTACAGTAGGCGATAGGGTGCTCAACACCATCGTGAGTTTGTGTCAGTACAGCAGCAACTGAATAAGCTGACGCGTCACTAAGAATGCGGAAGGGCATCTCAAAGTTAGGCATTTTTAATATAGGGGCAGAAACCAAGGCTGACTTTAGCAGGTTAAAGGACTGTTCAGCCTCAGGGGTCCATTCGAACTTAAGGTTCGTAGAAGTCAGTTTGCACAGAGGTTTACTAATCTTCGAGAAGTTGTTAACAAAGCGACGATACCAGCCGGCCATTCCCAGAAATCTCTTAACCTCCTTAGGGTTAGAAGGGGTGGGATAGTTGAGGATAACCTCAACTTTACCCGGGTCTGTCCGTAGGCCATGTTTGTCCACATAATACCCCAGGTATTTGAGTTCACTCCGACAAAAGTGGGATTTTTTCATGTTAATAGTTAGGCCAGCATCCTTGAGTTGCTGATAGACTCTATGTAAGAGCTCTACATGCTCCTCAAAGGTGCTGGACACACAGACTATGTCATCCTGAAACGCAAATACCTTGTTGTCGAACTCGGGACCAAACAGACGGTCCATGAGGCGTTGCATCGTGGCACTGGCACCGACAAGACCGAAGCACATGGAATTGTAATGGAACAATCCTCTCCGGGGAACCGTAAAAGCAGTCTTCTCAGCAGACTGGAGTGAGTCGAATGGAATCTGCCAGTAGGCCGCACTCAGATCTACAGAAGTTAAATACTTAGCATTATTAAGATGGTCTAAGATTTGATTGATATAGGGTAAGGGGTAGGCGTCACTCTTAGACACAGAGTTCAGCTTGCGAGAGTCCAAGCACAATCTGAGGTCGCCGTTCGCCTTCTCCACCATGACCACTGGAGAGTTCCAGGCGGACTGAGACGGGGACACTACTCCCATCTCCAGCATTCGGTCCAGCTCGGCTTCCAGGGCCTTCTGCTTAAGGGGAGAGAGCGGATAATAACGCTGCTTGATCGGCTTGCTGTCACCAGTGTCAATGACATGGTGCACAAGTGAGGTCCGACCTAAACCCACCTTATCAGTGTTCAACGAGTCGAATTTTTCAATGACCTCGTTGATTACACACCTTTGTTTAGTTGTCAAGTTGTCGTAATCCTCGAGGCCACCGTTAAGGGACACAGACTCGATAGGATTATTATCACTAAAGCTATCAAGACTAATATTTTGTAAAATTAACTTATCACTTAACTTAAATTGTTGCCAGAAATCCACTCCAAATATCATGGAGGTGGTTATACCTGGGACAACATAGAACTTGACAACTCGGATAACCGAATTGTACTCAATTGGCAAAGAGATACAACCCAGACATTGCAAGTGAGTGCTGTCTGCAGTTGTAATACGAAAAGTAGGATTGATACTCACAAGATCAAAACCCAGTTCCAAGAAGATGCGGTGCGCTCCCTTACCTAGTATAGAGCAGGAGGCACCGGAATCTAGAAGGCCTAAGACATTTAAATTTAAAACCTTAACAACTAGATACGGTCTAATGTCACTATCCCGTTTAGGAAACAGGACCTTATCAGAAATAGACTCAGATACAGAGTAATGCACAGAGTTCCTAATAAGGCCCTGGCCTACGCGTTTTTTGACTTGCTAGTACAGTGTGAGCAGTCTGGGGTCTTGACTCCTTTGAGACCACACCGGAAACACACCAGCTCCCTTGACTGTGTGCAGCTGTATGCAGTGTGACCGCCCCCGCCGCAACGAAAGCATTTGCGATCGTGGGGGGTAACCGGCGTCTCCACTGCAGACACCTGCTTAGCGGGCTTTTGTACACCTTTGTTCTTAAGCTGGTGTAAGTCAGATGTAATCTCAAACTTGTCAAGAGCAGGCTCATGGAAAGCGTCTGCCCTAGTACGCGCAAGCTCCAAGCGCTTACCCAAACGTCTCAAGTCATCTACAGAGTTGACATCATGCAAGGCCAGTTCCTTCATGTAGTCAGGTCTAATGTTGTGCATGAGAATGTCCAGCTGTTCCTCACTGGGCATCTTACATGACAACCTTGAGAACATGGCTTGCATTGTACATATATAGTTAACCAGGGACTCAGAGCGGGCTTGTGTACGCTGTCTTATCTCGTTCCTGAGGCGGTAATCATAATCAGGAATATCGAAGGTATCTCTAAGCTCACTAATAAGATCCTCATATGAGATGAAGTTAGCTTTGTTTGTACGGAACCAAGACAAAGCCGGTCCATCCAACAGGTCGGAGAAAGCCATAAGGAGTCTAGGCTTAGTAACCTCCCGAGCACATCTAAGTTCCTCTAATCTCTCTAAAAACACACGTACACAAGTAGAACCATCATATTTTAAGTTAAATGAACATAAGTTAAGGGGACGTTCTTTATACACTATGTTACATGTAGAACTATTCCTACTTGAACTAGCTCGCACCGAGCGGTCCTCTCTCACTACTGGTGAAGTATATTCCACCTGGTCACGACCCGAAGGATCATCACCATCATCATCCGAACCTTCGGATTCAGAATCACTACTGGGTTCAGCCCTAGCGATGATCTTCACTAGCCTACCACGAATATCCACCAGGTCGGGGCAATCCAGACCACAACGAGCTAACCTACTCAATAAGTAGTTGGCCCTGAGGGACACCCTAAGACGACTACCCTTATTAATGAAGATGTCACCTGACTGAATAGCCTCCTCCAGCTCGGACACCTTCGGGAGGCAGATCGAGAGCTCAGCCGATGCATCAGCGGGTACCGGAGCACTCGCTTTGATGCTACCTCGACGGACGAGTCGGTGTGCCGCTCTTAGCTCACTCCGAAGGCCAGACACTGTCGTTTCCGGTTCCACTGAAATACCCATGTGGGACAGCTCGTTAGCAAGTTCATCCTTTCTTAAATAATTAATATATTTTTTCATCTGTGCCATTATGTAAAAATTTACTTACAACAATTATAAAGATAAAATGGCAATATCTGCGATGCGGCGATGCCCAGGGCTAGGCCCAGACCGGCGAGGAAGCAGGTGTACTGGTGGACGCCGGAAATCGCGCAGTTGCGCGCGGATTGCGTTACCGCGCGCCGCCGGTACACCAGATTCCGCCGGAGGCGTCGCCGCCCAGACGATGCGGCAGCCCGAGAGACGGAGCTTTATGATGGGTACAAGGAAGCCAAGAGGACCCTCCAGACGGCCATCAAGCGGTCCAAAAAGTTGGGCCGCGATGAGCTGATGGAGACTCTGGAGCGGAACCCGTGGGGGCGCCCGTACCTTATGGTAAGGGGCAAATTACGCCCTAAGGCGCCCCCACTGACTCAGAGTCTCCAGCCGGAGCGGCTGGAGGAGGTCCTGGACTCCTTGTTCCCGTCGAGAGCGGAGGAACATATTTCTCCGCGCATGGCTCCGTCTCAGGCGCCCAACGCGGAAGGCAGCGAGAACGACGTGCCCGTAGTCACCGAGGGTGAGTTAGGGGCGGCTGTACTGCGGCTTAAATCCCGCAGAAACACCGCCCCTGGACCCGACGGCACTCCAGGCCGAGCGTGGGTCCTGGCTCTCGAAGAGCTTGGGCCTCGACTAATTGGGCTCTTTAGCGCATGCCTCGAGAAAGGCCAGTTTCCCAAGGTCTGGAAGACAGGGAAACTGGTCTTGATTCGAAAGGCGGGGCGGCCGGCAAATTCCCCATCAGGGTACCGGCCGATCGTGTTGCTCGACGAGGTGTGCAAGCTCTTTGAGCGCATTATTGCACAACGCCTCGTCGGGCACCTCACACGCGTGGGGCCTGATCTGGCGGATAGCCAGTTTGGCTTCCGTCAGGGACGCTCCACCGTGGACGCGATCATGCGCATTAGAGGCCTGACGGAGGAAGCAGTCTCACAGGGTGAGGTGGTGGTGGCGGTGTCTCTCGACATCGCCAACGCATTCAACACCTTGCCCTGGAGCTGCGTCAGAGAGGCGCTTATCTATCATGGAGTGCCTCCCTACCTCCGTCGAATTGTCGGGGCTTATCTCTCCGAGAGAGCCATAACTTACCCGAGCTGGCTAGGGCCGGGTCGGCGAGATGTGTCGTGCGGTGTTCCACAGGGATCGGTTTTAGGGCCGCTCCTGTGGAACATCGGTTACGACTGGGTGCTGCGTGGTCCGTTGCTCAGAGGGGTCGGCGTAACGTGTTACGCCGACGACACCCTCGTTACGGCGCGGGGAGCAACGCACCGTGCCGCAGCACTTAAGGCCACGGCAGGGGTTGCTCAGGTCGTGGGTCGGATTCGGCGGCTGGGTCTCGAGGTCGCCCTTCACAAATCCGAGGCTCTGTGCTTCCACGGACCTCGGATGGGGCCACCTGCGGGATCCAGCCTACAGGTGGGGGGCGTCAGCATCGGCATCGAGCCCTCGATGAAATATCTGGGGCTCGTACTCGATGGCCGGTGGAACTTCGGACATCACTTCCGAAGTTTGGTCCCAAAACTGAGGGGAGCATCGGCCGCACTCGCGCGGTTGATGCCCAACATCAGGGGACCCAACGCTCCCTACAGGAGGCTGTACCTGGGGATCGTGCGAAGCATGGCCCTGTACGGGGCTCCCGTATGGGCGGAGACCTTGACGGCCAGCAATGAGGCTAGACTGATGAGCCCGCAGAGAGTGATGGCCGTCAGGGTGATAAGAGGATACCGCACGATCTCCGGTGAGGCGGCATGTCTCCTAGCCGGGACCCCTCCATGGGACCTGGAAGCGAGAGCCCTTGCGTCACTGTTCAGATGGCGCAAGGAGGCGCTGGAGCGGGGCCAAAGGCCTGCGTCTCGAGAAATCGAGGCTCAGCGGACCCTGCTCCACCAGGAAACCGTGCAGACATGGAAGGTGCGACTTGAGCAACCAAAGGGGGGATTCGCCACAATCGCGGCCGTCAGACCGGTCATGGACGAGTGGCTGGAGAGAAGACACGGTGCTCTCTCCTACCGGTTGACACAGATACTTGCCGGGCACGGTAGCTTCGGTAGGTATCTGTGGCGAAAACACCGGGAAACCACGGCCGAGTGTCAGCACTGCGAGGACCGCAGCGATGACACAGCGCTCCACACTCTGGTGGAGTGCACGGCGTGGGCACAACAGCGCCAGGTCCTCGTAGTGGGTCTGGGCGTGGACACTCTCTCGCTCGAGGCCATGGTGCGAGCCATGCTCTCCAGCGGGAGTAAGTGGGACTGCGCCGCCTCTTTCTGCGAGCAGATCATGCTCGCGAAGGAGGCGGCGGGCCGGGTGCGGGAGAGAACTCTCCCACCCGAGTTCCGCAGTCGGCGCCTTGGGCGCCGCCGACGTGTCTTCGCCGAGGACTATCGGCCTCCATGACCGGGGGTCTGAGGACGGTGAGAAGGCCGCTCACCGTCCTTACAGAAGCAGGCCCATGACGGCAGCGTGACGTGAGCAACTCACACACGCCCCTCCTTAGAAGCGGGATCACACCCGAAACCCCCCCATAGACGCGGGATTGCACCCGAACCACCCCCTGGGCGAGGCCGCAGTGGCGGCCGTAGGTCTGTTGGGAGTCACGGGACATCCTTCCTGAGGGCTTACCCGGGGCTCTCAACCATAGGCTGTTGGGCGTTACGTGAGGTTTTTTAGTCGGTAGAAGTCCGGCATAGCATCCTACGAGGATTTTCCCTCACGTTAAAAAAAAAAAAAAAAAAAAAAAAAAAAAAGATAAAATGGCACAGATAGGGATCAATTACAAAGTAAAAATGTAAATTGAGTTACAACAAAGTGTACTAAGTTAGGTAATTATGTTTCAAATTGACTTTTAGAATTTAACAAAGATTAAGGGTATATTAAGAGAGAAAAGTTTCTAAATTTTCTGATAACACAGTTCAGGTTAACATTCAAAATTACAAGGTATGTACACACCTTATAAAAAAGTTTTAAGTTACACAGAGAAATTCACTAAGTTAACACAGAGAGATTCACTAAGTTTACCTTACAAGGTGAAGCTATAGGATAATATATATTATATATTAATCTACACTAATAATATAATAAATATATGTGTGCACCATAAAAAAAGAAAAAAAACACAATAAGAAAAAGAAGTGGGTATGCCAAATAAAATCAAAAAGTTTTTCCAAAATCACAGCTATTTTAAATTTTTGAATTTAGAATTTTGTGTCTTTTCCAGCCAAAGATGTAGGAAGCTGGAAGAAGACGAAAGGGAAGGTTTTGTGCTTAGCTGCTAGCACCACCAATTAACGTCCTGGAGCGTCTCGGACGATACACCAGGATGGTTTCGCCAGAGGTAACCACCTATGCACACACACTAGACTGAGGCTACCGCAGAGTAGACCCAGAGATTTGCCACTACGTTGGGAGCCAATCTGTCACACAGTGATGATCAGTGTTACTCACCAACTAGCGTGAGGTAGCTATGCAGAGAACTCTATCCCAGGGCGCCTTATTTCTGAGTTTCCAGTCTGTGTGCAAGGGTAGGCTAGGGCTCTGACGAAAACAGACAATAGGGTGTACACACATATATTTACTAAGTACACAGAGATACACAGAGACACACAGAGAGCTTATTCACTGATAGACACAAATATCACAGGTACACAGAAATAAAGTCTAATTCCACTTAATAGACCACTGCCGCGTGAGCAGGTAGAACGGGTAAGCAGCTAACTACACTGTAATAGGGTGACAATTACTGGCCTTGAGTAAGCTGAGAGCAGCACAGCCCGAGAATGCCACGTGGAGGCGGCTGGTCCCTCTCAAAACACCTCGCTCATGTAGTCCACGTGTCATTGGGTGTGGCTCTGCCAACCGTGGACGGGCCGCTTTTCCCCGTAGTAAAAAAACCCGGTATCCCGGGTGTAGGTTGACACAGAGTCCAACTCCTTCCGAAGAGAATAAGTTAACTCAGACTAATTCCTTAACAGGTCTTCATGTTGCAACTAACAACCTCCAAAGAAAAATTGAGGCGTGCCACTCAGAGTAATATCAATCCCTCGTCCTTAGCCGATGGTCAAAAGAGACTCGGAACCTTGTATCAGGGCTTTATCCCCTCTCTCACGTGGAATCGTCTCGAATTTTCATCTAAAACCAGCTTTCATTCAATGCAAAAAACGATTCGTCACTCGTCCTTATGACATCCTGTCATTCTGACAGCAGAAATGTCACCACTGACAACCGATTAAAAAAAGATAACTAGATAAGGCTGCTTTCACATCCTGAATACTGCATCTATAGAAAATAAATGCTACAAATTGGTTACATTATTGGCATTAAAATAATATCAATAAAATGAATTGTGAATTTAAAAAGCATGCAATGAAAATATATTATATTAACATATTTGTGTGTGTGTGTGTGTGTGTGTGTGTGTGTGTGTGTGTGTGTGTGTGTTTATTTGAGTGCGTTATGTATCCTGGTCATATGGTAGCTTTTGCAAATAAAGCCTCTGTTTCTTCGTAGGACATGCACCGGAGATATTGGACCACTACACGTTTGCATTTCGACATTGGTAGACGATAAATATTAAACAGTTTGTCTACCTTATTATAAAGCCTGCTGCTGAGGCTCCGATAGTGTCGACCTGCTAAAGCCGTACTTATAGGTACACTTGGACACACGCGAGCCCTACGACGACGCTCGTCCTCTGACACTGTTACATACTTCAGCGTGGTGTGCCTACGGAGAATTATGTGGAGCGCACAGAGCTGTCTTACAGTTAGTACAGGGATGTCTTTATAGACCTGTAAAGTCGGATACCGATAAGGTTTGTTAAGCATAACTTTTAAGACAGCTCTCTGGGCTCTTTCCAACCTTAGTAAAGAATTCTTGTATGTGCCACCCCACACTGAGATGCAATAAGTCATCAGAGATTGTACTAGGGCTAGGTAAACAGTTTTAAGAAGTTGGGCATCTGCTACATTTCTCAACAGTTTCAAAGGAAATATAAGTTTCCGAACACGGGACACAGTCACATCAACCTGTTTCTGCCAACTGAGTGTGCTATCAATATGAACGCCCAGGTCTTGTTGCACTGTTCGCCGAAAACGTAACAAAGTTCGTTTTCTCTGTATTGAGCGTCAGTGAATTACAGGCGAGCCATCCCATTACAATGCTAAGAGCTTTTTCAGCACGACGACATGCAATCTCCTAGGTACTGGCGCTAATAATAAGTGCTGTGTCGTCTGCATAAACAAGTATCTTGCAGTTAGGGATTGAGAGTTGACAAAGTTTGTTAATATAAATAAGAAACAGTGTGGGGCCCAACACATTGCCCTGGGGCACACCGAAAGTAATGCTTTCTTCACCGCTAATATATGAGTCTATCTTTACACTTTGGGTGCGATTTGTTAGATAGTCTCGAAAAATGTCCAGTGCTATACCTCTAACACCTATGTTCTCCATCTCATTTAACAGGAGTGGAATTGAGACCGTGTCGAAAGCCTTGGCAAGATCTAGAAAGATACCTATTGTTTTGACTCTATTATCCAGATTGTGAACGACATGGTTAGTTAACTCTAGAATAGCGTCTTCTGTTGACTTTCCTTTTGTAAAGCCAAACTGATTTTGGGCTAGAACTTTATTATGTTCCAGAAAACTCACCAGCCGTCTGTTTAAAACCTTTTCCAAAATCTTAGATAATACAGTCAAAACCGAAATTGGCCTGTAGTTCTCGACACGGCCCTCATCCCCAGCCTTGTAGATTGGAGAAATTAGGGCTTTCTTAAATGAGTCCGGAAAGATACCCTTTGACAAGCAAAGGTTACAAAGATAAACTATAGGCGGAATAAGAGCATGCCGAGCCGATTTAATAACTGATACCGGTATCCCATCATATCCTGTAGCACAGTTCGTTTTAAGTCCGCTTATTATTGTATTGATTTCATCACAATCCGTGGGCAGCAGACCCAAAGAATTACCACCCGGGTTCACAGAATTATCTGATTCAAAATTCTTGAACACGCTAGAGCACCCAGTGGCCCGCAGCTTAGCAGCAAGGCTTTTGCCCACACTCGCGAAATAACCATTGACAGTGTTAACTGAAGAAGTTGGGTCATCAGTCAAAGTAAGAAGAGACGCTGCTTTTGTTTTCACTGGATTATTCTTATAGGTCAATGTTTTGATTACTTCCCATGTAGCCTTTGGGTTACCTCTAGCCTTTTGAAGTTCGTTCTGCTCGTACTCACGCTTAAGCTTCTTTAGAAGGTTGTTACAATAGTTGCGGTATCTAGTGTATGTAATTTTAGCGATCATGTTATCGCGATTTTGATTTGATCTTCTGTGAAGTATATCACGATTTCTGATACATCTTAGGAGGCCTGAAGTAATTCAAGGTTTAATTATTTTCTTTCTATTTGGAATTTTTCTAATGGAAGAGTGTTCGGCAACGATATTCGAGAGAGTGCACATTAGAAGATCAGCGCATTGGTTAGGATCAGCACAACTGACTATTGGTGTTAAGTCCGTTTCCCCTATTGTATTGATTACAGATGGTAAATCAATTTTCCGCATAATACTTCTCGGTTTTTCAACCAGTAATTCCGAGTCAACGCAGAGCATTGTTGGCGCATGATCAGTAAAGTAAGAGTCAAAAACAAGAGTGGTGGAAAATTTATTAGTTCTAAGAAGTACGTGATCCAGGCAGCGGTCATCACGCGTAGGAAAGTGATGGGTGGGAAGAAAGCCATGAAAAGCCGTAAGGTTAAGGTAGTCCTCGTAGTTACTATCCTTGCTATTAGGTAAAATATTAATGTTAATGTCACCCATTATCGCCACAGTGCTCTGGGAAGAGAGAGTAGACAGAGCACCGTTCAGAGAGCTTATAAATCGATCAGCATCCTTAAACGATGGTGATCGATAGACTGCTACTACGGCAATATCTGGGCCTACCTTTAGAATGAAGCAAGTGGAGTCAAGTAATAAGGGATTGATTATTGTATACATTAACTCAGAGCGTACGTATATCACAACACCATCGTTTTGATTGGAAAACGTTGACCTTGTTGGGGTATAGTTGTTAATTATGGGCAGATCTGTCACCTTACTTAACCAACACTCCGAGAGTATAATCACGTCACATGTTATGTCTATTGTGCTCAGAAATACATAAAGCCCATTAAAGTTATGGTTCAAACTTCTAACGTTGACATGCAATATATTAAACGTATGTTTGCTCTCATGCATATGCTGTGAGCAAAAACCCGGTGAGCAGACTAATGACCTAGATTTGTTGAACGAATCAACAGAATCTATATAAGTTTTAAAACAGTCCACTGTTAAAAAATAATAATATTAAAATGGTACAAATGACGGTCTCGAATCAAGAAAGTGTAGGCCCAACAAATCAGTCTGTTCAGGTTTATATGGTACTAATTCCAAATCATTCGGTGCTATGATTATCATTATTATGATAATATAGTTAAAATATATACAATGCTTGTTGGATGTAGGTGTGCTATTCCACTGAATACTCCCTCCGAAAGCGACTAGCAATTCCTGGTTGTTCCATATATTACTACCATTTATTAGGGTGTGTGTTTGTGAGATATGTGTAATGATTACAAAGAACAACATGTGTGGGTATCGTGCGAATGTTGAAGTATGTGTTACAAGTACATAATAAAATATAATATTCAATATTACTTTAAATAAAATAAGCGCATTTTCAGCCAGATCCAGTCAATCATCAGTCCTCAAGTTTTTCAAATCTGTTTCGCTGTTAATGCAATGCCTAGTTGCTCCTTCCTTCTTGCGTATATAAATCTTTCCATGCGAAGTCCAGCAGAAAGTGTAATTGTTAGACTTGCAGAAGTCTCTTGCCAGGAAATATAGGCGCCTAGCTTTAGTGGTTAAGCTTTCCGATATATAAAGTGGCATAGTAGGGCCTTCCAATTGTATAACAGAGGTAGACAATTTTCTAGTTTTATTTGATCTATTATAAACTTTTACACACTCAATCAGTTTTTCCTTCATGATAACAGTTGTGAAATTGATTAAAATAGTCCTGTTTGAGTTGGAATTCGTCTTCAAACGGTAGATATCACGAATGTCAGATTGATTTATTGCTAGTCCTACAGCTCTGCCGGTATCCATGATAATTTTTGTCAATATATTCTTATTTTCTGGCGATTTTGATGGTAGATTTCTCAATTCCACACAAGAAGCCCTGTGGAGATAGTCAAGGGTTTCCACCTTTTCCTCAAGCAATTGTATGTAGGCTAGATTTTCAGTTCGCTCCGCAGTCAACTTTTGAAATTCATTCAGCAAGTCATCATATTTTTCAGAGACAAAGTCGGTAGCAGACTTGATAGATGTATGAACGTCCTTAATTTCATTAACTGCACTTTGTAAGGCACTGTATTTCTTGTTCTGCTGTGTTTCAAACTTAGACAACATTATCTTTATTTCGGCCATATAGGCACCCATCTCATCTACATGTTCATGCTTCCGTTTACGTGGGGCGGCTTTAGTTTGAACTTTGTCCAGTTGCAGTTTTTCACTGGGTAAATCGGGTTCTGATTCACATTGCAAAATGGCAGAGCTAGGCGGAGTGCGCTTCAGAGGCATTTTGTGTAGATAGACAGTACACAAACAAAAGAAGAATCACATAAAAAAAATAACAAAAAGTGATTCCCGGCTTCAGTCGGAATCGAACTCAGGCTTTCAGGGTCAATGACCGCTCATTCAACGACTGCGCCACCAACACTATGACGTACGGGGTGAAATTTTTGCTTCTCTATTAGTTTGTAAACAGTTCTTACTAATTCTTTATAACTCCAACAGTATTATGTGCGTCTGGTACTCGAGCACTTATATTGAAACTAGTAATATTTGTTTGACTCACCCTCAATTAGTGTGATATGTTTGTCGATCAAGCAACCACTTCTAAGTTCTATGTGCTCCTTGTACTTAATTGGATTAAAATGATTTTATTTTTGAATATAATTTGCAGAATTAAACAATAAAATACTCTGTAACACGTCCACTCGTAATCGAGGTCCAAGGGGAAGGGGGAAAACCAAAATGTTATTATAACAACAAAAAGACGATTTGTTGCTTATATCATAAGATTCTTTCTGCGTATCGTGGCGGAATGTTACTTCATTGCAGATTAAACTTATATTGAAACTTTCAAGAATCTTTGACCAAAAAAAAACGAGCTATACTAACAATTATTTAGTACACTTTATAAAAGTGCTCGCAGAGGCCGTCAGGGTGATGAGGGGTTTCCGCACGATCTCAGGTGATGCGGCATGTCTCCTAGCCGGAAACCCCCCCCCCCCCCCCACAAGGGACTTGGAAGCGAGAGCCCTTGCGTCACTAGGAGGAGCTGGAGCTGGAGCTGGGCCAAAAGCCTGCGTCTCGAGAAATCTAGGCTCGACGGTCCCAGGTCTACCAGGAAACCGTGAAGACATGGAAGGTGCGACTTGAGCAACCAAAGGGGGATCCACCACAATCGCGGCCGTCAGACCGGTCATGGATGAGTGGCTGGAGAGGAGACACGGTGCTCTCTCCTACAGGTTGTCACAGATACTTCCAGTAAGTATTATAAGTATTATTCCCGTATCCCACGGGAGCTTCGGTAAGTATCTGTGGCAAATACAACGGGAAACCATGGCCAAGTGCCAGCACTGCGGGGAGTGCGGGAAACACACTGGTAGAATACATAGCGTGGGCGCAATAGCGCCAGGTCCTCGATCGTGGCAGGTCTGGACTTGGACACTCTCTCGCTAGAGACCAGAGGGAGTAAGTAGGACTGCGCCGCCAAAGATGCGGGATAGCATTTTGGATCTTATCCCTCAGAGAGATTCCAAGCATAGCTCGTTCCATCGCTCGTTGCGCATCCTTAAGGGCGTGAACTAGCCCCACTCCGAGTGTCCACGTTTTGGCAACGTAGGTCATAATTGGTAGAACGCAGGTTGAAGACTTTCGTCTTCATTCATTGCAGTATCTGCGAGTAGAAAATCCGGCGCAGTTTGCTGAATGCCTGAATGCTGCCCAGCCCAAGCGAATCCTTCTGGCTATTTCCTTATCAAGTTTACTCGTTTTTCAAATGTGACTACCTGCCCAAGGTGGGTGTACAACCTCAAGCCTCGATCGTTCAACGTATATTGGTCCCGGCACGACATGCTCATTGAACATGACCTTGGTTTGGTCCAGGTTCATGCTGAGGCCAATACGTCGAGACTCTTCACTAAGACTATGCAGCATACCGCTCACCTGTTCCAGCGCTATTAAAACGCTGTCGTCAGCAAACCGAAGGTGTAGATACATTAACCGGTTATATTCATGCCCCATCCATTCCAGTCCAACGACTTGAAGACGTCCTCAAGCGCATTAGTGAACAGCTAAGGAGATATAGCATTTCCCTGTCCCACACCTCTGAGTAGGGCTATGGGATTGGTCTTCTTAGCGGTATCATACAAGCACCTCATCACCTCGATATATCGCCAATCAATACGACACCGCTGCAAAGCTTCTTCTTTTACATATAGTATAATAGGCAGGCAATTGCCCAGGTTCCTATTATACGATATAAAAGCTATTTTGCTGCCATGTCTGTAGTGTAGTTGTCGGAAAACAAATAAAAACGAGAAAAAATGGATGGTTTTGTGGGTTCTTTTATTGGGTTCATATCAATTCCGATAAATTCATAAATGCTGTGCGGTTTACGTCCAGAGATGTTCTTGCTTGCTTTATCTGTAACAAAATTAAGTAAACGTTATTCTCACGAAGAGAATTGCTTGCATTCCTATACATATCATAAAAGTACAACAGTATTGGATCCAACACCTAGGTGCTGTAAATCTCATGTTCACAGCCATAGACATATAACACGTTATAACACACAGGTAGGCCGCCGGGTGATACGATAACTACATTGACTCCCAACTATGGGATCATCAAACATCAGTGGCCCACACAGAGCATCGCAGCTCTAGTAACATCAAATATCATCGACTCATTATATCAAGTATCATTGACTCCAGTTCTTGGATCATCAAATGTAGGTATACAGGGTCGGCTCACTTACTCATGCGTGACACTCATGACAACACAATAGTTTTATCTATTACACGGTGAGAAATAACATGTAAAAGGAATACAAGCCTTCGTAGATGTGCTATCAGACTTCGCACACGCGGTACAGGATAAACTTGACCGTACACATAAACCTTGCGTCTTGATGTTAATAGAACAACTAAATGACGTGCAAAGAAAATTATCCATTTGACATTAGAAACGGAATCATATTCAAATTTAGATGAAAAACAAATAGACCGACGCGATATTACCATGGAGTATGACTTCAGAACTTTGCAAGATTATCAGATCTTCGCGACATTCCCCACAAATGAAAAAGAGAATGAAAAGCTAGAATTTAGTATTCGCAAGATTGGCAAATCGTCGCGACAGTAGTCAATCTATTTCGTTTGTGAATATGTATATGCGCATTCGTGCTAAATGATCGTTCAGTGGCCGCTGAAGTATAGAGAGTAGTTAGAATACGTACTCACTGCAACCCTACTCTGCATTTTTGGAGTTGCAGAGTCCTTTCTACCAAACTACCGGGTGCATTTCGGATAAAATTTTCCATATAATCTCTATGACATTAATGGTTGGCCAGCTTCCTGAGCGGGAGCCGTATACGGGTTCTCTGTGATGGTCAGGCTTCCTGATTTTTGCAGGTTAATGCAGGAGTACCACAGGGATCGGTATTGTCCCCAACTCTCTTTCTTCCGCATATCCATGACATGCTGTCCCTTGCTTGGATACATTCATTGTTATGCGGATGATAGTACTCTGCATGGGAGCTATTCTGGCCGTCCAGCCGATGGGTGACGCGACGTGGAGGAAAAGAGACGGCAACTCGTGGCCGATCTCGACCGGGACCTGGGTTGCATTGCCCATTGGGCTCATACAACTTGGTCGGGTACCTACAATGCCAGAAAATCACAGGCGTGCGCGTTTAAAGCTAAGAAGTCCCCATTTCTACCCCTACGCTCCCTTCAGAACATTACTACACTAAAGGACAACCTGGAGATCTTCGGTAGGTATAGACGTCCGGCGTGAGCTCAATCACAAAAACTACATAGAGAGTTGTGTTGGGCTGGCCTCGCGGAAACTAGGAGTCCTAAATAAGGTGAGGCGGTACTTCACGCCACATCGGAGATGTTAGCAGTACAAGACGCAGATTTGCCCCTGCGTCGAATACTGTTGTCATCATTGGGATGACTCCGCCATGTACTTAGTTGACGCGCTTGACGCTATGCAGAGAGGCAGAGCCGTGCTATCCGAATTATTGTTTGTCCTCAGATGGTGGAGGTTGGCGTTCGCGCTTTCATAGTTTCGGGTTACTTGTCGCTAAGAGCGGATGAATACACACACAGAGACAGGCTTTTTATTTAATTTCATTTTATTTGATTAGATAGCACAGAATATTAAAACGTAACTATTTATTGAATTATTAACAAGAAGCCCTGAGACGGTTTCATCCAACAGCCCCTCTGTGAAAGTGAAAGTTCACTCCGATTGACGTTGTTATTGGATATTTTTTTATTTCAAACTTTGATCAGATGATCCACGTGACCTAGTGACGTAATATAATGCAAAAGAGTCACAGACTTCACACAAAGTCTCGCCATAAGCCCCTCTGCAATCTATTGTATAGAGAGGAGCTAAAATAAACAAAGTTAGATTATTTGTAACTAGTTAGTAATACTGAAATAGTGCGTACTAAATGATATATACATGTTACTATACATTACCTAGATGTTACATATGCTAAATATGAAAAAACCCGAATAAATTCCCAATCGGGTTTTTTCCCTGGGTTTTTCCCACATTTGGGTTTTTTCCGGGCAAATTACCATCTCTAACTACCAGTGGTACACTGGTACGATACGATACGAGTAAAAAAATTACCCGTGGTACTACCAACCAAGTGGTCCCAGTAGTACCACGGGTATATCAATTTTACCCTTGGTACTACTGGATCAAAAATGAATGAGAACTCTATAAACAAATAAAGATAGTTGAAAACAAATGAATGAAACCAAATGAAGACTGGTACAAACAAATGAAGATCAAGAAAACAAATAAAGATCGGGCAAACGAATGTAGATGAAAAGAAATAAAGATCGGTAAATAGAAATGAAGATCAGTTCGTTTATTTTGTTTTCACCACAGACTTACAATAAGTAGCAGACAAAGCATTAGAGATTGAAAAGTACGCCAAAACTAACACATATAAAAACCACACACACTAACGCAACTACAGGGAAGGAGTTAGCCGCCTAGTTCAATAAGATTTATTTTAATGAAATAAGAGTATCTTAAAATACCTCTTTTAAGGTTCCGTAGCCAAATGGCAAAAAACGGAACCCTTATAGATGCATGTCATGTCTGTCTGTCTGTCTGTCCGTCCGAATGTCACAACCACTTTTCTCCGAAACTATAAGACCTATGCACTTGAAACTTGGTAAGTAGATGTATTCTGTGAACCGCATTAAGATTTTTAAATATAACTAGAAAAAAGCAGTAAATTTTGGGGGTCCCCATACTCAGAACTGAAACGAAAAGATTTTTTTTCATCAAACCCATACGTGTGGGGTATCCATAGATAGGTCTTCAAAATGCTTTTGAGGCTAAAGCACCTTTAGAAAAAAATGATGTTACAAAACATCATTTTTGAAGTGAAACTTCTTTATCGGCGTTGGAAAAAAATTTGCGTCACGTCACGTCACGTCACGTCACGATTTTTGGTTACGCGCCATCTTTGTTCTGTTCCCCACCACGGTGGATTCGAATTAAGAGTACTTTATCCAGGGATAGCATGTCGTTTGTAGATTTTTGGACTTTTGTACTTTGGGACTTTGGGCTTTTGGACTTTTGGACTTTTGGGCTTTTGGGCTTTAGGGCTTTTCGGCTTTTGAGCTTTTCGGCTTTTCGGCTTTTGGGCTTTTCGGCTTTTCGGCTTTCGGGCTTTTCGGCTTTTCGGCTTTTCGGCTTTTCGGCTTTTCGGCTTTTCGGCTTTTCGGCTTTTGGGCTTTTCGGATTTTCGGCTTTTCGGCTTTCGGGCTTTTCGGCTTTTCGGCTTTTCGGCTTTTGGGCTCTTGGGCTTTTCGGCTTTTCGGCTTTTCGGCTTTTCGGCTTTTGGGTTTTTGGGCTTTTGGGCTTTTGGACTTTTGGGCTTTTGGACTTTTGGACTTTTGGGCTTTTGGGCTTGAAATATAAGGTTATGAAGAAGTTTCACTTCTTACGTGTGTACACTAGTACACGCACACATTTTTTTTTCTAAAGGTGCTCCCTCACCGGGAGCATTCGCACGTAATGTAATGTTACGAGTCGAGAATTACAGCCAGTGTGGGAGGTGAACCGAGCATTGCAATGCGCACCTTGTAATGATACAAGACGAGGTTACAGCAGTGAGGCAGGTGATCCGAGCATTGCAATGCGCGCCTTGTAATGATACAATGTGTAACGTTTTGATCCAACTCGTAACATCAATGCGCTTTTTTTGTTGCGGCTGGCCGGCCGCACACTGGTCCGGATTATAAATAGGTGGACATACGATCTAAGATGTCAAACGCTTTTGGGAAAAAAATAGTAGTACGAGTACGAATTTCAGGTTAATTTTGCAATCCAATATGGCCGCAGCGCCACCATTGTAAAATTTCATGTTGGATATCGTTTATGGGGTTTTTTGGTATGCTGAGTACGAATTTCAGGTTAATTTTGCAATCCAATATGGCCACCGCGCCACCGTTGTAAAATTTCATGTTGCATATCATCTAGGGGGTTTTTTGGTATGCTGAGTACGAATTTTGGGTTAATTTTGCAATCCAATATGGCCGCCGCGCCAAATTCACAAAATTTCATGATGGGTATCGTCTAAGAGGTTTTTTGGTATGCTGAGTACGAATCACATGATAATTTTGCAATCCAACATGGCCGCCGCGCCGAAATCACAAAATTTCATGATAGGTATCGTCTAAGGGGTTTTTTGGTATGCTGAGTACGAATCTCATGATAATTTTGCAATCCAATATGGCCGCCGCGCCGAAATTACAAAATTTTCGTGATAGGTATCGTTTAAGGGGTTTTTTGGTATGCTGAGTACGAATCACATGATAATTTTGCAATCCAATATGGCGGCCGCGCCGAAATCACAAAATTTCATAATGGGTATCGTCTAAGGGGTTTTTTGGTATGCTGAGTACGAATCACATGATAGTTTTGAAATCCAATATGGCCGCCACGCCGAAATCACAAAATTTCATGATGGATGTCGTATAAGGGGTTTTTGGTATGCCGAGTACGAACTTTGGGTTAATTTAGCAATCCAAGATGTCTGTCGCGCCAGCGTTGCAAAATTCATGTTGCGTATCGTAGAAGGAGTTTTTTGGTATGCTGAATACGAATTTTAGGTCAATTTTGCAATCCAAGATGGCCGCCGAACCACCGTTGTAAAATTTCTTTTTGGATATCGTGAAAGGGGTTTTTTGGTATCTCAGCATACTGACAGAAATCTCGCAACAGTGGCGCGGTGGCCATATTGGATTACAAAATTATCATGAGATTCGTACTCAGCGTACCAAAATCCCCCTTAAACAATACCCATCATGAAATTTTGTGATTTCGGCGCAGCGGCCATAATTGATTACAAAATTATCATGTGATTCGTACTCTGCATACCAAAAAACCCCTTAGACGATACCCATTATGAAATTTTGTGATTTCGGCGCGGCGGCCAAATAGGATTGCAAAATTATCATGTGTATCGTACTCAGCATACCAAAAAACCCCTTAAACGATACCCATCATGAAATTTTGTGATTTCGGTGGCGGCCATATTGGATTGCAAAATTATCATGTGATTCGATCTCAGCATACAAAAAAACCCCTTAGACGATACCCATCATGAAATTTTGTGATTTCGGCGCGGCCGCCATATTGGATTGCAAAATTATCATGTGATTCGTTCTCACCATACCAAAAAAACCCCTTAAACGATACCCATCACGAAAATTTTGTGATTTCGGCGCGGCGCCCATATTGGATTGCAAAATTATCTCGTGATTCGTACTCAGCATACCAAGAAACCCCTTAAGCAATACCCATCATGAAATTTTGTGATTTCGGCGCGGTGGCCATATTGGATTGCAAAATTATCATGAGATTCGTACTCAGCGTACCAAAATCCACCTTAAACAATACCCATCATGAAATTTTGTGATTTCGGCGCGGCGGCCATATTTGATTGCAAAATTATCATGTGATTCGTACTCAGCATACCAAAAACCCCCTTTAACGATACCCATCATCAAATTTTGTGATTTCAGCGCGGCGGCCAAATTGGATTGCAAAATTATCATGTGATTCGTACTCAGCGTACCAAAATCCCCCTTAAACGATACCCATCATGAAATTTTGTGATTTCGATGCGGCGGCCATATTGGATTGCAAAATTATCACTTAGTCTTTCTGTTCCCGGTTTCCATTTCGGAGTTTCCAGTTCTATGATCCGATTCAAAATCGCAATAAAAACCATTTCTGCTAATAGTTTTGCACCAATTTTTTTAAAACCTTCTCCTGACAGAAACAAACACAACAAAAAAGAATTAGCGAAATCGGTCCAGCATTTCACGCGTGATGCCGTGACCACGGAAATTGGGCTTCATTTTTATATATTGTATACTCAATATCATCGAAGATTACAGGCATTATATTAAAATGCAATTCTGAACTAATTAAATGCTGAATCACAGTTTGCCACACTTATTTTTATGTGAGCATTAAATTTAATCTTGAAAAGAAGTGCCTGAGTTTGGCCCCTACATTAATGAGAGGTATCTAATACGTCAAACTGCAGCATCGGCAGCTTAAACCTTTCAAAAACCAGGCGGACGTCATTTTTTTTAACATGTCATGTATAGTGTTGCTATACGTGTAGAAACGAGATAGCAGCATTCACTAACCCCTTAGAGCGAGCGAAATGGAAAGACCAACGCACACAAACATAATTAATGTTTCGTCTGCTACTTATTGTACGTCTGTGGTTTTCACAGATCTTCACTTATCTTTATCAAGCTTCTTCTTCTTAAGTGGGACTGCGTCGCCTCTTTCTGCGAGCAGGTCATGCTCGCGAAGGAGGCGGCGGGCCGGGTGCGGGAGAGAACTCTCCCACCCGAGTTCTGCAGTCGGCGCCTTGGGCGCCGCCGACGTGTCTTCGCCGAGGACTATCGGCCTCCATGACCGGGGGTCTGAGGACGGTGAGAGGGCCGCTCACCGTCCTTACAGAAGCAGGCCCATGACGGCAGCGTGACGTGAGCAACTCACGCACGCCCCCCCTTAGAAGCGGGGTCACACCCGAAACCCCCCATAGACGCGGGATTGCACCCGAACCACCCCCTGGGCGAGGCCGCGGTGGCGGCCGTAGGTCTGTTGGGAGTCACCGGACATCCTTCCTGAGGGCCTACCCGGGGCTCTCCTACGAAGATTTTCCCTCACGTTAAAAAAAAAAAAAAAGCTTCTTCTTCTTGTTCTTGATCTTCATTTCTTGTTTGCGTTCATATTAATATTAAACGGGTATTTTTTTACTCGTACTAGTAGTACCACTGCACACTAGTCGTACTCGTACGTCGCGACGTGTGTTTTATAATTGCACAGTAGCGGTCACTCTTTTTTTATGGCCAATAACGATAGATATAGCCGTAGTACAGCATAATATGACACACCAAAAATTGAAAAAAAAATCAGTTTTGAAATTATGAAGCTTTTCTTAAAAGGTCATTGAACTTTGACAAAAACATTTTTACAGATTTTGCTCGAAATAATCAATATTTATGGTGGTTAAAATTAGCAATGAATGGAGGAATAAATTCGTAATGATGTGTAGAAATTACAAGTCTGCACCTTCCCTAGCATACGAAATAAAAATTCATTTTCAAATTTTAGAAAAATAAATATAAAAACTTTTCTAGTGAACGGTCGCATTTTTTTTCACTATCTAACTAATGTCCAGTTATGTAGCTTCCTACTCATAAATTTTTAATTTTTTTCAATGCAGGACAGCTGAGATAAGACGTTTCTAAGTTTTTTATAATTTTCTATGGAAATAGGGCTGTCACAAAAAATTTTGATGTCTGAAATTTATAATATTTAGAATGATGATACAATTGAGATATAATTGAAATGAAATTAAATTTTGGCTTGAAAGTTTTGGAATGGGTTAGTGATATTGTGGGTAACAATTAATATAAAAAGTGTACTTGTTTATTTTAGCGAGATTTTTAAAATTATATCTTTTTTTTTCATAGGTATTCCTTAACGGCCGCATTTTTTAAAAATGTTTTTTGTTAATTGCGCTGATGAGTACTACCACAAAAAAAATTACGCGCTACAAGCACAGGACAGCTGCGATATTCAGTTTTTAAGATTTGAGTCAGTGTTGTATCTCAAGTCAATGGTATTGTTCAGTTGTGGTCTTTATATTTTTATGTGTTAGGAATCAAAAAGAAATCCGAATTTATTCATTGATGTTACACTTGCGATATGGCAAACTGAACTATACCATAGAAATGAGTGACAACCCTTACCCCTCAAAACTTTAAAATTGAATTTCAGAGCTATCCTGGGCTTGTAGCGTATAATTTTTTTTTTTGGTAGTAGTACTATCCACAATTAACAATTCGGCATCTAAAAAAATGCGACCGTCAAGGGATGCCCCTAGAAAAAAATTAATAAAATAATTACAAAAAAAAATATTTTCGCTAAAATAGACAACATTCGTTCATTTTTTTTTATAAAAATTCTCTAAAATAGTTTCGCATTATACACCATTGCGGTTATACACCATTAAAATCGTTACTACTTAGTTTCTTTTGATAAACGTTTTATTAAATTGAAATTTAGGATTGTTATTATTATTTCAGTTAAATGTAGTTTACTCTTCATATACGTAAACATATAATTAATACAAAAGAACAGGCTGTTTTGATTCATAATCATAACACATAAAAAATTTAAGGACCACAACTGAACTATACCATAGATTTGAGTGACAACCCTAACTCAAAACTTTAGAGCTGAATATCCCAGCTGTCCTGGGCTTTTAGCGTCTAATTTTTTTGTGGTAATAGTACTATTCACGATTATCAATTCGGCATCTAAAAAAAATGCGACCGTCAAGGGATGCCCCTAGAAAAAAATAAATAAAATATTTACAAAAAAAAAATATTCTCGCTAAACTAGACAACATTCGTTCATTTTTAGGGTTTCGTAGCCAAATGGCAAAAACGGAACCCTTATAGATTCGTCATGTCTGTCTGTCTGTCTGTCTGTCTGTCCGTCCGTGTGTCACAGCCACTTTTCTCCGAAACTATATGGCCTATGCCATTGAAACTTAGTATGAAGATGTATTCTGTGAACCGCATCAAGATTTTTATATAAAACTAGAAAAAAAGCAGTTAATTTTGGGGGTCCTCATACTCAGAACTGAAACTCAAAATTTTTTTTTTTCATCAAACCTATACGTTTGGGGTATCAATAGATAGGTCTTCAAAAATGCTATTGAGGTTCCTAACATATTTTTTTTCTAAAGTGAATAGTTTGCGCAAGATGGACTTCCAAAGTCGAAAAATGAGTGTCCCCCCCCCTCTAACTTCTAAACTAAGAGGGTGATAAATCTAAAAAAAATATATGATGTACATTGCCATAAAAACTACCAACGAAAATTGGTTTGAACGAGATAGAGCTGGTAGTTTTTTTTTAATACGTCATAAACCGCAATTTTTGGTTAGAAAAATCACTACCACTGCGAACGTGTTAGCCACTATGGCGCCCACGTGCACTATAGTGACAGAACTGTCATCGGCTCCGACGCCCACGGTCATCATAATGCCAGTTTATATCCGTTTATATCCGGTATTATCCTCTTTCATCCAGGCCGGAAATAATGCAGGATGAGTTTATAATAATGATTAACATAGCCTGCAGAGTAACATTAAAAGAAAAAACATCAGAAACTTCGAGTTGATTGTGATAAATAAATTTTCTGTTGAGCCGCCATTTTAGCGTTCCAATTAGTTACGGGGTAAGTATTTAATATTGTAGTTTATTCTGCTTTTATTTATGGTTTTATTTAATATATTGAATGATATATTATTTTATAATATATACTTATTTATTTCAGTGTATATTTATTAATTGTTTTTTTTATTGGCCAATGTAAATACGCAAAAAATGTATAACTTTAATACTTTTATTTTATTAATATTTTTGTTTATTTTGATTCAATTATTCTTGTTTTGCATTTAAAAGGTGTTGTTTAACAGCTGTTATAAATATTTCCGTCCCAAATCGAGGTAAAATTAATTATAATAGCATGTGAAGATGACAATTTTTGGCAATGAAAATACGCTAATATTGATAAATTTATTTTCGGAGATTTTGTATCTACTTCTTTTTTTTTATTTTTGGGTAACGTGTTTGTGTGTATATTTGGTAAATAAAAAAATATAAGACTTAAAACTGGTTTTATTTTGAATTACATGGTAAAACATAAGAATACTACTTCATTTTAACCATCGTAATTTTCAGCGACATTTCATTAATCCATTACACATCGGATATCCTCGGATTTAGTTTAGTTATTTTCGTCAGTTATCCAGCATGATGAAACAGTAAGTATTTCTGTAGTGCGACTCCTATAAAAGAAATAAGAATTAATTTTGTGAAGCTCGGCGCGCAACCGCTGTTCCCGCCAACGCTCGCGAAGGTGTTGGGCGTCGGCGGCCAGTGACGTTTGACAGTTCGGATGCGCGACTGGTACATCAATCAAAGTTACAACGAACTATAAGAACTTTTATGATTATGTTACTTGCTGCTACGAAACCCTTCATGGGCGAGTCCAACTCGCACTTGGCCGGTTTATTTTTTTATAAATCGATGCCAAGACTATAACTTAATCATGGAAAAATGAAACAACGAAAATAATACGAATAACAAAGGAGATGAAGGGTTTCTATGGTTTCTATGGACTTTTCTCGATTTCTTAAATTTTTCTAAAGCTATGGGTGATAAACATTTTGGAGTTTAACTATCTGCTTAGTTTGGCTATTATCCATCATAAAACATAAAAAGAAGAGAGTGACCGCTACTGAGCGATTATAAGACACTGTGAAAGAATTTTAAAGGAAAGGATTTTTATGATTAAAATGATTTTAGAATTATATTTTATTTAACATTAAATATAATATAATTCTAAAATCATTTTAATCATAAAAATCCTTTCCTTTAAAATTCTTTTGTTCTTTGATAAATCCATTCCCTAAACTGACTGCAAATCAAATTACCCTTGTCAACCCAAAATGAACTTGGTAAACACTCGAATTGGCAGAATCCTCAAACTGAGAGAGTCCAAGAAGACAAAAAAAACCTTCAAATCATTGATGACATGATAGCCGGACCGTCAAACTGACAGTTATGACACTTGACAGTTAAATATCAACTGATTTGGACGAAGTGCGATGCGATGCGATGATAACATTGAACTTATTTTGTGAAATTATGGATTTGTGAAATAATACCATTTAGAACTTCAGAAGTTTATTATTATTCTCGAATTTAATTCATGTCATAAAGTTTTGGTTTAAATTTTATTTCTTTTAACATTTTACTGCCAGAACTTGTCCATAATTCAATAATGAGTAGAACTAGTGACAGTATTTTAAACATTGACTTATTAAATGTTCAAAAGCTATAAATTATTCTTTTACCCAAGAAATGAAAAATGAATAATAGCTCAGATAATGTAATATATTGGTCTGAGCTACATTGCTCAAAGGATGCCCTTACTGATACTTATGGCTGGTTTATGCAATTTCTTTTGGCAGTATTAGCCTTCACCTGTTTAATAGGTGAGTTATTAAGAAACTTATAGGTTAAAAGGTGAAATTACGCAGTTTTCTGCCATGTCTTAATAAGATAAAGTATTATATGACACCATAAAATGAAGATTTAAGTAAATTAAGTCATAGCTGATCAGAACTTTATAACTTTATTTAGTGTCGCTAGCTAATGTCAATACTTCTACATTTCATTTTGTTAAATACTTAAACATGAAATAAATTTCAGGAAAACGATTTTGTGAACCACGCTATGCCAGACGACCATGGCTGATATGGTTTTATGACACATCAAAGCAAGGCCTGGGGGCGTTGATAATACATGCTGCCAATGTTTGGCTCTCACCACATCTTACAGGAAATCCATGTACTTGGTAATATTTTGTTGATTATATTAAAACATACAGTTAATAGTGGAAAGTTATAGATAGTTTAGTAAGCTGTTTAAAGTGACCCTGTTAAAAGTTGCCTACTATCAAAGATAATATAATAGTATTACATACAGATCGGCAACTCCCTGTCGCGCCACAGCTGTCAGTAGAGTTGATGTGTGCGTTGATGGACATTTTGCTTACATTTTATTGATCACACGCACACATTCAATCTAGAGTTTCCACCCTGTGCTACTATGTAACTTTGCCTCTCTCTATCATTTACTCTCCAGATAATTTTTTAATTACATGAGTGGCTCAGACCCTAAATTTTACTATACAATTTGTTAACAACATAGTTTACTTTAATATTAAATTCATAGTTTTAGCACATCAAAATAATCTACTTCTAAGCTTCAGTCTTTTTCAAGAATTGCCTTAATAAGATAAAACATCTCATCTTATTTCGTACTAGAGGATGTCACGCTGTTTCACCAACTTAGCTTCCGTTCCCGTGGGAATACAGGAATAAAATATAGCCTATATTCACCGGAAACAGTGTAACTTCCCAACAGTGAAAGAATTTTTCAAATCGGTTCGAAAGGATTTGATGCAAACAGACAATCTAATCTTCCCTCTTTATAATATTAGTATAGACATCTTACAAATATTACAAACTAGCTGAGCACGCAACTTCGTTTACGTCACATAAGGTGTATGAAAGGAAAGGTATTTCTTCATCAGAGTCATCAAGCAGCGTCTGAAACTGCCCTGTTTGCTTAATCATAAAAGAGCTTAATGATTAAGTCTATTTTAAAACAATCTTAATCATTAAGCTCTTTTATGATTAAGCCAACACGCCAGTTTAGGTTCACTCACATTCAAAGAAACCCCTACAATTAAAATTTTCAAAATATCTGATTCTTAAAAGTGTTATAACTCTTTTATTTCTAAACCGATTTACATAAAACAAACGCTAAATGTTAACTGGAGCAAACCTCAACACAATAAAAAAAACCGCATTGCAATCGGTTGAGCGGTTACTGAGATTAGCGTGCACAACCGTATAGACAAACAGATATACAGACATACAGACATACAGACAAACAGACAAACAGACAAAAATACTAAAAATCATTGTTTTGGGTTCTATTGCGTTCATAAAGCCCCCTATAATATTTTTTCTTATTTATCTTCCATGTACAGACAGCGACCTGTTACGATTTTATTATATGTATTGATCTTGCATCCTACAAATAGCATAAATGAGTATGTTTGTGATGGTATGGGGTCCACCTGTTTATCGGTCACCAGGCTTTATCTCATGAACCATGATAGGTAGCTTGAAACTCGAAATTGCTATCGAAATTATGTCTAGTGCCACTGTAACAACAAAGGCTTAAAGCAGAATATAGTAGTTTATGACACTGTTGCATAATAAGGGTTCTTATAACACGAGTGTGTTTTAAAAAAACGAGCCGTAGGCGAGTTTTTTTATAGTATCACACGAGTGTTATAAGACCAAGTTATATACAGTGTCATACACTACTTTATCTACTCTCATACTAAATACCTGATTTCATTTTGTTGTGATATATAGTTGCTCCTTGATTTCGCCGGTAACAGGTTCATGGTCATGTTTGACGCAGTTTCCAGAATGTCTGGTGGTGTACAATTACCACCATCCTCGCTTTAAGACATGTTTTTACACAAAAACTAATTTATTTTACAAACAAAACCAAACTTTGTTTAATTTAAATTATGTAAAATGTTGGCGCCAAGGCGCAAACATCGATTGCGCGATTGCGAGCGTGTCTTTTTTTTTTAGGCTGCGGAGACCATAGATTTAGGATTTTTCGCTACTCTGGAGACACAATTTTTTTTTAAAGTAGAGGTTCAAACTTCTTTTTCAGCTGGAGATTGTTTATGGTGTATCGTAATGATTAAAAAGTTTTATTACGATATAGGTGTCCATTAGGGTTGCCAACCCTGCTGTATTGCCCGGGAGACTCCGGTAATAATGTTGACCCTCCCGACCTCCCGAGATATGACGATTTCTCCCGGATGTTCTAAAATTTTACAAAGTTAAGAAATTCCGTCAACTGTCAACCGGGTCCATCATCAGATCGTATCCAGGAAATTGTAATGCTTCAAAACACTTAATTAAATACAGTAGGTAGGGTTGTTAATAAATGCACTTGTTAGCTCTACAATTTTCGAAAGTTTTACTCGATTTCTCCAGGATGCCATCATTACATCCCGACTTCCTTGTAATATAAGACCAAAAGGAAAGCATCAGCATTCAAACTAAACAAAATAATTTCAAAATCGGTTCACCCGATTAAAAATTACGAGGTAACTAACATAAAAAAAGAAGCATAGAGAACATAAAAAAAGAAACATAGAAAACCTTTTGAAGTCGGTAAAAAATCACGAATTGCTAAATGCTGCTACTAAACAAAATAAATATAAATTTAAAAATTAATAACTGATTTTCATTTTATTTTATATAAAGTGAAAAAAGACAACTTCGCCCATACGGGATTTGAAGTTTAGAACCCATAACCTTTGCCTAAACTAGGGCGGGGCAAAAAAGGACAATGATTTTCTCGACCCCCCCCCCCCCCTCAAAATCTCCCGCGTTCGTCCTTTCGAAAGTTGGCAACCCTAGTGTCCATACAAGACCTGTATCGTAATAAAGCTTTTTTTTTGGCCTGTGCGTAATGTTTGTCATAATAGTATTGATTTCAATTTTATAATCTTTGTATTATAGTATCAGAGTAGATAATAGTTATTTATGATACAAGTGAGGTATGTTGGTCATTACACTCGAGGTGATATTGCACAGCCCGAGCTGAAGGCGAGGGCTGCAAGGAAACCGAGTGTAATTAATGACCAAACCTCACGTGTGTCATACGACGTTTTTCAACACACTTACGAGTAAAACAACAAATTTTATAATTATTCATACTCAAATAAACAATGCTCACGCCTCACAGCACAGAGTCACAGACGGAAAGTTTGTCAAAAAGGCGCGCTCCGCCCTGATATTTTTTTTCTGCGCGCGGGATGTTAGCTGTTGGAGCTAAACAGCCAAAGCGCTAAATGTTCAATATTTATTTTTTATGTATTTATAAATTAGTTTCACGTTGAATTATTAGTTAAAGTAAATAAGTTGTTGAAAATGTATCATATTCAAGGTGGTACACTTCTTATTTTTTACAAAAATTGTGTTATTTTTAGTCATAATGTTGAAACGAAACGTATCTAAGTCAATACTTTTTCCTAGATTTAAAAATAAAACTATAACCCAGTTAAATTAAGAGCAAATAGAATGCATAAATAATATCTTTCAGCGAGGTACCAACTTAATAGAATAGAATAGAATAGAATAGAAATATTCTTTATTGTACACCATTTTAGAATTACATGACATACGGAAAACATGTTTTAAAAATGTACAACGGGCGGCCTTATCGCTAAATGCAATTTCTTCCAGGCAACCTTTGGATGGATATAAGTGTTAGAGATAATGTTCATGATTGGGTAGTTATTTTATTGGTGTCTTATGAGAAAGAAGGTACCCATTAGGTACTATAAGATACCTACATAGTACAATTTACGAAAAATATAATTTAAATTAATGTCTCATGAATATTCAGCCCAAATACATAAATAAATACAAATATATACATACATACATACCTATACATAAATAAATATATACATATATATACATACATACGCACTTAAGAATACATATAATATAACAATAATTATAGTTATAAATTCAGAGATTTTAAAAATATCTATGATGTCAAGTAGTGCTCTTTCAACATTCGTTTAAAAATATTTAATGATTTTGCTCGTCTTATAGTTAATGGCAATGCATTCCACAGCCGTGTAGCTTGCACAGTAAACGACTTGTCATAAAAAGAAGTCGAATGCCTAGGCATTGCTAATTGCAAAGTTTGTGATGACCTCAGAGTTCTTAAATGTGTGTCATTAAGGAACACGAAACGTTCTTTTAAGTAAATAGGAGTGGTGGGATTGAAGAGAATGCTGTAGAGTAAGCAAAGAATATGTGTATTCCGTCGAAGGCGAATTGGGAGCCACTTGAGTTTGTTGCGGTATTCAGATACATGATCATATTTGCGCAAACCAAATATGAATCTAATGCAGAAATTCTGGAGGCGCTCAAGTTTTTCGAGTTGCTCCTCAGTGACATCAAGATAGCTAACATCAGCGTAGTCAAGTATTGGCAAGAGGAGAGATTCAGCAAGTGCAATTTTGGTGGCAGTTGGAAGGAAGTTGCGCAACCTACGCAAGGATGCATTCATTGCGTAGATGGCAATGCATTCCACAGCCGTGTAGCTTGCACAGTAAACGACTTGTCATAAAAAGAAGTCGAATGCCTAGGCATTGCTAATTGCAAAGTTTGTGATGACCTCAGAGTTCTTAAATGTGTGTCATTAAGGAACACGAAACGTTCTTTTAAGTAAATAGGAGTGGTGGGATTGAAGAGAATGCTGTAGAGTAAGCAAAGAATATGTGTATTCCGTCGAAGGCGAATTGGGAGCCACTTGAGTTTGTTGCGGTATTCAGATACATGATCATATTTGCGCAAACCAAATATGAATCTAATGCAGAAATTCTGGAGGCGCTCAAGTTTTTCGAGTTGCTCCTCAGTGACATCAAGATAGCTAACATCAGCGTAGTCAAGTATTGGCAAGAGGAGAGATTCAGCAAGTGCAATTTTGGTGGCAGTTGGAAGGAAGTTGCGCAACCTACGCAAGGACCCTGATGCGGCAAATAGCTTACTACTAACTTGACAAATTTGATCACGCCAGGATAGCGTACTATCAATAATAATGCCTAAATCCTTCACCTTTTTACTTATTTGTAGTGGCACATCATCAAATAGAATATTAGGGAGGACTGCCCAGTCTACCTGTGTTAACATTCCGGAGCTACCAACCACAACAACTTGGGTCTTTGAGGGATTAACTACCAAGCCATATTGCTTGCTCCATTGACATACATGCGCCAAATCCGCGTTAATAATGGTAAATGCAGTCGCTAATTCAGCTACCGGAGCTTGAGTGTAGATCTGAAGATCATCTGCGTATAGGTGGCAGGCTGAAAACAAATACTTAGTGATAGAATTAATAAATAATGTGAAAAGCATGGGAGAAAGCACGCCACCTTGTGGTACGCCGACAGTTGTACTACACCATGAAGAAAAGGAGTCTTCAACACGAACCCGCTGTCGGCGGCCAAAAAGGTAACTTTGAAACCAATCAATTACTGGTGGAGATATGTTAAAAGAGCGCAAAACTCCGAGTAGGAGGACTTAATTTGATGGAATATAAAATAAAACACTAGTGCGATAAAGAAAAAAAAGCACAAGTGTTTAATACCATGGTTTATGAGTGTAAAAGCCATGTGATAAAAACCACTTTATGAGCAAGGGTGTTGAAAAAAATATTATTTAACCGAGTTGCCTTATATTATAACAAGCATGATTTTTGCCCTTTTGTGATAGGGAACCCTTGGTGTGTGAATCTGACTTGCAAATATAAATGAAATAATAATTAGTTCTTAAAGGAATTAATTGAGATTAGGAATACGGAGAAATAACAATTGCCATACCTAATAAAATTTACTTAACACAAAGTAATATGTATTTTTTTTTGTAATAAAATAATTTATTCAATAAAATATTAGACAAATGGTATGTACATTAAAGCGTAATAACTATTTACAAAATAAATAAAACTAAATTAAATCTAAATAGGGCCCCGTGGCATTGTGCCCAAAAGACTGGCAGCATTCCCCCTTTGAACGGCGATGCCTATTCGTTGGGAGAAATAACTGCCAGCCCTTAGGTCACCAGTAAACTCCACAAGACGCTTCTTCAAAATTTTAAGGAATTTATGCGCCTTGAATAAAATTGTACGACGAGCTGAGACCCTTATACTTGGTTATCTTTTTATTTTCTGCCGCTTCCGCTGCTGCGCTGACTTTTTCTTTTGTTCTAGGAAGATGGGACGGGGCCAATGTGTCTACGCAAGTGGCATCCCAGACTAGGACCCGACCCATCTCCCACGGAATTAAGGTCATCCCATCCGGTCTATTGCCATCGTCCCTAAAAATGCCATTTGACTCTAAGAGAGCGGGCACACCGACGGTGGCAAGAGCACGGCGAATGATATCGTTAAGCGCAGCGTGGCGAGAGAAGCGACCTGCACTCTTTAAGCAGGATAGTCCATGGTGTCCCATAGAGTCAACGGTAACACCACAGGGGCAAAGGTGTGGGGCGCAGAGCGGGACGCCAAGTCTCAAGCCAACTGCCATTCTCAAAGTGTCCGGATCAAGAAAGGTTCCGGTGTTAGCAGTTGGAAAAGCATTTAGCCTATCACCGGATTCCTTTCTGCTGAGCGCTAATAATCTTGCACGATCTGGGCCTAAGCTGGCGTTTAAAATCGAGTCAAATGTTAATTTTGAAATTGCGTCATCCCAGCTCCGTTGTAATTTTGGATGAATAGGAAAATTTTGACCTGGGCAAGCCATAAGCCAAGCATCCTTGGCATCTGTACAGCCAGCCATCTCATAGTTAGTAAAACAATTGTTTAGGATTTTACCTACGAGTGCTGACGTGGCATGTACAGATGACAAAAAGGCTGGCAAAGCCACACTGGAAATTTTGCGGAATTTTTTTTTCCATAATTAGGTAATTTACTAATATCTTGCAAATTACTGTTATAATTTTGTGCTGATGTACCATTCTTAGCTCCAGCCGCCACTGTGAGGTCTGACTTAGTGGTGTGAGGGATGATGCAACAAGCTTCATTTACTATCTTAATGTCTAGTGGTGATGCAAGAGTGACCATGGACAGTCAGTGGAGCGGTATCATTCTTTGACGCAAGTCTGACTGATATTGTACCATTGCACAATTGTTTGGTCCATGTTGCGACCTTGAATAATAGCGTTCAAGCACGGTTAGATCTGATAGGGGATTTCTCCCACTCACTCTTAGATTGTGGAATGATCTCCCTGCCTCTTTTCCCAAACGCCTACAGTATGGGGTTTTTCAAAAGGGGTCTGAGAAGGTTTTTACAAGGTAAGCTGCGCGAGTGTAGCACCCCCGGTGTTGCAGACATCCATGGGCTGCGGTGACCACCAGTACATCTGGTGGGTGGGCCGTATGCTTGTCTGCAACCTTGGTGGTATAAAAAAGAACTTCAATACTGGCACATAATGAATGGCGAATATAGTTGTAGACACACGGGATTGTCCCAGCTACAGCCGTCTAGTGCTGAACTAGCTATATACATACATAGTTACTTATTATTACATAAATACATACCATCACGCCTGTCTCCCATTGGGGTAGGCAGTGACTATGGCTCTCCACTTGCTACAATCCTAGCAACCACGAACGTCATGCGTACTCCGAGGTCGACCCCTACCAGTTTGCCTGCTGTGTTCTTTGTCCATTATTCATCTCAATTAACATGTTTCATATCCACATCTTAAGCCATTACTATACATAATTATATTATGTAGCAGTGATAATAAATTTGTGATAACAATGTAGCAAGTTGTGTGTACATAACATTATGTAGTGTCAATAACATTACATACTTCAATATCATTAAAATGTTTTGTAATACCTACCTCATTCTTTGTAATGAAAATTTTATGATTTTACACATACATATTAAACGCCCACATTACACCAGTTATGTATATTTCCCATATAAACAGATATACTATCATGTCCGAGGCTATCTAAGACCCCCAGTCGCTCATAGATTCTCTGCAAGAAATAAAACCTGCATTAGCATAGGAGAACAAAAACGAGCCAGTACCACATATTTGTATGAAATCCATACAGCGCCTATGAATTACGAAGGATATTGAATTCAGCCATACAGATATCAATCAAATCGGGTCGTAGGCCTCTTCGAATTTATGCCACAACACGTCTAGGTCCTATGCCTTCCGCAACCAGTCCCATCCTGCGACCTTTTCCTGGTCATCGGTCCATCTGGCGGGAGTTCCTCCTGACCCCCCGTTTACCAAGTCGCTGTCTCCACTCCACTCCAGAACTCGTTTGCTCCATCAGCCCACTGCCACTTTAATATCATTCCATACAAGTATATTCTGTAAAAGTACCTAAAACTCAAGGTTTGTATAATGTGTGTCATAATCGTCCTCATAATAACTCCGTGCTCTCAGTTGCATTCATATCGTTTTGCAACCGAAGTTCTTTACATCCGCTTCACGCGTCTTTGGCATCCCTTGTAGTGAGATCCACAATACCGTCTACTCCCACCTGTTCTGTTGACTAGTTCTGTTGGCAGAACTACCTACTGGTATTTTTTTTCCCATTAGTTGTGTGACTTATAAGACTATGCTTTACTCCTGACTTTTGTGAACTATTCCCATCAACTGTTCTGTTGAGTAGTTCTGTCGGCAGAACAACTGGTAATGGAGTGCCTTGTTCATTCTGACGTCAACAATTATCCGCCCTTGACGTCAAAATGACTATATGGCATGACCATAGATTTAGAATTTTTCGCTACTCTCAATAGATATACAAAGCGTGCGAGCGAGACCTCATTATCCATAGCACTTAGCTCGAGAGGAAAAGAGAAAGCAAATTGTGTACTCATATGTCAGTATTTTGAATCGCTGAGCCCGCTGGGATCCTATGGCGGCTCTATGTTATTTATAATATCCAATAATCTGTAGTGATCTTACGATTAAAATAGAAAATTTTATATTTTCAACAATATTGTCGTGTTTAGTGTGTGAATAGGATATTACAAAACGCAATTATACGAAGAAAGACTAGTTTAACAGGTCATTTGTGACTTCGTTCATTCCATTTTTGACGTACATATTTTGCCAAATTGGATGTAAAATTTCACTGATAGTCCAACTCATAACGTAGATTATGCATTTTCCTTCATACATAACACAATATTTAATGTGTAAATGCATTTTTGGAGGATATATAAGGCAGAAATAGAAAGGGCTGTTTACAGTAAAATAGTCATGGGTAGGTATCGATAAGGATGTCGATAGTTCATTATAGTGGCATTGCTACAAACAAACTTATCTGGATTTAATTTACTATAAATATGATTGATTTTTACTCGAACTGTGTTATTTAACCTTTTTTTTAGGGTTTTGTGCCTATTTTAATATAATATTTCCAAAATTTGTGATCCAGTTTGAGTTGAATTTTTATAATTTTACTTCACTTAAGGTACTCCACGCCACACCGGGATGTTTGCTGTGCAAGGCGCAGATTAGCCTCTGTGTCGAATACTGTTCTCACCTTTGGGATGACTGTGCGAGGTACTTACTGGACGCGCTTGGCGCTATGCAGAGACGTGTTATCCGATTTCAATTATAGGTTGTCCTAAGATGACGGTAAGCCTCGAGCCGTTAGCGCAGCAAAGAACCATAGCGTCCTTGGCTGCCTTCTACTGAATGTATCACGGCGAATGTTCTGAAGAGCTCTTCAACCTGATCTCACCATCTCCTTTCCGATTCCGAACAACACGTCGGGCAGAGGTGCCACTCATATATAGCGGAGAGAATCTTCGCCAGAACTGAGCGTTTCAAAAGATCGTTCCTCTGTCGAACTACAAAATCCTGGAACGACCTGCCCGCACATGTGTTTCCCTCATTTTACAATCCCGGGTTCTACAAGCGGAGCGTGAAGAGGCACATCATAGGGCCGCCAACTTGAGGACTACTGTCAGAAGTCTTGTGTGCTGTAAGCATGGCCCCCATTCGCTAGATGCGCCACGGCTTTCCATTAGTTTCCATCAGTGGCGACGTCAATTTGGCGAGGTTAATATATTTAAAAAAATCTACGAGTAATATCTTTTATTGTTACTAGGGTTCAATAATAAATGAGTTTCTAGGTTTAGTATTACGATAAGAGTTGGATTTTTAGTAAAATTTCAAATTCAATTGGCAAAATATATATGTAGGCGGCAACAATGCAATGTACGATGCCATAAATTACATGTTAAAAGTGTATTTTCACATTCACACACTGAATCAAAATTCGTAAAATCACTACAGAATTTCTAATATTACGAGTTACCCCATATAATCCCATTTTTACTTTTTCATAGTCGATTACATTCAAATTAACAATTTATTCCCCAAAACAAGAAGTTGGAGATGAAACTTCTAAGCACTTTGTGTGCTTAGAAGTTTCATTTCCATTCCATCCATTTATACAGATACTTTTATCGATAACATAGGTGTGACCATTCAACAACACTATTTAACCCACACATAGATCTTTCATTTTTGGTCTCGTCTTCAGTTTGACACTGTTCATCTTGTACATTCTAAATCTATGGGCATGACATTCCCGATTGTGATTAATTTCTAATAAAGTTGTGTTCCTTTATTCTACACGACCCACTCTTCAACCAATGCTATTACACCAATGATACACTCCTACACCAATAATATCGCTGAAACGTCGTGATAAATCTGTCTGCGACACTAGGGGTCATAGGTGATTAGATTAGAATTATGACTCACTAGCTGACACGCGCAACTTCGTTTGCGTCACATGAGAGTGAGGTATGGTATTAATATTTCGAGTAGGTATTATAATGTTTCCCGTTGCATTTACCCCCGTCGCGCTTATTATCGTCGCGTCGCGTCGCTTGGTTTCATTATGGCGCATCACATGAGAGTGAGAAGGATGTGACTTTAACACCTCTTGTTACAGTGATATAATGTTTCCCGTCGCTTTTACTTCCACCCATCCGTTTTTCGGTATGGAACTCATCGTGTGCGAGTCTGACTCGCACTTGGCTGGTTTTTATCGTTCAGTTGACTGGATGCCACTGCAGACCAAGTTTACTCCCGTCACGTCGCTCATACTTTAAAACTTAATAAGAGGGTTATTGTAAGTGAAACCTAAAAGATAGGCATATGCTGTCAAGGACTTTTTTTTTATAACTTTTTAAGAGAAACAATTTTGTAGTATACAATTTTTACGTAACTTTATTTATTTATGCAGCGTCAGCAATGGAAGCTCTCAAAAGAAAGAAATAATCCCCGTTCTCGAAACATTATTCATGACTGCTCCGCTCCTATTCGTCTAAGCGTGATGTTATATCGCCATTAGCCAGCCTAAATAAATGAACTATTAAACTGTAAAATATTTTTTGAAATGCAACCAGTAGTTTCTGAGATCCTAGCACAAACAAACTCTTCAGTTTCATTATATCGTGAGCGAACCTTAAGAGATAGACAAATTAGGTTATTGTGAGCGCACCTTATAAGATAGACATAAGCTGTCACGGACTTTTTTTAGAACTTTTAAAGAGAAACAATTTTGTAATACACAATTTCCTAACTGTAACCATTTACGCAGCGTACGCCTCGGAAGCTCTCAGACGGCAAAAAATATTCCCCGTTTTCAAAACATTCTTCATTGCTGCTCCGCTCCTATTCGTCTTAGCTTGATGTTATATAGCCTATAGCCGTAGCATCGCCTGTATCGGGTCGCCTCGTCAATCAAGAGAGAAGGAAATCCTGAAACTAAACCACCTACCCGTTTAAGTACCGTGGTATTATAACACTGAAAATACCTTCCAACGAATTGTCTGAAAAGTCAACGAGACTTGTCGCTGGTGGTTCCACTAGTCCTAGCTATGGTGGCCAGGGTACCGATGGATATCAATGATAGATACGGACGGATGGATGCGAACTATATGGATAACATATAACTTGACGAGATCCAGCTTACAAAATCATGACTATACCAGGCAATTTACAATTTCGAGGCGGGGCGCCGAAAGGTTCTCTAATCACCGCATATCCGAAAATGCCAACCAGCGACTGGGTCTCAGGCCTTTGGTGTTGCAAACGTCCATAGCCTCCCTATAGTAAGCCACCGTCAGTAAGGCCGTTAGCTTGTCTGCAAACTTCGTAGTATAACAATACATAGCACGAGGTAGGCCTCGTGCAAAATAGACTGACGAAACCAAAAGAGTCGCGGGTGCCTGTCGTCGCAAGAACTTTGATGGCAATCTCTAGCAGGCCTGAGATAGTAATGATGAATTTTCTTCTATCCGCAGGTACATAGTGAACTTTATGCTGGACTCCACACTGGGTTTGCTGATAATATGGGCTGGTATCAGGCTTGCTCAATACTATGCAAGAACTATTGACATTCCGCTTATCAATTTTGGAGAATATGGTATGTAAATATTTTTAGCTTTATAATGTGACGAAACTAATGTAGGTACTCAACTGTAACAGTTAAAACGTTCAAGCAAACCTCCCCTTACTCTATGAAATAATAGTAAACTGCATTCAAAGGATGATTGAATTGATCAATTGGCAAATAGTCATAGTTCAATAAAATCCATTGTACATTCAAGAAAAGTTGGACCAGTATCTTATAATTCTAAACCAACCTCACCTGCAAGTTGTTAGCTCACTACCCGCACGCAGATGGAAAATTCTGCTGTCCTTTCTGTCTGTGTTTACCTCTCAACACTGTAAGGTCAGTTAGGAATATCATTGATATTCCTAATTCATCAACAACAACAACAACATCAACAATCAATGATATTCCTAACTGACCTTACAGTGTTGAGAGGTAAACACAGACAGAAAGGACAGCAGAATTTTCCATCTGCGTGCGGGTAGTGAGCTAACAATTTTAAGGAAATATATGTATATTCGAAACGAATGCAGGGTATCTCAGTGAAGATTGTAAATGCGACCGAAACTTTACACAAGAGTGGTACCACAAATAGATACATACATACATACATATAATCACGCTTGTCTCCCATCGGGGTAAGCAGAGACTATGGCTTTCCACTTGCTACGATCCTGACATACAACTTTCGCTTCTTCTACTTTCATAACTGTTTTCATACACGCTCGCCGGTTAAGGGTACTCTTGACCTTGCCTTTTTCCAGAACGTCTCTGATTTGATCGGCATGCGTACGCCGAGGTTTACCCCTACCAGTTTGCCCATTCATTCTCGCCTCATAAATCTGCTTTGTCAGTCTATTCTCATCCATTCTCTCCACGTGTCCAAACCATCTAAGCATCCCTTTTTCGATCTTAGTCACTACATGTTCTGTTATACCACATTTTTCCCTTATCACGCTATTTCTTTTTTTGTCCATTAAAGTCACTCCAGCTATACTTCGCAGACTTCTCATTTCCACTGCATTAATTTTGCTTTCATGCTTCTTCTGCCATACCCAACTTTCACTACCATACATAAGTGTAGGGATGAGCACTCCCCTATGTACAGCCAACCTGGCCTTCTCAGACACATTTTGACTGCTCATAAAGGTGTACATAGCCCCATTCACTTGATTTCCTGCCAAAACTCTTCGCTCAATATCCTGGTCACACTTTCCATCCCTTACAAATTTGGAACCCAAGTATACAAATTCTTTCACCTGTTCCACTCTTTGCCCTTCAATGAAGATTGAGCAATTCGTCATACTTTCTTCTCTTTCAAAAACCATAACTTTCGTCTTGTTTACATTAACTTTCATTCCTCTACTTTTTAGAGCCTCATTCATACTATTAACCATCAGCTGCAATTCCTCCGCTGATGATGCTAACCACAAATAGATAGTACAGATGGAAACCTAAATACTAAATTCGCTGAGGTTACGCACACATAGACACCGCTCACAGAGTTCACTGACACGAGGTTGTAGGCCAAGATGTAGTATGAAAGATTGCAAGTAAGCACTTTTGTATGGAAGCGTGAGGTATGACTATGTCGAGCAGTTGCTGCGCACAGCTCGGCACGAGAGGTTCTCGTAAGGGGTTAATACGATATAAACAAATTTATTTCATTAACCACCTTTATTATTTCGCCAGTAACTCCCAGTACATCCGAACCCCAAATAAAGACGTGGTAAGGTCCCTAAAAGGTCAAGAATTTACATAACAGTTTTCGATACTGATTTGTGCGCGAGTGTGCGTAGTAGAGGGTAGGTGTGAAAAAGTACATACATGAGATTGCGTTCTGTACATTTACAAATAATATTAAAAATCCTTTGTTTTCTAAATCCAGGTAAGCCACCGATGTTCTCGGCGTGGGTATGCCAATGCATACTGTACGCAGCGTTGGCCACATTCGCCAAGTCAGTACTGGCGCTTGTGCTACGGTTGCCGCCGGTAGTAGCCGTACTGTCGAAACTACGGCTGTCTCCTGTCTCGGATCCGAGACTCGAGCTCGCCGTTGTAATGCTCATTATACCTTTTTTTGTTAATGTGAGTATATCAGTCACTTTTAATTATGGTTAGCTAAGAAACCGGGTACACCTTGTAGGGACAGGATTGCTGACATAACATAATGAGAATCGGGACAAAGGTGCGACGCTATGAACGCCAGTCGCATTACCATCGGGCAGTAGGCAACACACGCGTTAAGTTAATTACTTTAAGTAAATCAGTGAATACACAGTGAAAACAAAATTGATTGCTTTGGATCTTTGACTTTTATTCGTAACCTTCAAGGAGTCAGGACATGCAGTTACAGTAAACAGCATCCATCGCAACATTGGTGACCTCCGAACGTTTTAATTTGTTTTTCGAACTTTACGTTGCCTCTGCCCACGCGACTCGCATTCTTTTGCGTCAGCATTAACAGCGACGCAATAACGGCGCGTTTCTAGAGAAAAAATCCATGAAATGGAATCATGATTGTATGCATTAGTCTCCACAGCGACCAGTGCTTGCGAATTTCCATTTAACCTTTAGGTCAGCACGGTAATAAGTGGCACCGCTATTACATAGCTTTACTTTTTGATACTGACCAACGCATGCCGGACAGTGATGCGTGATGCCACTCTCATACAATAGAGATGAGAATCTTCGTCAGAACCGATTCAAAAGATCGTTCCTATGTTGAACTATAGACACTTGCATCGCGCTCGTGTTTCTCTCCTGTTACAATCGGGTTAGGCAAGCAGATGAAGAGGCGCATAATTACGCTGGCAACTTTAGAGCCACTGTCAATAGTCTTTTTGACTGTAAGAGTGGCCTATAATCGCTAGATGTTATAAGAGGTTTCTATCAGGCGGGCCCCATCATTTTGAGAGCTAAACACATGAAAACTAAATTTATTAACTTGATGGCGTATAAAATAAACTGAAAAGGAAAAACCAAGTCTGCAAAGTTGAAACCTATATTGGAAAGATTTAGTCTCGCGATCAACATATCTGGACTGAACTTGTTTTTTCCTTTTTAGTGTATTTTATACTAAGCTCTGTGTGAACTGTCTATAATATGCAATTTATTAATTTCAGATTTTAATATTCTGGGTGACGGACAACTTCCTAATGTACCACCCGAGAGGCGTCAGTTCGAAGCTAAAAACGAGAGTGAGTGAACCTTTCTTAGTAGATGCCTACGTCATAATAACTCTACATATAGTTCCTGCTAAATTTGAGCCAAATCCGTCAAATGCGTCCCAGAGATGATCAATGTGAATTGACAAGTAACAGGTGTACACACACGTGCAAACAAAGCACGTACACTTGACGTTACTTTCACACTTCTAGATATGCACCAACATGAGACACTAGTGAAAGAACCGGTAGTTATTAACGCACTGATTTATTGTATAGCGGCGACATGTCGCCCAGTGTGCGCCTACTGTAAGGCGACAATTCTCTACAGTAAGATTTGAAAGCAGTGTATATTATGCAGGCAGACCCCACGAGGATAAAGGCACTGTTACATATATTTATGTTATTTCAAAAAATATTTATTACTTCCATGAGAAGTCATGTGTAAGATTATAAACTTATTCATATCCGCACCATATCTTTTCAGGTAAGATACCAGTCCATCAAGAAAGATAAGTCAGGTTCAGAAGAGGAGGAACATTCCGCAGATGAAAGACTGTTGGGCGCTAGCGTATGACCATATAGGAAGCCCAGTGTGTTCCGGGCATAATTTGTAATCTCTAAGGCTAAAGCCACACTATAGAACCCTCGCTTAGTACTAAGAGCCAAGTGGCTTGAGCAACTATTCAGGTATATGCTAAGCACGTTGAAATGTGACCGCTGTGATAGTAAAAGTAATGCGTTTGTTTGCTAGGATCAAGTCAATAAGAATCGTTTGGCTCTTAGCAACTCGCTAGGCTTTTATAGTGTGGCCTGAGCCTTAGTGTCTATACCTTAGTATAGATATCCTAAGCGACTACCATATTTATCCAGCTTATGTCGTATTTTTATCTTTTTATAATGCTTGTGGCACCGCGGACTCCGTTTTCTGTAAACAATCACAGTAGCAACTTTTAATATGGCCGGTCCTTGAACGGATGACCACAAGTCACATTTATTTGCAAGCATTTTCGTGCTTCGGAAGGCACCTTAACCCGATGGTCCGTTGGCAGTCGTTAAGTCAAGTTGAAGCATGAAAAAATTCAATAGCAGACAGTCACAACCTGCGCCTGTCCATTTCAACACAGCCATACGGCTCACAACCTATTACGTGGGACAAAAGGTGAAATGTGCCTACCCCTTCAGGGATAAAGGCGTGACCGTAAGTATTTATGTATGTATGTATAACGCGTTGAAACATCAGTAATCAGAGCGAGATAGGTAAATAGCAATGCGCATTCGGCAATCTCCGGCGCAGACACGAACTAATGCGCTATCTCGCTCTGATTACACAGGCCTGCAAAATGAGGGTCATAACTTCCTCTCTGGAATTTGATAGCTGATTCTAGGGTATTTTGGTGCGCTGATTACGAATATGTACTTAGATTTTCTCCATCACCTCCAGATTTTTCGAAAAAGGCACAGATAGAAAATAGAAAAAAAGACCCACGTTTTTTCATAAAAAATATATATTTAAAAAAGTACATTACCTTTAACTTATAAAACGACTAAAATATAACAATAACTTGTTACTAGTCTAAATTACACGTAAATTTAATTTGTGGAACCCGGTTCTTTTTTCCTGGAACCTTCGGTTGTGCGATTTTCGCTTAAATTTCCAGTTTGGATCGTCGCGCTTCAATAAACAACAATAATCCGCCATCATGTTAGTATTCCATCTTCCACGATATCAGACCTCAAGCTCTTTCAAATCTTGGTAAAATCTTTCGCCTTGTTCTTTGCTAACGGCTGCTAAATTTTCTGGGAAGTAATCAATGTGCGAATTTAGGAAATGATGTTTAGTGCTTGTTTATGTCCCTTTTATTTTAGAATTGTATCCAGTTATGTCACAACAAGAAAAGTAGCCATCATTATCATGGTCTTTAGCCTCTCTTCATAGCATAGGTGAAACGATTTTGAAGCTATTTTTCTGGCCTTTAAAAACCCTTGCGAAATTGTAATAAACAAGTCGAACAAAGTTTATGAGGTGTCGAAGTTTTGTCTTGGTTACTTAATACGTGTCCAAAATAACTTTTGTGCTGCTTTCATTGTTTTATCACCATAAAATTTCGGGAGATATTACAAAAACAATTCGTAGAATTTAAACACCTTCGCAATGACATTTTAAAGTTCATGTTTCGAGATTCAACTGTTAATTTTCTAAATCAGTTTGGGTACTTATACAAAAACCCTTTGATTTATCTTTATTACACCCTTTTCTAATAATATTTACAAAAAATAGGTATCTAATATTACTACTAGGTAATTTTTTGATTTTATTACAAAATTAAGTCAAAACTACCCGTTTTTAACATGGTTAGGGCGAATTACTTGTACTTTTTATGTAGTAATTACCAAATTACTGATTTGCATGATTTTCTATGTCCCCTTACACTAATTTAATGCAATAAAATTTAAACTGAAGTAAGTTAATGACGTTTTAAAAATTTTAAAACATAGGCGCTCAGACATTTTAAAGTAAAATCTTAAATATTCAATATCAAAAAATCCTGACGTGTAGGATTTTTTTTATTATTTTTCTCGTAATCAGCACATCAGAAACTATAGAAAATGTTACTCAGATTTCAAAGAGGAAAACCATTGCAGACCTGTGTTATTGATGTTTCAACGCGTGCGACAAAGCTAGAAATACGGCAGATGCCGAATAAATATGAGTAGTGCCAAAATCGACACTAAGGAATTGCTTAAGAAATATTTAAAGGTCTACAAGTACAGTGTTTAAAGTAATCAACGATTTACAGAGTTTGGGCCTGGTGTAAGGTAAGAGTACAATTTTAAATTTATGGCGAGTGAATATGAGCTTTATGTCTAACGTAATAAAGGTGAAAATGAGGCTACTCACAGGGAATATGCACCAATGCAAGTTATTTTTTTTACAAATTTATACGAGTTTAAGTAAATTCATAGTGTTGTTAGTAAAAACAGAATTAATTTTATCTGAAAAACCTCCCATTCTCTTTCTTAAGTTGGAATGATTCTATACATACCTGGTTTTAATACCTCATTCCCTACTAGTCTGCTTTACACAAGAAAAATCTTTCGATCGACGATGGAGCCTCAGGCTTCATCAAATATCACCCCATCACAGTCCACTGCTAGACACAGGCCTCTTTCAATTCCTGGGACATCCTTCTGAGGGCTTACCCGGGGCTCCCAACCACAGGCTGTTGGGCGTTACGTGAGGTGTTTTAGTCGGTAGGAGTCCGGCATAGCATCCATGAGGATTTTCCCTCACGTTAAAAAAAAGTACTCTTCCAATCATTTTACGAAACTCCGACACCACTTTCGCCAGTTTCCTTCCAAGTTTTCCTTCTCTTTGTCATAACCTTGTCCGTTAATCAGCAGTAGATGAAGCTGGCTGGTGCCCAAAAGATCTAGGTACGACCGCATCCCACTCTTCGTAATTCTGCCACACAGGCTTGAAAAATCGAGGTAGATTTTTGCCTATATTGGGTGTCCCAAAATTGACTGGCCTTTCATGAGATGACTTGACATCGGAAATCAAATACAAATATTTAATAAAAAAGGGGGGTTAATTTTTTTTATAAAAAAAATATTTTTGTCGCACATTAAGCATTGTTTGTTACCGCGAATTGCCGCGGTCATACACACCACGGAGGATCCGCCTGGCTGTCGTTGTCGCTCTCTGCTGCCGCTCAGTAGCGATAGAAAGGGCGATAATGAAAATTTACAGGACCTTTGAAGCGGATTTACAGTCAAAGTATTCATGGGATTTTTTTTTCTCATTTTAATTAATGTAATTTTTTTTGACTGATGCCACGTCACGTGACGAAATTTGGACAGGTAGTTTTGGGACACTTTATATAATTCTCGATTCCTTATGCATTTCTTCCATTATTCCAAACTCTGACTAACCGGCTAGTTTTCTAGTCGCCACTTTGTCAAGAGACTATTAGTTTATAAATCGCCTAATTATTTATTCCGAATCTAATAATCGATATTATAATTGTATCTTTATAATTATTGTGCTCGAATTCATAAACAAATAATGTGTATGTCACAGATCTAAAAAAATCACGGACCATAGGGTTTCATTTGTTTTGACATGAGGTCAGAAACGGCCCGCGGTAACCGCAGATGCGGCCTCACTCAGCCTAACCTCAACTTGTCGTAGGTGAAGCACGAACATGGCGGTTAAATTGGTTTTGTGTGTTTATGTGTATTTACAATTAAAAAGATAGATTTTTAAAGGCGACAAATTTACACAATTTTGTTGTGTACGAGTACAGTTATTAGTCAAAAGAGTTTGTTTTTTTTTTTTTTTTTTTTTTTTTTATGTAATGATGAGCTACAATAATAGCATATCATATAAATTACAATCTAGCCATAAGACTAATAAGTAATTAACCTTTAACCTAAACTGCTAATATAGAGTAAATTGTAAGAATGTGTCCATTAACACTTTTCTTAATGTCTCTATTAAGGGGAAGTCACTTAGTTCAAATTGTGTTCTTTATTACAAGTTGCACTTATTACACTATGTCACACTGACACTTCACTAAACTAATTCAAAGGGTTTTGTCCTTTTTAGTCTTCTCACTAAATCTGTGTGGTCAAGGAGTTGGATAGCCTCGACATTCACATGATGATGAAGTCTTTTTTGATGAGCTTCGGCGTACTTTTGCACTACATTAGCTACGAGGTCCACTTTAAGGTCCCTATGGAGGTCGTCATTTCTAATGTACCAAGGCGCATTTACGATACCCCTCAGTACTTTGTTTTGGAATTTTTGTATAATCTGGATGTTGCTTGATTTGGTACAGCCCCATAGCTGTATTCCATAAGTCCACGCTGGCATAAGGACTTGTTTATACAATAGTAATTTGTTTTGCACTGACAGCGAAGAATGTTTGCCTAGAAGCCAGTACATATTTTTGTAGCGAAGCTGCAGCTCGCTGCGTTTCTTTTTAACGTGAGCCTTCCAACGGAGCTTAGCATCTAGTGTCATGCCTAGATACTTGGCTGTATTCTCGTAGGGAATAATCGTATTATTTAAATATACTGCATGATAGTTGGATCTTTTATTTGTGAAGTCTATGTGAACTGATTTAGCTTCATTCAATTTAATTTTCCACTTTTTCGTCCAGTCGTATACGATGTTGACTGCATTTTGAACCTTTTCCACGGCATCTGCATGAGTAACACCTGTGGCCATAATGGCTGTGTCATCTGCAAATGTTGCAATGGTATGGTTTTCTAATACCGGGATATCGCAGGTGTATAATAGGTACAGGACCGGACCTAATACACTTCCCTGGGGCACTCCAGCTTTTATTTCCCTTAAGTCTGAGTATGCATCATCTTGTCGAATTCTGAACATTCTTTGAGTCAAGTAAGACTTTAAGATGGCAGTGAATTGTTTTGGGAACATATGTTCTAGTTTTTGTGTAAGACCTTCATGCCAAACTTTATCGAAAGCTTGAGCTACGTCTAGGAAGACTGTAGAACACACTTTCTTGTCTTCTAATGCTTTCTCAATGATATTAGTGATACGGTGTACTTGGTCGATTGTAGAATGATTTTGTCTAAATCCAAATTGATAGTTGGGGATTAGGTCACGTTCTTCTATAATGGGCTTTAACCGTTTCAGGAACAGCTTTTCAAATAGTTTTGAAATTATTGGTAGTAGGGAAATAGGTCTATATGAAGTAGTTTCATGGGGTGGTTTGCCAGGTTTAAGTATCATAATAACTTCGGCCACTTTCCACACATCAGGAACATGTTTTAGTCTAAATGAGGCATTAATAATTGTGGTAAGTTTAATAATCGCTTTACGTGGTAAGTTGCGCAAAACTTCTGCCGTAATTAGGTCATAGCCAGGGGCTTTGTTTGTATTTAGGCGTTTTATTTCAATGAACACCTCTCTCGGTGTAACAAATCTAATTTCTAACTCATCGCTTGATGTCGCATCCAAAGGTATGTTTTCGGAGGTTTCATCGTTTGGTCGGAAAATTTGCTCTAAGTGATGTGCAAATCTGGCTGCTTTCTGTTCATTATTTACAGCCCAACCGCCATTGGTATCTTTAATGGGGGGGATCTGTATAGTAGGCTTTTTGGAACGTTTTGTACATTTCCATAGGGAATAATTTGTCGTGCGATCACTTGTTAATTGACTTAGGTAACTATTCACCGTATTATTGTGAAAATTTTGAATTTCTCTTCTGAGCCTTTTAGTAATGTTGTTTAGTTCAGTTTTGTCAGGGGGAAATCTGGTTCTTTGCCATTTTTTTCGCAATATACGTTTTTCAGCTATAATATTTCTAATAATCATAGGATAACAGTTATTTTTAATTCTTCGCCTAATTTCCGGTGTATTACGCCAGGCACATTTTTGTATATCCGTTATGAATTTTGACACATCAAGTTCTAGTTGTTGCGGATTCTTTAGCGGTACTTTTAGGTTAATAGCTTCTTCTAATTCGCATCTGAAGCTATCCCAGTCTGTATTTTTATTGACTAAAGAGGGCTTGCTTTCTTTTTGAATAAGAGTTTCACCTATGGTCAGTAATATGGGTGAATGGTCTGAACTCATGTCAAAACCTTCTTCGATTTGTAAAACGCCGGACGAAAAATTTTTGTAGATGAAAAAATCTATTAAATCTGGTAATTTCCCTTTTTCAGTAGGCCAATAGGTAGGTTTACCTGTTGATATAACATTACAGTTCATTTCTCTGATAGCACAAAGTAACTGTTTGCCTTTAGAGTTCGTTAATCTCGATCCCCAGTGTATATTTTTGGCATTAAAATCGCCACCAAGGATAAATCTGTTACCAAGACTTTTAAAAAGAGTTTTGTACTGCTCTGCTCTTAAACTATGCCTTGGCGGGCAGTATATAGCAGAAATTGTAATGGGGTATCGCTTAGTTTTAATAGTAACAGCTATAGCTTGTATAAATTGTTCTTCACATTTATGTTCTACATAATGACTAATAGTATCCTTAATAATTATGGTACTACCACCTCTTGCAGTGTTGTTGGGGTGCAACGAATGATAACTTTTATAGCCCTTAATTCTAATATATGATTCTCTGGTAAAATGTGACTCAGATATCAGACATATGTCTATATTTTCTGTAATTAGGACTGCCTGCAGCTCATTTTGATGCTTTAGGAGTCCATTTGCATTCCATGCCATAATTTTGATTGAATACAACATGTTTATTTTCTATAAGTGTTTAATTCAAGTTTCTTTAACCTTTCATCAAACGATGTCATTAGGCTAAGAATTTGATTAATTTTATCGTCATTATTAGAACTTACTAGTTGTTGTTGATTTGTTGACAACAACTGTTGTTGTGGTGGCTGAGGTTGCAAGTGAATGTCCTTAGTCATTTGTGCGTACGATACGGTTTTTGTGACCCGCTTTTCGGGATTTGCTTTTATGCCAGTACGTTCACTGGACATCTTAGTGGTTGTCATAGATGTCTTTGATTTTACTGACTTATTTTTAATTTTTTGTAGCTCTTTAGCTACCATACACCCTCTATAGTTTGAAGGATGTGGTTCCCCACAGTGTACACACTTTGGCTTTACCTCTGCGGGTTTCCGGCAGTCTTTCGTTAGGTGTTTACCCGTGCATTTTACGCATTTAGGTTCTCGGGAGCAGTATTTTTGAGTGTGGCCATAGGCTTGACATCTCTTACACTGTGGAATGAGTTTTGAGGTTTTCAAAGGTTCTATGTCCACCTTGCAACTCAGTATTGAATGAATACCGTAAATTCTGTCAATGCTTTCTTCTTTATCAAATGAAAGCAGAAAGATATTAAGAGGCTCTTTAGTCCTCCAACTCAGTTTGTTAACCGCGTCCTGAATTTTAAGACCTTTGCCTTTCAGATCCGCGATAATTCTGTCCGGTAAACAAGACGAGTGTAATTTTTTTGCTACGACTCTTATGGGTCTGTCCTGTTTGTTTTCATAGGAGTACCACAGACAATTATTTTGAAGTAGGGTCTTAGTAATGGACCTATAAGAATCTTCGTTTTTGGCGTTTATTTTTATACATTCACCGCTCATCATTTTCACGATAAAAGAATCGATTGCAGTATCTGCTGACAGCAGATCATAGAACATTTGGTAGTTCTTGACATTTTCCACAACTATGGGTGGTGGTTGTGGAGGTTTTTTGGTCTTCTGTGCTTTTTCGGTGGAGCAGATAGCTCCTTGGGATGGTGGTGGGGAGGGTGTCAAGTTCAATTTCCTTTTTTTACGATTTTTTACACGTACCCACTCGGTTTCTTTAGCGAGTTCTTCCTCGTCGGTCTCATATTGGACCGCTTGAGTGGAACTTTCTGAGATTTCAACAGTTTTGTTGTTAGAATTTTCAGGGGGTTGCTCCTGGTCAAAGTTCATTTTACTTTGAAGGTTCTCTATTTGACATCTAAGGTCATTTACTAACTCTTGTAGTTTTTCTCTCTCTTCTTTCTCTTTGACATAATAGTCGTATATGATACGCTCTGTCTCTGTTGTAATATTTACTTTTGTAGAAGTCATTGTTAGATATTTAAAATAGCTTCGCCTTAATTGCTAATTACTTACATATGTAATGAATCATTACGATCGGTAACTAGGTCATCGCTACGGCCGCGTACGACTCAACGTGACGAAATCGATGGCTGCGTCAGCACTTAGCTCGAACACAAAAACAAATTTGCGCGAGGCAGCGGTGACGCGACCGTTCGCTGCGGATTTCAAGAGTTTGTGACACAGTTAAAAATTCATGCAATAGTATGAAGCTCCGTCCGTACTTCTTTTAGGTCCGTGACTGTAGGTATATAAATGTATATTTATATGGCAAGCAATTTCACATTGTATAAACTACACAAGCCACACAAAATCATAATAATTCTCCTTTAGCTGTGACGAAACACAGATTTAAATTTATGTGCGTTTATATGATATGATAATAGTTACATTGTTATTATATTGATATTTTTTAATTTTTATTGGGGGTAACACTTAAAACAATGTTGCCATAATAATTGTAAATATAGTGGTACAGTCAGCATCAGGTTGATCTAAGTCTATCGAATGTCAAAAATATATGTTTTTTAATTTTTTTTAAATAAGCCATCCGATATAGTTGCAGTAACAGTGTAAATGAAATTTAATTTGTTTTCAATATGTTGAGCAAGTTAGATGCTAAGACTAATCTGATGCTGACCTTACTAAAATGAGGTATTGGTATGAAACGACTGATTGAAGAATGGTGATCTAATTTAGATACAATTGTAAATCATCGCATCTGGAATTTATAATATCGCTTGTGTTGAAGTATGAGTTGTGTACAAATTCGCCATTTTGCTAGTATAGAATTAGTTTTAGTAAAATCTTAAATAGAAACGCGTCAATCTGATTTTGAACTCAAACGTCCGTAAAAAAATGTTTGAGTCATTATAACGCAACGCCATGTAGCTCAAATTAAGCTAATTTATGCATGTTCTATTTGATATCAAATTGAGTTTACAGAATTTCGACAGATAGCAGTCGCTTCACTGAAAATATCGAAATATTGCAGTTAGACTGCAAAACCGATCCAAACTAGGTTTAAAAAAGGTTAAGTGGACGATGATGAAGCTTGTACTACGGGATCTAGATAAAAATATAAGAATTCATTGGCCTTCGAAATTCGACAGTACGTAATAAGTTTTAAAATGTTATACGCTTCCAAACTTTGACGTCAAATTTCAAGTTCATCAGTTTGCGAAATTTTCTTTTAAAATCGCTATCTACGAAGATTTTGCTTCTCGTATAAGTATGTATATTGAGCAATTAATTACTTATCGATCTAAACAAATCGGTTTCTCCAACAAGATTATACCAAAACTAATTGTTATACAAAGTGATTATGTAAAGATATATATAAAAAGATATTTTTATACATTTTATTTTTGAATATGTAATAGTTTTAATGTTCCTAAATTGTAAAATACTTAGGTTCTTACTAGTAGTGCCATGTATAGAAATTTTTGAGAAATATTATGTACACTAACATCGAATAAAGACTGATGAAGTCTAGAAGAATTTCTTGCTAGAACATTCCTTTAGAAATTGAAGCACTCGTTATAGGTTACAATATTCACACTAAGGCTGGATTCGACGAAAGTCGGAGTAAGACTATACTGCAGAATAACTTATACCTCTTCTAAAAGTAAAGTGACTTTCTATTTTACCAACAACTAACAGCATAACGTAACTATGGTAACCGTACAGGATAGAGTACTTCAGTATGGGACATGGGTTACCATAGTTACGTTGTGCTTGTTAGTTGTTGATAGTGACTTCACTTTCACTTTACTTTTAGTATAAATACGAGCTATTCCCTAGTACAGCCTTACTCCGATTTTGGTCGAATCCAGCCTTAGTAATTAAACATTTTTCTGTTACAAAACGAAATATCACCATTCCACGGATGTAAAAAAAGTGCGGACGTAATTTTGACTTGCATAAGTGCGTAACGAATTTTCAAAAGTCGTGGATCAAACGTTTTGCTCCTGGCCGGTAGCTAGTGTTTTACAAATGGCCCTGTATACTAGGTGTAACAAAATTGACTCTCCAAATTTTATGAGATCACTTGGCATAGGAAATCAAATACAAACATTTAATTAAAAAGGGGGGACAATTTTTTTTTTAATTTTTTTGTCTCACATTAATAATTCGTTTTTTACCGCGGCAATTGGAGGTAACATGGTCGCCGTGGCAAACCAAACACGGAGCACCCGTCTGGCTGTCGTTGTCGCTTTTTACTGCCGCTCAGTAGCGATAGAAAGGGTGATAATGAAAATTTATAGGACCTTTAAAACGGATTTACGGTTAAAGTATTCATGTGATTTTTTTTTCTTCATTTTTGTAATGTTTCTTGACTGATGCCACGTCACGTGACGAAATTTGGAGAGGTAATTTTGTTACACCCAATATAAGTAGATATACAAATGGCCGCTATTATGTAATTTCATGCAATCAGTGATTTGTAATTTGGTAATGGCGAGACGGTTTGATTCAATTTCACCTTTCTTCGTGAGCGCCCCATAGCTTGATACGGAGAACACTGTATCGGTGCCTGGGATTTGCGACCCAGATGTAGTTTTACCCAAATCACTTTGTAATGTATCAGGGCTCACCCTCCTTTCCTGCACCGCCAGTAATGTTCTTCCCCCCTATACTTAATTAGAATTAATAAAACTGCGTCCGTACTTTTATTTTAGGTTCGTGGTAATTCAAGCTAAATTCGATGTAAAAGTTTCCTATACCTACAAACATATAGATCTTTGGTGCTATAGTAAAACGAAACGTGATATCCTATATAAAACCTCGGAATGTCTTTCTGTCAGATCTAACAAAAGCCTATCAGTTACCGGAAAGAGTATAAAAAAATTTCATTAGTTCTACGGTAGATCTATAATTCTTCCGGACCTTTAAAAAAGCTGACCAATTTTGCATTTTGTGCCCTAGTCTCCCCTGGGCAGGTGAGGCAATAAACTACGTTTGGTACGACAATTGACCCGTTAAAGGTACCGTAGAACTACTAGGTATGAAAAACCAGCTGGAAGAAATCACTTACTTTTCAAAATTATATTTATACCGAAAGATTTAAAAAAATATATCAGCTACGATTGTGATTGTACATGTAAATATTGGATAAATATTGACAGTAGGTAAGTACAAGTTTTGTAAAAACTACAATGTATATATCGAACCATAATTATTTGTGCAGCTGTTTGTTGTTCGCGCGAATAAAATTCACATAACATGTTTATTGTTTTTTTTTTTCAATTAGCGTGACGAACATTGATTTGAGACGTATCTCCGAAACGTTAGAACCTTCAAAATGCATTAAGGTAGAAATTTTCTTAGACATGTATCATCAGCATCACTGCAGTCAATTTGGAGCCCACTCTGGGCATAAGCCTGCCCCAAGGATCGCCACAACGTTCGGTCTTGTGCCGAAACTTGAGAAAGGCTCTAGCCACCTTATGAGGTCATTTTTCCACCTTGAGGGGGGGGGGGCTACCCACACTGCGTTTGTCGGTACCTACGTGCTACTCAAGAACTTTTCATCAGTTCTACGTGCGATATGGAACGCCAACAATATTAAAAACAACATTAGTTCTAAATGTCTTCAGTTGTGTATCTTACGAGTAGATGGATTTCAAACGAAAGTTCGCGGCCTTGCGTCCTCTCTAGTCGTAAATCGAGCAGTATGGACAAGTCTGTAAATATTAGGCATAGATCTATTCTTAGGAATCATGTCATCGATTTTAGAGAAAAAAAACTGCATACATAGATTTCAAATAAAACTCTTGCACAGTTCGGGACCGAAACCGGTCGTTTAGAAAAATAAAACTTACATTATTTCTATTTGAGTATCGATTGTATAGGTCATAAGCATTAATATTATTATGAAACATGGTTTTTTAGGTAATGATTTTTATTTAAATTCTTTGAATGCAATTTTTCTTTTCTCTAAAATCGATGACATGGTTCCTAAAAACAGATCTTTGTATGTCTTATATTTACAGACTTGCCCATACTGACCGCTCCGAATGTTACACCCTGTATAACACTGAGCGGTGGCCATTCGGAGAGGTGGCTCTGACACCCTTCTGTGTACTAAGGGACTGAAGAGTGACTTCGCAGTTTCTTACCACAGACGTGGCATGGCATTTGTGTATTCAAATGATACTGATTTGAAAGTAAATTCAAGTCCAAAGGTAATTGTGCCTTTACACCAGAGATTTGCTATGCTACGTTACTATGGATGCGCTAATATCCACCAAACATATTCGCCTGTCCACATGTAACGTAGACAGTTTTAATCAGTTGTGGGCAAACCTTTTTTAATAGGGGGCCAGAAAATTTAAGAATTTTCAGAGAAGAGCCAAAATGCACTTTGTGCTGAAACTTTTGATCTTACTTCTTTCCAATATTGCTGTGTGGCTGTATGCCTCTATTGTTCCACTAAATAAAATCTACTTACACAATACTTCTGTACCGTCAAAATATAATTATCGCGAGCCAAATACGAGTATACTATTCACATAGTAGGACCGACAGCGGGCCGGATTAAACGCTTTCGCGGGCCGGAGTTGGCCCGCGGGCCGAACTTGCCCCTCACTGGTTGACTTGTTTGACTATTTAGTCAAATTGTGTGACCGACTAATATTATTGGTGGATTTCAAACGCATCCTTAGCAACGTAGCGTAGTACACGGCCTACCCACACCTGGTGGAAAGGTACTACACAAGGTGAGGTGAGTCCGAACTCGACCGCAAGCAGCATTGCTGTCGGTACATTGCAGCCACTGAGGTGCCGCGCGACGATGCTGCCTGCCGCGTTGATTCCGAGCACGGCAGCTATAGCAACGATAAATTTGGGAAGACACGTTAAGCCGTTTGGTCTCTGCCAGTAACATGTCTTCTGCCTCACACTTTGTGTCCGAAACTTTCGAGCACGGTAATTGTGAAGGGATTTGTTTTGTCGATCTTCATTTTTTTGCTGATCTGCATTTGTTTCACCGATCTTCATTTGTTTTGCCGATCTCTATTTGTTTTGAAAATTATTTGATTAGTTTATACTTTTTAACTTATGTGTACAATTTCGGCTATATTGCGAATATGCTATTTTGAGAATCTCATATTTTGAGAATCTTATATTTTGAGAATCTAATATTATGCGAATAAGGGAAATGAACCCCTGCTGCGTAGTGTTTGCTATGGTTAATTTTAAGACCGATCCTCGATGAACTGAATCCTGCATTACTTATAATGAATTCCCAAAGACTTTTACTTTTAAGCTAGGTTATTAGAATTATTCAAAAGGTAAGCCTTCTTGTTGATTCTATCATAGACACCTTGCTACTAGAGGCTTGTTTGCTATCAAAATATCAACGGTAACCACAACGGTTGCCATGACTATTTCATTATTCTATAAACAAATCGTTATCTGACCCAGTTTTAGTATCACAAACAGAAGAAAAAAAAGCATGCAATTTTCTTAAGAATGACTGTGTCATAATTTATTTATTTATACACTGTTTTAGATAATCGTTTATCAAAATGGAGGAGCATGAACTCAGAAAGTTATTGCAAACGAAAAACGGTTGTCGTATACCGAAAATGAGGCCGATTCCCGATGTGCATCAAATGGATCAATTGCCTTTTGAGCCCTTACCGCCTTACAACAGAATAACGGTAAATGTTTACTACCTATTGTTATTGGACCTATACAATCACGCCTATATCCCCAACAACGTAGGCACAGAACTCTTCCATTAGTTTGTTGGGCCCATGTAATAAGCGCCATGGAGTACATGTACCTACCCAAATTCTCAATCTGAGTTGTGATATTAACTAATTACTTATGTCTTTTTTTCTGTTACAGTCCAGACAAGCTAAATTTCGAAGAATAATGGAAGGCAAAGCAACAGCAAGAAAAGTAGAAATAGCTCGAGTGCCTGTAGAACGTCGTGAACGTGATCGCTTAGAAATATCACAAGCGCTGCACATTGAAGAACTACGAAAGTGTGCGAACAACATTCGACCACCACCTATGTTGAAGCAATGGGAACGAAAGATTTACAGTCTAATCCCTTCCCATCTTCGTAACCTATTTCCTAATGTCGTTAAAGAATTGATGGACGAAAATAAAGAAGAATGGAATAAAGTATTGCATAAACTGGCAGTAAAGACCATCATTAGAGATGAACCAGGTGTTTCTAGGATTAGATATCAAGAACCGTACTTTAAATACAGAGGCGTCACAGAGAACTATAGCAAAATGATCCGGTTTCGCAAGAAGCTCCAAGATGGATCTCTTTTACTACATCCTTTCATCAGGCTCGTTCTTGAGACATCCGAAAAAATGTTTCCAGTACATATAATCAATTTGGCAAAATATAGAGCTCTAGGTCCTTTAAATGTAAGTGATTTTAAGTCTAAGATTTTAGATGATATTAAGCGTGCTGATTATTTGGTATCTAGTACCTGGTACAGCGTGCTTACTAAATGGTTAAAAAATCCACGATGTTTAAAAGGCATGCGTCCAAACAAAATACCAAAGTTCATCTTATGCGCCACACGAATGATATCGATGCAAATTCAAGATCTGATGCGTAGATCTATTTACGATATTGTAGAAGATCTTAAAGATCCAGAGTCTGTGCCTATTTTGAACCTTGATTTAGATTTTGTAGATGGGGAATTTGTATATGATCCCACTTTAGAAGAAGTTTATGAAGTTTTTCATAGCATTGCAGACGCGATATCACATATTGCTCAGAGACTTATGCCTATTGAACAATATCTTAAACTACCGTACAATTATGACGCGTTACCTGTTAATTACAATGGGTGGTTACATAAAGATGGCCATGAAAAATTGCAAAATCAGTTGTACGCAGTGAGCGAACCACTGCGAAATTATTTAGACCGCCTGCGCGCACAGTATAGTATGTTGTATGGAGATGCTGCAAAAGCTGATCTCGATAAGTTCATTAAAGAAACTCAGCTATTTGAGGTATCACGAGATCAAATTCAATTCTTCCAAGAAGTTGACTCGGAAATTACTGGTATTTTAGAGAATGAGTACTTTGATGTTGCAGTTGTACGTCAATTGCGAATGGTAGATGGTTTAAAAAATCAAGCTGCCGAATTTATAAATGATATCATAGCAGGTATAGTAAAATCACATATGGCTGAAAATGAGAGTATTTGTAGTGAGTTTGAAGTGATTGCGGCAAAAGCTCTTAAGCAACCGGAAAATGCAGAAGAACTGATACAACAAGGCGTTTATATTTTGCACGCAAAGACTGTTTTAGTTGAAGTCTTAAAAGAAAGAATTTTAGTGCAACTTAATATAATAACGAATCTTTTACAAATGACTTCGCTAACTCCAGAGCACCTTGCATCCAATACTCGAACTGTTAACTGGCTCAACGACATTAAGCCTATATTTGAGAGAAACGCCGCGGCGTACGAAACATTTAAGGGGGACATGGAGGATAACTTACAAGCCCAAATAGCAAAACTTAATAATGAAGTTGCCAATATGATACCATATTTGGAAATGTTAGATGCCATGGATGACGTCAATCATACACTTGAATATTTAGAATATATACGGAAACTTGTTCATAAATTGGATGAATGTGAGGAACTTGTCAAATGGATTAACAAAGAAGAAGTGACGTTTAAATTTCCTGTTACTCAGTATCCAGACTTAGAGGAAGTAAAAGACTATGTTTTACCTTTTCACAGTCTTATATATTTACTGCACAAGTGGAAGAGAAGTTACTATACATGGATGGATGGACCATTTGAATATATGGACCATGAGCAAATAGAACAAGATCATGACTTTTATTACAAGGAGTTTTTAAAAATATCGAAGAACTATAAAAGCAAAATAAAACAACAAATTGCTGAGAATAACGAGAGAAGATTCCAGGGATTAGTAGATGATCCTGATGTTAACAATCTTCCAGCGCCGATGAAGTTGTGTGCTCAGGCTGTACATGAACTAAAAGAATGGAGACCTAATGTGCAGATGGCCCATATTATGTGTAACCCAGCATTGGTACAAAGACACTGGGATGAAATGTCTCTCATTGCTGGTTTTGATTTGACTCCTACTGCTGGGACTTCATTAAGGAAAATTATAAATTTTGATCTGTGGGCAGAGATCGATCAATATGAAATTGTCAGTATAGCTGCTACAAAAGAACTTGCTTTAATAACGAGCCTCAATAAAATGATGGCTGAATGGACTGATATATGTTTTAAAACAAGTCCATACAAAGATACGGGTATACATATACTTTCAGGATTAGATGATATACAAAGTGTCTTAGATGATCACATAGTGAAAACGATAGGTATGAGAGGATCAGCTTTTGTTAAACCATTTGAATCACAAGTAAGGGCTTGGTATGATAAAATTATGCGAACAAATGCTACAATTGATGAGTGGGGAAAAGTGCAAAGTCAATGGTTGTACCTGTTACCTATTTTTTCTTCCAAAGACATAGTAGCACAAATGCCAGAAGAAGGTGTTATGTTTGTAGAAGTTAATAACACATATCGTAGGTATATGGGTTGTGTAGATAAAGATCCACATGCACTTGAACTTGCTGGCGCAACTGGAGTATTAGAACAATTCAGAATTGCCTCAGGTATGTTGGAGAAGATTAATGATGGTGTCAATAATTATTTGGAAAAGAAGAGACTTTACTTTCCGCGATTTTTCTTTTTATCTAATGATGAGATGCTCGAAATTTTGTCCGAAACTAAAAATCCGTTTAAAGTACAACCACATTTAAAAAAATGTTTTGAAGGTATCAACAAATTAGTATTTGACGACGAATTGAATATTTCAGCTATGATATCAATGGAAGGTGAGCAAGTTGAATTTCTAGAAATGATTAGCGTTCAAGCTGCAAGAGGTTCTGTCGAAAGATGGCTAGTGCAAGTAGAAGATCAAATGTTGAAAGCTGTGAAATCAGAAACTGAATTGTCATATTATGATTACCAGAACCTGGGTCGACCACAATGGATACTTTCTTGGGAAGGCATGGTTGTCTTAGCAATATCGCAAATTTACTGGGGTGTAGATGTACATGATGCGTTAAATACCCATAAATTAAGCGAGCTAAAGAACTTCAGTAATGCTTTAAATAAACAACTTAATGAAACAGTTGCTATTATTCGACGGACAGATATAAGTAAATTAAGCAGCATAACTGTAAAAGCTCTTATTGTAATCGATGTGCACGCAAAAGACGTTATCGCTGATTTAGTAGTAAAAGAAGTTTCTGAAGTAACGGACTTCCAATGGCTGGCACAACTTCGCTACTACTGGGAAGATGATAGAGTAAATGTTAAAATTATAAACGCCGTTGTACCCTTCGCCTACGAATATCTTGGAAATTCAGATCGCTTGGTGATAACACCGTTAACAGATCGATGTTATCGAACCTTAGTTGGTGCTTACTATCTTCATTTAAATGGTGCTCCTGAAGGTCCCGCAGGAACTGGGAAAACGGAAACAACAAAAGATTTAGCTAAAGCACTCGCCGTTCAGTGTGTTGTATTCAACTGTTCTGATGGATTAGACTACAAAGCAATGGGAAAGTTTTTCAAAGGGTTAGCTTCGTGTGGAGCTTGGGTATGTTTTGATGAATTCAATAGGATAGACGTTGAAGTGCTATCTGTTATTGCTCAGCAAATTTTGTGTATTGTCCAAGCTGTACGGCAGAAAATGGAAACCTTTTCATTCGAAGGTACCATATTAACTTTAAATCCGGCTTGTTATGTGTGTATAACTATGAACCCTGGATATGCAGGGCGTTCTGAACTACCTGATAATTTGAAGGTTCTCTTCAGGACGGTCGCGATGATGGTGCCAGATTATGCAATGATTGGCGAAATTTCATTATACTCTTTTGGTTTTGTTGATGCCCGAAACTTATCCATAAAAATTGTAACTACATATCGATTATGCTCAGAGCAGTTGTCGTCACAAAACCACTACGATTACGGGATGCGTGCTGTAAAAACAGTTTTGTCTGCTGCTGGCAATTTAAAAAGGGCATTTCCGAATGAAAGTGAGAGTATCCTACTGCTTCGATCTATCACTGACGTTAATTTACCTAAGTTTCTGTCATTTGACGTACCTCTTTTTGAAGGTATAATATCGGATTTGTTTCCTGGAATTAGTTTACCAAAACCAGATTACGCGAATTTCTTAAACGCTTGCTTGGATAGTTGTGCAACGAATAATCTGCAGCCAATGGAAAGTTTTCTAATTAAAATCACACAAACATACGAAATGATGATTGTCAGACACGGATTTATGTTGGTTGGTGATCCTTTTTCTGGCAAATCTATGACACTGAAGATATTATCTGAATCTTTATCTCTTATGCATCACAGAAAACAACAGAACGGATCTGAATGCACCTATAAAGTATTAAATCCTAAAGCAGTAACTATGGGTCAATTATATGGAGCATTTGATCCTATATCATATGAATGGACTGATGGCATAGTAGCAACAATGTTTAGAGATTTTTCATCTGAAGACACCCCTGTCAGGAAATGGATTGTATTCGACGGTCCGGTGGATGCTGTGTGGATAGAAAATATGAACACTGTGTTAGATGACAACAAAAAATTATGTTTAACATCAGGGGAAGTAATATCTATGTCTAATGTCATGTCTATGATATTTGAGGTAATGGATTTAACGCAAGCATCCCCTGCTACTGTATCTAGATGCGGAATGATATATATGGAGTCAGCTACACTTGGTTTTATGCCTTTTTATAAATCTTGGATAAATACACTCAACCCTATTTGGTTAGAAGAAAATGAAGAATTTATATTTGACATGTGTGAATGGATCTTTGACCCTTTAGTATATTTTGTTCGCAGACAATGCCTCCAGCTAGTAACAGCTGGAGAAGTGAATTTAGTGATCAGTACACTTCGTCTTATAGTTATGTTAATGGATGACGCTATAGAAGGAGAAGAAGATACAAGGCATACGAGAACTTGGTTCTTAGCATCGTTTATGACTGCATTAGCGTGGGGTGTTGGTGGAATATTAAATTCTCATTCGCGAGAGCAATTCGATAATTTGCTCAAAGATTACTTCAGAGGTGAGCACGGCATACCGGCTGCCATTGAACGTCTTGATGTATCAATTCCTAGTGAAGGCATGATAATTGACCATTATTACATGTACAAGGGGAAAGGTTGTTGGAAACCTTGGGCCGATGCTGTCAAAGCTGCTCATGTTAAGGAACAGATTAATCTTCTTCAGACTGTAATTCCCACAATGGAAACAGAGAAGTACATGGCACTTTTAAAATTACATACACACTTTCGCCAACCTTTGCTCTTCATTGGACCCACAGGCACGGGTAAGAGCTTTTACGTACAAAACTTTTTGATGAATTCTATAAGTATTGACAAGTATACCCCAGGATTTATAACGTTCACAACAACCACCTCGTGTAATCAAACTCAAGATTTAGTACTTTCAAAATTAGTAAAAAGACGAAAAGGTATTTACGGTCCTACTAAAGGTAAAATAGCAGTAATATTCATTGATGATATGAATATGCCTGCTAAAGAAGTGTACGGAGCTCAACCGGCAATAGAATTGTTGAGGTTATATTTCGATCAAAAGCACTGGTATGATTTAAAAACAACTGAAAAATTGTATATATTAGACACATTCTTCTACGGGGCTATAGGTCCAGTTGGTGGTAGTCGACAACTGATATATCCGAGAATGCTGAGACATTACAATATTTACTCCATAAATGAATTTTCTAAAGAGAGCATGAGTAAGATATTTACAACATTGTTGCAACTGGGATGGAGAAGAAATGGATTCGGTCAAGATGCCCAGATCCATATAATGAATATTATAGCCGCAACAATGGACATATATGATCAAGCGGCCGAAGGTTTGAGACCAACTCCAGCAAAATCTCACTACATATTTAATTTGAGAGATTTTTCAAGAGTTATACAAGGTTGTGCTCTATTGAGAAAAGAATCTGCAGATAGTAAGAAGACTTTCATTAGAGTTTGGGTACACGAAATTATGCGTGTGTTTTATGATCGGCTTATAGATGTAGACGATCGAACGTGGTTTTTCAATATTTTGAAAAAATCTACTAGAGAGTTCATGAAAGAAGCGTTTGACATTGCCCTAGACACATATCAAAACGAAAAAGAAGTAGTCAATCAAGAAACTATCAAAGCGATGATGTTTGGTTGCTATTTAGATACGGATAACGTTGAAGGTGAGAGACGTTATGAAGAGATGGCCTCAAGAGAAGTAGTATTGAATTGTGCTAATCTTATGTTACATGAATATAATACAACACATAAATCGAAAATGAATATAGTTCTATTTGACTATGCTTTGGAACATTTATCAAAAATTTGTAGACTTCTTTCTATGCCTGCTGGGAATGCTTTGTTAGTCGGCGTAGGTGGTTCTGGCCGTCAATCTCTTACACGTTTAGCTGCCACTATGCTCGGTCAAAATGTTATTCAACCAGAAATCACAAAAAATTACAGTACTAAGGATTGGCAAGAGGATTTGAAAAGAGTCCTCCGCGAAGCTGGAGGCTTAAACAAGGATACAACATTTTTATTCACTGAGAATCAAATACAGGAAGAGCTGTTTATTCAAAATCTAGACAGTCTCCTTAATTCTGGTGAAGTTCCAAGTTTGTACGGTTTAGATGAACAGCAAGAAATTGTTGAGCTCGTTCGCTTGGCAGCTCAAGGCGGTAATAGGAATCTAGATATTAACCCACTGCAAATATTATCATTCTTTGTGGGTCGCTGTAAAGCGAAGTTGCATGTTGTATTGTGTTTCAGTCCAATAGGAAGTTCTTTTCGAACAAGGCTTAGACTGTACCCTTCTTTAGTAAACTGTTGCACTATTGATTGGTATGACAGCTGGCCCGAAGATGCCTTAGAAATGGTAGCCCACCATTATATGTATAAAGTGAATGTACCCGATGCAGTTAAGGAGTCTGCAGTGCACGTTTGCAAACAATTTCATGTTGACGCTCGTCATGTTTCACTTGACTTCTATAGCAATTATGGAAGAAAGACATACATTACTTCGGCATCTTATTTAGACTTAATTCGAACTTTTACTACGTTAACGAATAGAAAACAAAGAGAATTAAGAGCGGCTAAACTGAGATATACTAATGGTCTAGACAAACTTGGTCAAGCTGCAGAAGCTGTTACAATAATGCAACGCGACTTAAATGCTTTAAAACCTCAGTTGATGGTGATGGCTGCAAAGTCTGTCAAAATGATGGAAGAAATAGCTGTCGAAACTGCGATTGCTGATAAAGCAGCAGCTCAAGTAAGAGAGGATCAAAAAGTTGCTAATGTTCAAGCAGCAGCGGCTCAAGAGCTCAAAAAAGATTGTGAAGCTGATTTAGCACTTGCCCTGCCGATTCTTGAAGATGCAATTGCTGCTTTAAACACTTTAAAACCAGCTGACATTACAATTGTAAAATCAATGAAAAATCCACCATACACGGTGAAACTAGTTATGGCGGCAGTATGTGTGATTAAAGGTATATCACCTGATAAAATCCCTGATCCTGATAATCCTGGTAAAAAAATATTCGATTACTGGGGCCCCAGTAAGAGAATTCTAGGTGATATGAGCTTTTTAGAGTCATTGAAGAACTTTGATAAGGACAACATACCTATTCCAGTAATGCAAAAAATTAGAAAAGAATATCTATCTAACAAAGATTTTAAGCCTCATATTGTTGCCAAAGCTTCCGCAGCTGCTGAAGGTTTATGTAAGTGGATAATTGCTATGGATATGTATGATGCTGTTGCTAAGGTTGTGGCTCCGAAAAAAGCTAAACTTGAAGCAGCCGAGAGAGAATTCGCACAAACAATGGCTATCTTAGAAGAAAAAAAGGCAACTGTTGCAAAATTAGAAGCTAAACTCGCAGAGCTAAACGAAGCTTTAGAGGAAGCTAATATGAAAAAGAAAGCTTTGGAAGACGAAGTCCAATTATGTATTGATAAATTAAATCGAGCTGAAAAGTTAATTGGTGGCTTAGGGGGAGAAAAAGTGCGTTGGACACAGGCAGCAGCAAATTTACAATGTCTTTTCGATAATCTAGCGGGAGATATTCTAGTATCGTGTGGAATTATTGCATACTTAGCCCCTTATACGTTACCAATTAGAACAAAAGTAATCGATAAATGGCGAGACCAAGTTATCAAATTAGATATGCCACATTCTGAGCATTTTGTGTTTAAAGATATCCTTGGAACTGATATAAAAATTCAAAACTGGTGTATTGCTGGATTACCTAGGGACTCATTTTCTGTAGATAATGGTGTTATTCAAGATAATTCGATGAGATGGTCTTTATTGATCGATCCTCAAGGACAAGCAAACAAATGGATTAAAACAATGGAAAAATCAAATGACTTGCAAGTTGTCAAATTTACAGATGGCAATTATATGAAAGTTATTGAAACTTGCTTAGAATACGGTAAGCCTGCCCTAATTGATTGTATTCTGGAAGATGTTGAAGCACCACTTGACCCAGTTCTATTGAAAAATACATATGTACAAGGTGGTAAGGAATTTATTGCCATAGGAGATAACGCTATCGAATATCACCCTAATTTCAGACTTTACATGACTACCAAATTACGAAATCCTCACTATTTACCAGAAGTTTTTAATAAAGTAACACTAATTAACTTTGCGCTCACTAAGGATGGATTAGAAGATCAGTTATTGGGTATAGTTGTAGCAAAAGAAAGACCAGATTTGCAAGAAAAAAGAGAAAAGCTTATAGTACAAGGAGCCGCTAACCGAGCAGCACTGAAGCAAGTTGAGGACGATATTTTACGTACTTTACAGGAATCTAAAGGTGATATTCTAGAGGATGAAAGTGCAATAGAAGTCTTAGACTCTTCTAAATTATTATCCATTGATATTATGAAGAAACAAGAAGCTAGTTTAGAGACAGAAATAGTAATAGAGAAGTTTAGGCTGGGCTATAGACCGATAGCTTCACATTCTGCTATTTTATATTATTGTGTTACTGAATTACCAAACGTTGATCCCATGTACCAATATTCATTGGCATGGTTTATAAATCTTTATATACTATCAATCGAAAATGCAAATAAATCTAAAGATTTAGACAAGCGGTTGAAATTTTTGAAAGATACTTTTACTTACAATTTATATAGTAATGTGTGCAGATCACTATTTGATAAGGATAAACTGATGTTTTCCTTTATAATGTGCTCAAAAATGATGTTAGCCACAGGGGAAATGGAACCAGATGAACACTTATTTCTTATAACCGGTGGCATTGCTGTACAGAATCCACATAAAAAGCCAGTAGAATGGCTTCCCGACAAAAGCTGGGACGAAATATGTCGTATTAATGACCTCCCAACGTATCGCGGCTTCAAAAAAGATTTTGAGCAACATATATCGAAGTGGAAAGCTGTTTATGATGATTTAGAACCGCATAATAAAACACTGCCTGGAGGTTGGGATTCAAAGTTGACGATTTTTCAAAAACTATTGGTTGTGAGAATATTAAGACCAGATAAATTAACTGTGGCTATATCAGATTTCGTTGAAAAGGAATTAGGCAAGAAATACATAACGCCACCACCATTTGACATTGGAAAGTCATTTGGAGATTCGAATTGTCTGGCACCTTTAATATTCATACTATCACCTGGCTCCGACCCAATGGGGGCTTTGATTAAGTATTGTGAACGAATGGGATACTCGCATAGATTTAATTCCATATCTTTGGGCCAAGGGCAAGGACCTATTGCTCGGGCAATGATAGAGGTAGCACAGCTTGAAGGAGGCTGGGTATGCTTGCAAAACTGTCATTTGGCTGTTTCGTGGCTCCCAGTTCTTGAGAAACTAGTGGAAGGTTTTGACCTAACTAATACAGATTTGAGTTTTAGATTGTGGCTAACAAGTTATCCATCTGACAGATTTCCTCAGTCTGTTCTACAGGTTGGTGTTAAAATGACCAATGAACCGCCCACTGGACTCCAACATAACTTAAACCGCTCTTATAATTCAGAGCCACTAAAGGAAGTGGAATTCTTTGAGGGATGTCCTGGGAAGGACCGGGCGTTTAGTAAACTCCTTTACGGAATTAGTTTCTTCCATGCAGTAGTGCAAGAAAGGAAAAAGTTCGGTCCCTTAGGGTGGAATATCCAATACGGTTTTAATGATTCTGATTTTCAAATATCGGTAATGCAGTTACAAATGTTTTTGAATCAGTATGAAGAAATACAATACGTAGCCATTAAATATTTAACTGGAGAATGCAATTACGGTGGGAGAGTAACGGATGACTGGGATCGTCGCTTAATAGTTACAATATTGGATAATTACGTTAATGCTGGGGTAGTTGATGATCCGAATTACACTTTTTGTGATATTGGCCCTCAGTATGGCTTATCCCGGCGGTGTGAATACCAAGATTACCTTAAGCATATCGAAACAGTTCCTGTGAACCCACCACCTGAAGTATTTGGGCTACATATGAATGCAGGTATAACTCGTGACTATGCTGCTTCGATGTCACTAACTGCAGCATTAGTGCTTGTTGAGGGAGGTGGTGGTGGAGGTGAGGGTGGAAATACTGAATTAATTTTAGTGCAAATGGCTGCCGAGATTCTTTCAAAGTTACCTGATCTTTACGACATAGAAATCTCTCAGAAGAAATATCCGGTAGACTACAACGAATCTATGAATACCGTGCTGATACAAGAAATGGAACGTTTTAATAAATTGCTTAAGGAAATTACTGTATCGTTGAAGGACTTGCAAAAAGCTGTAAAAGGTCTTATTGTAATGTCTCCAGCATTAGATTTACAATCCAATGCAATGTTATTAGGCAGAATACCCACTAACTGGGCAAAAGTCTCTTACCCTAGTTTAAAGCCACTGCCTAGCTATGTAGCCGACTTTTTAGAACGCCTTAATATGCTAAAGGATTGGTACGAAAATGGTAAACCGCCTACGTTTTGGCTTTCGGGTTTCTTTTTCACACAAGCTTTTCTTACTGGATCTGTCCAAAATTATGCTAGAGCTAAAAAAATACCGATAGATTTATTAATATTCGACTTTGAGGTTCGCCATGTGGATTATGAGACGACGCCTCCTCAGTGGGGCGTGTATGTACAAGGTCTGTTTATGGATGGAGGAAGATGGGACCGGAAAACGTTTGCAATAGCTGAACAACTTCCTAAAATACTGAACGATGTTTTACCGGTTGTGTGGTTGTATCCTAAGATAAAAACGGAATTTTTAGAGGGCACGAGGTACAGGTGTCCATTATATAAAACATTAGAAAGAAAAGGAGTCTTGGCTACTACCGGTCACTCGTCAAATTTTGTACTGGCATTTTTTTTACCATCTAATAAACCTGCAGCTCATTGGATCAAACGCAGTGTGGCATTGCTGCTTCAATTGGATAATTAAAAATTATTATATAGGTACTTCTATCAAGTGGCCATTGTGCTTTTTCCTTTCTATTTTTTGATTAGTTTATGCTGTTATTTTATATTAGATATTGTTAATTTTATTTAATTAATTTACGATTAATTATATTTCGTAACACTTAATTTTATTTCATAAATAACATAGTTTTCTAATTATTTTTATTTACTTTAATTGTAATTTCATAATAATTTTATACTTATTTCCAAACTAATTATACAATTTTATACTGTATATTTCACTTTCTACGATCATGGGAAAAGCGAGGAGTTATAATAATATTAATAATATAATTTCTTGATTCTAATATTTAGTTAAAAAAATCTCTGCTCAAGTAGGCACTTTCATAGTAATTTTGATCGATTTGTACCTACTTACTTTAATCAAACTGCGTATTTTACTTTATATTATTTAATAGGGTCCCTATAAAATATTTAATAAATGATTCCATAAGGTTGATTTTGTATTTTTTTTGATGTCCCATTTCATATATCTGATGACCAGAAGAAACATAGGATTTTTAAGAACATCTGTGCTTTCTAAAAGTTTTCATGGCTATTTTTAAGTCAGACTAAAATAAGGGGTGTTATAATTTTAATGTATAGTCACGAGCAATAATATGTAAACATTGTCAAGGCTCCTAAAATATGTAATCACCTTCGGCTTCAAAACGAAGGGCTCAACGTGAAGAGCATAAAATCATAACCACGAGTTCACATCATAAATATATATACACTCATTCCATATACACTCCACTAATAATAAGTATACAACTAAAATTTCATAACTCTGTATACAAACAAATTCTCTAAAATTGTGAGAAACGAATGCATGCTAGAGTTCCTTTCTGTAGGTCGGGCACCTTCGCGAACCATACGAATATCACCGATCTATTTTATCAGAAAAATTCTTTATTATTCTTTGTGGGGCTTATATATATGTATGAAAATGACAAAGTTTGTTTGTTTGTTTTCTTTAAAGTGCCGTATTATAATGCTAGTTTTAGTTAATCGATCTGAAACCAGTGCACGGGTTGTTTGGTTACAAAAAAGATGTTTATTTTTTTTAAATGTTTGTTACCTCATAACTCCGACATTTACAGACCGGAATAAACTTATTTTATTTAAAAGGATATATTTCCAGATTGGTATTTTTTTTTCAAAATTTTGTTCTGATGGGTAGGTTTATGAGGACTTCAGTGTTTTGGTGAATTAGACAGATCCCAGAACACCGTCACAGGGGTAGATCGGTGTCAAGGAGTTTTAGTGAGTATTCTCAGTGCTCTCGTGATCAGGTGCTAGGCGATCCTCACACGAGCCCATGCCTCGCCAGCGTGGGTAGTCCATAAGCGGAGCTCTCCTTGTAAAACAAAGGTTTATGAGGACTTGAGGGAACTCCTCAAACAATATAGGTACACATATGGCCATTTTTGTATTTATCAAGTACTAGCTGTTCCCCGCGGCTTCGACCGCGTAGTAGCCGTTATCGCGTAAAATCATAACCATCCTTTTGCGCAGTCGGTTAAAAAGTAGCCTATGTCCTTCCCAGGGCCTCAAACTATTCCTATTTCAAATTTCATCTCAATCACTCCACCCGTTTATGAGTGAAAGCGTAACAGACAGACAGACAGAGTTACTTTCGCATTTATAATATTAGTAGGGATTTACAACATCAAATTACTTAAAATTATTTTTGAGAGGCGGTGCCAGCAAAATATCAATATAAACTTATGCAATTTTGAGTATATGTATATTATTGTTTTCAGTTCAGTATTCTTTTTGTCTAAGGTTCTATCTAAATAGAACCTTAGACAAAAAGAATCTCCAACTTAGATATTTACGATTTAATATCTAAATATTAAATCGTAAATATCTAAGTTGGAGGTTTCATCAAAAGTGGATACATATTTATGCAGCACTGTTCAGATACATGTTATTGCCGGAGAAGTTAAATATAATTTAATGGAATATAAGATGAGTACATCATATGAATCAACGCGTGAATACATGTTATTGATGCAAACGTTCATACATAGTTTTGTTCCTTTCTTAATGGACATAATTTAATGAAGCAATGAGTGTATATATATTTATGGTGTGAACTCGTGGTTACAATTTTATGCTCTTCACGTTGAGCACTTCGTTTTGGAGCCGAAGGTGTTTACATATTTTAGGAGCCTTGACAATGTATACATATTATTGCTCGTGACTGTACCTATATCTGTATGTCTGTCTGTAGCATAGAAGCGACCCAACGCGGGTGGAACCATTTTAACGGTTTTTCCTTTAAAAGGGTTCTTAGCTAAACAATTTGAAGAGCATTTACTAAGTGATGAAAAGATTTTACTATAATAAAATTCCCTTCCGGACTCGTGCCTTTATTTGGTCACACCAGGTTATTAAAATTTACCGGGCCGATTATTTGGAAATGTGGTATTTGTACTATGATGGTAATGATAAGCTAGGTATTTCCACGATATGGTAACCAGGAACTGGCTCTAATGCATGAAGCAAATTTGGGCTTATTAAAAAGTCTCAGAATCTTTTAATTTTCAATTTTTTTTTATATCACTAGAGTGGCAGTCAAGCATAAGCGCCTGCGGCGCTGGAGGTCGTGGGTTCGATTCCCACCGGAGACAAATATTTGTGTGACCCATAAATGTTTGTCTCATGAGTCTGGGTGTTTCTATGTATAATATGTATGTATTTAAAAGTATATAAGTATTAATATCCGTAGTCTGATACCCATAATACAAGCAGGTTATTCCTAGCTTACTTTGGGATCAGATAGCGTTGTGTGAAATGTCCGTGAATATTTATTATTTATTTATTATTATTTATGTACGGCCCACCAGATGTACCGGTGGTCACCGCAGCCTATGGACGTTTGCAATAAAAAAATAAATTAATCAAGTTTAAGGTTTAAAATTTCAATAGTGGGTCACATTCTGCACCTGGGTCGGCAGCGTGTGTGTAGCGCCTGGTGTTGCAAATGATCATAGGCTAAGGTAACCATTTTACATCTGGTGGGCCATAAGCTATTCCGCCACCTAAATAGTATATAAATGAAACACTTTTTAACTTAACCATTGTGAATCCAAGCAAATAAAACTACAGTAGCGTTCCCTAGCTGTCTAGAGCCGGCCGCTCCGGGAAGTTGCCCGCAAGGACATCCCAGGGGACCCTGACAATGGAGGAGTCCCAGGATAGTTCAATCAATCAAATCAGCCTGTGGCAGTGCACACTTGAACCTAGGCCTCTCCCAATTTACGGTCCTGTGCCTTCCGCATCCAGTCCCAGCCTGCGACTTTTACCTGGGGGCCAAGTCTGCTATTTCAATCGCGTCAGAATAGAATAGAAATCGTGGCAAAACATAAGGTCGTCGGTATAATTTGTCAATTTTGGTAGTCGCGTATTTTACTAGAGCTCTATTGTAAGACCTATAGAAGTCTAGTGGTCGACCGATGTTCGCTCGCCGGTTCTATCGACCTATATGCGTAGTCGCGTATTATGTGACGGGCTAAGTGGCCGCTTGTTTTTTTGGTAGTCTCGCAGTGGGTTAAGGTGGGGTTAAGGTGTGGTTAAGGGGGGTTAAGATGGCGAGTTAAGGTGGGGTTAAGGTAGGTGGGGGTGGGTATTCAAAGTGACGAATTTCACATGGAACCATCAATAATTAATTCATACCTAAGTTTAGGCGCTATTACATAATTTTATGTCATGGATACCTTCAACCTTCAAGTAATGCATTATTAATTTTTAAAAAATTGCATTTCTAACAATTTAAAATAAATTAAAAACTACATGAAAAATCATTACCGGCACCTGTTCCATTGTTAGATTTTAACGATTTTATCATATTTTACTAAAACTGGCGCAAATATCGTAGGTTTGGCGACTGTGTAAGCTTTGTTTAAAATACAGTATTGGCATCACACGTTTTGAAAGTTTTGTCACGATAAAAAAGTCATCACCGTGACCATGACTAGAACTCTGTTTTCTGTGACAAAAATCCTTTGACCAAGATGTTGTATGGTGATTTACTGACGCTCCGCTTATCTGCCCACCAGCCAGAATTAGTTGTAGACAGACCAACGCAAGTTTTAGTGGAAAAAATTACGACTGACCCTGTAATTCCGGTGTTTCGTCCAGTTTTTGTTACATTACCAGTTCGCTTAAATCTTGGTAAGTATTTAAAATTGGAATTTCTTTTTGATACTAATTGATTAAAGTCTGGTTTAGTTTATTTCGTGAATCGGTAGATAGCATATATTACTTATGTAAGGCTGTATAATGGCCTGAACGTACATATTTCTCATTACCGTGCCCTTCATTCCCGTCGTTTACCGTAGCCTTTTTGCAGTCACGGTAATTTGTGACAAATGACGGTAATGATTTAGATGTGTTTTATTCCCACTGGGTACCCCCCTAATGGCCAGTGGGGAGCTTATATTGGACTCAAAGAGCCTAAAACCTCGCGCCGTCTAAGGTCTTTATGAAAGGAGTGCAAAGTGACTCAATGAAGCACTTCCCTCACACTACGGCTGGCCTTGTACTATCTCTGGCCTTGAGATGGCCCCCTCTAATACGGAAACCGTGGTTTCTCAGTTTTTAACCCGGAAAAAGGGGTGAAAATCGCGCCGCCGCGCCGCTTAGACTTATTTCTGCTAGAGTAACAGACGGCCTTACCTTCGACCCCTAGACCTGTGCTTATGGAGTAGGATTGTCGTTGAGTCGCCTACGCCACACATTGCACAATTTATGCTTCGGTAAACCGGAAAATCTCTCCGTGAGCCTGCTCCGCCGCCTCCTTCGTGAGCCTCAATAGTAAAAGGAGGTAACAGCTACCCACGCGCTCGCTCTCTTCACGGTGGCTGCGATCATGGTGCTGAGTGAAAAGACTGCCACCCCGATGGATGCCAGCCGCACTGTTTTTACTATGTTACAATGACGGCATCCACTGTTTGGCTGGTGTGCAGTAAAAGAAAGTCATGAACAACTTCTATGTGAAATCGAGATTACTTCCGCAAGATGTTCCATTGGGTTGGACTAAATCATGCCCTATTTAACCTTACTAGGACCTTGTTTCAATATTCGTGCACGTGCACTGTAGAGGAACTGAATTCGCCGCTTGACTGCATTTATGCGGGATCAGTGGCGGGCTTGGACACGTTCCTGCCGGGAAATCTTAAGAAATTGACATCTTTGTCGGCGGGAGAGAACTGCAGGCGCCTCTTGCGATGCTTAGCAAAACTGGTAAACTTTTTACTCCGTGATCAAATGAATTCGCTTTTTGTCCATAAATGTACGAAGCCTCACTTTTTGCTTTTACCGAAAACGGTAGCGACTTAAGCTTAATGGCGGTTGATAGTGTTTTTCGCAATTGAAGTGCCAAATTGGCTTACCCTTCTTGCTCAGAGTATATGACCTACGTCTAGAACTCTAGATTGTAAGGCTGCCACCCAAGCTACGCGAGCGTTTGCCATAGACCCGAGGAACGAAGACTCATTGAGAATCAAGATTTATTGAAGCTGGACATTCGCAACGTTTAATACCATGGGAGGGACATTCTGTTGAGTGACCTTTTGTTCATCAAACATATGATGTGAAGATGTGATTGCTAATTATACAATAATTTTATCCGTTCAAAAGTGGAAGCCAAGAGAGAGACCCACTCGGTTCATCTGTGTTTAGTCTGGACATTCATAGGTCGATCCGATATCTCAAATTCACTTTAACGTCAGGTAAGATTTAGAGGTCAAGTATTTCCCTGCTTTGAAGACCTGAATCTGCAACTGAAGCGAATTCTGACTTCAACCTATTAGGATCGCAAATATGTATCTCTGCAGTTCCTTATGGCCAGCATGGCCGAAACAGTTTCTTCTCATGAACCGCTTAAATGTCTTCATTCACACGTCAATCATCCTATTTCAAATGTACCTCGCTCTCCAAAAGGTATATTACCATCCCAACCTGGCTCTGCCCCGAGGAAGTTTCCGATGTAGTGCTCTTGGAATGCGTTGTGCACCTGATTTGGTTCTGCTGACTTTTCTCAGTATTGTTATAATTTTATGAAATTTTGATGGTGACGCAGTAAATATACATTGTGTTGGATGCTGTATCTGCTTGGTCGGTCCCCAGCGCGATGGCATCGATCACTAAGGTAATTTCAGCAGGCATGGAATGAAGAGAAAGTGAGGCGACACAACAAAAGTAGCTATTAGAGGCCGATGAGGGGACATGATAAGGCCAAGCCACTGGTAGTTGGACCCTGCTCGATGGCGACACTCTACGTGGGACCGTGACTTTGCACCTGGGCAGTTGTGTGAACCTCATATATAGACCTGCAATTATATGGTGAAATCGACCGCGACAATACCCTCTGAACAATATCATCCGCAAGGCCCTTTTGTTGGCAAACGTGCCTGCGTGCTAGAACCTCCGGGTCTGAGCTGATCGGACGGTAAGGCCAAACGAACTGATTTTGATCCCGTGGCGAAATGCTGGCACGGTCGCCTCCAGCCACTTTGTCCACTCTCTTTCAGCCGCAGCTTGAAGAAGTTGCGCCAGAAAAAAATAAGAGTAGCCGTATATCTTCGTGCTGGTCACGGTAGAGACTCTAGGGAATCTGGGACTCTTTGGCTAAGCCTTTTATGAAGGACTTAGGACAAGGACTTACAGACACGACTGGTGACTCTTTCTGATGCCAAAGCCGGCCGTTGCCATCCAATATGGAAATTCAGCGGCTTTGATGGGTATTTAGGAGCCGGGAGTCAGAGGCGGGATTTTTGATTAGTTTATAAGTTTTATGTAAATTAAAGAAATACATTTTAATTTTTTTTATGTTTTTTTTACAATAAATTATGGTATTCTATTATTTTTATTTTATTTACATCACTTTGTATCATTACCGTGTCTGTATATTTCATTCCTTTATACTGAAAAAATCATTACCAAATACAGGGTTCATTACCGTAACTTGACGAATATTTCAAAAGGCAATAACTCATTACGGTCTTTGATATTTAGACGTCCCTTTCATTAGTCTATACCTTGAAGTGATCACAAATATCATAACACAGTCATTTATGGGTGAATATTCAGTTAAAACTGAATATTCACCCATAAATGAAACACTTTTTAACTTAACCATTGTGAATCCAAGCAAATAAAACTACAGTAGCGTTCCCTAGCTGTCTAGAGCCGGCCGCTCCGGGAAGTTGCCCGCAAGGACATCCCAGGGGACCCTGACAATGGAGGAGTCCCAGGATAGTTCAATCAATCAAATCAGCCTGTGGCAGTGCACACTTGGACCTAGGCCTCTCCCAATTTACGGTCCTGCGCCTTCCGCATCCAGTCCCAGCCTGCGACTTTTACCTGGGGGCCAAGTCTGCTATTTCAATCGCGTCAGAATAGAATAAAAATCGTGGCAAAACATAAGGTCGTCGGTATAATTTGTCAATTTTGGTAGTCGCGTATTTTACTAGAGCTCTATTGTAAGACCTATAGAAGTCTAGTGGTCGACCGATGTTCGCTCGCCGGTTCTATCGACCTATATGCGTAGTCGCGTATTATGTGACGGGCTAAGTGGCCGCTTGTTTTTTTGGTAGTCTCGTAGTGGGTTAAGGTGTGGTTAAGGGGGGTTAAGATGGCGAGTTAAGGTGGGGTTAAGGTAGGTGGGTTAAGGGGGGGTTAAGGTGGAGTTACCACCACCGTAACCCCCACATTAAACCGCCCACCTTAATCCTACCATAACCACCACCCCCCTTAATGTCCCCTTGACCCTACCATAACCCCCCCTCCACCTTAACCACAACCTTAACCCTCACCTTACCTCACCTTCACTCACCTTGCCTCTACCTAAAAAAAGGTATTGTGATTCTACTCTAGTTCTATTCTAGTGATGTTATAAATTTTTTACGCGACAACCAAGTTTAGGACTAATCGCTATATTATCGTAATAGAATCGCACTAGAACGGCTTTTTGATGTAAAATAGCAGACTTGGCCCCCAGATCGTCGGTCCATCTGGCGGGTGACGTCCTACCCCACGTTTGCCGAGTCGCAGTCTCCACTCTAGAACCCGTTTGCTCCATCGGCCGTCGGTTCCTCTGCAGATGTGGTCGACCCACTGCCACTTCAATGTGGCAGTGGAGTTCTCTCACTCATTTTGAAGTCTATTCCTCGGAGATACCCCAAGCATAGCCCTTTCCATAGCTCACAATCAGATACCTCGTTTAAATGGAATTAAACCTAAAACAAAGTAAACTAGCTCTCCTAGCACCGCCTGTGTACCTCAAGGATTTGACACGCTCGGTGCAGTCTGCGGTTAAATTCAACGCAGCCCCGCATTATGTATGAACAATATTGCCAGTCTCTCTAAATATATTTTGTATAGATACAGCGGAAGCGGGCACGTGGAAGGACGTTTACGAGCAGTAAGAGGGACAGGGCGCGGCGGTGCGTGCAGACAGGCGACACGTCGGACACTGGTGATGACCCGCAGAACGCATCCTGTGTGGCGAATCCTTCAATGGCCACATAGGGCAACGCGACTAGTATGGCCAATATGATTATGAAGAAGGAGGCATGAGTTGCATCTCAGTTCATTACAAACTTTACTCTGTTTTTTTCCTCTTATCTTGACACTTGACACTGCCAAATTGGCAGACATATTCAAGTGCAGGATTTTCTAATAGCAACGTATTTAATTCTATTAAATCTATCTATAATTTGTTTTTAAAGAAGAGTGTTCAAAATGGAGGAAAGCGAGTTGCGATTATTGTTGCAAACCAAAAATGGCTGTCGCATACCAATCATGAAGCCTATTCCGGATATTCATCAAATGGACAACCTGACTTTCACCCCAAGCGCACCATACAATCGAATAAAGGTAATAAATACTTTAAATATCTCATTTATACGAGTAAGGTCCCGGGTGAATTCATCTAGTCTCTTCAGGAGTCCGGGTTCCTATTTCTCTCTTCATTTCCCACGGTCTTAATTTTCCATGTAGTGTGAGGTGATACCAACAAAATACATTTCTACATGCTGTGACCTGCTGATGATGGTGGGATAATCAGACTTATTCTCCACGTATAAGTACTAGCAGTCTACGCCAATCATGTCCTTACTGGAGACTGCGAGCTACTTTAGTTTGATTGCAATATGAAGGTTACAGAGGCTGCGGGTGTTCCTTACATGGGTCCTCTCGTGACTCCACATCCACTTCAGTATCATCTAATAATGTAATTTTTTTTTTCGATGAAGCGTCATAAGTATTTCAAAGCTGTATTTGTAATTCAATAATTCAATGTAATTCTTATGTCGTTATTGCGACAGAATTTCAAAGCCGTAAAGAAGTAAGCACATGCATAATGATATTTGATAGACTTCGACTTCTCTAGTCCCTGAATTATTTGCATTTCCAATCTTTTTATCAGAGAAACCTATCAGTGTCATTAGTTAATATCGACCTGGACTATTGGTTCCCTTGCGATGTTCTCCTGGGGAATCACGAATATGTGTACCTACATACCCCCTTTTTTCTATTTTTAATTATTAATTTAAACAAGGTCTTTTTGGGCCATAAATAAAAACATAGGTGATATTGTGAAAAGGATCACCCTTTGATTTCCAGACTTGGTACTTTGGTTCGTAATGAAAACTTGCTGCTAAAATTGAGGTAACATAGTAGGTAAATCCTTTAATTTTTTATGATTTTACAGGACAGGCAAGTAAAATTTCGAAAAATACTCGCAGAAAGGGCAACACGGAGAAAAGTAGAAATAACACGAACGCCTTTAGAACGACGCGAACGTGATAACATAGAGGTGCCACAGTCGAAATGTATCCAAACGCTCCGTGACTGTGCCAATAACATTCGACCACCACCGATGTCGAAACAATGGGAACGAAAAATTTGCGACTTAGTTCCTGTTCATCTGCGCATGGCGTTCCCAAATGTCCTGAAGGATTTAATTGATGAAAGTAAAGAGGAATGGAACAAGAACTTGCATAAACTGGCTGTCAAGACTATTATTAGGGATGAACCAGGTGTAAGCAGAGTTAGATACCAAGAGCCATATTTCAAATTTCATGGTGTCACTAAAAATCATGGAAAATTGAAACAGTTTCGCAATAAATTGAAACAAGGGAGCCTTTCGTTACATCCTTTTATAAGACTCGTTCTTGAATCATCACAAAAAATGTTTCCGCCACATATAGTTGATTTTGTAAGGCTTCGAGCTTTAGGTCCTTTAACTTTGAAGGAATTCAAATCCAAAGCTTTAGATGATATAAAGCGTGCCGATTACTTAGTATCTAGTACATGGTACGGGGTTCTAACAAAATGGTTAAAAAATCCGAGATGTTTGAAGGGTTTGCCTCCCAAAAGGATTCCAAAATTCATAATTTGTTCTTGCAGAATAATATCGATGCAAATTCAAGATCTGATGCGTCGATCTATATATTACATGGTAGAAGCACTAAAAGATTCAGAATCTGTACCTATTTTGAATCTTGATCTGGATTTCCAGGACGGAGACTTTATGTATGACGCGACGTTGGAGACTGTTTATGAAACCTTTCATGGCATCGCAGATTCAATAGCACATATTGCACAGAGACTAATGCCTATAGAGCAATATTTAAAAATACCTTACAATTATGATGCACTTCCTGTACGTTATAACGCTTGGTTAAATAAAAACGGCCATGAAAAATTACAAAATCAATTGTACTTAGTGTATGAACCACTACGTAATTACGTAGATAACTTACGACAACAATACAGCATGTTGTATGGAGACACTGCTAAAGAAGATCTATATAACTTTATAAAAGAAACTGAGGAATTTGAAACATCACAAGAAAAAATTGAGTTTTTTCAAGAAATCGATTCCGAAATAACAGGTACATTAGAAAATGCGTATTTTAATTGTTCTGTAGTATGCCAGCTGCGCATGATAGATGGTCTAAAAAGTAGAGCTTCTGAATTTATTAATGACATCATAGCAGGCATTGTAACAATACACATGGAGGAAAACGACTGCATCTGTGAAGAGTTTGAAGATATTGCCGCAAAAGCTCTGAAGGATCCAGAAAATGCGGAAGAATTAATACAGCAAGGTGTTTACATTTTGCACGCAAAAACAGTTCTAGTTGAGGGTTTGAAAGAAAGAATATTAAGGCAACTTAATATTATAGCTAACCTTCTCCAAATGACTTCACTATCGCCGGAACATATAGCATCAAATACAAAAACTGTTAACTGGCTTAAAGCTATTAAACCTATATTTGACAGGAATGCCACAGCATATGAAACTTTTAAAGGCGAAATGGAAGACCACTTGCGAGCTCAAATTGAACGTCTTAACAGAGAAGTTACGGGAATGATACCATATTTAGAAATGTTAGATTCCATGGATGACATCAACCATACTCTCGAATATTTAGAATACATAAGAAAACATGTTCATCGATTAATCGAATGTGATAAACTCGTGGCTTGGATTAATAAAGAAGAAAAGACTTTTAAATTTCCTGTTACTTCATATCCGGAACTAGAGGAACTGAAAGACTATGTTTTACCATTTCACAACCTGGTTTACCTACTGCATACATGGAAAAGAAGTTATTACACATGGATGGACGGACCGTTTGAATATATGGATCATAATCAGATTGAGCAAGACCACGATTATTATTACAAAGAATTTTTGAAAATATTAAAAAACTATAGAAATAAAATAAAACAGCAAATTGCTGAGAATAACGAAAGAAGATTCCAGGGATTAGTAGACGATGCCGACGTAAACAATCATCCAGCACCAATGAAATTGTGTGCTCAGGCTGTACAAGAATTAAAGGAATGGAGACCTAATGTGCAAATGGCTCACATTATGTGTAATCCGGCATTAGTACAACGGCATTGGGATGAAATGTCTCTCATTGCTGGTTTTGATTTAACTCCTACAGCTGGGACCACGTTAAGGAAGATTATAAATTTTAACCTTTGGGGCGAAATCGATCAATATGAAATAGTTAGTATAGCTGCTACAAAAGAACTTGCGTTAATAACAGGTCTTAATAAAATGATAGCCGAATGGACTGATATATGTTTCAAAACAAGTCCATACAAAGATACGGGTATACACATACTTTCGGGATTAGATGATATTCAAAGTGTCTTGGACGACCACATAGTTAAAACGATAGGTATGAGAGGATCTGCTTTTGTTAAACCTTTCGAAACACAAGTAAGAGCTTGGTATGAGAAAATACATAGAACAAATGCTACAATTGATGAGTGGGGTAAAGTACAAAGTCAGTGGTTATATCTATTACCTATATTTTCTTCCAAAGACATAGTTGCACAAATGCCAGAAGAAGGTGTTATGTTTGTAGAAGTTAACAACATATATCGTAGGTATATGGGATGTGTGGACAAAGATCCTCATGCACTCGAGCTTGCTGGTGCGGTTGGAGTATTAGAACAATTCAAAATTGCATCAGGATTTTTGGAGAAAATAAACGAAGGTGTAAACAACTATTTAGAAAAGAAAAGGCTGTATTTTCCACGATTCTTTTTCTTGTCTAATGATGAAATGTTAGAAATTTTGTCGGAAACAAAAAATCCACTTAAAGTGCAACCACATTTAAAAAAATGTTTTGAGGGTATTAACAGACTAGTGTTTGATGAAGAGTTCAACATATCAGCAATGATATCTATGGAAGGGGAGCAAATTGAGTTTCTAGAAATAATTAATGTCCAAGGCGCAAGGGGCTCTGTTGAAAAGTGGTTAGTACAAGTCGAAGAACAAATGTTAAAAGCTGTCAAATCTGAAACTGAATTATCATATTACGATTATCAGAACGTAAGTCGACCGCAGTGGATACTTTCTTGGGAAGGGATGGTTGTTCTTGCAATTTCCCAAATATACTGGGGCGTTGATGTCCACGATGCTCTAAATACTCATAAATTAAGTGAATTAAAAGCTTTCAGTAACACTTTGAATAAACAACTCAATGAAACCGTAGCTATTATTCGTCGTACAGATATTAGTAAGTTAAGCAGTATAACGGTAAAAGCACTCATTGTAATTGATGTGCACGCAAAAGACGTAATCGCTGATTTAGTAACGAAAGAAGTGACTGAGGTTACAGACTTTCAATGGTTAGCGCAACTTCGTTACTACTGGGAAGATGAGAAGGTAGATGTTAAAATTATAAATGCGGTTGTACCCTACGCTTATGAATATCTTGGAAATTCGGATCGTTTAGTAATAACACCACTAACAGACCGATGCTATCGCACCCTGATCGGTGCATATTATCTTCATTTAAATGGTGCTCCGGAAGGTCCTGCAGGAACTGGGAAAACGGAAACAACAAAAGATTTAGCTAAAGCACTTGCCGTTCAGTGTGTTGTATTCAACTGTTCTGATGGATTGGACTACAAAGCAATGGGTAAGTTTTTTAAAGGACTAGCTTCGTGTGGCGCTTGGGTATGTTTTGACGAATTTAATAGGATAGATGTTGAAGTTCTATCTGTAATAGCTCAGCAAATTTTGTGTATCGTTCAAGCTGTACGACAAAAACTGGAAACATTTTCATTTGAAGGTACTATATTAACTTTGAATCCAGCTTGCTATGTTTGCATTACCATGAATCCAGGTTATGCAGGGCGTTCTGAGCTTCCTGATAATTTGAAAGTTCTCTTCAGGACTGTTGCTATGATGGTACCAGATTATGCAATGATTGGTGAAATTTCGTTATACTCCTTTGGTTTTGTTGACGCACGAAATTTATCTGTTAAAATTGTTACTACTTATCGCTTGTGTTCTGAACAGTTATCGTCACAAAATCATTACGACTATGGAATGCGTGCTGTGAAGACGGTTTTATCAGCTGCCGGTAACTTAAAACGAGATTTCCCAAATGAAAGCGAGAGTATCTTATTGCTTAGATCTATCACTGATGTAAATTTACCAAAGTTTTTATCCTTTGATGTACCATTATTTGAAGGTATAATATCAGATTTATTTCCTGGAATTAGTTTACCAAAACCAGACTACGAGAATTTCTTAAATGCATGTGTCGACAGTTGTGAGAAAGATAATTTACAACCAATGGAATGTTTTCTGATAAAAATAACACAAACTTATGAAATGATGATTGTAAGACATGGATTTATGTTAGTCGGTGATCCTTTTTCTGGCAAGTCCATGACTCTAAAGACATTATCTCAGGCTTTAACTTTAATGTACGAAAGAAAGCAACCAAATGGATCCGAATGCAAATATAAAGTATTAAATCCTAAAGCAGTAACTATGGGTCAGTTGTATGGAGCATTTGACCCTGTATCTTACGAATGGACTGACGGAATCGTAGCTACAATGTTTAGAGATTTCGCATCAGAAGATACACCCGTTAGAAAATGGATTGTCTTTGATGGTCCAGTCGATGCTGTGTGGATTGAAAACATGAACACAGTGTTAGATGACAATAAAAAATTATGTTTGACGTCTGGAGAAGTTATTTCAATGTCAAATGTAATGTCTATGATATTCGAAGTAATGGATTTAACTCAAGCATCTCCTGCCACTGTGTCTAGATGTGGAATGATTTACATGGAATCTGCTACACTTGGTTACATGCCGTTCTATAAATCCTGGCTAAATACTCTAAATCCCATTTGGTTAGAAGATAATGAAGAATACATATTTGAAATGTGTGAGTGGCTTTTCGAACCATTAATGTATTTTGTCCGAAAGCATTGTATACAACTTGTGACAGCCGGGGAAGTAAATTTAGTTATCAGCACGCTTCGACTGGTAGTAATGTTAATGGATGATGCGATTGAAGGCGAAGAAGATACAAGGCATACGAGGACATGGTTTTTAGCGTCATTTATGACTGCATTGGTCTGGGGAGTCGCCGGTATATTGAACTCCCATTCTCGTGAGCAGTTTGATATTTTACTAAAAGATTATTTTAGAGGTGACTTCGGTATACCAGATGCAATTGAACGAATTGATGTATCTATTCCTAGTGAAGGTATGGTAATAGACCATTATTATATGTACAAAGGAAAAGGTTGTTGGAAACCTTGGGCCGATGCCGTCAAAGCCACTGTGGTAAAAGAACAAATTAACCTGCTTCAGACTGTAATCCCAACTATGGAAACAGAAAAGTACATAGCACTTCTAAAAATTCACACTAAATTTAGCCAGCCTTTGCTGCTTATTGGACCAACAGGTACTGGCAAAAGTTTTTACGTTCAAAACTTTATGATGAATGCCATTAGCATTGAGCAGTATACCCCAGGATTCATAACATTTACAACGACAACATCGTGTAATCAGACTCAAGATTTGGTTCTTTCTAAGCTAGTCAAACGCAGGAAAGGTATTTATGGCCCTACTAAAGGCAAACAGGCTATAATATTCATCGATGATATGAATATGCCTGCCAAGGAAGTTTACGGGGCTCAACCAGCAATAGAATTGTTGAGATTATATTTCGATCAGAAGCATTGGTATGATTTGAAGACCACCGACAAGTTGTACATATTGGACACATTCTTTTATGGAGCCATAGGTCCAGTTGGTGGCAGCCGACAACTTATATATCCAAGAATGTTAAGGCACTACAATATTTACTCCATTAATGAATTTTCAAAAGAGAGTATGACTAAGATATTTACCTCATTATTACAATTAGGATGGAGAAGAAATGGTTTTGGTCAAGATGCTTATGCGTATACAATAAGTATTATAGCTGCAACAATGGACATATATGATCAAGCATCTGCTGGATTAAGGCCGACGCCAGCGAAATCTCATTACATATTTAATTTGAGGGATTTTTCAAGAGTAATTCAAGGTTGCGCACTGCTAAGAAAAGAATCTGCAGAAAGTAAAAAGACCTTCACTAGAGTTTGGGTTCACGAAATTATGCGAGTGTTTTATGACAGACTCGTCGATGAAGATGACCGAACGTGGTTTTACAATGTTTTAAGGAAGTCCACGAGAGATTTCATGAAAGACACCTTTGAAAATGCATTAGATACCTACCAAAACGAAAAAGAAGAAGTTTCTCAGGAATCTATAAAGAGTATGATGTTTGGCTGCTATTTAGACACTGACAGTGCTGAAGGTGAAAGACGCTACGAAGAGATGCCTTCGCGGGAAGTAGTTTTAAATGTAGCAGTTGCTATGTTAGCTGAATATAATACGATGCATAAATCAAAAATGAACATAGTATTGTTTGACTACGCTTTAGAACATTTGTCAAAAATTTGTAGACTTCTCTCTATGCCTTCAGGAAATGCTTTATTGGTTGGTGTAGGAGGCTCAGGTCGTCAATCACTTACTCGGTTAGCTGCCACAATGCTAGGTCAAAATGTTATTCAACCAGAAATTACAAAAAGTTACAGTAATAAAGATTGGCAAGAGGATTTAAAACGCGTACTTCGGGAGTCTGGTGGTCTCAACAAAGATTCTACTTTCTTATTTACAGAAAATCAAATAAAAGAAGAGTTATTTATCCAAAATTTAGACAGTCTTCTTAATTCTGGCGAAGTCCCTAATCTATACGGATTAGATGAACAACAAGAAATTCTTGAACTAGTTCGGTTAGCGGCACAGGGCGGTAACAGGAACTTAGATATAAGTCCATTACAAATTCTATCTTTTTTCGTAGGACGCTGTAAAGCAAAATTGCATGTTGTATTATGCTTTAGCCCAATAGGTAGCGCTTTCCGAACTAGGCTAAGACTGTACCCATCTTTAGTGAACTGTTGCACTATTGATTGGTACGACAGTTGGCCTGAAGACGCCTTGGAAATGGTAGCTCATCATTATATGTATAAAGTAAATGTACCTGACAAAGTAAAGGCTGCTGCCGTCATAGTTTGTAAACAATTTCATGTCGATGCGCGAATTGTATCAGCGGATTTCTACAACAATTTTGGACGAAAGACTTACATTACATCTGCCTCTTACTTAGACTTGATTCGTTCTTTTACATCTTTGACAAACAAAAAGCAACGAGAATTAAGAGCAGCAAAACTTCGATATACTAATGGTTTAGATAAGCTTGGTCAAGCAGCTGAGGCTGTAACCATAATGCAGAGAGATTTAAATGCTTTGAAGCCCCAGCTCATGGTAATGGCTGCAAAATCAGTTAAAATGATGGAGGAAATAGCAACAGAAACTGCCATTGCTGACAAAGCGGCTGCTCAAGTTAGAGAGGATCAAAAAATTGCAAATGTCCAGGCAGCCGCGGCTCAAGAGCTCAAAAAAGATTGCGAAGCTGATTTAGCTCTTGCAATGCCGATTCTTGAAGATGCAATTGCTGCTTTGAATACTCTGAAGCCCGGTGATATAACAATAGTAAAATCTATGAAAAATCCTCCATACACTGTAAAACTAGTTATGGCGGCCGTATGTGTAATTAAAGGTATTCCACCTGATAAAATTCCTGATCCTGATAATCCTGGCAAAAAAATGTTTGATTTCTGGGGGCCCAGTAAGAGAATCCTAGGTGATATGAGCTTTTTAGAGTCATTGAAAAACTTTGATAAGGACAACATACCTATTCCAGTAATGCAAAAAATAAGAAAAGAATATCTTTCTAACAAAGATTTTAAGCCTCATATTGTTGCAAAAGCCTCTACAGCTGCTGAAGGCCTATGTAAGTGGATAATTGCTATGGATATGTATGATGCGGTAGCAAAAGTAGTAGCTCCAAAAAAGGCCAAACTAGGAGCGGCGGAGAGAGAATTCGCACAAACAATGGCTATCTTAGAAGAAAAAAAGGCAACTGTTGCACGCCTAGAAGCCAAACTAGCTGAGCTTAATGAAGCTTTAGAAGAGGCTAATTTAAAAAAGAAGGCTCTAGAAGATGAAGTGCAATTATGTATTGACAAGTTATTTCGCGCTGAAAAGCTAATAGGTGGTTTAGGTGGAGAAAAAATACGTTGGACCCAGGCTGCTGCAAATTTGCAGACACTGTTTGATAATCTAGCCGGGGATATTCTTGTGTCTTGTGGAATTATTGCATACTTAGCTCCTTACACGTTGCCAATCCGCATGAAAATGATTGACGCATGGCGACACCAGGTTATCAAATTGGACATGCCTCATTCCGAACAATTTGTTTTTAAAGATATACTTGGAACAGATATAAAAATTCAAAATTGGTGTATTGCTGGACTACCGAGAGACTCATTTTCGGTAGATAATGGAGTTATACAGGATAATTCAATGCGCTGGTCTTTACTAATCGACCCCCAAGGACAAGCAAATAAATGGATAAAAACTATGGAAAAATCCAACGATTTGCAAGTGGTAAAATTTACGGATGGCAATTATATGCGAGTCATCGAGACGTGTTTAGAATATGGAAAACCTGCTTTAATAGATTGTGTTCTAGAAGATGTAGAAGCACCGCTTGATCCTATATTATTAAAAAACACGTACATGCAAGGCGGTAAAGAATTCATTGCGATAGGTGATAATGTTATAGAATATCATCCGAATTTTAGACTTTACATGACCACTAAATTACGCAATCCCCACTACTTACCAGAAGTGTTTAATAAAGTTACACTTATTAACTTTGCACTTACTAAAGATGGATTAGAAGACCAGTTATTAGGTATAGTGGTAGCAAAAGAAAGGCCAGACTTACAAGAAAAACGAGAACAATTAATAGTGCAAGGTGCTGCTAATAGAGCAGCTCTGAAACAAGTTGAAGATGATATTTTACGCACTTTACAAGAAACCAAAGGTGATATTCTTGAAGATGAGAGTGCAATAGAGGTGTTAGACTCATCAAAATTATTAGCCATTGATATTATGAAGAAACAAGAAGCAAGTTTGGAGACAGAAGTCGTGATCGAGAAATTTCGCCTTGGATATCGACCTATTGCTTCGCATTCTGCTGTATTATATTATTGTGTTACTGAATTACCAAACGTTGATCCCATGTACCAATATTCTCTGGCATGGTTTATAAACCTTTATATATTATCAATTGAAAATGCAAACAAATCAAAAGATTTAGAAAAGAGGTTGAAATTTTTAAAGGATACTTTTACTTACAATTTATACAGTAATGTTTGCAGATCACTGTTTGATAAAGATAAACTAATGTTTTCTTTCATAATGTGTTCAAAGATGATGATATCTACAGAGGAGATGGATGTAGACGAACACTTATTTCTAATAACTGGTGGCATTGCCATCGAGAACCCTATTAAAAAGCCAGTTGAATGGTTGCCTGACAAAAGCTGGGATGAGATTTGTCGTATTAATGATTTACCAACATATCATGGCTTCAAAAAAGATTTTGAGAAAAATATTTCGAAATGGAAGGCAGTATATGACGACCTAGAACCACAAGCTAAACCACTGCCGGGAGTTTGGAATGAAAAGTTATCACAATTCCAAAAATTGTTAATAGTTCGAATTTTGAGACCAGATAAATTGACTATAGCTATATCGGAATTTGTCGAACGAGAAATGGGGCAAAAATACATTACGCCCCCGCCGTTTGAAATTGGAAAATCATTTGGCGATTCGAACTGTCTCGCACCTCTAATATTCATATTATCACCGGGCTCCGACCCAATGGGCGCTTTGATTAAGTATTGTGAACGAATGGGCTACGCGTATAGGTTTAATTCTATATCTTTAGGCCAGGGGCAAGGTCCTATTGCGCGGGCAATGATAGAACTAGCCCAACTTGAAGGGGGCTGGGTATGCTTGCAGAACTGTCATTTAGCTGTTTCATGGCTTCCAGTTCTTGAGAAAATTGTAGAAGGCTTTGACTTAACTAATACAGATTTGAGTTTTAGATTATGGCTCACAAGTTATCCATCTGATAAATTTCCTCAGTCTGTTCTACAGGTTGGTGTTAAAATGACCAATGAACCACCTACAGGACTCCAACATAATTTAAACCGCTCATATAATTCAGAGCCACTAAAGGAAGTAGAATTTTTTGAAGGATGTCCTGGGAAGGACCGAGCGTTTAGTAAACTCCTATATGGAATTAGTTTCTTTCATGCAGTAGTGCAAGAAAGAAAAAAGTTCGGCCCTTTGGGCTGGAATATTCAATATGGATTTAATGACTCCGATTTCCAAATATCAGTAATGCAGTTACAAATGTTCTTGAATCAGTATGAAGAAATACAGTACGTAGCCATTAAATATTTAAGTGGAGAATGCAATTACGGTGGGAGAGTAACTGATGACTGGGATCGTCGTTTAATAGTTACAATATTGGATAATTATGTTAATGCAGGAGTAGTTGATAATCCCAATTACACATTTTGTGATGTTGGTCCTCAATATGGCCTTCCTCGGCGGTGTGAATACCAAGATTACCTTAAGCATATCGAAACAGTTCCTGTGAACCCACCACCTGAAGTATTTGGGCTACATATGAATGCTGGTATAACACGTGACTATGCTGCTTCGATGTCACTAACTGCAGCATTAGTGCTTGTTGAGGGTGGTGGTGGCGGAGGTGAGGGTGGAAATACTGAAGTAATTTTAGTGCAAATGGCTGCAGAGATTCTTTCAAAGTTACCTGATCTTTACGACATTGAAATCTCTCAGAAGAAATATCCAGTAGACTACAACGAATCTATGAATACCGTGCTGATACAAGAAATGGAACGTTTTAATAAATTACTCAAGGAGATTACTGTATCATTGAAGGACTTGCAAAAAGCTGTAAAAGGTCTTATTGTAATGTCGCCAGCATTAGATTTACAATCCAATGCAATGTTGTTAGGCAGAATACCCAGCAACTGGGCCAAAGTATCTTACCCTAGTTTAAAACCACTACCTAGCTATGTAGCCGACTTCCTGGAACGTCTGAATATGTTGAGGGATTGGTATGAAAATGGTAAACCTCCTACGTTTTGGCTTTCGGGTTTCTTTTTCACACAAGCTTTTCTTACTGGATCTGTTCAAAATTTTGCAAGGGCTAAGAAAATTCCGATTGATTTATTAGTGTTCGATTTCGAAGTTCGTCATGTGGATTACGAAAAGAATTCACCAGAGTGGGGAGTGTATGTACAAGGTCTGTTTATGGACGGTGGACGCTGGGATCGAAAAGATTATGCAATTGCTGAACAGCTACCAAAAATATTAAACGATGAGTTGCCAGTTGTGTGGTTGTATCCTAAGGTAAAAGCAGAATTCTCTGAAGGCACTAGATATAAGTGCCCGCTTTATAAAACTTTAGAGAGAAAAGGAGTATTAGCTACTACTGGACATTCATCAAATTTTGTACTGGCTTTTTATTTACCTTCAAAGAAGCCGGCTGCTCATTGGATTAAACGTAGTGTAGCGTTACTGCTCCAATTGGATAACTAAATATTTGTTCCTGCCAATCCTCTAATTTGGACGTACCTAAATATTATTATGATCTGTGGACAAGCTCCTAGAAATTGTAATTTGAACGACTAGATGCCGTTATAGGTTGGATTCGGCATTGTATCGGGTACAAATTACAATGTCAAACCTGTGGATGTGTCCACTTACCTATATTAACGAAATAACAAGGATACTAGTTAAATCAAGACGAATCAGTGTACAATGGACAGTGTTCCTTATGGATGTTAGAAAACGTGAATGCTTAGTTTTTAATTTATTCTTATATTAAACCTATACTTAAGATTTTTTTTAAATTAGGGTGTATTTCAATCTAGGCACAGGGCGGAAACTCCAGCTTGCATGTGTGCGAGTGACCAATAATGCTAAGCAAATGTTCCGTCAACACGTCCGCGTCCGTCAACTATAATGACAGCTGAGGCGCGGTAGGGAGTTGCCGATCTGTATGTAATACTATTATCTTTGATGTATTGATTGTATGTAATACTATTATATTATTATCTTTGATCTAGGTAAATAGATAGATTGACTGATTACGAATAGGACGCCTTTATAGCTTATGCTAATTAATTCAGACAACCTTTAGACACGTGTCATACTCTACCAATTAGGTATTTCAATTTTGTCTTTGATTTCTACAGATACCTACTGCTCATTAATAGGTTAATCTTGAATCACTTTCCGGTAACAATGGAAGGTGTGTGTGAAAGTTCAGTAAGATTTACAGTATGCATATCCCATTAAACTGATTCAAGATCTATTGAATTTATCCTAGGTAGGTACTTACCTAGCTATCGCAAATCGTAATACTTACAAAGTGCCATGCACTACGTGAATCAGTGACATAATTCACCATAATTATACTGAAATATGCAAGGTATGAAGATTATGGAGACTGGAGACATACCAAACCTAACTCTCCTACCCATAGGTACAGAATTGATTATCGTAGTTTACTTAGTTATATTATACACGCGAAAATCTCCATTGCTCTTTTGACAGGATTTCAGTCACCGGCATTTTTTATCTGCGCGTGGAAGTCCTACATGGATGTTATGCGGGACTCCTACCGACTATAACCCCACGATGCCTTACAACTGTCTAAGGCCAGGAGTTCCGTTCCGGGTAAGCACTCGTATGGATGTCCCAGGGCTCTTGGCAGACTTTGGCGACCACTTCGGCCTCGCTTAGGGGGTTCAGGTACCTACTATCCCGCGTCTGGGTAGTTCGGGTGTTATGCCGCTACTTCCAGTATCGGCATAGAACCAGAACCAAATAAAGTTAGATTAGAATCTGCTTAAGGGCTCATTGTGCGGTTTTTCAATATTGGGCAATTCTAAGGCCGTATCGTTCGCGAAAAGCAACAAATTGAATTTAAGACTATGTACTTAGTTCCCGTGTTGTTTGTGATAATATGGGACCTTTAGGTAATCGTCACGACTTCCACGTGGAAACTGATGTGGAATTTGTCTAACCATTCTGGGATAGGTATATTTTTAGATAGTTTTAGTATAGAGTTACTCATAATTATCATTGTTTTTATTTAATTATATTTAATTTGTTATTAAGTCTTTTGAATTTGAATATCTTAGCTAATATTTTTACCTGTTAAATTTGGATATCGAATAAATAATTATTAATGAGAAAGCATTTATTATTTTCTTGTATATTTGTCTAACTACCTATATTAGCTATCTCCCTAATAGGTATAATGGTGGTAAGTGGCTCTTCCTTAAAATTGGAGTCAAGAATTCATTTTCATCAGTCGTCACTCCGAAAATGTATTAAAATTGAAATTAACTCTTCGGACAAAGTGTCCAAACCTTCGGGGTCCATAACATCATTTAGCCAGATCTATTTATCAAATTAATTCTTAATTAATACGTATAAAACATCCAAACTCTGAAACCATTCTTGTGGATCCCACAAATATTTGCTTCGGAAACGAATTCGGAAACGAATCGTACATAATTGTTATTGGGTCAATATTTTATCGTAATTGTTTGTTCGAAGCAATGTACCATGGGTTGGGAGGGGCAATTCTTGATCTAGGGAGATCAAAATCTTTTTTTTAGTCCGTTAATCCACCCATGAAAATCCACCCCTTGGGTGGATTTCCGGAATTATATATTATTAATCACAATAGTCCGATAATCCACCCACGAAAATCCACCCAATGGGTGGATTTCCGGAATTATATATTGTTAATCCAATTAGTCCGTTAATCCACACATGAAATGGGTGGATTTCGAAGACGAATAAAACACATGGAGATCAACAAAACAAATGAATCGAAAAAAAACAAATGAAGATCGTCAAAACAAATGACGGTTAGATAAACAAATGACGATCGAGAAAACAAATGAAGATCGGCAAAACAAATGAAGATCGTCAAAACAAATGACGGTCGAATAAACAAATGACGATCGAAAAAACAAATGAAGATCGACAAAACAAATGATGGTCGGATAAACAAATAAAGATTGACAAAACAAATGAAGATCGACAAAACAAATGAAGATCGACAAAACAAATGAAGATCGAGAAAACAAATGCCAGTCGGATAAACAAATGAAGATCGACAAAATAAATGACGGTCAGATAAACAAATGACGATCGAAAAACAAATGAAAATCATCAAAATAAATGACGATCGAAAAAACAAATGAAGATCGACAAAACAAATGATGGTCGGATAAACAAATAAAGATTGACAAAACAAATGAAGATCGACAAAACAAATGAAGATCGACAAAACAAATGACAGTCGGATAAACAAATGAAGATCGACAAAATAAATGACGGTCAGATAAACAAATGACGATCGAAAAACAAATGTAGATCATCAAAATAAATGACGATCGAAAAAACAAATGAAGATCTACAAAACAAATGATGGTCGGATAAACAAATAAAGATTGACAAAACAAATGAAGATCGACAAAACAAATGACAGTCGGATAAACAAATGAAGATCGACAAAATAAATGACGGTCAGATAAACAAATGACGATCGAAAAACAAATGAAGATCATCAAAATAAATGAAGATCGAAAAACAAATGAAAACCGATAAAAAATATGCAACTTAATAAAACAAAAGACCTAAGTATGAGCTTTGAGTTTTGGGTTTTGAGTTCTGAGTTCTGAGTTCTGACTTTTGAGCATTCAGTCTTGTTGATTTTTGAGGGTCAAAAATTACTTGCAGCCATTTTTTGTAATCTAGATCGTCTCATCTCATCACTGATCATGACTATGTAAAAAATAAATAAATATTATGCATGTTCATAAGATCGAGAATTGCTGGCACCTATTTTTTTCAATGGCAAACGCAGCTAGATTATTTGTCGATCTTCATTTGTTTTCCGATCGTCATTTGTTTATTTAACCGTCATTTGTTTTGACGATCTTCATTTGTTTTGCCGATCTTCATTGGTTTTTTCGATCGTCATTTGTTTATTCGACCGTCATTTGTTTTGACGATCTTCATTTGTTTTGCCGATCTTCGTTTATTTCTTCGATCGTCATTTTTTTATTCGACCGTCATTTGTTTCGACGATCTTCATTTGTTCTGCCGATCTTCATTTGTTTTCTTGATCTTCATTTGTTTTGTTTTTTCTATGTTTTTTATTTATCATGAATAGATCCGGAAATCCACCCCTCGGGTGGAATTCCAGACATACCATAACATGTAATTCCGGTTATCCACCCCATTGGGTGGATTTTTTGGGGTGTATTAAAGGAATAATCCACGAAGGGTTTAACGTAGGGACGTTATTCAGGGAGTGCATTGTAGGAATTACATAGCTTGGATAGCTGAGATACCCTACCCTTTACATAGGTGTTATAGGTACTTACATATTAACCATATTATATTCCCTTCCGGACTTTTGGTTTTTTCCACGATTGTCTAAAAAACTATTATAAGTATCAGTTTTAGTGCCTGCATTCTTGACATTTAAAGTCATTTCGTTTAGGCTTCACTCGCCAAGACCTACTGGTTTTCAATTAAAACGTGATTTTTGTTAGGTAATTTGTATACCTACACATTGGTCTATATAAATAAAAGGTAACCGTGTCTGACTGATCTACCTTCACACAGATCAAACCGCTCAGTAGTTTTAGCTCTAAATCACGATTAAGCTAGGTAGGTATTCTGACATAGTTAGACATCCACTGAAAATGTATTAATGAGAATCCCCACCCTATAGGTATAGGGTACGGTACCTATAACCCTACCGTGGCTGTGGGAGTTCTAGGTACCTATACCATGGGCGATACCGCGGGGCTAATAGATATAGGTACAATATGTACCATTATGTAATGTCAATGTCATAGTTTAGGTAGCTACTGAAAATAATCAGCCTTGTTTACAATTGAAAATCCAAACATACAAAATATTATACATACATTTAATTTATTTTTTACTAAAATATTCAATTACCTATATTATTTTCTACATAATCTGTATGTTTATTCTTTTTTATGATCTTTTTTTACGAAGTGATTTTCACTTTGAAGAAGAAATTCAAACTTTTTGAAATGGAAGAACGAGATCTTAGAAAACTGTTGCGGACGAAACATGGGTGTCGTATACCTCATATGTGCCCTATACCTGATGTACAGCAACTGAGCGAGCTGCCGTTTACACCGTTGCCACGCTACAATAGAATTAACGTAAGTACCTACCTGCCTAATATCAAAGATAATATAATAGTATTACATACAGATCGGCAACTCCCTGCCTCCCACCGAGTAAGCTTCCCCATCCCCCCACCAAAATTTAAGTGTCGTTTGCCGTGTCAGTACTTGAGAGAGTGTCACTGCGTTGCATTACGTATTACTACCTACCTTACCTACGTACTTTGTGCTATTGCTTTGGTTTAATTAGTGCTTAGCCGAGGGTAGACTTGAAAAAAAAGTACCTACATACATGAGATTGCGTTCTGTTCCTTATTATTTAATTCCCATAGCTAGTGTCCCTAGTATACTCCTAGTATACATACATGAGATTACTACGTTCTCCTGAAGCTCCCTGCAGGACGCACCTTCGCTCCATCCTTAAAGTCCCACCCCACAAATCCGACTTCTATTCTTATTCCTTCACGGCACATGCGGTTAGGTTGTGGAATTGCTTGCCACCAAATATTAGAAGTGTTAATACGGTTGCAAGTTTCAAGAAAAAAGTCCGTGAACACTATCTCTCAACCACTTTTAACTGCTAATGTCGTCATTTCTCCTATTTAAGTAGATATATAACATAAATCCGTAATTCTAATGTAACTTTTTATATCTAATAGGATTAGGTATTTATATATTTATGTATATGTGTATATATTATGTGTGTATGTGTATGTAAGTATTTGTTTCTCAAGTATGTATAATCGCTTGTTTTAACTAGTCTTTTTTCACACACTTCTACCTTTTTCAACTATATCATTGTCATGCTCTCCTTTCGCGGGCCTGCTGGAGGAGATTTCTTAAAGAAATAAGCAGTGCCATTGTACTCTTTTTTTCCTAACTACATCTCTATTGTAATACATGTGTGTACATAAATTGTTAAATAAATAAATAAATAAATATACTCACACACACATTCAAGCTTGATTCTAGCATTCACATTACGTCTATATTAGTAGTGTGGGTGAAAACGAACATTTTTGTATGGAGTTTCCACCCTGTGCTAATATCAAAGATAATATATAATAGTATCTATTAGGTACATACAGATCGGCAACTCCCTGCCTCCCACTGAGCCAGCTTCCCCATCCCCCCGCCAAAGTTGATGTGTCTATTGCCGTGTTAGTACATGAGAGAGTGTCACTGCGTTGCATTACGTACCTATTACTACCTACGTCCTTTGTGCTATTGCTTTTGTTTAATTTGTGCTTAGCCGAGGGTAGATTTGAAAAAAAAAAGTACCTACATACATTAGATTGCGTTCTGTTCCTTATTATTTTGTTTCCATAGCCAGTTACCCTAGTAAACTCACACACACATTCAAGCTTGATTCAAGTATTCACATTACGTGTATATTAGTGTATATTAGTGGAGTTTCCGCCCTGTGCTAATATCGCGGAGTAATATTAAATATATGAGATGGGCTCACCACCTGTTACGTGGGACCGAATTGTACACGGTGAAATGTGGGCCGGTATAGGCCTCTGCCTACCCCTTCGGGGATAAAGGCGTGAGTATATGTATGTATGTATGTAATATTAAATACGGATCATCAAACAGACTTCGACGTACCCGTCAAAGTCTGTTTGATGATCCGTATTTAGTGGAACCACAGCACTTTAATCACAACCACGAATGGTCGCCCATATCAGGACCGACACGCAGGGATCATTTACTTAGAAATTATTGTGTTAGACTCCTAATAGCGTTTCAGTTCCTGTGACTTTCTTCTTTTCCATTAATGACATGAATTTCTGATAATATCTGGCCCGCTTTGACATTATTTAATAGCTTTTTTATTTTGGGAAGGATCTCTTAACAGGTTTGTGATTTGTGACTTACTGACACGCCAGTCCCGTTTTACACATCACTCACACATCATTCTGCATCACATGAAAAACTTCTCTCCATCTAAGGTAATAAATATTAAAAGAACTTATTAGACTTAAACCTGTGGACAAGGCGCTTACGCATTCGAGTTAAAACGTGTTTTTTGAATCAAGTGTGTATAACTCCCAAAGATACTTTATTGCTTGTAATTTCAGGTGAGAAAAACGAAACTACGCAAAATACTTGAAGAAAATGCTACCAAGAAAAAACTTGCATTAATTCGTTTACCTCTAAAAGAATGCAAGCCTAATAATTTAGAGACATCACAATCCCAACACATCGAAGTATTAAGAAAATGTGCTAACAACATTCAAACACCGCATATGTTAAAACAATGGGAACGGCAAATTCGTAGTTTGATCTCGGCCAAACTCCGTAACGAGTTTCCTAATCTAATTGAAGATCTAATCGAAGAATGTAAAGAGGAATTTAACAAAAGAATGCATGAACTAGGCGTAAAGACCATCATTAGAGATGAAGTAGGTGTGCCACGAGTTAGATACCAAGAATCATACTTTAGATATAAAGGCATCACTAAGAATTATATAAAATTAATCAAATATCGTAAAAAGATACAAAATACTACTCTTATATTGCATCCATTTATTAGACTTGTTTCAGAGTCTGCTGAAAAAATGTTCCCGCAACATATAATTGACTTAACTAAATATAGAGCTCTGGGTCCTTTAGCTTTGAATGAGTTTAGAACAAATGTTATGGAGGAAATCAAACGCGCTGATCATTTAGTATCTAGCACATGGTATGGTGTTCTTATTCAATGGTTAAAAAATCCTCGATGTTTAAAAAATATGCCCCCTAATAAAATACCTAAATTTGTAATAACTGCCTCAAAAGCTATATCCATGCAAATTCAAGATCTAATGCGTAGGTCCATTTGCAATATTGTAAAGTGCCTAAGTAAACCAGAAAGTGTTCCTATCCTCAATCTTGAATTACAGTTTGACGGTGAATTCATATATGATCCGTCTCTTGAATCCATTTACGAAGTCTATCATAGTATTGCAGATGCAATATCTCACATTGCCCAAAGACTAATACCTATAGAACATTACTTAAAAATAGCTTATGATTATGACTCCATTCCAGTTCAATATAACAAATGGCTACACAAGAATGGGCACGAAAATTTACAAAAGCAATTGTACGTGGTATTTGAGCCTCTAAATAGCTACTTAGAAGATTTACGTCTGAAATATAGCATGCTATATGGAGAACAAGCAAAGCACGCTCTCTTCGAATTTATAAAACAAAATGAGGAATTCGAAACATCAACGAATAAAATTCGATTCTTCCGCACAACAGATTCAGAGATAACAACAACTTTTGAAAATGCTTATTACAACTGTGCTATTATAAGGCAATTAAAGATGGTGGATGGCTTAAAAAGAAAAGCTGCTGAATTTGTTAACGATATTATAGAAGGTTTAATCAAATCCCATATGGATGAAAACTATGACATTTGTAGAGAGTTTGAAGAAATTGCCACCAATGCACTTAAACAGCCCGATAATGCAGAAGAATTAATAAAGCAAGGTATTTATATTTTGCACGCAAGAACTGTTTTAGTTGAAAGCTTAAAAGAAAGAATACTTGTACAGCTTAATATAATTTCTAGCCTACTTCAAATGACTTCACTTACACCGGAACACCTAGCATTAAATACTCGGACTGTTAATTGGCTCAAAGACATAAAGCCCATATTCGAAAGCAATGCTTCAGCATATGAAACGCTCAAATTAGAGATGGAAGAAAACTTAATTAGTCAAATAGCGAAGCTTAACAAAGAAGTGATAGAAATGTCACCATATTTGGAAAAGTTGGATAATATGGACGATATAAATTATACATTTGAATATTTAGAATATATACGAAAACTTGTACATCGATTAGGTGAATGTGATAAACTTGTTACTTGGATCAATAAAGAAGAAAAGACATTTAAATTTCCTATAACTAAATATCCCGATTTAGAAGACTTAAAAGAGTTTATTTTACCTTTTCACAATCTCGTTTACCTTGTTCATTCATGGCGGCGAAGTTACTTCACCTGGATGGATGGAACCTTTGAATATTTGGATCACAACCAAATAGAAGCAGATCATGACTTTTACTACAAAGAATTCTTAAAACTTTCGAAGAATTATAAAAGTAAAATTAAGCAACAAATTTCCGAAGGCGTGGATAGGCGATTTCAAGGGCTAGTAGATGATTTCGATATAAACAATCAACCAGCTCCAATGAAATTATGTGCTCAGGCTATATCTGAAATAAAAGATTGGAGACCAAATGTACAAATAGCTCATATTATGTGTAATCCAGCACTTATGCAAAGACACTGGGATGAAATGTCTCTGATTGCTGGTTTTGATTTAACCCCGACAGCCGGGACTACTTTACGAAAAATTATAAACTTTAACCTTTGGGCTGCGATTGACCAATATGAAATTATCAGTATAGCTGCTACAAAAGAGCTAGCTCTAATTACCAATTTGCAAAAAATGATGGCGGAATGGACTGATATATGCTTCAAAACTAGCCCCTACAAAGATACGGGTATACGTATACTTTCGGGTTTAGATGATATACAATGTATCTTAGATGATCACATAGTTAAAACTATAGGTATGAGAGGCTCAGCTTTTGTTAAGCCATTTCAAGCTGAAGTAAAGGCATGGTATGAAAAAATTGTAAGAATAAATTTTACAATAGACGAGTGGGGTAAAGTGCAAAGTCAGTGGTTGTATTTATTGCCTATTTTTTCTTCCAAAGATATAGTGGCACAAATGCCAGAAGAAGGAACTATGTTTTTCGAAGTGAATAATATATACCGCAGATATATGGGTTGTGTAGATAGGGATCCACACGCTCTCGAGCTTGCAAGTGCTATTGGAGTATTAGAGCAATTGAAAACTGCATCAGAATTACTGGAAAAAATTAATGATGGCGTAAGCAATTATTTAGAAAAGAAGAGACTTTATTTCCCTCGATTTTTCTTCTTATCTAATGACGAAATGTTAGAAATATTATCCGAAACTAAGAATCCCGTTAAAGTACAACCGCATCTAAAAAAATGTTTTGAAGGCATTAATAGGCTTGTTTTTGATAAAGAATTTAACATATCAGCCATGACATCTATGGAAGGAGAACAAGTCGAGTTTCTGGAAATTATTAATGTCCCTGCAGCGAGAGGTTCGGTAGAAAAATGGTTAGTACGAGTTGAAGAACAAATGTTGAAGGCCGTCAAATCAGAAACTGAATTATCTTACTATGATTATCAAAATATAGCTCGACCTGAGTGGATATTGTCCTGGGAAGGTATGGTTGTTCTTGCCATATCTCAAATATATTGGGCGATAGATGTCCACGATGCCATAAATTCTCATCACTCAGATGAATTAAAATCATTTTATGGTTCTTTAGCAAAACAACTAAATGAAACTGTCGCTATAATTCGACGGACGGATATAAACAAATTAAACAGTATTACCGTTAAAGCACTTATAGTAATCGATGTACACGCAAAAGACGTTATTTCCGATTTGCTTGTAAAAGAAGTTGCGTCAGTTACAGATTTTCAGTGGCTAGCCCAACTTCGTTACTACTGGGAGGACGAAACAGTGGTCGTAAAAATAATAAATGCAGTAGTACCCTATGCATACGAATATCTTGGTAACTCAGATCGTTTAGTAATAACGCCTTTAACAGATAGATGTTATCGAACTCTAATAGGCGCCTATTACCTGCATTTAAATGGTGCTCCGGAAGGTCCTGCAGGAACGGGCAAAACAGAAACAACAAAAGACTTAGCTAAAGCACTTGCCGTTCAGTGTGTTGTATTTAACTGTTCTGATGGATTAGACTATAGAGCAATGGGCAAATTTTTTAAAGGTTTAGCTTCATGTGGTGCTTGGGTATGTTTTGACGAGTTCAATAGAATAGATATTGAAGTGTTGTCCGTAATAGCCCAGCAAATTCTATGCATTGTTCAAGCCGTACGACAAAGTTTGGAAACTTTTACATTTGAGGGTACTACATTGAAGTTAAATCCAGCGTGCTATGTTTGTATAACTATGAACCCAGGTTACGCGGGTCGTTCTGAGCTACCTGATAACTTAAAGGTACTTTTTAGAACAGTTGCCATGATGGTGCCGGATTATGCAATGATTGGCGAAATTTCATTATATTCGTTTGGTTTTATTGACGCAAGAAATTTGTCAGTAAAAATTGTCACAACATATCGATTGTGCTCAGAACAGTTATCGTCACAAAATCACTATGATTATGGCATGCGTGCTGTGAAAACTGTTTTATCAGCAGCTGGTAATTTAAAAAGATACTTTCCCAATGAGAGTGAGAATATCTTACTACTTAGATCTATTACTGACGTAAACTTACCAAAGTTTTTATCTTTTGACGTGCCTCTATTCGAAGGTATCATTTCAGATTTATTTCCTGGTATTAGGTTACCAAAGCCTAACTATTTAAATTTTATGAATGCCTGTCAAGAAATTTGTGAAAAAAATAATCTACAACCAACTGAGTCTTTCCTCATAAAAATAACACAGACGTACGAAATGATGATTGTTAGACATGGATTTATGTTAGTAGGTGATCCTTTTTCAGGTAAATCAATGACTCTGAAGACATTATCTCAGGCTTTAACGTTAATGCATAAAAGAAAACAACCAAATGGGTCGCAATGCACATATAAAGTATTAAATCCTAAAGCAGTTACTATGGGTCAACTCTATGGTGCCTTTGATCCAATATCTTATGAATGGACAGACGGTATAGTAGCGACAATGTTCAGAGAGTTTGCATCAGATGATACGCCTGATAGGAAATGGATTGTATTTGATGGTCCAGTTGACGCTGTATGGATCGAAAACATGAACACTGTGTTAGATGATAATAAAAAATTGTGTTTGACATCGGGAGAGGTGATTTCTATGTCAAATGTAATGTCCATGATATTTGAAGTTATGGACTTAACGCAAGCATCCCCTGCTACAGTATCCAGGTGTGGTATGATATACATGGAATCAGCTTCCCTCGGTTTCAAGCCTTTTTATAAATCCTGGCTAAACACTCTTAACCCTATTTGGTTGGAAGAAAATGAAGAGTATATTTTCAATATATGCGAATGGCTGTTTGACCCACTGATATATTTTGTACGAAAACATTGCATTCAGCTAGTAACAGCAGGAGTAGTGAATTTAGCTATCAGCACACTCCGTCTTACAGTTATGTTAATGGACGATGCAATAGAAGGCGAGGAAGATACAAGGCATACGAGGACTTGGTTCTTAGCATCATTTATGACTGCATTGGTTTGGGGTGTTGGTGGAATATTAAATGCCCATTCTCGTGAGCAATATGACAGTTTATTAAAAGAATATTTCAGGGGGCAACACGATATACCTGATGCGATTGATCGCATAGATGTGTCTATTCCTAGTGACGGGATGATTATTGACCATTACTACGTGTACAAAGGAAAAGGTTGTTGGAAATTGTGGGAAGATGCTGTAAAAGGAGTTCATTTTAAGGAAGAGATTAATTTACTGCAAACAGTTATCCCAACTTTGGAAACCGTAAAGTATATTGCTTTGTTAAAATTACATGCACAAAACGGACAGCCTCTGTTACTAATAGGACCAACAGGGACAGGAAAAAGCTTTTACGTACAAAACTTTGTGATGAATTCTCTTGACACTAACAAATACACTCCAGGTTTAATAACGTTCACAACAACAACTACTTGTAACCAAACACAAGAGTTAGTTCTATCAAAGTTATACAAAAGGAGGAAAGGTATTTATGGCCCTTCTAAAGGTAAAGAAAGTATAATATTTATTGACGATATGAATATGCCAGCTAAAGAAAGTTACGGAGCTCAACCAGCTATAGAACTACTAAGATTATACTTCGATCAGAAGTATTGGTATGATTTAAAAACAACAGAAAAATTATACATAATAGACACATTTTTTTATGGAGCCATAGGCCCAGTTGGTGGTAGTCGACAGTTGATATATCCAAGACTATTGCGACATTACAATATTTATTCCATAAATGAATTTTCAAAAGGGAGTATGAGTAAGATATTTACGTCCTTATTACAATTAGGGTGGAAAAGAAATGGATTTGGTCAAGATGCTTATCCCTATATCGTTAATATGATAACAGCAACAATAGACATATACGAAAAAGCGACACAAGGTTTAAGACCTACACCTGCTAAATCACACTATATATTTAATTTAAGAGATTTGTCCAGAGTAGTACAAGGGTGTACACTATTAAGAAAAGAATCTGCAGAAAGTAAAAATACATTTACTAGAATATGGGTTCACGAAATTATGCGTGTATTTTACGATAGACTTGTAGACGTAGAAGATCGAACGTGGTTTTACACGGTTCTCAAAAAGTCGACTCGAGATTTCATGAAAGAAACTTTTGAAAACGCATTGGATACATATCAAAACGATAATGAAGAAGTCACACAAGAAAGTATAAAAAGTATGATGTTTGGTTGCTATTTGGACGCTGACAACGTTGAAGGTGAACGACGTTATGAAGAGACACCGTCACGAGACGCAGTTTTAAATTTTGCTCTTTCTATGTTAAATGAATACAATGCAATGCATAAATCGAAAATGAATATCGTCTTATTTGATTACGCATTGGAACATTTATCGAAAATATGCAGACTGCTCTCGATGCCTTCAGGAAATGCACTATTGGTGGGCGTTGGTGGTTCTGGTCGCCAATCGCTTACGCGGTTAGCTGCTACTATGCTTGGACAAAATGCTTATCAACCAGAAATCACTAAAACTTATAGCATTAAAGATTGGCACGACGATATTAAAAAAGTACTCCGAGAATCGGGTGGGCTTAATAAAGATACTACCTTTTTATTTACTGAAAACCAAATAAAAGAAGAATTGTTTATTCAAAATTTGGATAGCTTACTTAATTCTGGAGAGGTGCCAAATTTGTATGGCTTGGATGAAAATCAAGAAATTCTTGAAATGGTTCGATTAGCCGCGCAAGGTGGTAACAGAAATTTAGATATAAGTCCATTAAAAATACAATATTTTTTTGTGGGTCGCTGTAAAGCAAAATTGCATATCGTACTGTGCTTTAGCCCCATAGGAGGGGCATTTAGAACAAGACTTAGACTGTACCCGTCTTTAATAAATTGTTGCACAATTGATTGGTACGATAATTGGCCAGAAGACGCTTTAGAAATGGTTGCGCATCACTACATGCATAAAGTCAATGTTCGTGATAGAGTAAAGGCTGCTGCTATCATAGTTTGTAAACAATTTCATGTTGACGCTCGTATTGTTTCAGTCGATTTCTATAATAATTATGGGAGAAAAACTTACATTACATCAGCATGTTATTTAGATTTAATTAAATCTTTCACCATCCTTACAAACAGAAAACAAAGAGAATTAAGAACCGCAAAATTTCGATACACGAATGGCTTAGATAAGCTTGGGCAAGCTGCTGAGGCAGTCACAATGATGCAACGTGATTTGAGCGCCTTGAAACCTCAATTGATTATAATGGCTACAAAATCTGTGAAAATGATGGAAGAAATAGCATCTGAAACTGCCACCGCTGACAAGGCAGCAACTCAAGTAAGAGAAGATCAAAAAGTTGCTAATGTTCAGGCAGCAGCTGCTCAGGAGCTTAAAAAAGAATGTGAAGCGGATTTGGCACTCGCAATGCCTATACTAGAAGATGCCATAGCTGCCTTAAATACATTGAAACCTGCTGATATCACCATTGTAAAATCTATGAAAAATCCTCCATATACCGTCAAACTAGTAATGGCAGCAGTTTGTGTTATAAAAGGCATGCCTCCTGATAAAATACCTGATCCTTATAACCCAGGAAAGAAAATATTTGATTATTGGGGACCAAGTAAAAGAATTTTAGGTGACATCAGCTTTTTAGAATCGCTGAAAAACTTTAACAAAGATAACATACCTGAATCTGTGATGCAAAAAATTCGAAAAGAATACATTACTAACAAAGATTTTAAGCCTCATATTGTCGCGAAAGCTTCCACAGCAGCTGAAGGACTGTGTAAGTGGATAATCGCTATGGACATGTATGATGCAGTAGCAAAGGTGGTCGCCCCAAAAAAAGCAAAATTGAAGTCTGCTGAAAGAGAATTCGCTCAAACTATGGCCATCTTAGAGGAAAAAAAAGCAACTGTAGCACGATTAGAAGCTAAACTCGATGAATTAAATGAAGCTTTGGAAGCAGCCAATATAAAAAAGAAATCTCTTGAAGATGATGTACAATTGTGTATTGATAAATTATATCGGGCTGAAAAACTGATAGGTGGCTTGGGTGGTGAACGAATCCGTTGGATACAAGCAGCAGCAAATTTACAGACTCTATTCGATAACTTAGCAGGCGATATTTTAGTATCATGTGGCATTATTGCATATTTAGCCCCTTACACCTTACCTATTCGAAACAAAATTATTGAGAAGTGGCATAAACAAGTCATCGAACTAGACATGCCACATTCTGAATATTTCATTTTTAAAGATATCCTTGGCACTGACATCAAAATTCAAAACTGGTGTATTGCTGGATTACCGAGAGATTCATTTTCAGTGGATAATGGAATCATCCAAGATAATTCAATGAGATGGTCATTACTTATTGATCCTCAAGGACAAGCGAATAAATGGATCAAGACAATGGAAAAGACAAATAATTTGCAAGTAATTAAATTCACAGATAGTAATTACATGAAAGTTATAGAAACTTGTTTAGAATATGGAAAATCTGCTCTAATTGAAAACATTTTCGAAGATATTGAAGCTCCGCTTGATCCAATTTTGTTGAAAAATACTTACATGCAGGGTGGGAAAGAATTTATTGCTATTGGTGACAATGTTATAGAATATCATCCAAACTTCCGACTTTATATGACGACAAAGCTTCGAAACCCACATTATTTACCAGAAATATTTAATAAAGTAACATTAATCAATTTCGCACTCACTAAAGATGGCTTAGAAGACCAGTTACTGGGTATAGTCGTAGCAAAAGAAAGACCAGATTTACAGGAGAAAAGAGAAAAGTTAATAGTTCAAAGTGCAGTTAATCGTGCAGCTCTTAAACAAGTTGAGGATGATATTTTACGCACTATGCAAGAAACCAAAGGTGATATCCTTGAAGATGAGAGTGCAATAGAGGTCTTAGATTCATCTAAATTATTAGCCATTGATATTATGAAGAAACAAGAAGCTAGTTTGCAGACAGAAATCGTAATAGAGAAATTCCGTCTTGGTTACCGACCTATTGCTTCGCATTCTGCAGTATTGTATTATTGCGTTACCGAATTACCAAATGTTGATCCCATGTATCAGTATTCCTTAGTATGGTTCATTAATTTGTATATTATGTCCATAGAAAATGCCAACAAATCTAAAGACTTGGAAAAACGGTTAAAGTTTTTGAAGGAAACATTTACCTACAATTTATACACTAATGTATGTAGATCCCTGTTTGACAAGGACAAGCTTATGTTTTCTTTCATTATATGCGCAAAAATTATGCTGTCGACAGGCGAAATGGATTCAGATGAACACTTTTTTCTAATAACAGGTGGTATTGCTATCCAAAACCCCCTTAAGAAACCGGTTGAATGGCTACCTGATAAAAGCTGGGATGAAATATGTCGCATTAGTGATTTACATAACTATAAAGGTTTCGAAAACGATTTTATCAATAATGTAACGGGATGGAAGGAAGTCTATGATGACTTAGAACCTCATAATAAAAAACTTCCTGGCCGTTGGCATACGTCATTGACACGTTTTCAGAAATTGCTGATAGTGAGGATATTGAGACCGGATAAATTGACATTAGCTATTTCAGATTTTGTTGAAAAGCAAATGGGTAAAAAGTTCATAACCCCACCGCCCTTTGATATTGGAAAATCGTTCTCAGATTCTAATTGCCTTGCACCTTTAATCTTTATATTGTCGCCTGGCTCAGATCCAATGGGAGCTTTAATAAAATATTGTGAGCGAAAGGGGTATTTAAACAGATTTAATTCCATATCATTGGGTCAAGGACAAGGACCAATTGCGCGAGCTATAATCGAAAAAGCTCAACTTGAGGGCGGCTGGGTTTGCTTACAAAATTGTCATTTAGCAGTGTCGTGGCTGCCAGTTCTTGAAAAAATTATAGAAGAATTTGATTTAACTAACACAGATTTAAGTTTTAGGTTGTGGTTGACAAGTTACCCTTGTGATAAATTTCCTCAATCAGTACTGCATATTGGCGTAAAAATGACTAATGAACCACCAACAGGACTTCGAAATAACTTACATCGCTCGTATATTACGGAACCCCTGAAGGAAACTGATTTTTTCGAAGGATGTCCAAACAAGGAAAAATCTTTCAGTAAACTTTTATTTGGAATAAGTTTCTTTCATGCAGTAGTACAAGAGAGGAAGATGTTTGGACCTTTAGGTTGGAATATCCAATATGGTTTTAATGATTCAGATTTTCAAATATCAGTAATGCAACTTCAAATGTTCTTGAATCAATATGAAGAAATACAGTATGTAGCATTAAAATACTTAGCTGGTGAATGCAATTACGGCGGTAGAGTAACAGATGACTGGGACCGACGGCTAATAGTTACATTATTAGATAACTATGTTAATCCAGGAGTAGTAAATGATCCCAATTATACATTTTGCAACACTGGAGCTCATTATGGACTACCTCGGAGATGCGAATATCAAGATTACCTCAAACATATAGAATCAGTACCGGTGAACCCCTCACCTGAAGTGTTTGGACTACATATGAATGCTGGCATTACTCGTGATTATGCTGCTTCCATGGCGCTTACAGGTGCTTTAGTTCTCGTTGAAGGTACCATTGGTAGCGGAGATTGTGGAAATACAGAACTCGTTTTAATGCAAATGGTATCAGAAATTCTGTCTAAGCTGCCCAAAGAATTTGATATTGAAATGGCACAGGAACGCTACCCCGTTGATTATAGTGAGTCTATGAATACAGTTCTCATACAAGAAATGGAACGTTTCAATAAATTATTAAATGTAATAATGATATCGCTGAAAGATATACAAAAAGCTGTAAAAGGTCTAATTGTAATGTCTCCGGCTTTAGACTTGCAATCTAATTCAATGTTATTAGGAAGGATTCCAGATAACTGGCGAAAATTTTCTTACCCAAGCTTAAAGCCTCTTCCTAGCTACGTAGCCGACTTGGTAGATCGCTTTGCTATGTTGCGAAGTTGGTATGAGAAGGGAAAACCCTCTACGTTTTGGCTATCTGGGTTCTTTTTTACTCAAGCGTTCCTTACTGGCTCTGTGCAAAATTATGCTAGAGCGAAGAGAATTCCTATAGACTTGTTGGTATTTGATTTCGAAGTACACCAAGTTAACTTTGAAAGTACTCCACCTGAGTGGGGAGTGTATGTAGAGGGACTGTTTATGGACGGAGGGCGCTGGGATCGCAATGATTTTGCAATAGCAGAACAATATCCAAAGATATTAAATGACGTTTTACCGGTAGTGCGGTTGTATCCCAAATTAAAAACAGATTTCCAGGAAGGCTCCAGATATAAGTGTCCACTGTATAAAACATTAGAGAGAAAAGGGGTCTTGGCAACAACTGGTCATTCATCTAATTTTGTATTAGCTTTTTATTTGCCGTCAAATAAACCTTCAGCACATTGGATAAAAAGAAGTGTAGCGTTAATACTTCAATTGGATAATTAAATGTAATAATGGTTAGATATGATAGTCACCGAGCAAGAATAGTGCAATTTTATAGTGTCGTTATCATTATCAACGATGTAGTATAATTAGACACGTCATGCCGATATTTTATACATTTAAAAAAATAATTTCTATGACATTATCTATGGGAGCATGTATGAAAAGTAAGGCAATTGTCTGACTTTTTGTTGCCATTTTCCAGTGTTGGTAACGTATATCTATAGTTTTACATCATTGGTCGTTACTCGTTATACGATTTAAACATAATTGTGACATCCTTTTCATCTAACTACGCACGTCTTGTGTTTTATGTTAGCGAATGTCTCTAATAAAACACAAGACGTGCATTGTTGTTGTGTTTTGCCAACTGACCAATCCGACCTCGCTGCAATTAAACAAATACAGTAAAACCCGCTTAAGACGACTTCTCAGGGACCCTACCAAAAACGCGTCTTAAGCGAGAAAGCGTATTATGCGGGATAGGGAAAATAAAACGTACTAAATGTTATTATGTATTTTGTTCTAATTTTGGTACTGATTCCAGCCATTTGAAGCGTTAAAATCATTAATCTGTAAGCTTTTAGCAATCTTACGTGCTTTCTCGCATATTATGGGGTCACTTATGGGCAGTTTTAAAGCTCGTGATCGAGCTTGATGAAGCCATTTCACATTTTTTTTCCAATTAATCAAACTTTCCTACCTTTTGATTTTTTCTCTGCATACCTCCCAATCTGTATTTTTCTTTAATTTCTTCTCTATTCTTTAAAATGGTACGTAACGTAGAAACTGGTAAGTGAAGCTCAGCAGCTAACTGAGTTTGATTTGTTGTTTGTGATTTTTAATCATAAACTTTCAGTATCTCAATTTTTTCTTGAAGTGTCAATGCCTTTCGCTTAATTGTAGTCATATTGTAACACAAACAAATGATGCACTATGTGTCAAGTCAAGAAATGTCGCTCTCGGCTGGACTCGGCGGCGGGCGTATTAAACGGGATGACGAATCGTATTAAGCGTTAAGAAATGTATGAAAATATGTCTCAAGTTGCAGGGACTGGCGTAAAGTGGCGTATTATGCGGGAAATCGTATTAAGCGTGATCGTCTTAAACGGGTTCTACTGTATTATTTAAATAGTATGTAACTAGCTACTAACATAATACGTACTAGGTAACTAGGTAGGTACTTAACTACCAATCAATACCATCATCTGTATTGGTATTTTATTATCTTGTACCTAAAACTTGCTTGACATTGAGGTAGCTACTGTTTCCCAAGTTATTTGCTTCTATTTACTATTTTTTAGACATTATTTTTTTAATGTCTCCCTTTTTCTATACAAATGGCAGACCATGGTATAATTAGGCCCAAATACCGTACAGTGAAATATCTGTAACGATATCAGATCATCCATCCCAAAAAGGCAACATTGTGTGTTTCATAATATGAAACATACAATTCAAATCATTTGAAATACAAAACGTACAAGAGAAATAAAAAAAATATGTTTCATAATATGAAATGTACAATGTTGCCTTTTTAGACCCTCCGGTCTCTGACTTTACAAAAACAAACATGAATAGTACTTTTTGTTTTTATTTTTATATTCATTTTGTATTTTAATTTTTATTGCTTTGTATTTTTTTTTTTTTATGTTATTGTTGTGTAACCGTCTTACGCTTAATGAAAAACATTTTATTAAAACAACCTTTATTATGAATTAAAAATATATCATGGCATATTGAAAGCCTTTATGTAATGTTATTAATTACTTATTATATAATTATTAATAAAATGAGAATTATCATCAACCAATGCTGTTTTTATCGTTCTATGTTTTGTTCATTCTTGGTGCAGTTTTGAGAAATTCGCTTCATCCGTTCTCGTCTAATATTTTCAGTTTCAAGCAGTTTTTTTCTTAGCTTCAGCAATATAGCATGGTTCCGTTTCTAAAATTTAAAATCCTCTTTTCGTTTAAGAAATATAAACCTAAATACGCTAAGTACTACATTGTTCTGACAGTGAACATTGAAAAAAAACCGGCTAAGTGCGTTTCGAACTCGCGCACGGAGGATTTGGTGTATAGGGGACTCCCTTAATTTATTATTATTTTTCAGATGTTAGAATTTGTTGTTTAGTATAGCGGCAACAGAAATTAATCTCTAGCTATCACGGTTCGTAGCATATCATTACACATTCTCGAAAACACTTCCCCGAAAAACACTTCGCCGAACGACATTTCATCGAAAACACTTCGTCGAAAATTTTCGTAAAGACAGTTTGTCGAAAGACACTTCGTAGTTTAAATCTTGCCAGAAAGCACTTTACCGAACGACGTTTACCGAATGCACTTTGTCGAAAGGCACTTCGCCGAAAGACACATCATCGAATGACATTTCACTGAAAACCACTTTGCCGAAAGACACTTCATTAAACGACATTTCACCGAAAAACACTTTGCCACGGTTTTTGCCGCTTTTTGGTACAGAACCCTCTGTGTCCGAATCCGACACACCATTTCGGTCTTTAACATGCCGAAATCCTCATGAATGCTAAAACCACACTGTGCCCTGCAACTGTTTACGGCCGCAAACTGGAATCCCACTTAAGCCTTCACGGCATTGTTGGGAGTCCTGGGACATCCTTCCGAGGGCTTATTCGGGGCTCCCAACCATAGGCTGTTGGGCGTTACGTGAGGTTTTTTAGTCAGTAGGAGTCCGGCATAGCATCCAAGATAATTTCCCTCACGTTAAAAAAATCACTTACACCGGCTCTTTAAAAACATTGAACACTACTTCTTGCACAAATAAAATCATAGACTCTATTAGATAGTAAAAACTCACTTTAAGTACAGCGCATTCTCGCTCAATAACTTCACATTCCGATTCGATAGTCAATACTTCCTTCTCTCTCTTCTCATTTTCTTCCGCGATCTGCATCTCTTTCCGTCGTATCACTTCCATTTGTTCTTCCTCTTTCTCTCTCTGCGCTTTGATGCGAAGCTCTATCTCCATTTGCTCTGAGAATCATAATGGTGTCTTATAATATAATAATAACAAAACTAAGTAGGTACTTCACATTCCAGTCCAGTTAATAATAATAATAAACATTTGTGGACATTCTCACTCAACATCTAGCTCAAATTACCTAACTAAGCCCTACATACCTACTACCTACTACTACTTATATACTACTTATATGTTTCTAAACATAGACTTATAAATAGCGTTATAATTCTATATTTCTAAATATATACCTACATATTATACATAGAAAACACCCAAACCCCGAAACAAAAATTTGTGGTACCACACAAATATTTGCACCAACCCGGGAATCGAACCTGGGACCTCAGTTTGGCAGGCGGTAGGTACCGAATGCGCCACCAAGCCAGACAGTTCTGTGCATATGTCACGTACACAAAATGCAATAATGCTGGTTTTGTATTGTTCTTTTTGTACAGAAGTGGCCCCGCCTTCAAGATTATTCTCAACATAACATCCTTGAGAACCGTTTCGATCTTTTAATTCGCAATGACGCTTCTTTAAACATTCACTGCTACTTATCGATTTATGTATATTTACCAAAGACTTCAGTTTATATAGAAGTCTTTGATATTTACAAGAGTCTTTGATATTTACAAGTAGTCCGATCGTGCGAATCGGATTTACTCTAAACCTAAAGAAATTTTTCATGAAAAGGTAAAGCACGCTAGGGATTCAGCAACCGTTCTCCTACGACCGATTCGCCGTTGGACTATTCGTCGACAGGATGAATCATTTACTTATGTCCGTTTCCCCAGCAGGGTCTTTCACCTGTGGACATTTCGCCGACAGAACCTTTCATATGCGTCACTTTCGACGACAGCCCTTTTCAGCTACTAAGTGTTTCACTGACACGACGATAAACCTATACTTAGGTGTTTTTTTTTGTAATATTGTTTGTCTTAAGATTGACGGCGAATTCTTTATCATCGTAGATGGATAGGTCTGTAGTTAAAAGAGCTATAGGTTTATCGTCGTGTCAGTGAAACACTTAGTAGCTGAAAAGGGCTGTCGTCGAAAGTGACGCCATATGAAAGGTTCTGTCGGCGAAATGTCCACAGGTGAAAGACCCTGCTGGGGAAACGGACATAAATGAATCATCCTGTCGACGAATAGTCCAACGGCGAATCGGTCATAGGAGAACGGTTGCTGAATCCTAGCAGAGGTGTAAGTTTATTACAAGTTTGTATTTAATTTTAAGGCATGTATAACGCGGCGACAAACTAATCTTATTTAGGATTTTAAAAATAATTAAAACGGGTAGCAAAAATAATGGGTTGGCAGCTACAGTGGAACAGCATTTTAAGCATAAAGTGGCAGATTTATATTGAGATCTTCGCTTTATTTAAATTTAAGGACTGCCTCTGTGGCGCAGTCGGTAGTGATACCGCTTGCGGCGCTGGAAGTCGTGGGTTCGATTCCCACCGGAGACAAATATTTGTGTGACCCATAAATGTTTGTCTCAAGAGTGGGTGTTTCTATGTATAATATGTATGTATTTAAATTTAAAAGTATATAAGTATTAATATCCGTGGTCTGATACCCATAACACAAGCAGGTTATTCCTAGCTTACTTTGGGATCAGATAGCGTTCAAAATCACCTGAGAAGAACTGGCAAGAAACTCAGCGGGTTGTTCTTTTTTTTGCTCTATTTACAATTTTAAAGAATCTAAAAACTAGGCATTTTAACATTTTTTTTGAGAATCCAGCAGAGCAGGTCATTTCCAGGCTTCCTTATCCAACAAATAATCATTGATTGTATAGTAGCCCCTGCAGTACAATTTACTTTTAACAGATCTTTTAAACTTATTAAGGGACATACTTTTAATTTCGTCTGGAAGCCTGTTGTAAAAGCGTATACAGTTACCCATGAAAGAATTGCTGGTTTTGTGCAATCTGCTATGAAAAACAGCAAGGTTATTTTTATTTCTAGTGTTGACATTGTGTCTATCACTTAACTTGGCGAAACTATGTAGATTTCTTTGTGCATACATAAGGTTTTCAAAAATATATTGTGATGCTACAGTAAGAATATTAACCTCTTTGAATTTTTCGCGCAGAGAGACCCTTGGACCTAGTCTATATATAGCTCTTATGGCCCGCTTTTGTAAAATAAATTTTTTATTTATATCTGCAGCATTGCCCCACAGTAGAATACCATAAGACATTATACTGTGAAAGTAACTGAAATAAACTATTCTAGCCGTATCTACATCAGTCAAGTGCCTTATTTTTTGTACAGCAAATGCTGCTGAACTTAATCTACTAGCTAGTTTTACGATATGTGGGCCCCATTGTAAACCAGCATCAACCGTTAACCCTAGGAATGTGGTTTGTTCCACAAGTTCCAACTCTCGACCATTAAGTTGAACATTGGTAAGGCAAGGTAAATTTAATACATTTAGTTTTATTATCATTTAGTCTAAGATTGTTAGTGTTAAACCAATGAACCACTTTCAAGATTGCGTTGTTGACATCGTCATAGTTATCTATTTGTCTTTTAACTTTGAAAATCAAAGAAGTATCATCTGCAAACAAAACAATCCTGTTGTTGTCCCCCACGTAAAAGGGTAGGTCATTAAAATATATAAGGAATAAAAATGGTCCGAGTATTGAACCCTGCGGGACGCCCATAGTAACTACAGATCCCTCTGAGCGTGTACCATTAACATCGACCCGCTGAATTCTATTGTTCAAATATGAAGTCCGAAGGTCGAGAGCCTTGCTTCTTATGCCATAATGGTGTAATTTCCTGATTAATGTTTTATGTTGGACGCAATCAAATGCCTTAGACAGATCACAAAATACACCAATTGCATCTTGTTTATCCTCCCAGGCGTCATAAATACATTTCAATAACTCTACACCAGCATCGGTAGTCGAACGTCCCTTAGTGAAGCCAAATTGTTTCTCATGAAATAATTTGTGACTGTTAAAATAGATCAGCATCTGCTCTAGTATCAATTTTTCAAATATCTTGCTCAAGGTCGGCAACACCGAGATAGGTCTGAAATTACCCGGATCTGAAGCGGTGCCAGCCTTGAATAGTGGTATAACTTTACTGTGTTTCATCAAATCAGGAAATACACCACTAGAGACGCAATCGTTAAACACAGTTGCCAAGTGGGGGGCAATGACATCTATAATACTTGATATGGATTTTACTGATAACCCCCAAAGGTCAGCGGTTTTTTTAACATTAAAAGATCTAAAAGCTTTTATGATGTCGTTGCGGTTGACAACGGTGAATTCGAACGCGCCTTCACAGGCAGCTACAGATTCTGCTAATAATAGCTCGGCGGAGGTGGAAGACGACTGGAGAGTGTCAGTTATCTCTATTGGAACATTACTGAAAAATTTTTCAAACTCGGTCGCCACTTCCAAATCCCCCGATACGTGGCGATTGTTTATATTTAAATGAAACTTTCTTTCATTCGCTGTACACCTACCACATTCCGCATTGATAATGTTCCAAGTAGTTTTAATTACATTCGCAGTATCATAAATTTTATTTCTAATGAAATTAGACTTGGCTAAGGTACAGGCTTGCTTAAATATCTTTGAATATTTCTTAACATATTCCTGAAACTCTGGGTTGAAATTATATGATTTTTCAGAATACAGTTCATATAGTTTATGGCGACTTTTATAAATTCCGGGTGTAGCCCAGTCACTGAAAGCAGAACTGCCTCCGATTGATAATGTTTTCGGGGTAAAGATTTTCCCAAACACAGTTATCAAATTAAATAAATCAGAGTAGGATTCTTCTACGCTAATGTAATCAGGCAATTCTGTTATTTTCTTGACTAAGTTTCTTCCAAAGGTTTCCAAGCGATGTGTGTTAACTGGGACAAAACTAATAATCTTCTTAGTTTCCCTACTATTTCTCAGATAAGAAACAGACTGGCCACGATGATCTGATTTTACAGGGTCCACTATACTTTTTTTAATGGGATTTATATTAGTAAAAATATTATCAATACAAGTAGCACTAGTTGCAGTTATACGAGTAGGTTCCAAAAATATATTATACAAACCAAATGACTTGAACAAATTTAACATTTTCTCTCTCTGTAAAGGTTCCCGTGCAGTTTCTAAAATGTCTACATTGAAGTCCCCACAAAATAGGACGGTTTTTTTTGTACTTTGGCATTTAAACAATGCTTCTTCAAGTTTCTCTTCGAACTGTGCATATGGAGCATCCGGGGGACTGTATACGCTTAGTACGATGAACCGCTCAAACTCTATACTGGCTATCTCAAAAACTCGTTCAACAGAGAGGTCTACTATGTCTTTACGTTCTTTACACTTTATTGACTTATTAATAATAATTAAAGAGCCTCCCCGTTTATATTTTATTCTACAGAACGAGCTAGCAACCCGGTGATTTTTGAAATTGAACATGACTTGATAAGGCCTTAACCAATGTTCTGTTACACAAAAAATATCAATGCCATTCAAGTCCATGTACAATTCCAATTCCAATTCTTTTCCACCAATCAGGCCTTCAACATTTTGGTGCACCAGGTTTAAAGTATTATATTTAAGATTAAAGATTCAACGGCCTGAGAGCAATCAGATATAAAATTTTGATGTGGCTGTTGTAGAACTAAATGGCTAGATTTAACATTCCTTGATTTATACATTGTGCCAAGTTTAGTGCAAGAACGTTGCTCTTTTGTCTTATATACTAATTTAAATTACTTGGATATAAACAGCTATCCAGGGTTCTAATATCAATGTAAATTTTTTGCTCAAAAGGAGCAGGTATAGCCAGATTTTTGGCTAACATATCTTTAAAATAATGTAGCGACATTGCTACCTGTCTTTTAAAATAATCCAGAAGCTTATGCTTTCCTTTAGTCAAATAAAAATAATAATTTTTTCTAACAATAGTGTTAGTGTCAATTATATGAAACTTTATATTATGACATGTTATTGTGTCCAATGACAAATTTAAATGATATCTAATCCTATTTTCTGCAGCTGGCATAAGCTTACAGTAAGGGGCAGTGTGAAAATAATAATATTATTTAAATCTAAGGAGTTTAATTTATTATAATATTTAGTAAGTTTTTGTTTGGTTATACCTATCCTGTTTCCTATGAAAATGACCAGATTGTCTTTCTGTTGAAATTTATAACTACATATGGACTTCATTATTTGTGTATAGGATGAAGAAGGCATGCAGTGATTTATAAAGGACTGCCCCTGTGTACAAAAATTTAATTTCGACCCCATGTCTCTTCCAATTTCATCACTGAACATGATCCATCGACTATTTTCGCTGTTATCTTTTATAAGACCTAGATTGACCTGTTTTTGTATCCTATGCATCTGGTGACCAGACAGGGTAAGTGGCCGGCTCGGGCTCGGCCCTGGTTCAGGTTGGCTGCAGTTACATTCTGTTTTATCTGCTAAAGAGCTAAAACGGTCAGCATAATGAGATGTTGAGTTTAAAAGTTTATCCATAGCCAAAGAATATTCTTTTATAATCAGCTGAACGTTGTGTGAGATGTCCGTGAATATTTATTTATTTATTATTATTATTAAATTGGCAGTGATTTTTTGGTGAAGCAAAGTGAATTTATTGTTAGGCGACAACTTGGTGGCGAATATAAAGTAAAAAATAGGGTTTTATATAGTTTACAATGCGGTAGTTTATAAAATTACCTGAGATGAGAATAAAATAAACACATGGTCATAAAAAAACATACTCTAAGGTCTAAATAAAGCAATTTGCGGCATGCAAAAAATATTATTGGTCTATTACTATTACTATTATTCGGTTTAGTAATAATTAGTTTCCTACCATTTTCAATAAACTGACGGTGGTTTCATTGTTTTTTTCATATTTTATTTTTTGTCTGGCACTCGGCGGCCGCTGCCGCGGCTCGCTCGCCTCGTGCTTGTTGTGGTCACAGTTCTAACCTAACCTAACCCTGCCCTTATAAACTACATTAAATTACACCAATTGAATATTCGATGAAATACATATTATACTAACTGAACATTCATGAATTGAGCATTATACTTTTTGATCAATAGCGCAAATGTTGTTATCGCAAATAAATATTCGATGAAATGAAAATTATGCCTTTGCTCCACCTCCCACGCCGCGGCCACCGCTCTGCTTCTATGCAACCAAGGCATTTGTCGCTTTTTCAATACTTTACTTTTTTTACTTTACTTTGATTCTAGAGGATAACAAATTAAAAAAGGTTACAGTACACAATGATTTGACGTTTTTCTTAAGAATTAATTGATGTATTTAATTTAGGTCGTTAAAATTATAATTATAATGAGGTAGGTACTGCGTTGAAAATGATTTATTTATTTTATTTATTCAACAATTTATGTACACACATAATATATTACAGAGATACATAGTTAGGAAAAAAAGAGTACAATGGCACTGCTTATTTCTATAAGAAATCTCTTCCAGCAGGCCAGCGAGAGGAGAACATGATGTTGAATAATTCAGAGAGGTAGAAGTGCGTGAGATAACTAGGTAGAATCAACTAATTATACATACTATACAAATACAAAAATATTAATATGTGTATATATATGTATATATATATATATATATATGTATATACATATTTATAACAAATAAAAATACTTACATACGTGAGATTACATTTTTATAAATAAAAAAGGCATTATCTGTTAAGTGGTAGAGAGATTGTATTCGAGGACTTTCTTCTTAAAATTCGCAACTGTGTTAACGTCTCTGATATCAGGTGGCAGGGAATTTCACAATCTAACCGCATGAACTGAAAAAGAGTAAGAATAGAAATCGGATTTATGGCGTGGGAGTTGAAGGATGGAACGAAGGTGTGTCCTGCAAGGAGCATCGTCAATGATTAAGTTTAGCAAGGTATAGTTAGCATTACATGTTAATAAACAATTTCTATCTTGTTGTCTCGTTTTGTGTACTACTTAAGTTTTGAATTAGACATGTTTAGTTTATAAATTGGTTTTCACATAGCATTCAATTTTCTGATATGCAGTTGGTTGATCAGTGGAGTTACCCAGCCTACAGAAAGATTATACAGATGTGCATAAAATACCCCTTTAAATATACAGGTATTAACATAGTAAAAAAGTTTTCCATTGAAAATGCAACAAAAACAAAAGATTGGTTTATTAGCAGTCAAACACATTTATCAATAGCCACAGCAAAGGCGGCGCCACCGATCATATGTATCTATATTCCTAGTCCGTATAACTGCTCAACGCGCGCAAGGCTCCGACAGGCGTAGGGTACGGTCCTGAGCGGGCCACTATGCGAGTCTATTTATCGCACTCAAGAAACAAGTGGTGAGGTAACTTGTGTTGGTTGTGGTTGTGGATAAACAGAAGTCTTTTCCTACAGGCTCTACTTGGTTTACTGTTGAAATAAAACTTTTGGTAAATTTGTTTTAATATGTAGTTCTATTAAATTTGTTAGATAGGGAGTGTTGAGTGCGCACTTAAGTAACTTGTTTTGGACAACTAGAAGACTATTAAGGTTGATGACTAGTACTGCTCCATACTGGGCTGGGCAAACGTAAGTAAAACCAGGTCATATGGTGCAATATAAAGTCAATTTAGTTTCACTAATAGGCAGGAATCCTCAATTGAGAATGGGAGTTAAAGCGTTCAATGCTGTAGTGCCCTCAAATTTTAATCTTATTGTGTTATCACTCCAATTGAGCTTATGATCTAGCATAGTGCCCAAGCATCAAACAGAACGACTCCATTTGATCCCACTTCAGTCAAATTTGAGATTTCACCTAGGGAGCGACTTTGCCTTGAAAACAGAATCGCCTGCGCCTCAACAATTTTCAAACTGCATTCGCGACAGTAGGCGGTTAATAGCTCAAACGATAAATGTATGCGAAGTTAATCAATTTCCAACAAAGATCTAAGAGATTCTGCGTCGTCCGCAAAGCTGTCATATGGTTGCATTGGTGTCATTAATATTTAGTGATGTAGTACGAAACTTGAACCCTAGCATCCTAATAATTTTCTAGAAGTGCCTTCCAAATGGTAGCGTAATTATTGGCAGTGAAAGGAATCTCTGAACACACTGTCAAAGCCTTGTTAGATTATTTACCCTCTAAGTACTGAACCTTCCCTGTGAAGAGGCGGGTGTGGTCATGAATGAGACTTATGAGGTTCTTGTAGAGAAGTCACCGCTCACTTGGAACAACGTCAAGAAATGTCAGGTTAAGTGGAGGGAGTTTTTGTTAGTAGACCAGGTTGTTTCCTTCTTCCTTCTGATCACGGAATAATAAAAAAAAATGACGAAAAGAATAGATACCTACTAAGTATGATTGCATGACTCATCGGAAACATTAAGCACAGGTCATAAACATTTTGTGGCCATAAATATTAGCGCAGGTCATTACTATATTCTACATAAAATAAACCTGTATTACTTTTTAAGATGAGTTTTCATAGGGACCGGACTGAGTTTCTTGGGGTGTTCTTCTCAGTCTGTAGTATTTCCGAACCCCCGGTAGAGTCACAAAAATTTAAACACTAAATTATAAAAAAAAAAAAAAACTTCAAAGGGAATAAAGGAGAACGCCCAGGCTTCGTTTCTTTTTGAAAAACCTAAGTAAAAAGTGTATGGCTACCTAAGTAAATTGATAAATCATTTAATATTTTTTTAACAATCTTTTCATTCACTCGCATAATATATTTTGTGGCGTTTAAACTTTGATATAATTCGTGGTGTAATCTTTTTACGCACTGCGGACTGACGTGACGAAGATGGCCGCCATTCGCAAATATCAATGTGCGGCATAATACGAACTGTCAAAAATTGAAAACTTTTGAACAAAAAGTCTTTTCGGTGTCGAATGTGCGGTTTTGCAGTAGATTAGATAAAAATGCCACGGTGTGTGAATTGTTCACTATCTTTGGTACATCCTCTGCCTCGACATCGAGTCGTGGAGGCAACAAATGTCATGATTCGAATTTTACGATCCTGGATTGATCCAGAAGTGGTTAGTACCTATATCTTATTCAATTAAGTTTTGTATTCTGTACATGTAACATACTTGAAATGTATTTGTAATAGTAAATTAGTTATGTTCAAATGGTTAAGTAAATACATAATGAAGCGTGACAATAACCAATTGTGCTAAAGGTTTTTACATGATCTTGTGTTTTCCATATCAGTGATGTGTTACAATAAAGTAGATTTTTCCAAATCAATATCATAACAGAAAATATTAGGCTAGTAGGTATATAATTTTATTTTATTTATTTGCAGATATCGGTGGAGGATTTTCTTTGTCAAGAATGTTTTGTAATATTACAAAGAGAATCTCAAAGCTCATCTAGTGAATCAGCAGCCGTACGAGCTTATGGGCATCAGCAAGTGTGCTTAGCCTGTGGGTCTTCCATACTGAGAGCTAAGACGCATAAAGTGATAATTAATAGCCCTGAAGGAAATCTCATCATGTCAAGTGATGTCATACTTTTAATAATACTATGCCTCAAGGCATTCTTTCACAGCATTCTTCAAGTCTGTGATATCTATAATCTATAATAATATTATAAAGAGAAAAGATTTGATTGTTTGTCTGTTTCCATCGAATAGGCTCTGAAACTACTGGACCGATTTGAAAACTTCTTTCACTGTTGGGAAGCTACACTCTTCCCGGCGAATATAGGTTATATTTTATTTCCGTATTGTCACGGAAACGGGGGCTACGTGGGTGAAACCGCGTGACGTCCTCTAGTTGCAGATAAAATGCAGTAAAATAACCTTAGTTAATATTAACGGAACACCTTTTCAGAGCCTTTTTTAAATGACATAAATTAAGGTCGGTTTTAACTTTATTTTCTTTGCTTACAGGTTCACAGACTTCAAAAAGTTTGCCTGTCTTGTTGGACAAATGCGTATAGAACTGTAAGGAGACAGACCCAGTACGATCAGAGTAGGCGGCAGCAGGTTATACATGAAGGTGCTGTTACACCACATGAGAATATGGAAGTCCTCACAACTTCAAGACAACAGTTAGACAGTGTTTCACAATCTGCTATTCCCTTAAGAATTCCCTACACCACCACCACAACCCACATATCAAGTGTACCATGTTCCAAATGTTGTACATATTCTTAATATATCGTCAAATATATACAAAAGGGCTGCTGCGACTTCACGGATTTGTATTTTTCATCAATGTAAAAATGGCAGAGCATCCCACCGTACGAAAGCCTACCAAAAAAAAAATTGTTTGGTAGGCTTTCGTACGGTGGGATGCTGTGCCCACATTCTGACTACATTGTGGTACCTAAGTTGGGCTCGATTTAGATACATTGAACCGCCAGCTGCATTTTTGGACAACATATTTCATGAATATGAGGGTGTTGATATAGACATCATAGATGAATAAAACTTGCTTAAAAATATTCTAGCATTTTTATTTTCTTCTACCTACACAAACCTGCATAACCTAATAAGTACTAGCTGACCCACCCCGGCTTCGCACGGCACAGTCCTATACCCAGATTGCAGATTTTGAACCCGGCAGGTTCAAAATAGTTCAAATTATGTCTATGACTTTCACGCAAGTGCAAGCTATAGGTTGACAAAGTTTTATCGCAACTAGATGAACCGGGCGCGACTATGCATTAAATAGAGATAATATATAAACATTGATGTATAGGTAACTAGGTGGGTATTACATTTTCAGGGTTATTTATTAGTGTTGGAACTATTACTTCTATCTTATTTGAATTCAATCCATGTTCATCCATGTAACGATTAGCCCTTTCTGGACAAAAATTATTTGACGGTATGATGGACATTTGCTTCGATACTAACCTCTAATTTGAACAGCAAAACGAAGAATGAGAGAAAACCCCACAAAATAAGAGAATATTTTTTATTTCCTATGAAAGTACGATATCCGTCCAATTTAATATCAAATTTTCGCTGTCATACAAAATTATTTGTTACGAAACGGCGGCCCATCAAATAATGGGCAATCTCCTTTGATTTCATTTTATTTTTATTCAAATACAGATTCTCTATCTGCGATAAATAGGGTACACAATGGCGTTACATCATATGAATAAGATAATCCTTGCCTATTCAGCCATTGAAATAGCATGCAAGATTTTGTGTATAAACTAAAATAGATAATTAATTTATTAGAGACTACAGAGATTAGTGTTATATTAAATAAGATTCTTTAAAAAAATATCTCAACAATTACAATAAGAAATAAATACTATTTGAAGTCATTAAGACTAGAGTTTAAATCATTGAATACATAAATACCCATAAAAAAAAAATCATCCAGCTGATACTTTAACATTGGGTCAAATGTAATGGTAAATAATTGATACCTTTCATTAGTAAATTTAGTATAATAGACTTTCTTTTTGCGTTAAAAAGTTTAACTGCATCAGGGAATTTACGATCATCCCTAGTTTTGGGCATTCTGTTTGCAAAAGACTAATTAAAGTAATTTATTTAAATCGGCGCGTAATTTCAAGAAAAAGAGGAGCCTAAAGATGCTCAAAAAAAACAATTTAAAAAATACCAGGATATTGCGATCGTTATAATATGTCAATTTAAAATAAGAGAGTTAAAGCGTCGAATACGGCATAAAAATACACGTGAACGAGTTAATAGCGAAATTACCTATAATGTACCTAGTGACGGTATTATTACGGGTTGCGAAAAAAAACCTTGCAATAAATTTAATTAAGTCTAAATAATGTATCATCTAATTTTAACAAAGACACCACTACTTACTCCTCAACTGAAAATGGTGTTAATGAGTACTTGTATTTTAATGATAAGAGATTGATTACAGATTTAGGACGGCAAACATTTATGATTGTAAAACGTAGTGAATGCATTAATTTTAGTGATTTAAGTATAGTGATGTATTTAGGCAGGATGTGAAAAATGATTGTAAATTATCGAATACATACATATGCGTGTGTATAAGTGATTGATGAGGGATTTAAATCATAAAATTGAATTGAGCCTGAGTAATGTACCTAATTATCATCTAATTTCGGCGAAGACACTGCTACTTGCTCTTCAACTGTAAACAGTGTCAATGAGTAATTGTAATTTAATGATATGAGATTGAATAGTTAGGGTCAAGTGTTCAACAATGAAACAGTGGTACACAATAAAACATAGTAATATTTCCAAAACGCGTCATTGGCAGTTAGTGCAATATATCGCGTAAGGACACTCAATGGATACCACCGGCGTATCCCAGTTTGCGGCGGCACCGCGTGAGAAAAGACGCGTCTGCGGCTCATTTTTACTATTTTCGTCAAAAATTGAAGTATTTCTGGCTATCCTTAAAGATTTTTCATTATTTAATGGTTAGGAATATTATATTTTTTATGATTATCCTGCATTCTACATGTTTTGTAGATTATTTTGGCATATATCATTTGTTTCAAAGTTACAATTTTGTGAACATAAATTAAAAGTTACTTAGATAAACCCTAGGTAGTCAACAATGAAACAGTTTAACAATGGACACAATGAAACACTGTTTTATTGTGTACCATCATAAGATATATAAATAAATCTAGATTTTTATTGGTTGATATTGTGTAACCTTAACTATTAAAATTTGTTTTTATTTTAAGATGGGGCGTAACATAGCTGTAAAAAGGACGTGGGGCGTATTGCTTACCAAATGACAAAAATTAACAATATTCGAAATTCTGTTAGCTGGGAAAATGGCTGGAATCGAATGTTTACGGTCTTATAAATCAGGGCATGCAGAACTGTCATTAAAAAAGCCTGAAACATGCAGCATGGCACGTCGTGCCACTGCATTTAAGGTAGAAACGGACTGCTCTTTCTTTAATAACTACCTACATTAAACAAAATTTGAATTAGGCACAGTTTATTTATGGTGTTTCATTGTTGAATATATGGTGTTTCATTGTGTACGCCTATATGGACACAATGACACAAATCCCATTTCTTAGTTTTTATTTATTTGTCGATTCAAATCACTTTATTTAAAAAAATCTATAAATGACATTCGATACCCAATCATATTGACTACATGCCTGTAAAATTATAGACTTCTATCACCAAAAACATAAGATGTACGAGGTTATGAACTTTTAGTGTTTCATTGTTGAACACTTGACCCTACAGATTTAGGACGACAAACATTAATGATTGTAAAACGGAGTGAATGCATAATTTTAGTGATTTAAGTATAGTGATGTATGTAGGCAGGATGTGAAAAATGATTGTAAATTATCGAGTACATACGTATGCGTGTGTATAAGTGATTGATGAGGGATTTAAATCATAAAATTGAATTGAGCCTGAGTAATGTACTTATCATCTAATTTTGGCGAAGACACTGCTACTTGCTCTTCAACTGTAAACAGTGTCAATGAGTAATTGTAATTTGATGATATGAGATTGAATAATAACATATTTAGGACGACAAACATTAATGATTGTAAAACGGAGTGAACGCATAATTTTAGAGTGATTGAAATATAGTTATAGTGAGGGTGCTCTGGAGCCGGGCAAGATTGGCGTAAACGACCTCGCCGCCCACGATTGGTAAGAGACATCGCAGTTGTGTGTCGTTCTGGTGAAAGAAGTAACCTTTGCGGCATGCAGCTATACCATAGTAGTGACGGGTGTTCTCGAGCCGGGCAAGATTGGCGTAAACGACCTCGCCGCCCACGATTGGTAAGAGACATCGCAGTTGTGTGTCGTTCTGGTGAAAGAAGTAACCTTTGCGGCATGCAGCTATACCATAGTAGTGACGGGTGTTCTCGAGCCGGGCAAGATTGGCGTAAACGACCTCGCCGCCCACGATTGGTAAGAGACATCGCAGTTGTGTGTCGTTCTGGTGAAAGAAGTAACCTTTGCGGCATGCAGCTATACCATAGTAGTGACGGTTGTTCTCGAGCAGGGCAAGATTGGCGTAAACGACCTCGCCGCCCACGATTGGTAAGAGACATCGCAGTTGTGTGTCGTTCTGGTGAAAGAAGTAACCTTTGCGACATGCAGCTATACCATAGTAGTGACGGGTGTTCTCGAGCCGGGTAAGATTGGCGTAAACGACCTCGCCGCCCACGATTGGTAAGAGACATCGCAGTTGTGTGTCGTTCTGGTGAAAGAAGTAACCTTTGCGGCCGGCTATACCATAGTAGTGAGGGGTGTTCTCGAGCCGGGCAAGATTGGCGTAACGACCTCGCCGCCCACGATTGGTAAGAGACATCGCAGTTGTGTGACTTACTGGTGAAGGAAGCAACCTTTAAGCCACGCAGCTATACCATAGTAGAAGGTTCTGTAGTAGTTTAAGTGTATGTAATTATATACGTACAGTAAAAATCTTAATTTAGGTAATTATAAAAGTGATGCGAGTGATACATTCAATTTTATTATATAGTTAAACAATGTGTATAATGGAAATATAAATTATAGTTAATTAGAACGAAGAGACTCGTTCCCATAGGATGGCCGACTGTTACAGAATTGTTGGCATATTTATTATTTTCATAAGATACTGCCATTAGTTTGAAGTTTGACAGTGACAAGTTGACATTTGACGTTGACACGTCAAACGTCAAAGTCTTGTGGAGCGAACGGAGTATGTGTCAGGCTTCCGAGTGAAACGCCAGTCAGAGGGCGGACGCGATTAGATCACTAAGGTCAGTAAAACTTTGTTTGTAATCTCGGTTGAGGAGTAAATAGTAAATATTAAATAAATTTTGTTGAAATATTGTGATCCGTTTGATTTATCTTCCTTCTGCGATGACCCTAACACGTATTAGCGTGATTTCATATTGCCATTAGCCATTCTCAAGAAATGGACAATTAAACTGTAAAATAATTTTTAAAATGCAACCAGTAGTTTCTGATATCCAAGGACAAACAAACTCTTCAGTTTGGTTATTGTGAGCGAACCTTAAAAGATAGCTATATGCTGCCTCGGACTTTTTCAAGAACTTTTTAAGAGAAACAATATTGTAATACACAATTTTTACGTATCTTTAACTATTCACGCAGCGTACGCCTCGGAAGCTCTCGGACGGTAAAACATATTCCCCGGTTTCGAAACATTATTAATTGCTGCTTCGCCCCTATTCGTCTTAGCGTAATGTTATATAGCCTATAGCCATCCTCAATAAATGGATTATCGAACTGTAAAAGAATTTTTGAAATCCAATCAGTAGTTCCTGAGATCCTAGCGTTAGCTGAAGAGTTTGTTTGTTTGTTTGTATGGTTATACAAACAAACAAACAAACTCTTCAGCTTTATAATATTAGTATAGATTAAATGTGTGTTATTCCAAATTAATAGCTTCTTACTAAATTTGTTTTTTTAATATTTTGTCTGTCTGTTCATTCAAGCTATTCTCTGGACCGTTTAACTGACTTTCACTGTCAGACAGCTGATGTTTTATTATAAAGAGTAACTCTTACGTAGTATTGTATTCTCTTTGAGAGTAACTTAGACTTAGACTAGGTCTGCATTTATTTTAGAAAAAAGTTACTTACGCGATATAAAATTCAAAGAGGGGTGTTCGAAAAATGCCACGGGCGAAGCCGTAGGGGCACAGCTAGTCATAATTAAACGAATGCGAGATACTGCCTAACATACTAGTCTGGTGTACGAATTTGCATCCAGTAAACCAACAGTAAGCCGAGTACCTAAACCTAATGGTGATTATAATAAGAAGCAATAAACAAACTTTTGTCGAAGATTTTCTGGAAACCTTCCAAATGCTCGTTCAAAAAGTTCACATGGTCTCCGATTTTGACAGTTTCTGAGCTTTTGCATATCTCTATCAGTGATATTTGATGTTTACTCTGAGTCAATTGTCGTTTTTGCATCTGGGCAAACAAAAAGCAAAATTACTTAGATACATAGCTTTTTTTAAGGTAAGGAAAATCTTACTTAGATGCTATGCCGGACTCCTATCGACTAAAAACCTAGACTAACAGCCTACGGTTGGGGGCCCCAGTTAAGCCCTCGGACCTAGAACTCCCAACAGACCTACGGCTACCACTGCGGCCTCACCTACGGCTACCACCGGGGATTCGGGTGTTATTCAGCTTCTTGGGGGGCGTGCGTGTATCCCCCTCGTCGCGCTGTCGTCTCGGGCCTGCTTCTGTAAAGACTGTGAGCAGCCTCTTTACCGTCTTCAGCTGCAGCAGACTGCGGAACTCGGGTAGGAGAGTTCTGTCCCGCTACTTACATAGCTTGTCTGCCACCTTAGTAGTAGGTACTTATAAAAGGAATTGCAGAAAATTAGACCATTAGAAATGGCCCAACTGGGGCTGTAAGAGAGTAGACTTTTGAATGCATACTTTGTTGGACTTGCATCCCAACAAAGTCTGGACCACAGATTAAAAGCATACAACCTATACCTATTCTTTTAGTCTGAGGTCTGGACACAAAAATGTACTCTGTTATCTGTTACATCACATCCCCAGTTTTGACTTATAGAAAACGAATGAGCATGTTAAATGCAGTCGGACGGACAAGTTTGTGCAAGAGCCGATAGCCGATGGCAAACGGTTTCTCGGTAAATATAACATAGCACACACAACACGACACGAATACCTGCTTGAACTACCTGCTGACACTTGATGCGGAAGGTGCAGGACCGTTAGGTGAGGCCGTAGTGGTAGCCGTAGGTCTGTTGGGAATCCTGGGATATCCTTCCGAGGGCTTACCCGGGACTTCCAATCGTAGGCTGTTAGGTAGGATACGTGTGGTTTTTGGTCGATGGGAGTTCGGCATAGCATCCATGTAGGATTTTCCTCACGTTACAAAAAAAAGCGCAGGACCGTATGTTGTCGCATCATTTGGGCTGCTGCTTACACCCAACAGCGAACAGCCATAGGCTGATTTAATGATTAATACCCCCACTAGTTATTAAGAACCATAGAATTATAAAAGTATATGTTACTAGCTGATGCCCGCAGCTTCGCCCGTGTAAAGTTTGTTCCCGCTATCCGTGGGAACTTATACCCGGGATAAAAAGTAGCCTATGTGTTATTCCAGACTATAATGTATCCCTGTACCAAATTTCAGCCAGATCCGTTCAGCCGTTCGAGGAGTAACAAACATCCACACTCACAAACTTTCGCATTTATAATATTAGTAAGATGAACGATCAGTGCATAAAACAAAACATCTTCCGCTACGTTCGCGGTCGAACCTACGATGAGTGACCGTTTTGCAACAATTTCATTTACGTTTTTGCGATTGATGCGATTGCGATGCCGATGATCCTGTACTGCGGAAGGCACTTTGGTCGTTGGTTCCGGGGACTAGTAAAGCGACAGTCTTTAGTCAAGTTGGAAGTTGTATGCAAACCAACTTGCGAAACCGAATTTGGCTGCAATGGGCTTTTTTTTTTTTTTTTTTTTTTTTTTTAACGTGAGGGAAAATCCTCGTAGGATGCTATGCCGGACTCTTACCGACTAAAAAACCTCACGTAACGCCCAACAGCCTATGGTTGAGAGCCCCGGGTAAGCCCTCAGGAAGGATGTCCCGTGACTCCCAACAGACCTACGGCCGCCAATGCGGCCTCGCCCAGGGGGTGGTTCGGGTGCAATCCCGCGTCTATGGGGGATTTCGGGTGTGACCCCGCTTCTAAGGGGGGGCGTGCGTGAGTGCTCACGTCACGCTGCCGTCATGGGCCTGCTTCTGTAAGGACGGTGAGCGGCCCTCTCACCGTCCTCAGACCCCCGGTTATGGAGGCCGATAGTCCTCGGCGAAGACACGTCGGCGGCGCCCAGGGCGCCGACTGCGGAACTCGGGTGGGAGAGTTCTCTCCCGCACCCGGCCCGCCGCCTCCTTCGCGAGCATGACCTGCTCGCAGAAAGAGGCGGCGCAGTCCCACTTACTCCCGCTGGAGAGGGCAATGGGCTTATTAATTGATAACTTCATGCCTTGTTTAATGGGCTCCCGTCATGATCATGCCTTGCAATTGTCAATTACGTTAAATATGAATGGAAATTGCTTCAGTGAGCGTGATTTCTTTGCATGTGTGTGTGCATCGACGTATATGTACCTACACATGACATTTTACATGCTTGACAATTGCCAATTGATCGTGTCGGGACCCCTTTACCAAACATTCAGCATCAAGCTGCTGTTGTCTCGTTATCTTCATTAGAAAGTCAACAATGATTAAGTAGATTATCCAAGAAACTTTTGTCAAAACTGGTGGAACTCTTTCTTGGCTCACTGTACATAGGCTAGAGTCGGCAGAGCGGTACTGATAGAGCAATAAGTTTACGAGTAAGTTTTAACTTACTTCTAACTGTTCACTAAAATATTCAATTTCTTCTTTTATTGAATTAAGCTCATCCGACAGCATGCGTTCCTTATTGCGTAATTTGAGTACATCTCGTTCTGTACATATTTTATTCTTTGTAGCTGTGAATTTGATTATGATTGTAGTATTTTAAAATGATTTTATAAAACTGGCCAAGTGCGAGTCGCATTCGCGCACGTAGGGAAAGTCCATAATCCAAAATTCATTCATATAAAGATGTTTCATAAAAAAACGCTGTCGTTCGACTGTCGTCGGGTTTGTACGCGTAAAAACGCTCGCGTCAAGTCGCGCTTTCACGAGCACAAACACGACGACAGTCAAACGACGAGTCGACGACGAACGACAGGTAGCGAGCGCGACTTAGCTTGTCGTTGCGCTTCGGCCGTAGGGCTTGAATATCGGACGCTTTGTCAGTTCCGGAATTGGGTTTCGATATTCAGTATTTGAATTCCGGAATACCGGAATTCCGGAACTCAATCAAGTTTCGTTTTGTACAAAATAGTGATATGTAAAAAAATAAACAGGAGCTGGCAGTCCTACGTGATTAGTGATAAACTACTTTAATTCCCAGTAAAATTACCTACTTATATTAACGTAACCAACTAAAAACCACACGTTTCCTAACTATTGCCTAGAGTTAGCCCTCAGAAGGATGACCCCAGGATTCCCCACAGACCTAGACTATCACTGCGGCCTCACCTAGGAGATTCGGGTGCTATCCCGCGTATTTGGGCCTTGTTCAGATGTTATCCCGCATCTCAGGGCATGTGGCGCGCGTGAAACTTTCACGTCACGCTTTCGTCTTGGGCGTGCTTTTGTAAGGACGGCGATTAGCCCTCCCACCGCCCTCAGGCCTCCGATTATGGAGGCCGATAGTCTTGGGCAAAGACATGCGGAATTCGGGTGGGAGCGTTCTCTCTCGATCACTTTTCGCCGCATTAACTGATCACGGAAAGACGGTTGGTGCACAATAGACAACAACCATTGTAATGACAATCAATTTTTTTCTACAATAATGCCACGGGATGCCTCTTTCATAAACAAAACTGTTCTTAAAAATAATGCGACGGGAATACACGCGACGAGAAACCTTTCTCTCTCTCTCTCTCTCTCTCTCTCTCTCCCTCTCGCTCTCTCTCTCTCTCTCTCTCTCTCTCTCTCACACGTAGTATTGAATATTAACGACGAGACGCTACGGGAGTAAACGCAACGCGACGGGAGTAAATGCGACGGGAACAGGTAATACTCTCTCTTATGTGGCGCAGACGAAGTTGCGCGGGTCAGCTTGTATCACATAATCATGTGATATATGTGTGTGTGTTACTAGAAACAGAATATAACTGTTTTGCATTTAAACAAAACAGGTATTATGTGTGAAATGAAACAGCGTTGAATTGAAGAAAGCTATTGTGTTTAAGCCATTAACTAAGTGTCTATGATTAAAAACTTACCCGTTTCTCTATGGTTTTTATACCTGTCTCGCTCTCGCCAGCGTGTGCCGTCTCCTTCAAACGGCACTGTTTGACAGTGACAGCTCAAAGTTCATAGTGTCTTCAAAGATTACCAGCAAGAACATTGCTTCAACGCTGTTTCATTTCACACATAATACCTGTTTTGTTTAAATGCAAAACAGTTATATTATGTTTTCATGAAACAGCGTTGAATTGAAGACCTGTTTGGTATCTGCTGGTAGAGAGCACAAACGCTATGATGATTAGTAGGTATGTCAATGTAAAATAGTCTTCTAAGATTGCCTATTGAAAATCATAATTATTATTGAAAATAATCCAATGATAAACTAAATTTAGTTGAACTTAATTGTTGGAATTAACTTTTAAGTTTAAATTATTAAAAATAAGAACATAAAGTATGTACCTAAATACTTATGTGTGTCAATAATAAAGTTGTGCAGATATTTGACTCAAAACAACACTATCTGCGTTGTTAAAAGAGAAGGAAACTGCATTAATAAATTAAATGTAGGTTACAATTTACTATTTGTGTGTCTCTGCCTACCTCTCCAGGGTCAAAGGCGGGACTACGTGTCTATATGTACACACTAAATCAAATAACCAAATATTGCTTGCAATAAATTAGCATTGACATTGTAACTGTTAGGGCTTTAATGTTAGCCTCTCTAAAAATACAACCTGCAACTATTTTTCTTGAGACTGTTTGAAGTCTACCTGCTTAGGACATAAATAAAGAATGTGACCTTTTCATTCATGGCAAGTACCATGATTAATACCGAATTCAGTAAATAGAAAATTATTTACTAACTTTTTCATTATAGTCTTACATTTGTATAACTGGACAAACATTATGGTCAGATTGTTGATAAAGCAACCAACCAGATTGCCAATGGGTTATTAAATCAGTCTTTGACCAGAACTTAGGCTACAATATGATTTCATTATATCCTTGACCTGAAATCTGTGATCTGAGGTTAACATAGTAATTGATGTTATCCTCCTGACAATTTCAAAGAATAAGATGAAATTCTGAGCCAGTTAACTGACAGCTATATTCCCCTACTGGGAGTTCTGTTGTTTCAGGTCTAGCCAGAGTGATTGCTCTTAATGATAATTTTCTTTGAAGTGTCTAAATCCGTTTTAGCACAATATGTTGAGATAGCTAACTTTACACAAGTTAGTAAGATATATCATGTCAACTTACCTTCTATAAATAATATTGCAAAGGAAGAGCCATTTGTTGACAAACAGGCAACCTTGGTATAACCACCCTAGGTAATTTTCTATTGGAGAACTATAAGTTGCAAAAGTTGACTGTCACCAACTGCCTACTAGCAAACTTGTTCTAAAACAGAACAATTTGTGTATTTATTGTTACCCCCCCCCCCCCCTTCCTTGTCGAATTAGGGAGGGTACGTGTCTGTAGCCTGATCTATTAAGACCTTCCGCAGGTCATTCATTGGAATCAGTTCTGCTCGGACTCTGGTTTGCAAATCCGGCAGTAAAGAGCTCTATTCTGACTCTGATGTTTTTAGGAACTATGTCCCTTTTACATGATATAAGGAGGGCTAACACTCTTATTATTAATTTGGGTAGGTGGATTTCCCAGCCCAAATAAAAGTTCCACTCTAATGCTATTAGGAACTAACATATATTCCTTTCTTAGGAGAGTTAACACTGTCGGTATTAAGTTGAGTGGGTGGAATGCTCAGCCCAACTAAAAGTCCCAATGATGGCTGAAAATGTAGTCTCGAGTTACAAACTCTTGTACAACGTTGGGTGGGTGGAATGCCCAGCACAACTGAAAGTTCAAATGACAACTGAAAATGTCAAAAAATAAAAAGACGATAGAGTTGCATATTCTTGTACAACAGCCAACTCATTTGATGCAAACAAATCGTATCTGGGACATTTCATACATAGCCTCCGCGGCCTGGGGAAGGAATTGCCACTCTAGTATTCTGCAACCTCTTTAAACTCCACTATTCCCGTTTAGCTTCTCCGGGAGATAAGTGATAGAGCTATTTGCAGTTGCCCTGTGAGCTTCGGAAGCTGGGCTTCAGCAGTGCAAGGGACTTTCTCCCTCGTTTAACAAGGGTTTTATTGTCTATCTGTATGGAGTATGTGTGCATCCTTTGAAGTCATCCGCTGTTTATCTACACTGTTAAGCCCATTACCTTGACAGATGTGTCATTTAACTGGGCACCTCAGCCTGCATCTGCTGCATCTTATGTTAAAAGAAAGTATGTGACACTGTCATCCGCTGACTGTTTATGGTTGCAAACACTATTAAGCCCATTACCTTGACAGATGTGTCTTTAACTGGGCACCTCAGCCTGCATCTGCTGCATCTGATGTTAAAGAAAATGTGTGACACTGTCATCTGCTGACTGTTTATGGTTGTCTACACTGGTAAGCACATTATCTGACAGATGTGTCATTTAACAGGGCACCTCATACTGCATCCGCTGCATCTGCTGTTAAAACAAAATGTGCGACACTGTCATCCGCTGACTGTTTATGGTTGCATACACTATAAAGCCCATTATTTTGACAGATGTGTCATTTAAATGGGCACCTCAGCCTGCATCCGCTGCATCTGATGTTAAATGTACCGAACAGTACCATACAATGTCTAGTTACCAACCACAATGATCTTTGTAAGAGAGATAGCCTTCTCTTCAAGTGCGGCTTGTTCCGTTTGAACTTTTTCAAGAAATAATTGCAATTGAGGGCAATAGAGACAAGCAGTTTGTAAAGTTCAGTGAACTAAACAAACTCTATAACTCTCTGGGGAAATCTGACAGAAAAGGCGGTCGCACCGTCCGCTCGGCATAGCCGGCGTCCCCCACAAGAAAATAATAATAGCTCTCAGGGGTAATAATTGTTTCCCGTGTCCAAATTTTTTTTTTTTTTTTTTTTGTTCATTAAAGACAAATGCAACTCAATTACATACTCAATTCTCAATAACTATCTTTTCTTTTTAAGTCTGACTCAATTTTGTACTGAGATGTTCTATTTCCTGAGAAATTTCTAACACAGATTTCTGATAATTTATGTGCCAACTCCCTACTCATAATTTTATTGTCTCCGCTTTCTGAAAGACTCATGATGTCATATTATGATAAAAAAATTCAAAAATCCTTGGGTACTTAGGATCTCCGCGATCCAATTTGACCAATTTGAATTTAAAAAACATCTTTTCGAGTTGACCATTGGTCAAAGGGAGGTTGTGATACCACATAATTGTGAAACTCCTGTGCAATAATTGTCAAGTGAATACAAGCATAATGAGCGTCTATTTCCACAAGCCAATCAATTCTTTAGTTGCAATTAGTCTGCAATATCAACTAGAAAAGACTTTACCGCCCGTCCTAGATTGGACCTAGTCTCTTATATGACTTCTTTACTAAAAACATTTGATAAAGAATATTTGATTACTTTAAGTTGTTCACATTATCATAGATGTATTATAATCATAACACCTCCGAGGTTTATCCTCCATTAATATATTTTTATGGCAAATTTGCTGTATGTAGCTTCAATATTTAACTTCAATGTGTAATAGCTAGCACCTTGGCGTGTAGGTGAGCACAATTTTATGAGACATGAGACAACCTCCTCAAAAATTTATGGTTTGATAGTGAAGTTAAGCGAGTTGTAAATTTGTTTCAAAAACCGTGTTGTTTTTAATTGTCGGCTATAAAAAGTCACACTTTACTACACTCAACCTTGTTTTCACAAATAGTTATTTGGTAAGTATAAAAATTCATTCAAGTTAAATAGTTACTGCAGTTTCAGGATTTTTCTGAAACTGTAAGTCTGAACTAAACTTCAGTCATAACAATGAGTCAATATTTAGAGTCTTGTTCTTAGATGTCTAACCAATTAATAAAACTTTGTAATACCACACCATTTTTAAATACGAGTCTCTTTAATATCTGTATAATCTTGTTATCATTGCAAAATAACTTATTTTGTTTGAGGCCTAGAAACTCTGGACTCGCAAGGCCTGTCGGAAAGGCCTTCTTGTATAAAATAACTTTTCAAGAGGCTGAATCAGTTTCATCTAGCTGTAATAACTCTTGTAATTTATATCAAAGTCTTTGATCAAACTTTGTGCTCGAACAAAGATAAATTACAAGAGGCTGTGGACGGATGTCTCAACAAGATGTCGATGAATTGGTTTCAAGATGTGCAGGAGTATGAGTACCAGTCTGCAGGTTAGGTTAACGCGATAACAATTGGGAAAAATTCAGTAGGTATCACTTGATCCAACAAAAATAGAAAACATTCACAGGTCGGTGTGAACTTGTAATAACTGGATTGTACTTACTTGGGTACAGCTTAATTACTTCTAATGTTTGGAGGAGGTGATGCAAAGTCATATTCATCCTCCGAGGATGATGAACTTATTTGAAATTCTCACTGATCACCTCCGGAACGTACCCGGCCTGCGTCGTTTATTCAGACTTAGTACGAAACACGTCCAAAACGCTTTTTAACTACTGAAACACTTCTTATTTACGCTGTTTGATATTTTCACACTAGAAAAACTATATTTCAATGGTTTTTCCAATTTTCTACACTTAGCGAAAATTTTTGATTCTTTGCGCGGCAAAAATCACAACGCTATGAACTTTGAGCTGTCACTGTCAAACAGTGCCGTTTGAAGGAGACGGCACACGCTGGCGAGAGCGAGACAGGTATAAAAACCATAGAGAAACGGGTAAGTTTTTAATCATAGACACTTAGTTAATGGCTTAAACACAATAGCTTTCTTCAATTCAACGCTGTTTCATGAAAACATAATAAAATAACGTTCAAGGGGGGCTGCAACACGCACTTGGCCCATTTTTTTATGGTTCAGTAGGTACCCTAAAAGGTACTGAGACTTCGCTAATGTTTCTGCCTGTCCGTCATGAGACTATATCTGAGGAACCGTGATAGCTAGAGAGCTAATTTTTTTACAGATACCTACTGTATTTCTGTAGCCGCTATAACAAAAAAAAAACTAAAATAAAAAGAAAAGGTGGCCTAAGGAAAATTCAGCTCTCTACACGAGTATCACGGTTCCAGAGATAAAGCTTCATGACGGATAGATACTTGATAGACAGACAGACAGACGAACAGCGAATCCTCAGTAATAGGGTGCCATATAGGTATACCTATATTTCACGTCACAAAGACAAACTTGGCAATCCGATTATTGGAAGAATACCAGCTAACCCTACTAACATAATATTACCTACCTACATAAAACTACGTACGATCACAATTTATTATTACGATGATCGTGTACAGAACATCGAGCGATCGTTTTTAGGAGATAAATTACTTAAGCACCTATATCAAATTACCTGACTTCAATACTGACCTGACTTTAATACTGTAAATGATTCTGTAAATTTTAACTGAATAAATGAATTTATTTATTTATTTATTTATTTATTTATTTTATACTTACCATTTTTAAGCTTTAATTTAAGTGTCGCAATGTTATCACTCTCACAAAACATTTTTACGTAAAAAAGTAAATATTATTAGGTAGGTACGTAATTCCAGACTGTGTGAATGGCTCAGTTGCCCTGTTTCCCTCTAGCACCAATAAAGATACTTTTGATTGATTTGATCCAACTTCTTTTATTCAAATTCAAAGACAATTTAATCTATTTGTTTCCTGTTCCCGCCAAAAATTTTGTAAATCGCCCAACCCCAACCAAAGTCCATTATCGTGGTGTAAGTTTAAGAAAGAAGGGTGCAAAAATTGTTTATATCTACTCATTGGTATCAAAATTATTATTATTATCTAATTATAAGCTAACTCTTGTGTATCCCAGTTCCAGTAAAGCAGAAAAAATTAACTGGAGTGGAGTCCTTTGTGTATCAAATTCGCGCTCAATTTGAGTTGGAGTGTTCACGTTGGCATTTGGCATGACACACAATCTTAGACCATAGAACACGGGACTAGCCTTTGCGAACCACCGCATACAAAAATATTCTGCCAGTTTTCATACAAATGAAGGGGGAAACACAAAGACATATAAAATTTCATTGCAATTAAAAATGTATTAATCGACAAACGCGTAATGGCTGTTGTGTGTTAATTGTTATTGTACAGTCAACTACAATGTAATGTACTAGTTTAATCATATAAAATGATGTACTGATGTACAGGCTTTTCATAAAGCCAAAAGACCAAATGGTCATGTGCAATGGCAGAAAACAATGCTTAAGTAAGGCGCATCCTGTGGTTAGATGATCTAAGCACACAATACATGCATAGGTACATACAGATTTTTTTATTTTATTTAAACTGGCTTTGGATATTTAGAACATGTTTTGCCAAATCTTGTTTCCACAAAATATCTTCTTTTCACATTATTAAGTCATAGTCCTTGTCCTCTAAGTCCCAGTCAAAGTCAAGTACTACCCGTTCGCTCTAACTTTGCCGCTAGCGTAGAGGCGTATACCCGAATTGTTAATTATACGAAGTAAATTGACATTTGTTAATGTCACTTCGTCATAGAAAATAAGCAACATTGTATGAAGAAGTGACATTAGTTGCTGTCAATTTACTTCGTCTAATTAAAATTCGACTTTAGTATGGACACAGATTAAATAATAGTTACTGTATGGAGCCGAGCGGCAAAGTTAGAGCGAACGGGCAGTACAGCCCTAAGTCTAAAAGTCAGCCTTGCTCTAGAAAAGCGTTAGATAAACTTTGAATCTTTAGAATCTTTAAATCCTTAGAATCTTTGAACGTTTTGTCTGGAACCAAAAAAAAAAGTCGCGCGCGATTCTCTGCGTTTTATCACGTTGTCCAACTTTTATGTTTATGAATCCACCGTTGTGATTAGGGTTGCCAGATACAGGCATTTCATTTCCGGGACAATTCGAGGGTTACGCATTCGGTCGGTAGGAAAATATTAAAAAACCGGCCAAGTGCGAGTCGTTTTCGCCCATGAAGGGTTCCGTAGCAGCAAGTACCATAATATAAAATTTCTTGTAGTTCGTTGTAATTTTGATTGACACATAAAAATAAAACTTAAAACAAAATTCTGATCGTTTGCTTGCTCATTCAGTCGCTTAATTAAATTAAATAAACCATGTTTTTTTTTTTGAAAATCTACATGAGATTACAAAATTAAACACTTAAAACAAAACTTAAATACCTACATCTCTTTTGTTTATTAAATAACCTCGAATATTAAAATCACAATTATTTTGGCTCAGTAAATAAATCAAACGATAAGCTGACTACTTTTTTATGTACCTAGTCGGTTTTTTTTATTTATCTCGCCAAATTGACGTCGCCACCAGCCTGATGAATGGCGCATCTAGCGATTGGGGGCCACTTCTGACAGTGGTCCTCAAGTTGGCGGCCCTGTGATTCAAGAGGAGCGTGAAGAGGCACACCTCTTCACGCTCCTCTTGAAGAATCCGGGATTGTAAGATGAAGGAAACACGTGTGCGGGCATGTAGTTCCATGTTAATATAGTTCGACAGAGGAACGATCTTTTGAAACGCTCAATTCTGGCGAAGATACTCTCCACTGTGTGTGAGTGGCATCTTTGCCCGGCACGCGTTGTTCGGGATCGGAAAGGGGAGGATGGGATCAGGTTAAAGAGCTCTTCAGAACATTCGCCGTGATACATTCGATAGAAGGCAGCCAAGAACTCTATGGTTCTTCTCTGCACCTACAGTTTGAGGCCTCCCGTCACCTCAGGACAACCAATTATTCGGATAGCACGTCTCTGCATAGCGTCAAGCGCGTCTAGTAAGTACCTCGCGGAGTCATCCCAAAGAAACAGTATTCGACGCAGGGACGATGACGCCACACCACATCAGTGATGTTTACTGTACTGCGTCTTGTACAGTATGTATATATCACTGATGTGGTGTGAAGTAGGTACCGTCTCACCTTATTTAGGACTCCTAGTAACTCCGCGGGCTCAGCGCAATGTAACTCTCTATGTAGTTTTTTGATTAAGCTCACGCCGGACGTCTATACCGAGGATCTCCAGGTTGTCCTTTAGTGGAACCGTAATGCTCTGAAGAGAGGGTAGGGGTAGGAAAGGGGACTTCTTAGCTGTAAAGGCACACGCCTGTGTTTTTCTGGCATTGAACTCGACCAGGTTGTCTGAACCCCGGTTTCGGTAAGAGGCGGGCGGCCGGGCGTGCGGGCGGGCGGCCGGGCGTGCGGGCGGCCGGACGTACGCGCGGCCGTCCGCCTCCCTCTCTTCTTCTATGACTCGAACGCGAAGCGTGCGCTAGCTCGGTAGATATTCTAAATCCGGGACTATAAAGTGTAATTCCTGGACACTGGACAAGACACGTAATTCCGGGACAATCCCGGATTTCCCGGCCATCTGGCAACCCTAGTTGTGATACATACAAAACACTCGAAAATGCACTTATTTTGAAAAAATAAACAATGAAGTTTATCTGCAACACAGTTTTACTAGCGCCGGTCTCAAGGAATTCCACTGTGGAGGAAGGGTTGGGATTTTGGGATGTTCCTCCGACACACAAAGGGAGGATCCTCCGACCAGGCTGGTGATCACGCCTGGCGGGCCGAAACCCAACGGTTAATGTTGGACTGTTGGTTATATCCATAGAATTATAACGCATTAAATCTAGTGACCGACCGAAGTTTCGGTTTCGGTTTCGGTTTCGGCCAGTTTCGGCCAAAAAATCGAGTTTCGGCCGCAGTTTCGGTTTCGGCCAAAATGGGCCGAAACTTTCGGCCGGGCCGAAACTCACGTGTTCATGAATTTTGAGCGCCTGGCTCTGCTTGTGACGTAGTTGGGGTCAGCCCAATCAGTTAATATGTTATACTAACCGAAGATTTAGAGATTTACAAAGAACTTCCAATCAATAGTTATAATAATAATACAACTTTATTCAAACCACAAGCAATTACAATCATTGAGAAGTATTAGACAGTTACCACCTTTTTATGGTCCCGTTTTTACTTTTGGTTACCGTAATGGAATCCTAAAGATCTAGGACATTACATAACCCTACCCCTTTGTTGTCGGTTCCGTTGACTTCGTTGGTCGCCTGTCTATCTGTCAGCAGGCTGTAACTCATGCTCCGTGATAGTTAGACAGTTATTTTTTATACAGATGATGATTTTTGTTGCCGCTATAGCAACAAATAATAAAAATTGACAAAATAATAATATTAAAGGAGGCCTCCCATACAACATACGTGTTTTTTTTTATACCACTAAGGTGGCAGACAAGCATACGGCCCACCAGAAGGACCGGTGGTCACCGCAGCCTATGAACGTTTGCAACACCAGAGGCGCCACACTCGCGCTGCCGACCCTAAAATTTTTTTTAGATTATTTATTAGATTTTTGCCGCTTTTCTTGTACGGAACCCTATGTGCGCGAGTCCGGCTCACTCTTGTCCAGTTTTAGTCATACACTTCTAGAATGTAACCGAAACCGGCCAAGAGCTAGTAGCACGGCACCGTGTGGTTTAAGTTGGTAGGAGGTAGGAGTTCGCTATAGCATTAGTATGTGTTATTCCACACTTAAAAGAAAGAAACTCATTTTAAGGTGGAGATATTTCTTAAATATACACTTGAGAAGATTTATACCGTTGATTGATGGCACCTAGTGGAACTTGCTGCACCTATTGAAAAAATAACCGGCCAAGTGCGAATCGGACTCTCAGACGGAGGGGTTAAAGTGGGACCCTATTAACGAGACGTGAGGCCTAGCCGTCCGTCTGTCTATTAGTCACGAGGTTGTATCGCTGAACCCGTGCCAGACAGAGGCCTAAAATTTTCATAATTTGTGTAGCCGGTTTTTTTAACGTGAGGAAAATTCTACAGGGAGTCCCTGCCGGAGTCCTACCAACTAAAAACGACGTGTTGGGAGCCCCGAGTATGCCCTCGGAATGATGCATACTGCGGCTGCGTCTCTAGGGGGTTGTTCAGTTGTTATCCCGCTTCTTGAGGGTGGCGTTCATGAATCTCTCACGTCACGCTATCGTCTAGGGCCTGCTTCTGTAAGGACGGTGAGCAGCCCCGTCACCGTCCTCAAGCCCCCGGTCATGGAGGCTGATAGTATGTGGCGCACCGCCGCAGACTGTAGAACACGGGTGGGAGAGTTTTCTCCCGCTTCCTCCCCGCCGTCTCTTTCACGAGCATGACCTGCTCACAGGAAGAGGCCTATGGCCCTGCTCCAGTGCCTCTTTGCGCCATTTAAACAATGTCGCAGGGGCATTCGCTTCCAGGTTCCATAGAGGGCTCCCGGCTAGAAGACATGCCACCTCAACTGAGATCGTGCGGTATCCCCTTATCACCCTGAAAGCCATCTCCTTCTGCGGGTTAAGCAATCTAGCCGCATTGCTGGCCATCAGGATTTCCGCCCATACGAGGGACCCATACCTATAGGGCCATGCTTCGCACGATCCCAAGGTACAGTCTCCTGCAGGGAGCGTTGGGTCGCCTAATATTGGGCAACAACCGCAAGAGTGCGGCTGATGGCTCCCACCCTCAGTTTTGGGACCAAACATCGTAAGTGGTATACAAAGTTCCACCGGCTATCCAGTACGAGCCCCAGATACGTCATCAATAGCTCGATGTCGATGCTGATGCCCCCTATATGTAAGCTGGATCCCGCAGCTGGCCTTTAGGGCTGCGCCTCGGGGCGTTGCTCCTCGCGCTGTAATTACGGTGTCGTCGTAACACGTTACGCTCGTAACACATTACGCCGACACCTCTGAGCAACGGACCACACAGCACCCAATCGTAACCGATGTTCCACAGAAGCGGTCCTAAGGCCGATCCCTGTGGTACACCGAACGACACATCTCGCCAATCCTGCCCTAGTCAGCTCGGGAACGTTATTGCCCTCTCGGAAAGATAGGCCCCGACAATTCTTCGGAGGTATGGAGGCATTCCATGGTAAATAAGCGCCTCCCAAACGCAGCTCCAGGGCAAGGTGTTGAAAGCGTTTGCGATGTCAAGAGACACTGCCACCACAAACCACCCTGTTCTGTTGCCGCTATAACAAAAAATACCTACTAAAATCAGAAAAAAATGCATCCGTAATTTTTGTGCCCAATTTTTGTAACGGAACCCTCTGTGCGGAAATCCGACTCGCACTTGGCTGTTTTTTTCAATATGAACACGTGAGTTTCGGTTTCGGTTTCGGCCGAAAGTGACCCTGGGGCCGAAAGTTCGGTTTCGGTTTCGGTTTCGGCTGGAAAACCAGTTTCGGTCGGACACTAATTAAATCATTCATCGCAGTGAGAACTTGGATATAGCGATTCAGGATTTATCTTACCTTCGTTGCGAGAACGTTCATATCGCGATGCAGTTCCTCTATTTGTCTTAGCTATGTGGCTGTCGCCGCATCCACGTTCAAGTAAAAACATAATTTACTAGCTGACCCGCGCAACTTCGTTTGCCTCACATGAGAGTGAGGTATGGTATTAATATTTCAAGAAGGTATTATAATGTTTCCCGTTGTATTTACCCCCGTCGTGCTTATTATAGTCGCGTCGCGTCGCTTGTATTCATTATAGCGCATCACATGAGAGTGAGAAGGATGTGACTTTAAGACCTCTTGTTAAAGTGATATAATATTTCCCGTCGCTTTTACTTCCACCCATCCGTTTTCCGGTATGGAACTCATCGTGTGCGAGTCCGACTCGCACTTGGCCGGTTTTTATCGTTCAGTTGACTGGCTGCCACTGCAGACCAAATTTACTCCCGTCACGTCGCTCATACTTTAAAACTTAGTAAGAGGGTTATTGAAGTGAACCTTAAAAGATAGGCATATGCTGTCAAGGACTTTTTTTTATAACTTTTTAAGAGAAACAATTTTGTAGTATGCAATGTTTACGTAATTTTAACTATTTATGCTAATAATGGAAGCTCTTGAAAGAAAGAAATAATCCCCGTTCTCGAAACATTATTCATGGCTGCTCCGCTCCTATTCGTCTTAGCGTGACGTTATATCGCCATTAGCCAGCCTAAATAAATGGACTATTAAAGTGTAAAATAATTTTTGAAATGCAACCAGTAGTTTCTGAGATCCTAGTACAAACAAACTCTTCAGTTTCATTATATCGTGAGCGAACCTTAAGAGATAGACAAATTAGGTTATTGTGAGCGAACCTTATAAGATAGACATATGCTGTTAAGGACTTTTTTTAAAAACTTTAAGAGAAACAATTTCGTAATACACAATGTTTAACTAACTGTAACCATTTACGCAGCGTACGCCTCGGAAGCTCTCAGACGGTAAAAAATATTCCCCGTTTTCAAAACATTCTTGATTGCTGCTCCGCTCCTATTCGTTTTAGCGTGATGTTATATAGCCTATAGCCATCCTCGATAAATGGACTATCAAACTGTAAAATATTTTTTGAAATCCAACCAGTAGTTCCTGAGATCCTAGCGTTCAAACAAACAAACAAACTCTTCAGCTTTATAATATTAGTATGGATAAATGACAAAGAACAAATAAGCAATAGCCCCCCTTTTAACTTCCCGCCAAAAGTGACATAGCATAGATAGAGAAAAGGAGCTAAAAATATACATACCTACATCTTTTTTTGTACCAACGGGGTGAATAGAAATACAGGGGTGAATAGGGACGAAACCGAAAGTTGGGCGACCGCCCAGGGCGCCGGGTACAAAGGGGCCGCAGGCGCACCTTTGCACCTTGCACCTTTTCTAACAGTTTGTCTCATCGGGGGGACCGCTCTATGAGCGGTCCCCGACCAGACTTTACGTATTCATATTTTAATGCTTGCTCTACATTACTCGCGAAGTTGAACGAAGTTCGTCGGCGAAGTTGCCCGAGTCAAAGAAAATTTTTGACGAAGTAGGCCTTTTTTTTTATTAAAAATAAACAACAGTGGATTCTTAAACATAACGGCTCAACAACGTGCTCAAGTTTTAAGATGCATTGAAACGCGACGTTATATTTATTACCAAACTCCAATAACTCCTTGTTAAGTCTCCACCACTCTACCGGAGTAGAACTTTGTCTAAACTTGGAAAACAGACATCCCTACACTAGGGTGGGACAATAAAGATCAGTGGGTGGGACACACTAATGCTTGCTCTACATTACTCGCGAAGTTGAACGAAGTTCGTCGGCGAAGTTGCCCGAGTCAAAGAAAAATTTTGACGAAGTAGGCCGAGGAGCCCCTCTACCTACACTATCATATTCGTCCAACTTCGTTCAACTTGCTCTACGTTCTGCTTGCTCTACGTTACTCGCGGTAACGTAGAGCAAGCATAACGTTAGTTAAAATATGAATACGTAAATAATATTATTATAGCTACCTATAATAATAATAAAGGTTCAATACTTAGGGTAGATAGGTCATAATATAATAGTTATTTTTTTACTTTTTACAGGTTCTTTTATTGTTCTTTTTTTGTAAGGCGGGGGCTTTTTTAAATGTTTAATTTAATTTTTTATTTCATGCTTTTTATAGGGGCTTTTTTAATATCAACATACATACGTATGTTGATATTAAAAAAGCCACTGATCTTTATTGTCCCACCCTAGTGTAGGGATGTCTGTTTTCCAAGTTTAGACAAAGTTCTACTCCGGTAGAGTGGTGAAGACTTCACAAGGAGTTATTGGAGTTTGGTAATAAATATAACGACGCGTTTCAATGCATCTTAAAACTTGTGCACGTTGTTGAGCCGTTATGTTTAAGAATCCACTGTTGTTTATTTTTCATTATACAATCATAAATCACTCATTTTAAAAATTGTGTAGTGAGCTGCTGAGAAAAGTGTAAGAGCCACCCTGTAAGGATTGATTTATTTAAAATATATTTTACATATTTTGATGAAATTTGCAATGGTTATTAAATTAGTGTAATTCTGTAAAAATTCAAAATCTCACAAATAGGGCGGCCTTGTAAATTTTTCTCTGTAGTTGACTGTACAAATTAATGACGCCCTTTTTTCTCCGTGTTATCGCCAAAACTCCTATATTTAAGTCTAATTAGCTTGTTCATTTTTCTGACAAATTATGGCAGTACCACGGGTAAAATTTAATTACTCGTGCTAAACGGGATCGCTTGGTAGTATTACTAGTTTTTTCCAATGCTGCGGTAGTACCACGTACCACGTGCAGGAAAGGTGAAGCCCATTAGCCTTTCTTGCGCGTGGTACTACCAGTGGTACTACTGGTAGTACCACGAGTAAAAAAATTACCTGTGGTACTACCAAGTGGTCCCAGTAGTACCACGGATAAAATTGAATTACCAGTGGTACTACTGGGACCACTTGGTCAACTTCACTGGATAAAAATAAATGAAGATCGGTAAAAACAAATGAAGATCGGTAAAACAAATGAAGATCAATTAAAACAAATGAAGATCGGTGAAAACAAATGAAGATCGGTAAAACCAATGAACGTCAGTAAAAACAAGTGAAGATCGATAAAAACAAATGCACATCTATAAAAACAAATGAAGATCAGTAAAAACAAATGAAGATCGGTGAAAACAAATGAAGATCGGTAAAACAAATGAACGATCTTCCCCTATTTTTTAGCAATCTTCATTTGTTTTCACCCACCTTCATTTGTTTTCACCGATCTTCACTTGTTTTTACTGACGTTCATTTGTTTTACCGACCTTCATTTGTTCTCACCGATCTTCAATTGTTTTAACCGATCTTCATTTATTTTTTATCCAGTAGTACCACGGGTAATTTTTTTAATCGTGGTACTGTACTACCAGTAGTACCACTGTGGTAGTACCACGGGCAAGAAAGGCCCATTAGCTATTAGCTTGTTAGCTCATTGACTTGAGTCGCCAATGGATCACTCCCTTGATATATTGACAGCTGGCAACATTTTAAGCGTCGTGCTAGCGTTGCATGTTGTTAGTTCACTCCCTCTCATACATTCATTCATTCATTAATGTGACATTGTGGATTGTGGTAATTTTGCGAAATGTGATAGTTTCTCATGTTTTACGACAGTAGTCATTTCGGAATCTAAATGAAACATGTAGAATAAAAACCAGTGTTATCTATTTTACTTTTTAAGTTATAAGTGTTTATTATTTATTAGTTCGGCAAACATATGTGCAAATCTTCGAAAATGGTGTCGGGCAGCACGAGGGTGATTCAAGTCACCAACATAGCGCCCCAAGCCACCAAAGATCAAATGCAGACCCTATTCGGATATCTGGGCAAGATTGACGATATCCGACTGTATCCTACAATACGAGATGTGTCTTGTCCTGTTACCTCCAGAATATGTTACGTGAAATATTACGATTCGGCTACGGTGCATGTCGCTCAACATATGACCAACACCGTATTCATTGATCGAGCATTAATCGTAATTCCCATGCAATCGGGAGAAATTCCTGACGAACACAAAGCTCTAGAGATGTCTAGCAACGGAACTCTGGTACCGGGTTTAAGCTCTGTCGAGCCGCGGCTGCCGGCACATGTCGTTAACTCTTTAGAAGGCGCTCCACCGAGCCAAGTGATCCAAACACATGATCCTAAGATGGTGGCTGCGGGATTGCCGCCATATCCGCCGGTACCAGCTACATATGATTCCAGGAAAATAGAAGAATTAAGAAGAACAGTGTTAGTGGGAGATGTCACTTCTATATCATCACAGCAGTTGATAGATCATTTCTGCCAGGCTGGTGAAATTAAGTACTTGAGGTTTTGTGACCGAGATTCTGACAATCAGAAATATGTCTTAATTGAGATGACAGAACAGGAGTCCGTTCTGAAAGCTTTGCAGCTGAATGGATCTATTATTGATGGACACACGGTCAAGGTAAATATTGCACATTCAATCATGTCCCTAATGGGTAGACATCTTAAATAACCATACTACTATTCTTAGCTTGAGTGAATGTTTATTTTTTGGGAGCAAACTGTGATCCTCTCATTGTGGAAGTTCTGCTGATGTATTATTTAGCTGTAATAAATCCCAATATGTTTCTCAGTAACATTTTATACTACCCATAGATACGAGGTTTACCAATGAAGGGCAAAGTATGGCCGGCAGGCCAACTACAGTCCACTAAAGCATTTAATCCGGCCTGCCAACAGTCCTGCCACATGTATACCTACCTAGAAAATGCCTCATGATAATTTTATCAAGACGGTTATAATGTACATTATATTTAGTAAAGCAATAAACACATAGGTGTAGTGAACAGACTTTTTTGATCATGAAAGTGCAGAGCAACTCTCACAAACTGACTACTGATGAACACCTTTCACACTGTTAATAGTAAAGATGTTATGATAGTCCAGTCCATGAACCTGCTTTTATAGCAGCTGTTCAATACATCACAAGTATTATTTTATAATAACTTATCAGGCAGGCAGCTGACAGAACTGATGAAGCAATATTTGCGTTGTTATAAGTGCTAGCTTTATTTAATGGTAATAGAATTTTATACTACTTAGGCATTTTCAAACAATAAAGAATAGCATGTTCAGAATCAATAATTTAATGATTTTTTTCTTGCTTTCATAAGAAAGCTATGAAATAAGAAGGAGGCAAGGTGCTTTAGAAGGCAAATTGAACTGTGCTGGTGACATATAACATGGTAATTGTTAACCAAAGTTAGACTACTAGAATTTACGCAATTCAACTTTGCATAATGCTTTATTTGTGCTCACATAGCCATACATACACAAGTATATGCCCAACCTCATTGAAAACAACCTAATAGATGTTATCACACTGTATAATAATGATAACAACAGCCCAACAGTGTATGTTGTGTTACAAGTTCCACCAGAGGAGCTAAATCGTAATCTGATTCTGTAGGAAAATAAACAACTAAAGATAATGCAATATTGTAATAAAGGTTTTTATTAGATGAGGCCCATGACGGCAGCGCGACGTGAGGAACTCACGCAGGCCCCCCCCCCCCCCCTGCCCCCCAAAGACGCGGGATACACACACCCGAACCACCCCCTGGGCGAGGCCGCAGTGGCGTCCGTGGGTCTGTTGGGAGTCCTGGGACATCCTTCTGAGGGCTTACCCGGGGCTCCCAACCATAGGCTGTTGGGCGTTACGTGAGGTTTTTTAGTCGGTAGGAGTCTGGCATAACATCCATGAGGATTTTCCCTCACATTAAACAAAAAAAAAGGCTTTTATTAGATCAGTGCTATAGTGGCGCTAGTGCGTTCTTTATCTGTCCATTATTTTTCTTGTCAATATTGCTTTACCGGTAAACAAAATATAGTGTATTATGCTTCCTCCACATTACTCGCGAAGTTGAACGAATTTCGTTGGCGAAGTTTCCCGAGTCAAAGAAAATTTTTGACGAAGTAGGCCGAGGAGCCCCTCCACACTATCATACTCGTCCAACTTCGTTCAACTTCGCGAGTAATGTGGAGGAAGCATTATATCTTTAGTTGTTTACTTTCCTACCATTTCATTTGCAGATTCATACAAGAAATGCTTTAGAGACCATAAAATGGTAACATTATTAAAGAATCATCTGCAATTCATTTCATCAAATCATCACCCAATCATAATATGATATTGATGTTGCTACTTGGAAAAAATAAGGGGACTCATCAAAATGAAATGAAACATTAACAAATTCAGTGAAATAATACATTTTATGATCAAATTATGAAGCATACAATGTTGACTTTTAGACCCACAGGCGTGATCACCTTAAAATACCTGTTTGGATAATCTCCCCTTAGGGTTGAAAAAACTTTACACTGGTTCCTTCACAAACATACATGTCATCATACAGGCAACAGACAGTTGCATATCAAATAAGTAACCGAATTCTCATCTAAATGGGAAATCTAATCATTTAGTTTAATCTTTCAGGTACACCACGCTACCCAAGCTATTTGCAAACCACAAACTAAGAGCAATGAAGCAGCCCAAAGGGAAATAGAAGAAGCCATGTGCCGAGTCAAGGAAGCACAGAATTTGATATCTGCAGCCATTGACCCTGTTATAGGACTCCTGTCCAAGGACAAGAGAAGGTAAAGTTGATTCTATGTTACCTAATATTAGCTGATTGTTTTTTTTATTTCATTGTATGGATCTTATGGCACATAATTGATTTGGGTTAAGCTACATCTGAGCGCACCGCATCGCAGTTTCTTATACTTATATCCTTTTCTATAATGTCAATTGATAAATCAAATCAACTTATGGCATTCCACTGTCTCCCAATTTATGGCACAATCATCATCGTCGTCCGCGTCGTGTCCGACGACGGCGACCCTGACTATTTCCTGGCATGTGCTCGTAGGTGGCTTGAAAGTCCGAACTTCGTCTTGACCACTCAGTCACATGTTGGGTAGTAGGTTTTGAGGTTTTCCTACAACAGCACCGGCCCTGTTGTAGGTGTAGTTGTAGGAAAACCTTAAAACCGGGTGTCAAACCGCGGTCACTCGGACTTCGAACTAAACGCGGTCGAAATGGACAGCACAATAAATTTACCAAGGAACTTAGAATCGGAGCATGGAATGTTCGTACTTTGCTTGACAATGACAATGACCTGAGAGAAAAACAGCTGTGATTGCGAGGGAGCTGGGCCGCTAAAAAATTGATGTTGGTGCGCTAAGTATGCCACAATACGTAGTCTTTCGCCTACTTAGGACCGTAATTTACTAGAGTGACAAAGAGAATGGATACATGACCGCACGTCACGGAATCAACGATTCTCCGCCTCTCTGCCGCCCTGTAGAAATTGTGATACGGTGCTGTCAGATGGGAGTATTCCCGTTCGTCCCCTCGACTTCGTCCCCCCGAGGGGGACGAACGGGAATTCACTAAAATAATATTTAATCAGTTCCCGATCGTCCCCCTCCTAATTCAAGAGGGGACGAATGGGAATATGTTCTTCGATTAAGTGCCATTCGTCCCCCTTTCGTCCCCCTCGATCAAAAACAAATGAAAAAGAAACAAATGACGATAAACAAATGAAAAAAAAATCAAATGAAGATCGACAAAACAAATGAGTGTGAGTCGAACAAGTGACGATCGGATAAATAAATGGCGATCGAAAAAACAAATGAAGATCGGTAAAACAAATGAAGATTGGCGAAACAAATGAAGATCGACAAAACAAATGATGATCGGCAAAACAAATGACGGTTGGATAAACAAATGACGATCGAAAAAACATATGCAGATCAATAAAACAAAAGACTAAGCAAGTTGATAAGGTCAAAAACTACTTGCAGCCATATTTTGTAATCTAGATGCGAGTGCCATTCAAAAAAATAGGTGCAAGCAATTCACAACCTTAATGACACTTATCTAAAAATTGCATACTGATTTAGACTGCCTCTGTGGCGCAGTCAGTAGTGATACCACCTGCGGCGCTGGAGGTCGTGGGTTCGATTCCCACCGGAGACAAATATTTGTGTGACCCATAAATGTTTGTCTCAAGAGTCTGGGTGTTTCTATGGATAATATGTATGTATTTAAAAGTATATAAGTATTAATATCCGTGGTCTGATACCCATAACACAAGCAGGTTATTCCTAGCTTACTTTGGGATCAGATAGCGTTGTGTGAGATGTCCGTGAATATTTATTTATTTATTTATTTATTTAGGCATTTATAGACACCACTGATCACGAATATACAAAAAATAAATAGATATTATGCATGCTCATAAGCTCGAAATTAGCTTGGATCCTTTTTGTATTCTAGATGCGATAATCATTCAAAAAATTGGTGCAAGGAAATCTTTACCTTATGAACATGCACAATATTTATTTATTTTTAACATATTCATGATCGGTGATGTCTATAAACGCCAAAAAGCTCATTTTTAGAGAAGTGTCATTAAGGTCGAGATTTGCTTGCATTTATCTTTTTGAATGGCAATCGCATCTAGATTACAAAATATGGCTGCATGTAATTTTTGACCTTATCAACTTGCTTATAGTCTTTTGTTTTACTGATCTGCATGTTTTTTGTCGATCGTCATTTTTATTTTTATTTTTTATTTAAACTTTCTGCACAAATTATTATTGTACAAAGGCGGACTTAATGCCAAAAGGCATTATCTACCAGTCAACCTTTGGGTGATGCAGAGATAAGTTAGAGTAGGTGCTCAAAGAATATTACCTATGAAAGCTTTTTATAACGGTACAAGAATACAAATTTAACTTAAATTTAACATTTATAGTTATTAATTATCAAATAAATTTATAATCACTTAAAATTATTATACTTATATAAATTATATAAAAATGAAAGGCATACATACATAAAAATAAATAAAAAATACCTACATACTTATCGTATATACATGCATATCCTTTAATATAAATATATACATATTCATATATATATATAAATAAATATCATACCTATGCATGGACTCGAGAAAAGCCTTAACAATATTGTTTTGCCTATGGGTTCTTATAGAGTTCACGTACTCTGTTCCTAAATGTAAACCGATTAGTCAGCTTTCTGACTTCAAGAGGAAGAGCATTCCAGAGAAGGATAGAACGCACTAGAAAAGAGGAATGGACGAGATTAGAAGTGTGAGTTGGACAGTGCAGGAGAAGATTGTTAGAGGAGCGCAGGTATTTGTCGTGGTTAGAGCCAATTAGATGAAGATGAGATTTTAAATATGCAGGAGCGTTAGGAGAATTAAGTAATGAGAAAAGTAGACAGACAGCTCGCAGACTGCGTCGTCGTCGAATAGGTAACCAACCAAGCTCTGCCCGACAAGTCGAAACGTGATCGTACTTCCTAAGATTGTAGACGAATCGAATGCAATTGTTGAGAAGTCGGTCAAGCTTGTTGAGTAGATCTGCATTCAGGTCGAAATAGCATACATCACCATAGTCAAAGATAGGAAATATTAAAGTTTGCACAAGCATTGTCTTGGTTCTGACAGGCAGAAATTTTCTAAGACGATAGAGAGCTCGAAGTGTCCCAGTAACTCTTTGACAAACGTGAGTCACCTGAACCCACCAACTCAACGTTGAGTCAATATTTAAGCCTAGATTCTTAACACTGAGTGTGGCAGGAATAAGTTTCCCGTTAAAAGTTATGGATGGCAAAGTTACTTCCTTTAACCGGTTAATCATATAATTGGTGCCAATTATAATGCTCTGGCATTTGTCAGGGTTAACAGCCAGACCGAACCTATTACACCAACTACCTATCCAGTCTAAGTCCCTGTTGACATTATTTATAGCATCCGAGAGATTGTCCACAGAGGCTTGGCTATACAATTGAAGGTCATCGGCATACAGGTGATACGCACACTGAAGATTAGAGGTCACGAAATTGATGAATATTGAAAATAGAAGAGGAGATAATATGCCGCCTTGAGGGACCCCAGAGTCAAGTTTGCACCAACTCGACGACTTCTCGTCAACACAAACTGACTGCTGACGACCCTGAAGATATGAGGAAAACCAATCCAGCACGTCAAAAGAGATCTTAATATGGGCAAGGATTGACAAAAGAATGTCGTGGTTTACACAATTGAAGGCATTTGAAAAGTCAACTAAGACCATTACAGTGGCTTTACCTTTTTCTATCCCATCCCTGATGTCACCCGTTACCTTAAGGAGTGCAGTAGTTGTACTATGTCCTGGCCGGAATCCCGATTGCATAGAAGTAAGTATGGCATTGTGTTGTACAAAACTAGACAACTGCTTATGCACGCATGCCTCTAAAACTTTTGAAAGAAAAGGAAGGATAGAAATTGGACGAAAATGTTTTGGAAGAGAGGGATTTGAAATTTTAGGAAGGGGGCGAACATAGGCTTTTCGCCACAACGCTGGAAATTGACCAGAGTCAAGGGAGAAGTTAATTATGTGTAAGATACCCGGAAGAAGTAGGTCTAGGATAGGCATAATCATACGTCGACTAATGTTGTCACAGCCTACGGCCTTTGACTTAATAGACAGGATAATCTTTTTGATCTCAACCAACGTGACTGGAGAAAACTGAAAGGGTGCATAACTGGGACTGGTCAGTCCGGCTATGAAGTCAACCGTTTGACGCTTGGTTAGGCCATCAATTACAAGAGAGGTGGAGAAATGACGATTAATAGCTTCTAACTCAATTGTCTTAGGTAGCTCCAGCTGCCTTGGTTTACCAATACCCAGTGTCCCAAGAAACTTCCAAACACCAGATGGAGATGAATATGTGATATTGTCGAAGATGTGTCGGCGTTTAGCGTTCCGTATCACCTGGTTACACCGATTCCTGGCGGTTTTATAAGAGTCCCAATTGATATCCGTCCGATGTTTTTTAAATTTAAGAAATGCTCGGTCTCTGCGTCTCATATAAATCCGAACCTCGTCCGTCAACCACGGTGATGGAGGATGCTTTAATTTTACTTTCCGGACAGGAGCATGTATGTCATAGAGACTATTTACAGTTTTATTAAAAAATAAAACCTTGTCATCAACCGTAGAAGCTTCAGCCAAAGGCGCCCAATCGATCGTGGCAGCATCGCCACACAATTTCTCCAAATCAATACGCCCAAAACAACGCCTGTGCATCACTTTAGGTTTGAGTTTAGGAGGTTTAAGAATATATGAGACATAAATTAGATCATGGTGTGAAAAAGCCGGCGCTAAAAGCTGACCGTGTGAATGGACAAGAGTAGGAGTAGAAGTAAGGATTAAGTCGAGCCAGGTATCATCCGTGTCCTTATTGTGGTGAGTGGCCTCGAGTGGCAAAATATGAAGGCTGGCTGACCTAACTATATGAAGTAGTTTTTGAGCTCGAGAAGAGTCACCTTCCAAAAGATTAGTGTTAAAGTCGCCCATGATGATGTAATGCTCGTAATCAGACCCCAAAGATTCTAAAACCAATTCAAAATCAGTGAAATAGTCGACGGTGGGGGGACTGTAAACAACTCCGAGAACTGTTTTAATACCCCTGACCCAAACCTCAAGGAAGAGGGTCTCTGCGGTGGCAGAGTATTGTGGAGGAGATGAGGCAACTATTTTGAAAGGCAGGTCACTTCTGAGATATATTGCAACCCCACCGCGTTCCTTACCCAACCTGTCGTTCCTTACTAATACAAATCCTGGGAGTGGGTAAGAGGTAGAGAGAAGGTCAGGTTTCAAGAAGCTCTCAGAAATGAGAACCGCATGAACGTGGGAGTCTGCGAAAGTAGCCAAGAGGTCACTGTAGTGACCGGACACACTCTGTGCGTTTATATGACAGACATTAAATGACTGTCCCAATTGTTGCTCAAAACGCGTTCGCAGTACTTCACCCAGTGTAAGTTTTGTGATTGAACAAAAACTGTCATTCACAGACGGTGTATCGGTATCATAGGCAGAATGGAAGGAGTCGTTATCATCAAACGAATTACTCATAATGATAAATAAAAATAGTATAAATAAAATAAATAAACAAGTAAGTATTCAAAACTAAAATAAAATTACAAAGTAAGTAATGAATAAAATATTAAAAAGAAACAAATGTACCAGTATAATATCTACGCTGAGTCGATGTAGGTCTCTGTCTCTGCACCACCCGCCAGCAAACATTCACAATAACTGTAATAATAAAACTTAACTATATCACAACAAGATCGGCAAAACAAAATGGAAGCGCAATCAATTTGGTACATAATAAAGTGAAACACTGCATGAAACGGAACGTGACAGCTCACAATAGAAACGTTTACAATTTTTAATTCTTAATGGTTTAAACTTGAGCATTCATTTCTGAACGACTGATTAAGCTACAAGTAGATTTCACTAAACGTCAAACTAACTGTCCCGTCAATGTCACGTCAAACTAGTTTGTAAACAAACTGTGATTGTAACTGTAAAAGCAATCCTAGTTAAACTGTGGGTAATAGCACAAAACAAACTAAACAAAGTAATATTGTATAAAGTAGTGAAAGTGATAAGTGATACTGATAACTGTGAACCAAAACCTTACATGACAATAACAATCTCAGTTCAATAGCTAGGCACAAATAGTTAAAATTAAAATACGCAAACCGGTCTGCCAAAGAAAACACCGCTCTTTTTAGTTTTTCCTCTTTGTTTTCGCATTATCAGCACTGGCTGCTTCACTCCTAGGTGGAACACCATCCCGCTCGCTTGCCACCTTAGGATACTTAATAGCTAAGGGATTTAGTTCCTCCATTGAAGTTATTTTGTGCCGGCTACCACCAATGTTGATTATAATAATGCCGTCTTGTGTCCAACACGCCCGCACTCCAAAGTGCTGCCTGGCTTTGCTGAACACAATCTGCCTAGCTTTTGTCAGGTTTTCCTTAACCGATACTGCAGTCCCCTTTAGCTTAGTCTTCGAACGCCATATACTAGATTTAATATTAAAGGCTGAAAACCTTACCAAAATGGGACGGGGCTGATTTCTAGAGGCTCCCAGTCTATAACAGTCGGTTATATTAGCAGCATCAACACTATTCAGTGACAACTTCTTGCGAACAATGTCGAGAATGGCACCAGTGCAACTCTCATTCTCCACTTCAGCAACTCCCATAAAAATTAGAGACTTACGCCGGTGTCTTGTTTCCATTGCGTCTAATGCTCTGGAGCACTCCGTTATCTGTCTTCTGAGAATGCCAAGCATAGAAAACATAAGTTCCCTGAAAGTCCGGAACTCTTCAGCCACCTTCGCAACGGTATCCTTGGCAGGACCAACTGTTTGCAGCTGCTCTGCCAGTTCAGCCATCTTCTTTGTAAAGGATTCTTCCAGCCTGTTCTGGGCACTCTCAATATCCGACAGCTGTGACTGTGACATAGTGATCAAAACTATACCTTTGGGTCTTATGTGAATTGTGCTGGCAGGTGGTGTGTGTTGTTGGTGTCAGGTCACATTAAAACTTCCACAAACGTAAGTAGTAACTTATTGTAATGTACTACACTACAAACTTGTAAAATAAGTTCAGAAAATGGACAATTTATAATTATTTTAAATATTTTAAATCAGAGTAACTTCTAAACTTTTTCCACACCTACCGCCAAAAAAAAGCAGCATTTGTGTATCCGACCGTCAGTTGTTATGCCGATCGTCATTTTTGACTTGGCTTTGACTGACGGCCTTGACTGCCTCTGTGGCGCGGTCGGTAGTGATACCGCCTGTGGCGCTGGAGGTCGTGGGTTCGATTCCCACCGGAGACAAATATTTGTGTGACCCATAAATGTTTGTCTCAAGAGTCTGGGTGGTATAGGTATGTATTTAAAAGTATATTAGTATTAATATCCGTGGTCTGATACCCATAACACAAGCAGGTTATTCCTAGCTTACTTTGGGATCAGATAGCGTTGTGTGAAATGTCCGTGAATATTTATTTATTTATTATTTATTTGTTTTTTCGATCGTCATTTGTTTCGTCGATCTTCATTTGTTTTGTCGATCTTCATTTGTTTCGCCAATCTTCATTTGTTTTGGCGATCTTCATTTGTTTTGTTGATCTTCATTTGTAAATAAAAATAGAATTTCAGATTTGATTTTTTACCAACGCACCTGTTACATTACAGCAATAGAACAAAAAAAAGAATGAAAAATTATTCCCGTTCGTCCCCCCAAAAAAATTAAGGGGACCATCGGGAAAATAAAATATTGAATTCCCGTTCGTCCCCCTAGGGGGACGAAGTCAAGGGGACGAACGGGAATACTCCGTCAGATGGTCAGATGTAGCTCAACCTTTGATGCATGGTATACTTGGCTTGAGCATGTTTAGTAAGGTAAGGTAGTCTGGGGATGGGTCTAAAGAACCCGTCGCCGCAAGTAAAACAACGATAGTATATTTTCACACAAATACTTCTAAAATTCACTTATTTCATCATCACCACTCCTGAAACTACAGTTCTGTTGTACCATAAAACAAATTTTTGTGACTGATTTCCAGGACAAGGTCCCGATCTCGATCGCGGCGACGATCCAGGTCGCGATCACGTCGCTCGAGATCGCGTCACCGCTCCAAGCGCTCACGGTCTCGCTCGCGGCACCGCTCGAGGCGGTCCCGCTCACGCCACAGGCACCGGTCTCGGTAAGAACTGTTCTTTTATGAATATCTCTAAGCTTAATTTTGTTTTGACTGCCTCGGGGGGCGCAGTGGTAAGAGTATGTGACTGCTGTGCTGAGGTCTTGGGTTCGAATCCCGGGACGGAATTAATATTTGTGTGGTCTGTAAATAGTTTTGGAGTAGTTAGTATTTTTTTTGGATAATAAGTTTGTATTTAGAAACGTTAACATTGTAGATCCTATAGCTTATATTAGCTTAATTTGGTTTTTCTTTTTCCGTGTGCAAATATATCATGGATGCTATGCCGGGCTCTTCTCAACTAAAACCACATAATTCCTACCACTGCCTATGGCCGAGAGCCCCGGGGCCCTCAGAAGGATATCTCAGGATTATATAGCTTAAGTTGGTATAGGTGGCGGTGGGTGAAGAAAAATAAAAAATTGTTAGATGTAAGCCTCTAAGACGCCGTCTAAACGAGCGAGATAATCACGACGATATTATAATCGTACCATATATTTCCATGCATTCTCTCGCCGCAATAATATTGCCGTGTGGAGACATTTTCAACGAGTGTATAGAAATATGTGGTTCGACTATAATTTCGCTGCGATTTTCTCGCTCCCGAAGACGGCAACTATTCTGTGATTTGGCGTTTGTGCCTCCACAGATCGACTAGAACCCAAGACAAGACGATGACTGAGGAGGAGGACTTTAAATCGTTCGAAAAAGCCGTCAAAAACGTAATGACGAAGCTGACTTCGCCTGACAGACGAAGCACTTCCCCGTCACAAAAGTAAGGAGTTTACGAGGCAACCAGGAATTAAAATTGATCTCGTCACATACACACTAAGAGATTTAAATATCTCTGAACACAATTCACACACATTTCATTTCGTGTATATATTTCTAAAACATTTAAATTTGTCTCTTACAGCTCACGTTCGCGCCATCGCAGTTCGCGTCGATCCCGCTCTAGGTCAAAACATCGCAGCTCGCGTTCTTCTAAACGTGATCGATCTCGGGATAAGGACAAAGATCGTGACCGAAAAGACAAGAAAGACTCCAGCGATAAAGATAAAGATAAAAAGGACAAGTCCAAATCGCCACCGAAGGAAGTTGAAAAGATTGAAAAACAAGAAACTAAACACGAACCAATTGAAACCAATGGCAACTCTACCGAAGGCAAGTCTAAAGCATCCACTCCAATCGAGGAGAAGCCAGAAAAAGAAGTGGAAAAAGAGAAAGAGAAAGATAAAGATAAAGACAGATCGCCTTCAAAGAAAAGAGACCGCTCGAGATCTCGGGACAGAAAACGCGATAGATCGCGTTCACGACGCAAGTCGCGATCCCGTTCACGATCGCGAAGGAAGCGTTCGCGATCTCGTAGGAGATCACGTTCTCGAGATAGAAAGAGATCCCGATCGAGAGACAGGAAAAGGTCCCGGTCTCGAAACCGCAAACGTTCACGCTCACGGGACCGTAAGCGATCTCGGTCTAGAGATAGGAAACGCTCTAGGTCTAGGGATAAGAAGAGATCTAGGTCTCGCGATCGTAAGCGTTCGCGTTCGAGAAGTCGTAGATCTAAGAGTCGTTCACACAGAGATTCTAAAACGCCTCACGATCGAAAATCTCGTGACCACACTCCTTCTCTTCCTGTTATTGAAGAAAAAGATGTCTCTATTGTCGATAGTAAAATTCATGACGTGAATGATGAAAAGAATTCACCAGATAATATGGACATTTCTAATTCCCCGTGATCTAGATCTTTCGGATGTTGAACATTTTATTTTTATTTGCATTGTACGGATTATTTTAAGTTACTTAACTACTCTCTCGTCATATTTTTTTTATGAAATGCCTTGTGTTCTAGTAATAGTTATATAATTAATCTAAGAAGCAATAAATTCGAGATCATAAAATTGTTCTTTTATTTACAAAAATCTATAGGTACCTATAGTATAGTAAACCCCCTTCAGATTCTTCCCTGTTTGACCCTCTGGAGGAAACTCGGGAGTTCTTCAGTCCTGGTGTTCCCCCTAATGGTAGTACTAAATATTTAAATCTATTTCTACAATGTAGTACCACTTGACCAATTCAATGCTTTTTACCATTTTCACAGAAAAAAAACAAATGTATCTTAGTTGTAATAAAATTTTATTCAAAAACAAAACAGGAATATTAATTTTGCGCCATTTCGAATAGTTAAGGCGGCGCTAGTCGGTCGCTCGAACTCGGCCAAATAAGCATGCTGTTTCACCTCACATTGCATAGTGAGAGCGAGAAGCTGAGATAATGCATTCATTCAAAGGTCCTTTGGTAGGAAGGGTGCTATGAAAAAAGTACTTCAAGTACATACCAACTTAGAAAAAAGTTTTTTGAACTCTTTGAGGAATGAACTTTGTCGGAACGGACCAGAACGGACTTAGATTTTGAGTTTTTATAATGCTATTATTGTTTATTTACACAGAAAGTTGTCTACAAATTTGGCAGAAAAATCGAATTTTGAATGGCTTCTATCTCTTTAATAGTTTTTTAATTCCCATTTTTTGTACGGTACAGACAAAGTTTATGATGAGGCAAAACAGTAAAATGTTTGTATGGACAAAATAGCGACTAGCGCAACCTTAATTCGAGTATTGGAGTACTTCCGTTGGTTCTTTGCCAAATACAGGCTGGAATTTAAAGACCGTGGTTGGAGGTAAAGTACCTTTAATATTGATAATGGCAAGTTTTGCTGAAAGGAAACATTCCTTTATTTTCAAAAGTAAGTATAACTGCATTTAAAGATTTAGTACTTACCTACTTTTGAAAATAAAGGAGTTCAGCAAAACTTGCGATTATCAATATAAGGGTACTTTACCTCCAACCTCGGTCTTTAAATTCCACCCTGTACATACCTATAATGTTTTATATTTGCATTTTATATTGCATCTTCGCGAATCGGCATACGTGGGGTAGGACGTCCACACTGCTGATGGAGCGCCGAGCTGGAAAAGGTCGCAGGCTGGGACTGAATGCGGAAGACGACACCGCAGGACCGTGTGTTGTGGCATAAATTAGGAGAGGCTCCAGAACTGCCCTAAGCTGATTAGATTGTGTTATGCCACGCCTCAAATCAATCACTATGACAGTTGACATAAGAAGTTACGCAATTTCAGAGTGTACACCATGGAGCCTAGGATCAAGTATACCCTGGATTGGCTACGCAAATAATAATACCGCGTATGAACGAGACACAACATACAAAAACCAGTAAGGAATGAAAAGGACAAAAAGTGTATTCTCTGTCTTTGTCAGAGTTTCTGTTTTTTTTGTTGGTCACAAGTGCAGGTTGTGACCAAGAAGTTTGTTGTGATCGTTAGTTGTTGTGGGATTTTCTTGTAATTGACAGTAATTTAAGTGGTGTAACTAAGAAGGCAGATATTTTTTGCTTAAAACTCATCAATTGAACATGGTGATATGTTATTTAATAGGCTGCAAAAGCCGTAGTGAGCGGAAATCACAAAACATAACCTATCATACGTAAGTAAGATTTTTAGATAAAATATCCCTTGCTTTGTAAAGATAATAACAGATTAAGAGCCGTAGCATATTAACAAGTTCTTTAAAGTAGAAATAATGGCTCAAAATAATGATTTATTTTTACCATAACAAGTGTGTTAACCAACCAAATAAAGTTGTAAGTTAAAATTATCGAACTCGAAACAAAAGCCTGACTTGTCCGCCATTTTTATCTACTTTTTAATTTGTCTAGGTTATAGATTTTTTAGGAATACCAGTTGAGGTACTGGTAAATTACCCATAATGAGGGGTATATTTTATTTATTCTTAAAACTTCATTTTAATGAAACTGTTGTTTCAGATTTCCAGAGGACTCTGCAATCCGTCAATTATGGATTCGTGCCGCAGGACGACTAAACTGGCAACCGACCAATTACACTCGAATATGCTCGAGACATTTTGAACAAAGTTGTTTTAGGAAAACTGCCGGCAATATGACATACCTAAAAGCGTTCTCGATCCCTACACTTCATGTTGTCGAAGAGGTTAGTTACTATTTTATTGTATTAATGGTAGGTACCTACTCTAGTTTTTTTTTTAAACTACATACCTACTTTGTAATGGGAAAAGCACATCGTGCACCTGATGGTAAGATCATGTAAATGTTAAGCTTCTTGTATTTGAGTATCTGTATGATGTCCATCAACTTTTCACTCCATTCCTGTTTATACTTTTTTTTATTTCACATCCAGGTACCAAGGGAAGACATGCCAACATCTAACCAGGTACCAATGGAAATCGCGTCGACCCCTTACCAAGTACCAATGGAAATGCCGTCTATATCCATTCAAGTGGGTGTAGTGGGGCCCTACCAACACCATCGGGCCCAAGTCAACCTTACGTGCAAGCTCGTGCACCTGCTGAACAACGGACGAGGCTCTGACGGCGGCGGTCCATTTCAACACGGCGATGGTCTCACCACCTGTCACGTGGGACCGAATTGTACACGGTGAAATGTGGGCCGGTATAGGCCTCTGCCTACCCCTTCGGGGATAAAGGCGTGAGTATATGTATGTATGTATGTATCCATTCAAGTATCAACGAAAATTGCGTCGACATCTAAACAAGTACCAATGGAAATCGCGTCCATATCTACGCAGGTGATCCATACTAATATTATAATTCCGAAAGTTACTTTGTCTGTCTGTCTACGCCTAAACCACTGAACCGATCTTGATGAAATTTGGCACAGAGCTGGATTAGGGCTTAGGAATGGACATAGGCTACCTTTTATCGCGAAAAGGGGGGTTTAAAGGGTTAAATTGGGTATGAAAGTTTGCCATTTTTGAAGATATCCTGATGAAATTTGGCACAAAGATGGATTAGAGCTTGGGAACGGACCTAGACTACCTTTGATCGCGTAAAAGGGGATAGAGGTGGGGGGGGGGAGGGGTTTAGGACTAGGAGATGAAAGTTAGTATTAAAGTTTGTCATTTCGGAAGATAATCTGATACAATTTGATACAGAGATTGAATAAAGATTTAAGCTTGGAAACGGACATGGCAACGTTTTATTGCGAAAAAAGGTGTAGAAGGAGGGGGGAAATAGGGTATGACTTTTTAAGATATCCTGATGAAATTTGGTACATAGATAGATTGGGGAAGGATATAGTCGAGTAGAGTCGTATTTAAAGGCGAGTGACGAAGTGATTAGAGGTCATTCTAGAGAGGCGGGTGAATAGGCATGTAGAGTTCGAATAATATAATAATATGCGGGCAATAGCTAGTGCATTACAAAACGAATTCTGTAAGGGTAAACATAAAATTCTCTTTCAATATGTTTATAATTGTAATTACTCGTCAAGGAACTTATACTTCTAACTGGAATGCTTACGAAATCACAAAAACAAATTAAAATTGAACTTTATTTTCAACTACATTCGGTTTATATTGCATTACTTCATGTCAGAGGTAAAAAACGTTCCCGAGCAACGACTTAAGGGGATTCTTCTCTTTCTTGCAACGCAGTGTGTTGTAAGTGGTAATAAAAAGAAACTGACGGTAGTTTTTATGACCAGTAGTAGACCAGATCAGAGGTAACAGTTTTCATACGTGCTGGTCAATACGCGTTAATGTTTATTATAATAATTAATGTTTTAACTTCAAAATTCTATTATTTCAATATTTCATACATTATTGGTGTTACTTAAAATAAATTTATTTGAAAAATAATAACTATTGGTAGTAACTCATAAATTACGCATGGCAACTCTGAAGATTCATTGTGGTGCCAACACGGTACGTTCTAGATCGGACTTACTTTTAATAAAATAAATATAAAATAAATATTTGTGGATGTAGCCCAAATTAAGCTAAAACAAGCTTGTGCTATGGAATCTAGACGACTGATATACATAGTTATATAATTCTAAATACATACATATTTTACATAGAAAACACCCTAACTCCGAAATAAACATTTGTGGATCACACAAACATTTGTACCGACCCAGGAATCGAACCCAGGACCTCCACTTAGACCATATAACACGGGACTAGCCTTTGCGAACCACCGCATACAAAAATATTCTGCCAGTTTTCATACAAGTGAAGGGGGAAACACAAAGACATATAAAATTTCATTGCATTTAAAAATGTATTAATCGACAAACGCGTAATGGCTGTTGTGTGTTAATTGTTATTGTACAGTCAACTACAATGTAATGTACTAGTTTAATCATATAAAATGATGTACTGATGTACAGGCTTTTCATAAAGCCAAAAGACCAAATGGTCATGTGCAATGGCAGAAAACAATGCTTAAGTAAGGCGCATCCTGTGGTTAGATGATCTAAGGACCTCCAGCGCTAATGAACAAGTATTAAATTACTAGGAAATTGAATTGATGTGAGATTTTTGTGTAGGTATAATGTAATTTCTCTTTACCAATATTCTTACCGAAAGCAAAAAGGGGTTAGATACTTCGGTAAAAATATATACATATACCTATTTGATTGTATGATACGATAGTTGGTTTTACGTAGTCTCCATCCCCTCTTTCCTTTGTGTATGAAAAGCATAGGCCGACATCCTACAACCCTGGCTGCGTAATATTTGATACGTAAGAATCTAAACAAAAATATAAGTTTGGTTTCCGACTTTTTGATAATGATAAATAAGACGTTCGGCCCCTCTCCCCTAAACCGTCATACGTAATTATACGTGCGGCACGCTATAATTTTTGACATATCAACTAAGTTACGATATTGACCGAGTAAAACGGTCTAGTCATTAGTAGTTGAGTTGATAAAGTAGTAGATATTAGGTGGTACTAAAAGGCCTCGTAAAAAAAGAGAGAGCAAGCAAGCTCTGCCAAATTCTCTTCGTACCTACTTAACGGCCATCATACCGAGCCGGTAGTGTAAGAATGGCTCCACATAGATAATAACTGATCTAGTATCTTATTCATTAATTTTAAAAATTTCACGTCAATTATTACAAGTCATTCAATTCGTCAAATTATTAAATTGTCTTCTGCAAGACCTAATTAAAACATACATAACTGTAAGTTCCATGGATATCATTTATTTTATTATTGTGTGGTCTATGTCTTTCAACTTAATAAGAAAATATTGTCTCACTAGCTGAAGCGTCTGCATGGACACATTAGTAGAAGGAGATAGCATCCCCTTTTCTAGCTTTCCTTTTCCGGAACGCTTTTGATGTGCACGTGAGCATTCCAGTTAGAAGTATAAGTTCCTTGTTACTCGTATCTATAGTTTCAATGAATCGAGAAAATGTTTATTAATATTAGTAGCAATTTTAATTATTATTATTATTAAAATCCCTTTTTTTTAAATTAATTTTAGGTTGAACACTCAACATTGATTGAAAAGTCCACGGAGGTTGAGATAACACCACGGAAACAAACTATTCAAGCACTTAAACCGGCAGGCGCTTTTAGCCCAGACACGACAAAGAAGTTGGCTATATTAAGTTCGAAAAATCAGCGTCTTATGAAGAAAAACGGCAAACTGTCCGCAATTGTAGAAAAATTTCAAGAAAAACGGCTAATTATCCCATCGACCTATTGCTGAAAACCATTACTCTCTTTTAATTAAAGCTATATGTAAAAAATATTTGAATGTACGTATTCATTATGGCACAAAATCTTTTTGTAATAGAGTTGACAACATACGAAATATGTACACTAAATTATTTTTATTTAATGGACAATAAAAACTTTGAAAATTGGAATTTTGAGCAACTTGTTTCATTTTTTTTATTCAAACACGCTGAATAAATTCTATGCAGCTCCTGAGTCCCAAACTTTTTTATTTTAAGCCCACATTATAAAATATTTAGGTCATGGTCTGGTATAACGCCAATGCCATGGGGATGCGGGGTCCTACAAACATCTTCAGGACCCGCCAATGGATCGGATCCTCCTCATGATGAGGACCCCAATGGATCGGATCCTCCTCATGATGCATCCTGGACAACGGAGTAGCGACCACTTCCCTTCCTCTGTGGGGGAGTAGTGCTACTCTGGCTAATTCCGGCCCAGGCGGGAGCAATCCACCTGTGGGCCGTCATTAACGGCACGGCCGGCAGCAGCAATGCTGGGTAAACGTCGCTTCGCCACTTGCTAGCGAGGCGATGATGGCAAACGGCACTTTGCCGCCATTGCGGGGGCGGGAGTTTGGGTAGATGCTCCCGCCCTGCCATGCAGTTCGGGCTGCCGACCGTGAATAACGACGCGGCTGGCGGCAACAGTGTTGGGCCGCTGTCGCCTCGTCAGTTGACGAGGTGGTGGCGGGAGGTGCACTGCGCGTGGGAGTGGGAGCAATGGATATACTCCCACTCCGCCATGCAGTTCGGGGGCACCGCGGTAAGGAGTCACTGCGCGCTGCCGATTGTTTTTTGACCGTGAGCATATGCTACGCGTAGGACACTGTAAAACCTTGTCCCTCTTTTAGGGCAATGTAAGTACGGTGATAATCATCAAACATTCTTCTGATGCCACCTTTCGTGTTTAATTTTAATTTTTTTAATTTTTTTTTAACATAATTACAGTTATCAGTATTCTTTATGCCTAAATTGTTATGTATTTGAGTTTTTTTAAAGGATGTAATGCCAGAAAACATTAATTCATTATACTTACCTAACGGATTTAAAAAAGTCGTGGGTAAAATTTGGTAGGGACTAACAACACTGGTATCACAAGTACTATGTGTTTGTCCCTTTCGGGTGTACGCGGTTGGCGAATCCAGGGTATACTTGATCCTAGCCATGGAGCAAATATAAGAGAGGAGGTGTTGTACTGCTCGTTCGCTCTAACTTTGCCGCTCGGCTCCATACTAAAGTCAAATTTTTAATTAGACGAAGTAAATTTACAGCAACTAATGTCACTTCTTCATACAATGTTGCTTATTTTCTATGACGAAGTGTCATTATACTCTGTTAAAACTAGGATGATAATTTTTTTGATAGCTCACGCCTATGAAGTACCGTATTTGTTTATGTCAAGAATACCTCAAAAAATTACCGTAGCACATAGAGGAGTACCGCCCACTTATCGTAGTGAAGCGTCTTCCAAGAATACCGCACAATTGACCATAGACAAATGAATCGAATAAATCGAATTAAACTATATTATTTTAAATGAAAGTAAAATGATTACGTGGGAATCAACTAGTTTTTTTTTTGTAATATAAAGCATGTTTTTTAATATTAACCTAAATATTAAGCACGTTATTAAAAAATATAAATATTATAGGCGCCATATTATGCATAATATTGGATTTTCGTTCAAAAAATAGAATAAAAGAAAGATTGTTATGGAGCGTACAGATATTATGCTGTCACGCTTAGATTTTTTAAGAAAAGCTAAAAAAAATTACAAATTGTGACTCCGTTATTTTTCTCGATGAGACGTGGCTTAATGCCAATCACATCGTGCCGAAAGCATGGACCGATGACACAGCACTGTCTGTTTCAAAAGTACCCAAAGGCAAAGGACAGCGATTTATAATTACACATGCAGGATCGGCAACTGGTTTTGTACCTAATTGTTTGTTAGCCTTCAAATCAACGAAAACAAATGAGTATCACGAAGAAATTAATTTTGAGAAATTCAAAGAGTGGTTTTTGGTGTTACTAGAAAATTTACATGAACCACATATTATAATAATGGATAACGCGCCATACCACTCCGTGCAAAAAGACAAAGCTCCAACATCAGCCAATAACAAACTGGAATTGATATCGTGGCTCCAAAGCAAAGGAGTAGAAGCAAAGGAAACAATGTTAAAACAAGACTGCTCTGTTTAGTTAAAGAAAATAGACCAAAAAAGCCAATATTCATTTTGGACGAGATTGCTGAGCAACGTGGCCATACAGTTCTCAGATTGCCATTGCCACCGTATCACTGCCACTACAATGCCATCGAACTGATTTGCGCTAATATCAAAGGTATTTTTTTTCTTTATCCTAGCACCTCAATTGGTAAAAACAGATAATTTACGTTATTATTTATATTATTTTTATATGTCATGCAGCCAAACACAATACTTCTCCACCATTTACTGCCAAGAAAATGCTCACACTTTTACAAAATGCGTGTGATAATGTTACTGCGGAGGACTGGAGGAAAGTCATAGAACATACGAAAAAAATTATTGAAGAGGACAGGGAGCGCGATGTTCACTTTGATAACATCTGTGAACAGCAAGAAATTATTATTTGCCTTGGTGATGGTTCGGTAGTGATGAAGAGGATGAGGATTTAGGTTGTGAACCCCTGAAAGAATTAAAATAGTAATTTAGATTTATTTCTCGTTTCATTTCACCTAAGGCCCTTCCTCGGCAGCGGGAAGGGAGCGGGGAGAAATATCCTTCCGTAGTTCCGCAGTCGGATACTCGGCGGCCTGAGAAAGGCGAGTTGGCTGCTCGCCGTTCTTGCTGAAGCAGGCCATAACGGTGCCGTGTTTCTTTGCCCCTCTTAGTGGCGGATAGTAGGTACCCAACTCTCCTCCTCTTCCCCAAGTACCGAGATAACTCTCCAGACGTGGGATAGCACCTGAACCCCCTAGGCAGGCCTAAGTGGTCGCCAAAGTCTGCCGGGAGCCCCGGGACATCCTTCCGAGACAGTTGTAAGGCATCCTGTGGTCTTAGTAATTAGGATTCCATAGCATCCATGTTAGATTCCACACTTAAAAAGAGGCTCTTCCTCAACAACGATTTGGCGCTTGCGTATATTCTACTGAACAAGTTCACTATGTACTGAAAAAATATGCCCAAGATCGTAGTCGTGAGAGGGCTTTTATTTTTTTTTCATTTCACGTCACGTCCTTACGTGAATTTAATTTAAAAAGGTGTAAGGTGGCTCCTGAATTAATATGGACGTCGTCAGTCAGTCAGTTCTTGTTTTTATATATATAGATAATAAAAACGTTTTTGTTACTATCGATTTCAAATTTTACTGGAATGATAATCGAATAGATTCATTAACGATCATACACTATGGGGTGCACTATTCAGAGCTATCAAAATTATCAACCTAATTTTAACAGAGTATAGCTACTGTCAATTTACTTCGTGTAATTAAAAATTCGGATATACGCCTCTACGCCAGCGGCAAAGTTAGAGCGAACGGGTAGTAATATGATTTCCCTATGAAACAATGTGTGACTCGGCGCGGGGGGAGGGTATGGTGAGGAGGGGTTTGTATCCGCCCACTTTACTATTATCCATCTAGCGGTCAGTGTCAAAACTACTTGCTTTCTTCAACTTTCGGGTTACTACGTAGTACTACTACTGTACACTGAAAACAGGGCCGAAGTTGGAATATTTTGTCCCCCGGAGTATTAACTCTTAGCAAGATGAATAGTGAGTGTATTATTTTTTTTATTTCTATCGCTATGAAAAAAAATCATAACACATTCTCATTTTTAGGGTTCCGTAGCCGAATGGCAAAAAACGGAACCCTTATAGATTCGTCATGTCTGTCTGTCCGTCCGTGTGTCACAGCCATTTTTCTCCGAAACTATAAGACCTATGCCCTTGAATCTTGGTAAGTAGATGGATTCTGTGAACCGCATTAAGATTTTTACATAAAACTAAAAAAAGCAGCAAATTTTAGGGGTCCCCATACTCAGAACTGAAACTGAAAACATTTTTTTTGTCAATCTCTACGTGTGGGGTATCTATAGATAGGTCTCTTTAAAAATGCTCTTGAGGTTTCTAACATAATTTTTTTAATATGAGCAAGAATAATTATTTCGATAATTCTCTCAGCAAAAACACAATTTGGAAAAACCGTTCGACGTAGTGGACTGTTTGTAATTATCATTCGTTGCCTTATTAACAGACTGTCATTCTGCCTCACTCACTTACCATCTTTAATATGAGATTTTTTAAATCGGATTTTAATAAGAAATAGCTTTTATATAATATTTTATTTTATACAAACTTTGCCCTGGCTATAACAAACACAGAAAAGAACGAATTAGCGAAGTTGGTTCCGCCGTTCTGAGCGTTCATACATTTCGAAGATCCATTTTTATATTATACTAACTGACCTGCGCAACATCGTTTACTTTATAAACTATATACCGACTGCAGCACCATCTGCCACCATCCAAGCCGCCACCCAAAAAAAAGTTAATTCAGATCTGTTTCAGCCATTTAGGAGGAATTCAGCGACATACACACGTACAGTAGAATTAAATATTATATAAAGACAGATAAAAATGGCTCCTATTGTAGTACGAACGAACTGCATCCAGTCATTAGCTAAATTAATTTGAGTACCTAGTACTAGTAGGTAGGACGGTTATGGGCCCCTCGGTGAAACTCTAAATTCGATCCTGTTTTTGGTGCTGTTTATTCTTGGCAATAGATGGCGGTCTGTTATCGAAGTTCTTAAATAAATTTGTAAAAATAATCTTTGGTTGCCTAAATTTATTTCGGAATTATTGCTAAATAAGTTTAAATACTTAACAATATTAAAATTATATTATTACTGAGCTCTATGCACCTACATATTGTAGGTAACCAAAACACAAAGTATCGCCATCTAGCGTCGAGTAAAAAATATTTTGCTGTATCCGGGGATCAGAGATGTTTCTAGAACTATTTATGAAAATAAAGAATAAAAATACTTACAACTAAAATGTGATGTCATGCATACTTAGATCATCTAACCACAGGATGCGCCTTACTTAAGCATTGTTTTCTGCCATTGCACATGACCATTTGGTCTTTTGGCTTTATGAAAAGCCTGTACATAAGTACATCATTTTATATGATTAAACTAGTACATTACATTGTAGTTGACTGTACAATAACAATTAACACACAACAGCCATTACGCGTTTGTCGATTAATACATTTTTAAATTCAATGAAATTTTATATGTCTTTGTGTTTCCCCCTTCACTTGTATGAAAACTGGCAGAATATTTTTGTATGCGGTGGTTCGCAAAGGCTAGTCCCGTGTTATATGGTCTAAGCATGCATAGCATTAAAACGTCTATCCGAGTAATTTTTACACGATAAAACACAACACTTTATCCTTATCTTTTTAAATTCTTCTAATTTCGCGAAAATACGAATTTTGACATATATTTGCGTATAACGAACCGAAAGTTGCCTAGATGAACGCGGACAGCGCACTGACTTAAGCCACGCCCACTGATGACGTCAGGACCCGCATTGAACGGTCACAGTGCACGCTTGCTTAGGCGTTAAACAACATATTTATACTGTGCTTAGGCCCTCTCCTCTCTTATATTTGCTCCATGGTGTACACCTATATAAGACAGTGCGAGCACATTTGTCGGTCATTCTGTACTGTATACTGAGACTAGCCGAAGCTCTGCCCAATTTATTGTGTGTCTATACGGAGAATAAAATAATTAGCCGAGTCCTGAAGTGTTTAATTGCCCCTTCTGTTACAATTGATTGCATCTTCTGAGGATCTTGTCTGTACCTAGGTAGGAAGGTAGGTACTGTTTCTATGCTTTGCCATTTTATTCTGCTTTTTGATTCTCAAAATTCTAATATACGAGTACTTACTAAATATTCTTAAGCAGTATGATCTCTATAATATTTCTTTACCGTTTCCTTTTCATTTAGTGGTAATTGTATATTGTTATTTAGTGGTAGGTAATTGTTTCATTTCATAAATATCTTTTAATCTTAATTATTGTTGCATTTCAATGGACACATTGAAAATGCAGACATGCATCACGATACCACGACCCCCCTCGACGGGGTCAGTTGCCGGGATATTAGCCTACATCGACTAACGGGGACAGTACTGACCGCTGCACCCATTAGCCGATGCTCCAGGGTGCACCAGCTAAGCCCAGTTTCCACTCCCCCCGGGTATAGCCTAAAGGGATAGAAAACCAGACCGCCAACGTGGAGGTTTCCCGACCTAGCACCCCATTGTACCTAGGTAGGTACTATTTTTATGTTTTTCTAGTTTATTCTGTTTTTTTTTCTTTATATTAATCTAGTTTTATAATATTCTTACTCAGTGCCAGGTTTATGAATAAACTATAGGACTTTTTTTTTCTTTTCAATTACTTAGGTTTTTTTTGTTCTTTTTTTATATGCCTTCATTTTTTCATGAACTCTTTGTGCTCTTTTTTGCGTTTTCCATTTTCTTCCTTACGAATATACGTATGAGAATTTACTTAAATAATACTTCTTATTATTAAGTATTTAGTTACTATAGTCTACTTATAAGTATCCATTTTTACTCCTTATGCCTTATGTCCTTACTCTGAATGAGCTCTTTGGGTTCTTTTGGCGCTTTCATTGCAACTACAACTATTGCAGTGTCCATGAAATGCGTCCCTCGAATTCTCTCGAGAACGTTCACGAGATCTACCTCTAGAATGTCCACGAGATCTCCCTCTGGAATGACCACGAGATCTTCCTCTGGAATGTCCACGAGATCTCCCTCTAGAATGACCACGAGATCTTCCTCTGGAATGTCCACGAGATCTCCCTCTAGAATGGCCACGAGATCTACCTCTAGAATGGCCACGTGAACGTCCCCTTGATCGACTGCGTTCTCTTTCTCTCATAGCCTTTTTGTCGCCTGATCCTTCTTGCGTTCCACCAGTGGAACGATTGTGGCATTTAACCTTCGAATGTTCTCTAGATCGTTCCCTAGAATGGCCACGCGAACGACCACGGGACTGTCCACGTGATCGTCCTCTTGAATATACCCGAGAACGTCCCGAACGAGATCGGTCCCATGATCCATCTCTTGAGCGTTCTCTAGGCCTTACTGTTGATCTGTACCTGGATACTTCTTTGAAACTTGAAGATTACTCCAGTGAGTTCTCTATCATTGCTGCGGCTTCCAGACCGATCTCTTACCTCAGGTACAATCATTCCTGGCCGATCGCTTTCATGCGTTTTTCGAATTCGCATGTAGGATACTGTTTCCATTATGAGAATATTATCAACTTACATTGTTACAAACCTTATAGGTAACTTTTTATTTCAAGTCCCCTATTACTGAGCATACCATTTCACTTGACGACGTCCGCTGTCTGAATGATGCTTTTGACTCAATTCGACGCCTATTTATACGCTTAATCTTGTGATATGTAGGTACCTATTGCACAATGATTTCACATACTGAGCAATAATTGCACAACTATTTCATAAATTGAGTAATTTATTGCACAATTATTGCTCCTGATATGAAATACAGTTCATACATACATTTAATCATATTATAGTCACGCCTTTATCCCCGAAGGGGTAGGCAGAGGCATAGTATACGCCCACTTTTCACCTTATAGTTTTATGTCCCACGTAATAGGTGGTGAGCCTATTGCCGTGTTGACTGGGAAAAAGAAATTTATAACTGAGGGTCGTGACGACCCTCAGTTATAAATTTCTTCAAGCCGCTTAAGGCCTTCAATTTGGTTAACAATTGTCATTTTACTGACAACCGGGTTTCATTTCGAGTTTTCCTTCTCTACACAATGGACCGTTTTGCCAAAGTGTTCCCTTAGTCACCTCTTAAGGCACCCTGGGGTGGCGACATGACATTTTGTACTCTTTCCCGTTTGCTACACGGTGCCCCGTCGCCACACAGGGCTGCAATACAGTTCAACCTTCAAGAAATAGGTGTTTAGGTACCTAATTGTGTTCATATTATACTTTAAATACATATAATAAAATCGTAACAAGTCGTTGTCTGTACATGGAAGATAAATAAGAAAAAATATTATAAGGGGGCTTTATGAACGCAATAGAACCTAAAACAATGATTTTTAGAATTTTTGTCTGTATATCTGTTTGTCTGTACGTTTGTGCATGCTAATCTCAGTAACCGCTGCACCGATCGCCATGCGGTTTTCTTTATTGTGTTGAGGTTTGCTCCACTTAACATAGTGTTTATTTCATGGCAATCAGTTTATAAATAAAAAAGATATATCACTTTAAAGAATCGTACATAGACATAATAATCTAAAAAAGGGTACTTACCTAAATCTAAACTGGCGTGTAGGCTTAATCACTGTATAATATTACTGTGGCTTAATCATAATTAAGAGCTTTATGACGGAGACGGCGGGCGTGGACTGAATTGCTTTAGAATAGACTTAATCTTTAAGCTCTATGATTAAGCAAACAGGGCAGTTTCACACGCTGTTTGATGAGTCTGATGAAGAAATACCTCTCCTTTCACACACCTTATGTGACGTAAACGAAGTTGCGGGGTCAGCTAGTACTTTAAATAAACAATGGTCTTGTCTTTCATCAGTTACTTTTTATGGCGGCTGTACACACTCGTCGAGACACCCCGAGACAGGCCGAGTGCGAGTGTGTACAGGACGCACTCGTCTCGCTCGTCTCGCTCTCTCGTTCTCGTCTCGGTCGCTCTCGGTGGCGTGTCGGTTTTTGCGCCCGAGTCAAAGGGTCTTGTTGGCTCTCGCGAGGTAAACGAGAGCGGGCATGTACACAACTACACACTCGTTCATGTAGTTGCCCTCAGAAAGTTTTAATGAACAGACGTATTTCATTAAATGGTCTAAAGAACTCGAATTATAGTTTTTTGCTTCTATTCAGTCTGGAGCTGCACTGCAGCGGAATCAGTTTATAATCGTTTTTTTATTTAATAAACATTTTATTATAATAATAGCTTGCGGTACAAAAACAAACAGCAGCAGCAATTTCCACGTCCATTGTCGCGGGAGTCCTATGAGACTCTGAGCTTACGAGTGTGTACAGGCATGCTCTCGTTGAGAGCCTTCTCGGCCGAGGCTCTCGGCGAGAGGCTCTCGACGAGTGTGTACAGCCGCCATTAAAATAAAAATGCGATTCAAATGAGAAGATAATCGCGATCGCGGCATCTTCACTCCTCCGTACTCATTAAAATTGTACAGCTAGCAACAAAATTTTCCTTGTCGGATAGGTTCTTGTAGCTACGTGTATTATGGTAACAATCACTTAATCTTTATTTTCTTTTCAATAAGTATGTACCTACTTAGTATATTTTTAGTAATTATACTATTAGTTTTTTTTATCAAAACAATCATATTATTATAGGTAAGTCTAGTTTATTATACAAATTCCGTTAACATTTTTGGGTACCGTGCCCTAAGGGTAAAAATGAGACCCTACTCATGAGACTGCTCTGACCGTCTGTCTGTCTGTCCGTCATGAGTAGACATCGGATTATATGCATTTGCATGTTTGCATATGCAATTGCATATAATGCCATTTTTATAGCGTTATCGCATATTTTGATACATTTTCAATGAAAGTGCTTATTTGGGTCGTAAAATATAAGTTGACATCTGGAATTCTGTAAAAAAATGGTGTGTACTCGGAGATTCTATTGTTTTGTTGCACATGTGTAAACCTTTCGCAGTATAATGGAAGAAAAAATCTCTTTCGAATTTGTACAAGGGTTTTTTTTTATCACTCAAGCGATATTGTTTCATTGACTCGCACTACTCGCAGTTGATTTGTTGCTAAGGCGCTGACGGGATGCAGCGTGTGGCATCCCTGCTTCACTCACGCGCCCTACACAATTTAAAACTGCATCAAAATAATTATAACGCAATGTGAAAAAAGGCGTAAATTCTTTGATATTTGGTTTTTGAAAAACCTTCATCAAGAAAATATTAATTTAACTAGAGGACGTCACGCGGTTTCACCCGCGTAGTTCCCGTTCCCGTGGGAATACAATATTTTTTCTTTCATAAGAACCTTCTCCAGACAATACCTTACACATCAAAAAAAAGAATTAGTGAAATCGGTCCACCCGTTCTGAAGTTATGCGCTTACCAACACATTTTGCGATTCATTTTTATATATAGATGTAAAAAAAACGTAAATTCTCTTACTAAACTGTTTTTGATAGTGCATATTTTGTGCATATTTCGCCCCTTTTAAGTGCATATTTGCATGCATATTTTGGCACTTTGATAGTGCATATAATCCGATGTCTAGTCATGAGGCTGTATCTCAGAAACCGTGATAGCTAGAGAGCTGAAATTTTCACAGCTGTATTTCTGTTGCCGCTATAACAACAAATATCAATAACAGATAAAAGGGGGCTCTCATACTACAAATGGGATTTTTTATTGTTTTTTGGTACGGAACGCCTCGTGCGTGAGTCCGAGTCACACTTGACCGGTTTTATTTAAGTGTCTTACATAATGAAATTCGCATATTTTTCTTAGCCTGGAGAAGTATACCGGTATCGGAAGTATTATTATCTTACTTTGGGATCAGATAGCGTTGTGTAAAATGTCAGTGAATAAAAAAAAAAATTAATTATCAAAATAATCAGATTTTTCTATCCCATTATCCTGTGATTATATCTGTTGACCCGTTGCCGCCGTATACTACGTCACTATAATATAGTGTCTAGAAGCGCTCGTGGCCCCGCGCACTCAGTGTTCTGTAAACGATCACTGCAGTAAGCAACTTTCACTATGGCCGGTCCATGGATGGGTGACCATCCATGTGATCACTTTGTGACATTTATTTGAGCGTTTCCGTGCTTCGGAAGGCATGTTAAGCCATTGGTCCCGGTTGCCAGTAAAATGGCAGTCGTTAAGCTAAGTTGAAGGCTTTATTTCAACAGCAGGCAGCCACAACCTGCGCCTGTCCATTTAAACACGGCAATACGGCTCAACGGCTATTACGTGGGACAAATTATACAAAGGTGAAATGTGGGCATATAATATGCCTCTGCCTACCCCTTCGGGGATAAAGGCGTGACCATATGTATGTATGTATGTAATATAGTGTCTAATGTATAGTGAAAGAACTATAATATAGTGTATAATGTATAGTGTATATAAACTATGTAGTAGGTATAGTGGATACACCCGACTAGGGAATGCAATACCGGGATCCCGCAGTATTTTTGCGGGACCAGTCCCGCACGTAAATCGTGCGGGATTAGCGGGATTGTGCAAAGGTAAACGCCATGTGTTATTCTGTAAGCGGAAGCGCACAAACTAATTCGGTTTGAGAAAGTTTTTTGTAATTGTGACGTAATATATAACCTAATAACGTACTTATTTGATTTTAGTGATTTAATCAGGGAGATTTGACTTTTCTTGTACTATAAAAGTATTCAATTATCTCGTACATTGCTTGCTGGCTATCTGACATGTAAAGTTAAGAGTCGTGTGGCAGACAACAATTTTGACATGCCATGTTTTCTGCGCTTCTAATAATTTGCAGTAGCTATTTTATTACTTACTAGCTGACCCGCACAACTTCGTTTGCGTCACATGGGAGTGAGAAAGAGATAAGTGTGGTATAATTATTTAGTGATATAATGTTTCCCGTCGCTTATGTTCATTAGAGCTGACTCGCACAGCTTCGTTTGCGTCACATAAGAGTGAGAAGGAGAGAGGCGTGGTATTAATATGTAAAGTGATATAATGTTTCCCGTCGCATTTACTTCCGCCCGTCCTTTTTTGGTACGGATCCGACTCGAACTTGACCGGTTTTTATCGTTCACTTGACTGGCTACCACTGCAGACCACGATTATTGCCGTGTCGTCGCCTCGCTCGCTCATATTTTAAAACTTATTATGAGGGTTATTGTAAGCAAACCGTAAAAGATAGGCATGTGCTGTTTAGGACTTTTTTTATAACTTTTTAAGAGGAACAAATTTATAATACACTATTTTTATGTAACTTTAACCATTTACGCAGTGTACACAATGGAAGCTCTGAAAAGAAAGAAATTTTCCCGGTTCTCAAAACAAATTTAATGACTGCTCCGCCCCTATTCGTCTTAGCGTGATGTTATATTGTCATTAACCATTCTCAATAAATTGACTATTAAACTGTAAAATATTTTTTTAAATGCAACCAGTAGTTTCTGAGATCCTAGCACAAACAAACTCTTCAGTTTTAAAATATTGTGAGCGGACCTTAAGAGATATACAAATTAGGTTATTGTGAGCTAACCTTAAAAGATACGCTGTAGCCTTAGACAAATGATCTAAGGCTGTAGCAGACTTTTGTTTAGAACTTTTTAAGAGAAACAATTTTGTAATAGACAATTTTTACGTAACTATAACCATTTACGCAGCGTACGCTTCGGAAGCTCTCAGCCGATAAAAATATTCCCCGTATTCGAAACATTCTTGATTGCTGCTCCGCTCCTATTCGCCTTAGCGTGATGTTATATAGCCTATAGCCATCCTCAATAGATGGACTATCAAACTGTAAAAGAATTTCTGAAATCCAACCAGTAGTTCCTGAGATACTAGCGTTCAAACAAACAAACTCTTTAGCTTTATAATATTAGTATGGATTTTTTTTTTTTTATATTCAGCTCGCCAAATTGACGTCGCCACCAGCCTGATGGTAAGAAAGCAGTGGCGCATCTAGCGATTGGGGGCCACTTCTTACAGTGGTCCTCAAGTTGGCGGCCCTGTGATGTGCCTCTTCACGCTCCTCTTGAAGAACCCGGGATTGTAAGATGAGGGAAAGACGTGTGCGGGCAGGTCGTTCCATGTTTTTATAGTTCGACAGTGGAACGATCTTTTGAAACGCTCGGTTCTGGCGAAGATTCTCTCCACTGTGTATGAGTGGCATCTCTGCCCGGCACGCGTTGTTCGGGATCGGAAAGGAGATGGTGGGATCAGGTTGAAGAGCTCTTCAGAACATTCGCCGTGATACATTCGATAGAAGGCAGCCAAGGACGCTATGGTTTTTCGCTGCGACAAAGGTTCGAGGCCTCCCGTCACCTCAGGACAACCAATTATTCGGATAGCACGTCTCTGCATAGCGTCAAGCGCGTCTAACAAGTACCTCGCGGAGTCATCCCAAAGGTGAGTCTGCGTCTTGTACAGTAAACATCTCTGATGTGGCGTGAAATACCGTCTCACCTTATTCAGGATTCCCAGTTTCCGCGAGGCCAGACCAATACAGCTCTCTATGTAGTTTTTGTGATTGAGCTCACGCCGGACGTCTATACCGAGGATCTCCAGGTTGTCCTTTAGTGGAATTGTAATGCTCTGTATTATGTATATCCGTTAATTAATCTCAATACAAAAGTAATATTAAATAATTTATTTTTCCTTGTGCCCCGCGGACTCAGTGTTCTGTAAAAGATCACTGCAGTAAGTTACATTTACTATGGCCGGTCCTTAGATGGGTGAGCACTTTGTGATATTTATTTGAGCGTTGCCGTGCTCCGGATGGCACGTTAAACCGTTGGTCCCGTTTGCCGGTAAAATGGCAGCTAAGTCAAGTTGAAGGCCCGGCTCGTCTCATCTCATATTGTCCTTTTCTCGAAATGTACTTTCTCATAATGTCCTTTCTCAAAATGTCCTTTTCCCAAAATGTCCTTTTCTCGAAATTTCTTTTTCTCAAAATGTCCTTTTCGCGAAATATCCTTTTCTCAAAATGTCCTTTTCGCGAAATGTCCCTTTCTCCAAATATGTGCACTACAGGATTAACCCCGCTCAATTCGATTTGATAGGTTAGGTTATAAAAAAATAACCACGAAGGCTAATGCGGAAGTATTACTAACCTAACCTAACCTAATCTATCCAAGTCGGATTGAGCGGGGTTAATCATGTAGTGCACATATTTTGAGAATGGGACATTTTGAGAAAAGGACATAAGGTATGAGATGAGACAATATGCCTCGTCCTGCCTACCCCTTCGGGGATTAAGGGGGTGACTATTTTTCGGTTCTAGATGGATGTATGATACAGAATTATAGTCTTTTCTCAATGACTTTCAGAAATATGCGGGATCCCGCAAATACCGGGATCCCGCGGGACTGAGATTGTTCAGTCCCGCAAATACCGGGATTACAATCTTGTTGCGGGATTGCATTCCCTACACCCGACATATCAGAGTGACCCAGACAGGAAGATTTAAGATGTATAAAAGTCTAAGGAAATTTTGAAATGTGTGACGTTTGATTACCTTTTCCCTTCCACGGGGAAAACCTCCACCGCGGAAGGGAAAGAGGAATCTAACGCCTACCAATGGAGGGTAGCAGTGTGACCACGGGTAAACAAGGGGGTTATATTCGTGTTCTGCTGTATGCTCCAGGGTTCTTAGCGATTTTCGAATTATTCGGAAACCATCCCTATCTCAAGTTTGAAGATTAGTAGGTATCTGTTAGATACATATTTTATAATCTTGTGGAATCTTATCAGAAAATACTTAATATCTACTTAATATTGATCTAAGTGCCTAGGTGCTACATATTTCACAATAAGAGAAAATATTGGGTAAAATTTACTAATTATGGTATAATAGTAGATAGGTATTATCTACTATTATACCATAATTAGTAAATTTACTGCTTTTAGTATAAATCATCATTATCCCAGCATAATTCCATTCCTAGTTGCTGACCGGGTTCGACTTTCTTTTCTTTTGTCTATCTCCCTGTAGTCTCTACCTCCCACCTTAGTCCTTATTAAATGGTATCTAAGTATTAATTTGAACTCGAAACCTTCACGCGTTCACGAGATAAAGCGTCTTTACAGACATACAACAAAGTGATCCTGTACCTAAAGATTCCGTTTTTTCCTTTGAGGTACGGAACCCTAAAACCCTATAGATGCTATGAACCAAAGACTTCGATATAAACTGAGGTAGACACGCCTCACTCTAACAAACGAGATTTCAAAAGCAATCCTCAAACTCACACATTGCTAAGACTACACTCACTTATATAACTAGCTGACCCGCGCAACTTCGTTTGCGTCACATGGAAGTGATAAAGAGAGAAGTGTGGTATAAATATTTATTGATATAATGTTTCCCGTCGCATTTACTCCGTCGCTTATGTTCATTAGAGCTGACCAGCACAGCTTCGTTTGCGTCACATGAGAGCGAGAAGGAGAGAGGCGTGGTATTAATATGTAAAGTGATGTAATGTTTCCCGTTGCATTTACTTCCGCCCGTCCTTTTTTGGTACGGATCCGACTCGCACTTGACCGGTTTTTATCGTTCACTTGACTGGCTACCACTGCAGACCACGATTACTGCCGAGCGTCGTCGCCTCGCTCATATTTTAAAACTTATTATGAGGGTTATTGTAAGCGAACCGTAAAAGTTAGCCATATGCTGTTCAGGACTTTTTTTATAACTTTTTAAGAGGAACAATCTTATAATACACTATTTTTATGTAACTTTAACCATTTAGCCATTTACGCAGTGTAGGCAATGGAAGCTCTGAAAAGAAAGAAATTTTCCCGTTCTCAAAACATTTTTCATGGCTGCTCCGCCTCTATTCGTCTTAGCGTGATGTTATATTGTCATTAACCATTCTCAATAAATTGACTATTAAACTGTAAAATATTTTTTAAAATGCAACCAGTAGTTTCTGAGATCCTAGCACAAACAAACTCTTCAGTTTTAAAATATTGTGAGCGGACCTTAAGAGATATACAAATTAGGTTATTGTGAGCTAACCTTAAAAGATATGCTGTAGCCTTAGACAAATGATCTAAGGCTGTAGCAGACTTTTGTTTAGAACTTTTTAAGAGAAACAATTTTGTAATAGACAATTTTTACGTAACTATAACCATTTACGCAGCGTACGCTTCGGAAGCTCTCAGCCGATAAAAAATATTCCCCGTATTCGAAACATTCTTGATTGCTGCTCCGCTCCTATTCGCCTTAGCGTGATGTTATATAGCCTATAGCCATCCTCAATAGATGGACTATCAAACTGTAAAAGAATTTCCGAAATCCAACCAGTAGTTCCTGAGATCCTAGCGTTCAAACAAACAAACAAACAAACTCTTCAGCTTTATAATATTAGTATGGATATTTACGTAATTGTCACCACAATAGCAATATACGAATACGCGAATAGAACAAGAGTAGGTATAAGAGAAGGCGTATGGACTCCGATTGCAAACCGAGTACTCTCGAAGTTTTGACTCACTACAGTGCGAGTAACGGTTCGGCCACGCAGAATCCGTTCGAGCGAAATCTAGGTGCGGCGCGGCGAGCGGAACGATCAAATGTACTGAGTTGTATGAAGCATGCCACGACCCGCCGCTCCAGCGAATCCGCGGCATAGACAGCGGTGTAAGGGGACGAACTCAGGGACGAAAAAATATTGATTTTTTAATTTTTATGTTAATATAGACTGGCTTTGGTTACTCACATGATATGCCATAGGTATCTTATTTCATAAAATATCTTCATTTCACATTAAGTAGACCGGTCCCAGACTCAACTCAAATGAAAATTTACAGCACAGAGATAATAACCAAAATAATGAAAGTACATATCATCAGGCAAAATGAAAAAAGACATAGTCGCTATTTTCTAAATATTAAGTGTGAGATAATAAATATATGGCTGAATAATATGATGACTGGAAATAAATATGAGAGAGGCTGGACATAGTCCAGCAGTGTGGACTGCTATAGGCTAAATTGATTGATTGATTGAAATATTATTCCGCCAATCGCATTTTTATATGAATTTAGTAAGAATGCGATTAATTAAATATTCAGAATAAAATTTTGAAATAGTTGTATATCGGTCCAGTCACGGGTTAGTCCTGCTACCAAATTTCTTCAAAACAATTTAATATTACGCCCTTGCATCAAAGACGCATTTATATGAATGAAATGTTATTTTTAAAAAATAATGAGTAATTCGCCAAAATTTAAATTTTATCCTTAATTTCCATGACTTGATTTTTTTTTCTGAATTAATTCCAACTTGACATTCCGTTGGCTTTAAAAACTTCAACAATTTTTAGAAGTGAAACTTCTTAAACGCCGTTGGAAAAAAAATTCCGTCACATTTTTTTTGAGCTACGCGTCACATTTTTTCGTTACGCGCTATCTTTTTCTCGTCCCCACCACCGTCGATCCGAATAAATACTACTTTCTTAAATGGCTAAGTTCCCAAAGCTAAAATCTTTTGGACTTAGGAGTTTTGACTTTTGGACTTTGGACTTTAGGAGTTTCGGACTTTTGGACTTTTAGACTTTTGGACTTTGGACTTTTGTCGTCCTTTGTCTCCTCGTCTCCTTACGGGGACGGCCCCAGTGTGGCGACGGGCTTTATCTCTAAACGAAATTGCGAGGGTCAGCTAGTATTAATTTTATTTGTTAACATAAAATGTAGTGGTTGCCAGTAAAATGACAGTCGTTAAGCCAAGCAGGCAGTCACAACCTGCGCCTGTCCATCTCAACACAACATCGGTTCACCACCACGACAAATTCTAAAAAGGTAAAATGCGTGCATATTATATGCCCCTGCCTACCCCTTCGGGGATAAAGGCGTGACCATATGGATGTATGGATGTTAACATAAAAAATTTACACCTACTTTAGTATGTTAACATAAAAATATAGTACATTAGTACTTGCCCATAAGTTGCCCATATAATGAAGTTGATAAGTATTGAGTCTGTCTCTAATAAGTAGGTAGGTAGCTAGCGACGTGGCTAGTGGGTTTGTGTCTGTACTTCGTCCGTTGACAGTTAATATAGATAGATAGATAGATAATTCTTTATTGTACACCGATATTGTTACAAAAAAAATCTATTGCAAGCACAATTCATAAGAAAATAATCAAATGTACATTGGGCGGCCTTATTGCTTAAGCCGATTTTTTCCAGGCAACCTTTGGATGGACATAAATGATACGTGCAACCAAGCAACGCGGTGTAGTCGACTAAAATAAGATATTTAAACAAAACAATAGATACATACATTCAGAATTGAATAGACATACATAGTAGAATAGAAAATAATTCATAGGTTTCATTGATAAGTAGAAAAAAAAATATTTTTAACTAGGTTTTTAAATGAATTCAGTGTTTGAGTCTGTTTAATATTCAAGGGGCAATGCATTCCAAAGGCGAATGGCTTTAACTGTAATTGATTTGTCATAGTAATTGGTGGAATGCGTCGGCATATCCAGTCTCAAGTTTTCAGAGATCTTAATGTCATGGGATTATATCACTCAACCTTTTCGTTGCCTACTTTGATATGTGTGTTGTGTTCCAAAATAAGTTTTTTGTTTCGCCTATGTACTTTACTTTAGTCGAAAGTTACTTTCATCTTTTGCTGGTGTTTTTTAGGGCGTGGCTATTATTTGAGATATGGAACTTTGTGGAACCAACCACTTTGCCTTCGGTCGTGATGGTACTGAATGTTCTTTTCCGATATAAATAAATATAAAACTAACACTCTTATACAATCGTATAATAAAAGAGACACTGTTTTAGTTAAGTTAAGCATATTATGACTATTTATGACATGAAAAACATAACACTTTATGCTTACGGTTAGATGTTAAAATCTCCACTTAAATTCGGTAAAATGGGCTGTGGCTGGGTAAAACGCTGGCACTCATAGGACGACAACGATATGTACACAGAAAATCGTACAATGAGAAGCTGTCAGATGTAAAATATTAATGAACAGACTATAAAGGTGCGGTTCCACTTAGGTGGAGCGGAGCCGAGCTGTGCAGCGATTCACCAATCACGGTGCGGAGGGTACTCCGTATTTAAGGTATTGAGGCGGGAGGGAAACGGAGCGGAGCTGTGGATTTTAAGCCAATCACATGGTTTAAAATCCACAGCTCCGCTCCGCTCCGCCTAAGTGGAACCGCAGCTTTAGTAGGTAGTTATTTGACAAGTAATAATAATTATAATATTCACGGAAATTTCACACAACGCTATCTGATCCCAAAGTAAGCTAGGAATAACCTGCTCGTGTTATGGGTATCAGACCACGGATATTAAAACTCATATACTTTTTAATTAAATACATACATATCATACATAGAAACACCTAGACTCTTGAGACAATCTTTTATGGGTCACACAAATATTTGCCTCAGGTGGGAGTCGAACCCACGACCTACAGCGCCACAGGCGGTATCACTACCGACTGCGCCACAGAGGCAGCCTATGCCTATGTAATGAGTTGTTATAGTCCGTTCAGTTATACTACTTCCTCAAAGGTTTACATCTCTATCGACTATACATGCCCATATTGAAGTGACTTAAATCACACACTCCCATCTCGTCACACATATTCGCGAGTTCATTTTATTAGGTAGTAAAATAAATAAATATGTCTATAACCTTTCAAGTTTCAACCTAGTGCAAATAAATTTAATATATCGTCAATATCACGCGTAAAGAAATCACGCTCACTGAAGCTGATTTCATTCGTATTATCAGACTTGTCAAGTGCTGGGAGCCCATTATGGGCCGTGCCGTTACGGTTCGGCCACGTAGACCGGTCTTAGCTCAGCTCCGCTCCGCTCCACCTAAGTGGAACCGCACCTTTATAGTCTGTTCATTAATATTTTACATCTGACAGCTTCTCATTGTACGATTTTCTGTGTACATATCGTTGTCGTCCTATGAGTGCCAGCGTTTAATTTACCGAATTTAAGTGGAGATTTTAACATCTAACCGTAAGCATAAAGTGTTATGTTTTTCATGTCATAATATGCTTAACTTAACTAAAACAGTGTTTCTTTTATTATACGATTGTATAAGAGTGTTACTTTTATATTTATTAATGTCGGAAAAGAACATTTAGTACCATCACGAACACGAACCATAAAGTACATGGGAGAAACAAAAAACTTATTTTGGAACACAACACACATATCAAAGCAGGCAATGCAAAGGTTGAGTGATATAATCCCATGACATTAAGATCCCTGAAAACTTGAGACTGGATATGCCGACGCATTCCACCAATTACTATGACAAATCAATTACAGTTAAAGCCGTTCGCCTTTGGAATGCATTGCCTCTTGAATATTAAACAGACTCAAACACTGAATTCATTTAAAAAACTAGTTAAAAATCATTTTCTTCCTACTTATCAATGAAACCTATGAATTATTTTCTATTCTACTATGTATGTCTATTCAATTCTGAATGTAAAGGGTGTTTTTTTTAGAGGTATAGAACTTTGAAATGGAATAAAACGAAGGTGATTGTTTTTATTGATATGAAAATGACTTTATTCGAAAGAAAATCTTCTGGCATTATAGTTTAAATATGATTTCTGGCATATAACCGCCACGGCTGGCTCGGACGTAGTCTAATCTAGAGGTCCAATTTTCGATGACTTTCCCAACATTTGTGGCCGTATATCGGCAATAACGCGCCGAATGTTGTCCTCCAAGTAGTCAATCGTTTCGGGCTTATCGGCGTAGACGAGCGACTTCACATATCTCCACAGAAAATAGTCAAGTGGCGTAAAATCGCACGACCCTGGAGGCCAACCTACGGGTCCAAAACGTGAAACTATGCGGTAACCAAACGTTTCCTTCAATAAATCAATTGTGGCACGAGCTATGTGACATGTTGCGCCGTCTTGTTGCAACCACTACTCCTGCACATCATGGTTGTTCAATTGATGAACGAAAAAGTCAGTAATCATAGCTCTATCCCTTTCGGACCGCGCCAATACAATTGTGCGGGTTACAAAATCGAGAATAGCTCATTATTTCTACGTTAGCAGTGGACGGGCCCTTTAGCGTACGATTGTACGGGAAGCGAACTTTCAGCTCCCGCGCAATTTTTTTCTGTCGCGTAGTCGGTGAGCAGGTTTTAACCTGTACGGTTTGCTACTGGTTGCGCTCTCCGAGTTGGCGAAAGTAAGTACCTACTATTGTGTTATTTTATTAGCCTAGTATTATACGAGTTATTGATTATAATATTAGTTAAGTATCTGATGTTTTTATGATAACAGTGGCGATTGGCAAGCAAACGCTTTGGCGTAATGACTAAACGAACTTTACCGACACAAATGTATCAACGTGGGCCCTACTTTACCTCATGCGCATTTTAAGTTTCTGATGACTATTCATTTTTCACAGTTTCTGCATCATGTTTCGCGTTTTAAACGACGTCGATTTAGCAGGTATGCTTATTGACTCTTGGGACGAGGGTGATGACAATGAGGAAATCGATTTTAACAACATTACTGAAGCAAACTCTGGATATTCCACTTCCTCTTCTTCTGATGATGGTGAAGGAAGTGTTGACGATAATATACCTGTGAGTATGCTAGCAGGATGGCAAAAGAAGCCCTTCAATGGCAGACATCTTCCAGAAGATGCCGTTCATGACCCAGTTGATACTCCATACGAATACTTTGAGCGCTATTTTACTGACAAGCTCAAGGAACAGATCAGGCTTTGACCACAAACCAATATTACATGGCCAATGCCGGTTTTCAAATGAAACCTATATGTTCTTTGTTAAGTTTTTTGGAATACATGCCGTTATTGAATGTATAAAATTTCCAAGACTGAAGATGATTTGGAGTGAAAAATACAGGTCACAATTGTACGTGGGAAATGGTGGGACCGGTTTGATACAATTGTTGGTATATGAATTTTCCAAGATGGCGGCGGAAAATTAGGAAAATTATTGCAGATAATGCATGTAATCTGAGGTCCCAAATTATTTAAGATTCAAGTTCAAAATTATAAATTTCTTTTAGTTTCTGCGCTGGTCCGAAAGGGATAGGGGAGAGTTGGATAATACCGCGCGGTCGATAATACCGCGCCTCAGTCTAACTTAATATCTACCTACAGAAAGTTATAGCTATTTCCATTGCATGATTGCCCTTGCGACTGAGAAACCCCTCCCCGCGTGACAGTGGCCCACGATCAGTGAAACGATCGGTACGTGTGCAGAGAGCTTTCGCGCGTATTTCTTATAATTTGTTGGTGACAGGCGAATCTAGGTATGTACTTCTTTCTGTTGGCTAAATTATGTTTTAGTTATGTATTTTGTAGCGTTATTTGCTGTTACTTAAAGTGGATATAAGTTTTATGGTGAACGTTTTGATTGTAAAATTCTGTTGTGGCGGTAAAACAAAATGGCGTAGGCTGACAATGCCGCGCCTAGGGCGCGGTATTATCAATTTCATATTTCTTCTTTCACAGATGTCTGAAAGTGCACCAAAAAGAAAAAAAGGGGTCTTGGGACCCACTTCAAATGAAAGCTGTAAATAGTGGGAGGAAAATAAAGGAAGTAGCGAGATCTTTTCTACTTCCAGAATCTTCAATAAGAGATAGATTAAAAAATGAGAGTACTATGACCCTCGTCTTAGCCGAAAGGCAACATTTTCAAAAGCAAATGATAAGGAGTGAGACTTCTGTTAAGATTATTATAAGCACTTTACCTCACAATGCACAATGGCTGTGATTTATGTCCAAATAAATGTTGATTGACCTATTTATGGCCTATTATTTTTAACGCACGGTATTATCAAACCGGTTAGATAATACCGCGCTTTCACAAATTTTGATTTTCTTCTTTTATTTTCATGTAGGTGTTGTAAAAAGTAAAAATTGTTTTTAAATTTGATAGCTAGGTAACCTGTATTAATAAATATCTAGCTGAAGTCGATCTGATTTTCGCTAGTAAAAAATTATACCTATATTCTCTTAAGGGCGCGGCATTATCCAACCTTCCCCTATAGCAGTCACGATTGACTGTAACGTTCTGGTCAGCATCGTTTCTAAAGAAGTACGGACGAATTATTCCACCAGCCCATAAAACACACTACACATTCAGTTTTTCTGGATGTAACGGTGTCTCAACATACACTTGAGGATTATCATCACCCCAAATATGGCAGTTTTGTTTATTGACGTATCCATTCAACCAAAAGTGAGCTGCACCGCTAAACAAAATTCGCTTATGAAAATCGCGATACGTATTTCGGACAGAACCATGATTTTCAAAATAAATTTGCACAATTTGGAAGCATTGTTCAGGCGTCAATTTATTCATGTTGAAATGCCAAACCAAACTTAACATAAATCACTTTTCAGCTGACAAAAATACCGCCAGTTAAAACAGTTATGCCAACTTAAAGTTCTATACCTCTAAAAAAAACACCCGTTATGTATCTATTGTTTTATTTAAATACTTTATTTTAGTCGACTACACCGCGTTGCTTGGTTGCACGTATCATTTATGTCCATCCAAAGGTTGCCTGAAAGAAATCGGCTTAAGCAATAAGGCCGCCCAATGTACATTTGATTATTTTCTTATGAATTGTGCTTGCAATAGATTTTTTTTTGTAACAATATCGGTGTACAATAAAGAATTATCTATCTATTTATATTAACTGTCAACGGACGAAGTACAGAAACAAACCCACGAGCCACGTCGCTAGCTACCTACCTACTTATTAGAGACAGACTCAATACTTATCAACTTCATATATGGGAACTTATGGGCAAGTACTTAGGTACTATATTTTTATGTTAACATACTAAAGTAAGTGTAAAATTTTTATGTTAACATCCATCTATCCATATGGTCACGCCTTTATCCCTAGGCAGAGGCATATTATATGCACGCATTTTACCTTTTTAGAATTTGTCGTGGTGGTGAACCGATGTTGTGTTGAGATGGACAGGCGCAGGTTGTGACTGCCTGCTTGACTTAACGACTGCCATTTTACTGGCAACCACTACATTTTATGTTAACAAATAAAATTAATACTAGCTGACCCTCGCAATTTCGTTTAGAGATAAAGCCCGTCGCCACACTGGGCCGTCCCCGTAAGGAGACGAGGAGACAAAGGACGACAAAAGTCCAAAGTCCAAAAGTCTAAAAGTCCAAAAGTCTAAAAGTCCAAAAGTCCGAAACTCCTAAAGTTCAAAGTACAAAAGTCCAAAAGATTTTAGCCTTAGGAACTTAGGCCATTTAAGAAAGTACTATTTATTCGAATCGACGGTGGTGGGGACGAGAAAAAGATGGCGCGTAACGAAAAAATGTGATGCGTAACCCAAAAAAATGTGACGGAATTTTTTTTCCAACGGCGTTTAAAAAGTTTTACTTCAAAAAATTGTTGAAGTTTTTTAATCCAACGGAATGTCAAGTTGGCATTAATTCAGAAAAAAAAATCAAGTCATGGAAATTAAGGAAAAAATTTAAATTTTGGCGAATTACTCATTATTTTTTTTAAATAAAATTTCATGACCGGGGGTCTGAGGACGGTGAGAGGGTCGCTCACCGTCCTTACAGAAGCAGGCCCATGACGGCAGCGTGACGTGAGCAACTCACGCATGCCCTCCCTTAGAAGCGGGATAACACCCGAAACCCCCCAAAGACGCGGGATAGCACCCGAACCACCCCCTGGGCGAGGCCGCAGTGGCGGCCGTAGGTCTGTTGTGAGTCCCGGGACATCCTTCCGAGGGCTTACCCGGGGCTCCCAACCACAGGCTGTTGGGCGTTGCGTGAGGTTTTTTAGTCGGTAAGAGTCCGGCATAACATCCTCTAAGGATTTTCCCTCACGTAAAAAAAAAAAGGGCGTAATATTAAATTGTCTTGAAGAAATTTGGTAGCAGACTAACCCGTGACTGGACCGATATACAACTATATCAAAATTTCTTGCTCCCGAAAAGCGGTGGAACATTTGTGAAACGTACCTTTAGACTATTTGTCTCGAACCAAAAAGTGCTATTCACTGCGTGATTCCTTAAGAATATTGAATTAATCGCATTCTTACTAAATTCATATAAAAATGCGATTTGCGGAATAATATTTCAATCAATCAATCAATTTAGCCTATAGCAGTCCACACTGCTGGACATAGGCCTCTCTCATATTTATTTCCAGTCATTATATTATTCAGCCATATATTTATTATCTCACACTTAATATTTAGAAAATAGCGACTATGTCTTTTTTCATTTTGCCTGATGATATATACTTACATTATTTTGGTTATTATCTCTGTGCTGTAAATTTTCATTTGAGTTGAGTCTGGGACCGGTCTACTTAATGTGAAATGAAGATATTTTATGAAATAAGATATGGCATATCATGTGAGTAACCAAAGCCAGTCAATATTACCATAAAAATTAAAAAATCAATATTTTTTCGTCCCTGAGTTTGTCCCCTCACACCGCTGTCTATGCCGCGGATTCGCTGGAGCGGCGGGTCGTGGCATGCTTCATACAACTCAGTACCTTTGATCTTTCCGCTCGCCGCGCCGCACCTAGATTTCGCTCGAGCGGAAACAACGTGGCACCACGGTAACGCTGCTAATTAGCTCAGTTTATAGGTTTCAAAAGTCGGTGCGTAGGGCATGTACCTCAGTTTATATAGATAGAAGTTTATATAGATAGAAGTCAGTCAGTTTATATAGATAGAAGTCTTTGATAAAAACATGTAGGTAAGTAATTCTTTGTGACATCAAACCAAGGCTTCTTCAATTAGTGTGTGCGTTGGACCAAGTCTGCGCTATGAGGAACAGTGAATGACCTGTCACATAGACACACACTAACGTATTTCGCTATAATGCAACACGTGTCCAATTTGTCTAGGGCGAGGTCAACAGCATTGGCGAACCCCAGAGTTCCTAATGCAAGAAGACAGCATGTCTGAACGGAAACTGGCTGAAGACCCTGTGTTGGAACACCGACGATATTACCTCTTTGATTCGTGTGTAATAAATCCCCAAGGATTTTTTTTTACGGGAGTAAACTTGGTCTGCAGTGGCAGCCAGTCAACTGAACGATAAAAACCGGCCAAGTGCGAGTCGGACTCGCACACGATGAGTTACATATACCGAAAAACGGATGGGTGGAAGTAAAAGGACGGGAAACATTATATAATTTTAACACATCTTTCCTTCTCACTCTCATGTGACGCAAACGAAGATAAGCGGTTCAGCTCTAGCTCTAACACGCTCTAATGAATAGGTACAAGCGACGCGACGCGTCGAGAATAAGTGCGACGGGGGTAAATGCAACGGGAAACATTATAATACTTGCAATATTAATACCATACCTCACTCTCATGTGACGCAAACGAAGTTGCGCGGGTCAGCTAGTATTTCATAACAGGAGAAATTATTGTGCAATACATTGCTCAACTTATGCAAGTATTGCTTAATTTGTGAAATAGTTGTGCAATAGGTATGTGTCACGAGACATTCAGGTTAGATATAAATACGAGTTCAATTCAGTCGAAAGCATCATTCGGTCAACGGAAGCCATCAGGAGTTAAACAGTATGCTCTGTAATCAGGGACTTTATATTATAAAGTTATAATAACGTTTGCCGCAGAGTATGTTGATAATATTTTATCATGGAGAAGGTAACCTATATCATTCGAGAAACGCAGGAAAGCAGTCAGCCAGGAATGATTATTTGTGAGGTAAGAGATCGGTCAAGAAGTCGCAGCCATTCCAGAGGACGCACTGGTGCCGGATGTACAGGTTTGAGAGAAGTATGCAGGAATCGTTCAAGAGGAAAGTCTAGGGAACGCTCTAGAGGGCGGTCTAGGGGAAGATCCCGGGGGCATTCTAGAGGACGATCACGAGGGCATTCCAGAGGACGATCTCGAGGGCATTCCAGGGGGCGATCTCGAGGGCATTCCAGAGGGCGATCTCGAGGGCATTCCAGAGGGCGATCTCGGGGACGGTCAAGGGGAAGATCTCGTGGACATTCTAGAGGACATTCCCGTGGTCGTTCGCGTGGCCATTCTAGGGACCGATCTAAAGAATATTCTAAGCTTAGATGCCACAAGCGTTGCACTGGTAGAATGCAAGGATCAGGCGAAAAAAGGACTATGAGGAAAAGAGATAGGAGCCGTTCAAGGAGACGTTCACGTGGCCACTCTAGAGGTAGATCTCGTGGCCATTCTAGAGGTAGGTCTCGTGGTCATTCTAGAGGCAGGTCTCGTGGCCATTCTAGAGGTAGGTCTCGTAGCCATTCTAGAGGCAGATCTCATGGACGTTCTCGGGACAATTCAAGGGAAGCATTTCATGGACACTGCAAAACCTGTAGTTGCAATGAACGCTCTAAAAGAGCAGATAGAGCTCATACAGACTAAGATCACGCGAATGCTATTATGAAATAAGTAGTTACTAAATAATAAGGAATATTCTATAAATAATACTCATTACACTGGAAAAAAAACATAATTATGCTTATTTGGATTAAGGAAGAAAATGAAAAACGGAATAAAATAGAGCCTGAAGGGTTCATAGTAATATGAATAGGTATTAAATGAATGACTTATATAGGGAAGACAAAGACAAAAAAAAATGGAAAAGAATAAAAATAGTAGGTAGGTACGTACCTGTTCCTATCTCCAGGATAATTTTATTATGATGAATGCCTACAACACAACAGCCTTCATCGAACATTATATGGTCACGACCAACTCATTTACTTAATCAGAAAATATATAAATTGTGAACAAAAACAATAATCTGACATTCCAGAGGACGATTCCAGGAGCAACCCAGGGGATGATCTCGTGAAATTCCAGAGGATATTCCTTTCATCTGCTTCACCGAATATGAAATGGGTACGACCAACTCATTTAATCAGAAACTACAGTACGAAGTAAGTAGAAGTCTTACGAACTGTGAGAGTGGCCCCCAATCGCTATATGCGCCATGACTTTCCATCAGGCTGGCGACGTCAATTTGGCGAGATAAAAACAGTAAAGTGACATTCTAGAATGGGCATTCTAGAGGCCGATCTCGGAGACGATCTGGGGGCGACCCAGGCGAAGATGGAGATTCTAGAAGACATTCCCTTCAACTTCTTCACCGAATAAGAAATGGTCATGACCAACTCCCTTTATCAAAAAGTTCACAAACTGAATTTATTTCTCTGTTGACGATGAAAGACTGAAACTACAGATGATTGCGGACAAAATAAACTGACACAGGCGATATCTCTGAGCTGATCTTGAAGAGCACTAAGTGTCACTTCACCACGTTGATAAAAGCACTTAGGTAGCTCTAATAACTCCGACGAGATACTGAACAAAAAATATCACAAATCAACTGTGCTTATTTTAATGTTTGTTTTGTATAGATTTTCAGAAGCGTATAGTGTGGAAGTTAGATAAAGAAACCTAACTAGATTACTTTACATTACATTAAACCTAAACACTGTCTGTAATATCTATACCTAGCTACCTAGACAAGTTGAATAAATTTAATCGTTTGTAATCGTAGAAATAAAAAGCAACTAAAAATTATTACATGTGTATCATTCACCTACCTAAGACTACCTTAATACTGAACTGCCTTATACCTATAGGAGTCGGGGTGAGGTCAGAAAACCTCTATGTTGGTAGTGCTGCTACTTCCCGCTTTCAGCAACGCTGCTCGCGTGAGTGGAAACTGGACTGCTGAGTGCTGATGCACCATGGAGCATCGGGTAACTGGTGTAATGCTTATCACGCTGATTCTACAGAACGAGGCGGTCGTGGAATGACGGACCTGCAAGTTTCGCGGTAGCGTGGAAGCTGCCGTCTTTGGTCTGTAGAAGCGGTGATTTGTCAGCCAACCGAATGGAACCGCCTGTCGCGTTGTTCGCAAGTGAGGTGAAGACGTTATAGAGATATGAGCTGCGGGAGCTCACCCGTCATTGGCCATAGTCAGTCAGGGGACAAGGAATGAAAAGCGCTTGTCTAAATTCAGTCCAAGCTTTACTCCCAATTGGTTTTAAAGAGCCAGTTGGAATTCCTTTATCCTGGTATTAATTTTGCTTTGTCTCCATTTCTCTTCAGCATCCTCCGTAGTGAGAGTATGTCTTACCAAATATCGATAAGAAGTGACTGTAGCAGATATAATTACAAAATACAATTTACCCGCAACATGAATATAGAATCGTAAAACAACTGTGTTATCAACCAATGCCGCCGATAGTGATTCCGTTTTCCAACAAATTGCAATCAAAGGTTATTGATATTCATGTAAGTAAGATTGTGCAGTACTGTGTACAAGATGATCAATAGCTCCAACAATAATACCTTTGTAGTACAAGTAACCCTCATTAGCTAGCGTCATGCATCTGGTGAACCGTGGAATACAGAATGACTCACGTTGAAGAATATTTGGGAGTCGTGACTAGTCGCTCCTAATATCTTCAAAATACGAGTTAAAATACTGTCAAGTGTTTGTAGCCTGGCTAGCTGAGTGTCCGTGTCCTGTAAGTAACCGATCACTGCGTTAAAGGATTCTTCGATATCGTCAATATATCGTTTGTGACATTTCCATTTATCAGCATTAGCGTGCTTCGGAAGCATAGAGTTCGGAAGACACCGGTAAACCGGCTTGAAATATTTGCAAAGATGACCACAGTCTGCCCCTATTCGTTTCAACGCGGCAATATTCTCTGGTGTTGTAAACATGTATTGGCTATCTAAGGTGATCAATTTCGATCAAGGGCCCGTATTCTTGTCCGCCAACAGGTTAAAAAAAAGCGATCATCGCAGTCAGTACAACTCTTCTACTCAACTGCTGAGACCGGGCTCTTGAGTTCGCTTTCCTGTTCTTGATCTTTTACTTAGCACAATCTTCTTAATCTGTCGCACAACGATAGCCAGACTGTCACTGATTCGTGCGACAGAGATAGCGCTCTACTAAACCGAAACTAGCAGATCTCTTTCCACATCCACAGATCGATGGTACTGTACTCCTATTTTACTTTTCAGGGTTACATGACATTGGCTGTATACATCCACTATTTTCTTCCGGGAAGTCTTAAGCTACGGACGCAATTACGAACTGTGAAATTGGGACAACTAGCCCGATTGATAGAGCATTCCGATGTGGATGTAGAAACTATATTCTTTAACACGAGAAGGAGAGAAGGGCGATGGTTCCCGCCGGGTGAAATGCCGTATCCTGGTTACTGCAGAGCGCCCGGCAGTGCGAAATGTTTACCTGTCTTATGTAATTGCAAAGGTCTGGATGAAAAGTGGCGAATATATTTACAGAAAAGAGATAATAAAACTCGCAGAAACTGAAATAATAATGTTTTATATATGAATAACTGCTTTATACATGCGTTGTCAGCACTTAAGGAGAAAGTCGTTATCAACACTTGTATACAGATAGATGATAATTCAATATTTCAAGTTTATTCGAGCAAATATATTATATAAGTAAATAATATTCCTTGTAACTCAGTATAAGCATAGCCAACAACATGAAGAATTAATATTATTATAGTGGAGTCATTTTAATAGGTAACATTTGACAATTCATCAAAATTCAACAACGTAACCTTGTAACGGCGGCCGTAAATTATATATATTTTTTAGTTTTGTTAGAACTGCACAATTGCTTTACTTTTTTTAATTACGGTTACATATTTATTGTAATAATGACAGATACGAGTAATTTAACGTTTTTCTTTCACTAACAAACCATTCTATGTTAGAAAATTCATTGGTTTGTAATGATGTAGTGACAGGTACCTACTTTTTTGCTTGATTAAGTTTTCTTTTTAATTGTCTTGTCAAAAATGTCGAACTAAATACAATATTTTTTCTTTATAAAACTACAATAGGCTTGTGTCCTAAATTTCAAAAATCATTTAATTTTGTAGCTTTATATCTATATGATCACAAAAATGTAATATTTTGATTTAAAACAATCATTTACATAGTTTATTTTGTGATTTAAAAAATGAATTTCAATTTGTATCGAAAACGCTCATGGCGCATTGTGTGACGTCACTTGATGCCAAACAAAACAAAAAGAAAATGTGTATTTTTTTCTGAGTCCTTTCAATTATTTGTTTTGAGATTAAAAGTTTAAGTACTTATAAAAAAGAAGCGTTTAGGGGTTTTAATCGATATTTAGGGGAATCTGGGGAATTTAAAGTCGTTTTTTAGAGGAACATTCCGTAGGAGTTGGCATCACTTTGGCATATGGTCTAAGTAACCAAAGCCAGTATAAATTAATTGAAAAAAAATTGCCACAGGCATCACTGTTTGACAATGTTATGTTAGCGTTCGTCTGCTTTCCATAATAATTTAAAATGAATCCGTCGTATTAAAAGTGCTGTGTAGTGCCTGAATGAAATGAAATCTATTGTATTTTATGAAAAAGTATGAGAATCTAAACAATTACACAAGATGACACGACTTGTGACACAAGATGCCAGACCAGAGAAGACTCGAGACTGCCAGAGTGCTTCAAAAGTAAAAAAGCAAACTGTGACGTCACACTATCTGATAGTGGTGTTTGATGTCACGTGACTGATTGCTTATTTTTTCCAATCTTATTTTCTAAAAATAATAGTAATCCTTATATTTGTGTACCAAAAAAAGTTATATACTTTTTGTTATTTATATATTTGACATAGTCGTTAGAAACACACATCAATCAGATTTATTCTTAGTGGACACAAGCCTATTCTCACTAAATGCTTAGAGCCTGTCCAGATGAAGCGTTTTACGCGCGAGTGAACTCGCGCGTTGACACTCGCGCGTAACCGAGGTACTAGTGCTACATACATCCCGTCCAGATGCCTACGCGCGTTTCCTCACTCGCGCGTAAAACGCGTGCAATGAGCGGGACTCTCGACTCGCGCGTCCCATGCGCGAGCGCCGTGCGAGTCGAGGTACTCGGGCGCCTGTGCTGCGTCCAGTACTACGCGCGTGTCCGTGGCGAGTGGACGTATTTAGATCAAAATGGAGCGTGATAACTTTGACACGGAACTTTTTATCGACGAAATTGAGAAAAGGGTAGCTCTATGGGACATGGAATCATCAGATTATTCTAATAGAACCATTAAACGTAGGAACTGGGAAGAAATAGTGGAAATTTTTTGTGAAGTTGGTGATTCCGAAGAGAAAAAAAAAACTTTAGGTAAGTAAATATTACTTTATTAAATAATATTATTATTTGCATAGATTTTACATTGTTAAACTATATCATTTTATCTTGCCAAGGGAGTTTGTCTTCGTTTACAAAATAATCAGCAAATCTATCTCTTATACTCAATGATCTCGCATTAGGCCTCACTGCCTCATTGTTCAAATTATTCAGAGATGTTTCGTAGAGAGTGTGATCATACCTATAGCCATCCCTTAACCTTACGTAGTTATGGAGAACACAACAAGCCTTAATTATGTTTTCTGCAAATTCTATATCCACATTCAACGGTCTATGAAATATTCTCCATTTATTTACCAAGATGCCAAAGCAACATTCAATGTAACGCCGGGCCCTGGATAAGCGATAGTTGAAAATTTTTTTTTTGGTTGTTAGAGATCTACCGCAGTAAGGGCGCATTATATTTTCAGACAGACTAAACGCCTCATCTCCTACTATGACATGAGGTAAGGGGGTTGCATCTGTTTGCGATATTGGCTTTGGATCTGGAATATCTAAAGTTTTCTCGACAAGTTTTTTATATAAAATAGAGTCTTTAAAAATTGTGGAGTCATTACTTTTTCCATATGCGCCTATGTCCACTGCAATAAAACAATAATTTGCATCACATACGGCCAACAAAACAGTTGAAAAATAACTCTTATAGTTATAATAAAGAGACCCAGAATCGTTAGGTTTGATAATACGGATATGCTTGCCGTCTATAGCACCGATGCAGTTTGGAAAATTTGTGTATTTTTGAAATTGTTTCGAAATTTCTTTCCATTTAGCTTTCGTTGGTTGTCTCATTACTATGTTTAGCAGTTTGTTCCACATGATGTAACAGGTTTTCTGTACTATTTCGATAACTGTAGACTTTCCTAATCTGTAAGCATAATGCAGATCCGCAAAATAACATCCTGTGGCCAAATATCTGAAAAGAAAGTAAAATGATTATTATTATTTTAATTCGATCTTTTTATTATTTACAGGTACTTTATTGCAGAAGAAGTGGAAAGGGTTGCGTGATGGCTTTGTGAGAGAAATGAAGAAGAAGAAAACCACACCGTCTGGATCAGGAGCCTCCGGCAAAGCCAAATATATTTATTTTGAACGTTTGATGTTTCTCGAAAGATCGACACGGAATAAAATAACTGAGAGCAACATCAACACCGCGTGTGTTGCAACTGAAGAACAGGAGTTTTCTGGCGATGGGGAAGATGTGATGAGACCTCCACTTAGTCAGGCAAAAAAGAAGAAAAAACTAAATGCGGCTGACGAAGAATTCCTCTCCATCATAAAAACAAATTTAGCATCTGGGAATCAGCCACAGGCAACAAACCAAATAGAGTCAGATGATGACAAACTATTTTGTTTGTCCTTACATAAAGAGCTACTTAAAGTACCAGAGGAAAATAGAATACAAACAAAAATTGAATTAATGAAAGTACTTCAAGCTCAACAAGCTCTGTGTCTTAGACCTGCAGCAGCTCGTTCCGACTACCAACCTTCGACACAATATCATTACCAAACAGGAATGACACAACGTGGACGGAGAGATTATTTTGGAGAAACAGGATATACCACAACAGACCCTTCAACATCTTCGTTTCCACCTGAAACCTTTTCGACTTACAATCGAGGTTATTGCACTGCGTCACGACCACCAACGACGTCTAGCTACGAACACCCTTCACCGGCAACTACACAAGATTCCAATGAATCTGAATTAATGGAACTATACGATAATTAAATTAAATCTTAAGTACCTACCTATATTATATAAGAATGATGATTCCTAATTTTTGTTAATTTGTTTAAATTCTTTATTTTTGTTAATTGGGCTTATAATTACTAAAGCAATAAAAAATATTACCTCAAAGTAATCACGAGTTTTTCTTCTGCAGAAACAGTATCCCGTACCACATAATTTTGACATGGAGACAAATCTTCTTTGATAATTTCTAGTAAATTATCAAACGATGCTATTGACATCCGAAAGTAGTTGAAAAACTTTTCACTATGTTCTCTGAGTTTTGGGTATAAAGTTATAAACATACTATGCGTCATTCTATCACGTAGAATGGGATGTACGTTAAATCGTCGACTTTCTGTTTTTTTACGACGTCTCCATCGACGGTATGCAAGCCACAACACAACCGCTGTATCCGAGTCCATGTTTATAAATCAATATAATCTGCTGAAATCCGTCTCCAACACATGCGCGCGAGAACGCGCGTGATACGCCGCATCTGGACGCAATACAAATCAAAACGCGCGAGTTCACTCGCGCGTAAAACGCTTCATCTGGACAGGCTCTTAGACTGGACTTAGTCCTTACATTATTTTACATCAGGTTATGGTCAACGACGTATTATAATATAGACACGTCATGTACGAACATCACGGCTTTCAAAAACGGCAAATATTTTTTATATTCAAAAAAAGAATTTCTATGAAATTATCTATGGCAGCGTGTATGAAAATTAAGGCAATTGCCTGACTTTTTTGTTGCCATTTTTAAGTGTTGGTAACGTATCTATAGTTTTTTTTATATATCATTGGTTATGGTCATTTATTTTGTGTTTTGTGAACCATAATCACAAAGTGAAAAAATTGTGACATTTGTCAACATGGAAAAATCTTCCGCATCTTCAAAGGAATTGTAAGTACTTCGCATATAGCGATAGACAAATTAGATGGTGTTTCCAACTACCAAAAATGGAAATTCCGAATGAAATTACTCCTAATAGATCATTGCTTATGGAAATATGTTGACGATTCTACGCATGCCTTAGACCATATAACACGGGACTAGCCTTTGCGAACCACCGCATACAAAAATATTGAAGGGGGATTACAAGTGAAGGGGGAAACACAAAGACATATAAAATTTCATTGCATTTAAAAATGTATTAATCGACAAACGCGTAATGGCTGTTGTGTGTTAATTGTTATTGTACAGTCAACTACAATGTACTAGTTTAATCATATAAAATGATGTACTGATGTACAGGCTTTTCATAAAGCCAAAAGACCAAATGGTCATGTGCAATGGCAGAAAACAATGCTTAAGTAAGGCGCATCCTGTGGTTAGATGATCTAAGACGCATGCCGATAAAGACCATATGAAGGATCAGCGGGCATATGCCAAAATGTGCTTGAATATTCAGACAAATTGCTATCCTCACGTCAAGAATGCCAAAACTGCGGCAGAAGCTTGGAGGAAATTAAAAGTTGCTTATGAGAACACAGGAATTAGTTGGCGATTGACGCTGGAAAGACAGCTTTCCCAGATTAAATACACTGATCACAATAATGTGGATCAATATTTAGGAAATATTATATCCGTTACTCAAGAATTGGCTAACATTTTTTTTTTTTTTAACCTGAGGGAAAATCCTCGTAGGATGCTATGCCGGACTCTTACCGACTAAAAAACCTCACGTAACGTCCAACAGCTTATGGTTGAGAGCCCCGGGTAAGCCCTCAGGAAGGATGTCCCGTGACTCCCAACAGACCTACGGCCGCCGTTGCGGCCTCGCCCAAGAATTGGCTAACATTGAATGTGTAATACAGGTGATGTATTAGCAGAACTAATTCACGCCTAAACGGCTGGAGCCATTGAGATGAAAGGATATTTATTATTATAGATATTATTGGTATAGAGATAGTTCGAGGCCCTGGGAAGGACATAGGCTACTTTTTAACCGACTGCGCAAAACGAGGGTAATGAATTTGATCGAGCTTATTTGGGCACAAATAACATGCAGCGCGGAACAATACTGAACCACCCTTCAGTCCTGCTAAAATGATGACTCTGCTACAAACTGCGTGTGCAGAAGTTGCTACAGAAGACTGGAAAAAAGTCGTAGAGAAAACATAGAAAATAATTTTACAAGATTTTGGACGAGTTGTGAGAATAGACAATATTATTAAAAATGAATTAAAATCTCTGAGTGCTGACAGCAGTGATGAAGATGACAATACTAATAATAGTTCTGATATTTCAACTGAATAAATGCAATTTTATTGTTAAATTATGTACCTACTTGTCTAATTTTACTCCTTAAATTTATGAAAGATTAAATAATAATGGGACAGGATTTCGCATGATGATTTTTAAAATTACCATATCTTTCAAGTTCGTATCGATTCATTCACTTTAATCGATGTTATTAAGCAGATCACCTCATTATTACGATTAAACGTCAAATGTTACCTATTAAAATGCATTTGCAGAATTAAAGTAATTAATTATAATTACTTTAATTCTTTAAGTTATTGTCTATGCTTGTACTTTCACAAAATTCCAATAAATTATTTGAAAAGTCGGGGGCATTCTGTCCAAACTCTTCAGGACTACGTGGGTACCTTAATAAACTATTCGAAACTATTATACAAGCATAGTTTGTCGATGTAAAATATCAAATAACTTTATTTTGATTGCCTAAAAACCAAGAGTAATTTTGTGCCTCGTTTTGTGTAACATGTGACTTCTTACTTTATATATACTTTTTGACACACGTTGGTTAACCGCGGGTAGAAAGGAAGGCGTTATTGCGTTCTCCGTAAGAGTGAGATAGCATACATTCTAGCCTCGCCAACGAAGCAGTACATCTTCTAACACATTTTTTAAATTCTAGTCCTATACAGCCATTCTATAATTGGCAATATAATGTGCATTTTCATAAATATACATATTGTTTTTAAAACATTTAGTTCATAAAAGTATAAAAGTGATAAGTAATATATTATTGATTACATTACATAGGTACAATGGGTAAACAAATTTCCTTTAGCATTAATTTGGTACCATGCCGATGCTGGGCGACGAACCACTTCATGTTCGTTTTGACGGCTTGACTTGGGCGGGAAAGTGTCTGTCATCGCGCAGTTGGGACGAATGTTAACATAATAATTTTGATAATGGCGCGCAATGGCAAGAATATAGACATATAGCTTATCAAAAAGTCTAGAAACTGACTTCGACTAAGTAATAGTATAGACTTGCCCATCCATACATAAGTTTTGAAGACGTTAATGTGAGCGTAGAAGGGCAACTTTGAACAAGCGATAACACGCGCTAGGCAACTCCCTGCCCCTCACTGAGCAAGCTTCCCCACCCCCGCCTGTCCCGACACAGCTGTCGTTATAGTTGGCGGGTGTTTTGAGGAAACATTTGCTTAGTCTTTTTTTTTTAACGTGAGGGAACATCCTTAATGGATGCATGCCGGACTCCTACCGACTAAAAACCTCACGTAACGCCCAACATCCTACGGTTGGGAGCCCCGGGGAAGCCCTAGGAAGGATGTCCCAGGACAACATTTACTTAGCCTTAGTGGTCACACACACATTCAAGCTCTGTACGAACATAGCGTACACTGAAAGTGTAGGAGACAAAATTGAAAACGAATCATTATTTTGTATGAAGTTTCCGCCCTGTGCTATAAGTTCTTGTAATAGGTACACGATTGAATATGTGTTTGGTTAGATCATTTTTATTCATTCTCAGATTCTCAACCAACAACATTCCTGTGCTTTTCCGTTAATTAATGGAGATAGCTGATGGATCATAAATATAGTTCCGACAACTTTCATTCCGAAGTTGGCAACAGATTGGTACGCTGCTAACTTCAAAGGTAACAAGATACGTCATACTATTTCACGTAATTTTATAAGCACTACACTTTAAGTCAGTCAGTATTTCGATATAAAACTCAGTGAGGTAAGATATCTTGCATCGCATACCGCCACGTCCAACTCCTGGCGAGGGATTCGAACCTGGGTCTATCTCGCACGTACATTTCACCTATTTCTGGTTCCATGCATACCTGTTGAGAAGGAAATTGGCTTAGTATGGCTATCGATTACAAAAAATATAAATATCTTCGCTTGGTTTTCTAAAATCAGTTTCCAGAGTTCGTTGATTATAATATTATTTCATATTTACAATCTATTCATCACGCCAAGACGAATAGGAGCGGAGCAGCAATAAAAAATGTTTAAAAAATGGGAAAAATTATTCCTACTGAGAGTTTCTGCTGCTTGAGCTGCTATGTAATTGCAATGGTGTATATCAAAATAATTCTTCGCAAAATTTTTTAAAAAAGTCCACCGTAGCATAATAATAATATGACTATCTTTAAAGGTTCGCTCTTAATAACCTTCCTAATGAGTTCTAAAATCATGAATCGGAAGTAAATGCTACGGGAAACATGATATTAAAATATTAATACCACACCTCTCTCTCTTTTTGATATAAAGCAAATGAAATTACACGGGTAATAACTAGTATTAGTATACGTGTATAGTAACCAATAACTATGTAACTTACCGCAGTATATGGGTCCGTCAGCAAGCTCTGTATAGATATAAGCACTTTGCTTATAGTAAGAGCGAGCGACCAGTTGTGGTGCACCGAATCTATTCCCACGTCGCCGTGGCGGGAAATGTTGGGGTGAAGAATCCGCGTTAGGAAACGGACTACTGGCGGATTCATTGGGTACCTGTAAGGCGGAAAGGATGGTGGTATTTGACATTTTCATAGCATAGAAAAAAAGTCTACAAACGAACTAATATTTTGTATGCTGGCAACATTGTCATAATGCTGTCAATAACGTCACTTATATGAATGTCAATGTCAGTTTTCGAGCCGCCTATAAGGCATTCAACTGGCTTAACGATTGTCATTTAACTGACAACCGGGGTTCATTTCGAGTTTCTCTACGCAATGGATCTGTTTGCGATAGTGTTCCCTTAGTCGCCTCTTAAGACACCCTCGCGATGTATTGGGGTGCCGACATTTTGTACTCTTACCCGTCGCCACACGAGGCAGCATTTATGATACATAGCATATATATATATTTTTTTTTTTGACGCGGGGAACGCATTTACGCGCCTTCATCCCAGCTGCGGGGGCAGCTGGGATGGTGTGTGGGACTCCCGGCCCGGTCCGGAATGGACCGTCCTACCCACTAAACCCCGCGGTGTTCCTCCTCACCCTTTAGCCGGGCCGAGGGATATCAAAAGATTATTCACGTCGACCCGGCTAGGGGCGCCCCGTTTATTCGGGGCTCTCCTCGGGGGAGCCAGATGGGCGGCTCCCTAAGGAGCTGAAGTCCACGCCTGCACCGCTCTCGAGCGCCCCTCTGTAATAGAGGAGACAGAGAGCGGCTGGCGCAGGCGTGCGCTAATGGGCACCCCTGGAACACGGAAAAGGTGCCCACCGCCATGTGACCGTTGGTGGGCGGGGTACCCGACCTTACGCCCACGGTCAAGAAACAATCGGGGGCGCGCAGTAACTCCTCACCGCGGCGCCCCCGAACTGAACGGCAGAGCGGGAGCATTATCGGTTACTCCCGCTCCCCCGCACAGTGCACCTCCCGCTTTGCCGCCATCACCTCGTCAACTGGCGAGGTGACAGCGGCCCAGCACTGTTGCCGCCGGTCGCGCCGTTATTCACGGCCGGCAGCCCGAACTGCATGGCAGGGCGGGAGCATCTACCCAAACTCCCGCCCCCCACGCAGTGCCTCTCCCACTTCGCCGCCATCGTCTCGCCAGCAAGGTGGCGAAGCGACGGCGACCCATCATTGCTGCTGCCGGCCGTGAATAACGGCACGGCCGGCAGCAACACACACCACCGAGCAACCCACAGGTGGGTTACTCCCGCCTCGGCCGGAATTAGCCAGAGTAGCACAACTCCCCCACAGAGGAAGGGGAGTGGTCGCTACTCCGTTGCCCAGGATGCACCACGAGGAGGATCCGACCCATTGGGGTCCTTAAGATGTTAGTAGGACCCCGCATCCCACATAGCATATATTACGCCAGGTAAACTTGACTAATGACGCAATAAATTTTATAATCCTTAGATTATTCCAGATGACTGTTTTTGTTTATAATTATTACAAACATTTATTGCTTCTTTATAACTTTAGTATAGATGTTTATAATCGTTATTCAAAATATACTGGTAGAATTTATAGTCGTTCTGGACCCAAAAGGGGGTTACTCAGAATCAATCATGAAACCATTTTGGGGGGTCAAAAGTGTTGTACAGGCTATAATAAAAAAAAAACTTTTGTGTTATCATTTTCACTCGTTCGAGTTGAGACATTAGTAGCGCTTCGATTATTCATTGACATTCTTCAGTGAATGAAACGCAGAAGCTTCGATTATTCATTGACATTCTTCAGTGAATGAAACGCAGAAACATGTGATTAGTTCATTGACCGAAAGCATTCGATTCGATTAATAAAGGACTCCAATTTCTCTTCATACTCAACACGGGCTTAGGGCCATCGGAAATACTTTATTATTGTGCTGTTTTAGCGGTTAAACGATAAATTAATAAGGTCTATGTACTAATTGGTAATGAAAATAAACGCGAACAAAATAATGAACTTAAATCTAGACCTACCTATTTACAGTTTATTTACGCTACCGAGTACCCCGGCGACTGCTCAAAATGGAGTCCAGAACTTATGATTCATAAACGGGCACGTTTTATGTTATTGTCTTCACTATTTCAAAAGGCGAACTCCGGAAGGGTCCACTCTATCACACTGCGTAATTCGTAATTCATCACAAGTTTCCTACTTCAGGAGTACGAAACTCGTGATGTGCAACAGCCGAACAACCCCCCAAAGAAGCAGGCTAGCATCCAAACCCCTACATGAGGCCGCAGTGGTAGCCAAGATTTGTTGGGAATCCTGGGAGTCATCCTTACGAGGGCTTACCCGGCGGGACTCCCAACCGTAGGCATTAGGTACGGAACGTGTGGTTTTTAGTCGGTAAGTGTCCGGCATAGCATCAATGTAGGATTTTCCTCACGTTAACTACTAAACATGCACTGTTCGTTTGAATATTTCGCACTGAATGACGACGACTCATTTTCGAAAATCGTAACGAACGATCTGTCTGCGCAGGAGTCGCGGCGTTACTGCGCCCCGCCGCGCCGCCGAGTGAGCGGCCGAGCGCGTTACGTACCTACAAGACGTAACTAGTCGAGTACTACCCGTTCGCTCTAACTTTGCCGCTGGCGTAGCGGCGTATACCCGAATTGTTAATTAGACGAAGTAAATTGACAGTAGCTAATGTCACTTCGTCATAGAAAATACGCAACATTGTCTGAAGAAGTGACATTAGTTGCTGTCAATTTACTTCGTCTAATTAAAAATTCGACTTTAGTATGGACCCGAACGGCAAAGTTAGAGCGAACGAGCAGTACCTACGTTACTTGGCAACGGGTTCACGTAGACTGCGGTGGGATCATGCGTGTGATTGGTCGAATTTTCCCGACGCGGCAGCTCGTCTTAGTGATTGGAACGTTAAACGTTGAATGAAAAATTATAGTAGAAAATAGTAGTAAGCGTATTCCGTGAAATTTAAAGGAATAACCACAAGTTCTCATTTTGACTTCGGCAAACGATATAAATTTTGACATTTTCGTAATTTTTTTTCGTTGTTTTTAAAATTGACAGTGCCGATCGGTTCTGTTATCGAAACTGTGCCTAAGGGCGAGGCCGCACTTGCGGTTATCGCGGCGGTTTCTCACCTCAAAATGTCAAAACATTGACTTGATTTCATTGATTTCGACAGTTTGATGACATTTTGAGGATAGAAACCGCCGCGGAAAAACGCAAATGCGGCCTCGCACTAAACCTTTTCGTTCCAAAACGACTATAAATTCAACCAGTATATAAATCGAAGTAAAAAGCAATGAAACTCACGAGTATGGCACTTGTATGTAGAGAAAAAACACGCCGCCTTCGTAGGGCGAGCCCACGGGCCCCGTGACGCTGGCCTGCCAGTGGCAGCACTTGGCGTCCAGAGGAGTCGCCGCTATGCCCTCTGGCGGGTCGTTGCGTAGCATCTACGGTACATACAATAAGACATTGTGAAGAGAAGATAATATAATCTATTAATCCTTAGTCAGGCACACTAACCACTGGCCTCGGAGTCCAGTGGTTGATGAACACATTGATTTGTTCTGTGGCTGGGTGGGGTGTAAATTACCCCTCACCACATTACATTACACCGTGTAATGTATCTAAAATATGTATGTATTTAGAAATATATAAATATGTATATCAGTCGTCTAGATCCCATAGCACAAGCTTATATTTTGGGCCTGGTCCGTTGCTCAGAGGGGTCGGCGTAACGTGTTACGCCGACGACACCCCCGTTACGGCGCGGGAAGCAACGCACCGTGACGCAGCACTAACGTAGCACTAAAGGCCATGGTAGGGGTTGCTTAAGTCATGGGTCGGATCGGCTGGGTCTCGAGGTCGCCCTTCACAAATCCGAGGCTTTGTGCTTTCACGGACCTCGGATGGCGGAATCCAGCCTACAGGTAGGCATCGAGCCCTCGATGAAGTAACTGGGGCTCGTACTTGATGGCCGGTGGAACTTCGGACATCACTTCCGAAGTTTGGTCCCAAAACTGAGGGGACCCAACATCAGGGAACCCAACGCTCCCTACAGGAGACTGTACCTGGGGATCGTGCGAAGTATGGCCCTATACGGGGCCCCCGTATGGGCGGAGACCCTGACGGCCAGCAATGTGGCTAGACTGCTGAGCCCGCAGAGGGCGATGGCCGTCAGGGTGATAAGGGGATAACGCACGATCTCCGGTAAGGCGGCATGTCTCCTAGCCGGGACCCCTCCATGGGACCTGGAAGCGAGAACCCTTGCGTCACTGTTCAGATGGCGCAAGGAGGCGCTGGAGTGGGGCCGAAGGCCTGCGTTTCGAGAAATCGAGGCCCAGCGGTCCCTGCTCCACCTGGAAACCGCGGAGACATGGAAGGTGCGACTTGTCGCGATGCGATGCTCAATCACACTGTCAACACTCTGTTAACTGCTGAAGCGACAATGTGATTGAACATCGCTTCAGCAGTTGATAGAGTATTTGACGATGTGATTATTAGTAGCGAAAGAAAGCAGAAGAATAGAAAAGCTAAAGCAATATTTAATCACATTGTCGGATGGCAGGACTTGTAGCTGGCGTATCGCTATTTTTTTACTGACTTTATTTGTATCTATTTTTTTGACTGCCTACTGGATGTTGGCAAAATCGTTGGTAAACGAAGAGAACAAAAAAAGAAGAAGAAACACATTATGAAACTATATGAAACGGGAATTAACGCGATCATACCATCGACATCGACATCATACATATGGTATGATCGCGTTAATTCCCGTTTCATATACACTCGAGAGCAATGAATCCGGGTCACTTAAAGAATCCTAAAAATCTCGGAAACTAAAAATGCTAGGTTAATGCAATAAATTGTATTTAATAGACAATGTAATACTCCTTAAATGAAGGTATTACAACTTCTTAGTTATTGTAAAGTTATATCATAAAAAAATCAAATTTGAAAAAGGGCCACTTTCGAAGATGGAACTACGAAATTACAGCATTTGGTGTTGCTTTTGTTTGTAATCTGTCATTTATGTGGGTACATAAACCATGTTGATAGTGCTCTATATTCATTAATCAAGCTGAAATTATGTCGCTTACGCCTGAAGAATGCACCAGAATACTTACAATGCTGGAAACCGGCCGGAGTCAGCGCGATACAGCCAGGACTGTCGGTGTGTCGCTGTCAACAGTACAAAGAGTTCTCCGACGTTACGAAGAAACTGGTTCTAACCTACGCAGACCAGGAACGGGCAGAACCAGGTGTACCACAGCACGAGAAGACCGATACTTGGTGAACACCATGCTTCGAAATCGCTTTCTCACAGGAACTGAACTCACCAATCAGTTTCGACGCCTCGGAGGAAGTAACCCAAGTGCATGGACAGTAAGACGTCGGCTTGCTGAATCTAACTTAAAACCCCTTAGACCTGCAAACGGCCCTAAACTGGAGCGTGGGCATCGTATTTCGAGACTAAGGTATGCCCAGAGCCACGTAAATTGGAGTATTGAAGATTGGTCAAAAGTTATGTTCTCCGACGAATCAAAATTTATGCTCTACAAGCACGATGGAAGACACAGAGTGTATCGAAGACCAGGGGAAAGATTCAAGCAAGCATGCATCGAAGAAAAAGTAGCCTACGGTGGTGGGTCTGTACTTGTGTGGGCCGGAATTTCTTCTGAAAGTCGCACAGAGCTGGTGATCATAGAAAACGGCTCTTTAACTAGCGTAAGATATGTGGAAGAAATCCTCAATGATCACGTTGGTCCATTTATGGTCAATTTAGGTGAGGATGCTATATTTATGCATGACAATGCCCGACCTCATACAGGTAGGATTGTGAATGACTACCTTCAAGAGATGAACATTACTCGTATGGAGTGGCCAGCGCGCAGCCCGGATATCAACCCGATCGAGCATGCTTGGGACGAGCTAGGCAGATGCGTAAAACAACGAAACCCTCCCCCAATCACGCTTCGTGAGCTCAAAATTGCTCTCACAGAGGAATGGGAGAATATTCCCCAAAATCGTATAAGGAACTTGGTGTACAGCATGCCAAACCGCGTAAACGCAGTAATGGAAGCACGAGGAGGCAATACGAAGTATTAAAATTCAAGAAAATCGTAATAAAGTTCAAAAATTTCATGTTTCCTATTTTTGTTTTAAGGAGAGATCGGCAGTTTTTTCTTTATGTAATTTTGTGTTAATAAAATGTATGGTGACTCATTTTTTTTTTACTTTCATTTAAGGAGTATTACATTGTCTATTAAATACAATTTATTGCATTAACCTATCATTTTTAGTTTCCGAGATTTTTAACATTCTTTAAGTGACCCGGATTCATTGCTCTCGAGTGTAGTTTCATAATATCATGCAACGCGAAAGTTTAAAAGAAACACATTGTCAAAACTCTGTTACGTCACTTATTCTTTTTAGTTACTTCATTAAAAAATAATACAATACTTTCTAATAAGTACCCCATTAAAGCAATTTTTTTCTACTGCTTTTTGTCAAGCTGTGTCAAAAATCCACCATGTTTAGCTGTACCCACCTTAAGTTCGATTCTCAGCCTGTTTCTTCGCCATGCATTCTCCTCCCCAGCGGGTTGCGCTTGCACGCACATCTGTACCAGACAGTTGCGGCAGAAGCACGACTCCACCAGTGATTGGTATTTCTGAAACGAGTAACATTATATTATAGCACATGGGATGGGATATATGAAGGAAAGGTGGTAATACACATAGCAATAATGTTAAAGTAATCATCAAGTAGGTACCTATGTTGCGATGTATCCTCTAGTTACGAGTATAAGTACATTGATTGCCAAAGTGGTTGAGCTGGAGCCACGAGAGCCGACGTACCTTGTGCCAGTCGATGTGCATCAGCAGCGGGCGGTAGAGCGGGAAGCGGCGCGCGGTGAAGGCGGCCCAGCGCGGCGGCGCCACGCGCGCGCGCACCAGCCGCCACCAGCGCGCGCACACCTGCGCGCACGCGCACAGCGACAGGTCGTCCAGGTAGCTCAGGATGCACAGCAGCACTGCGCACGGACAACTTGCTTCACTATTGTGCTTTTGTAGCAAATTACTGTATTTGCTAAAACTTTGGCTTCGTAAATATAATGAGAAGTATTTTTATTTACGACGCCAAAGTTTGCTTAATTGATAGCGGGAACTCACCCTCGGACGGCAGCTGTTCAACCAAGCCGGGAGCTAAATTGTCAGGTAGTCTGGGTATAGATAACGCTTGCAGCGAGCACGCAAGGTTTGGCGGGGGCGGCGGTGGACCGAGACCGGCGCGCTCCTCGGCAGCGCCCTCCGAGCGACCGCCTCCCGCCCCTCCGCTACTAGCGCTACTGCCGGCGCTTCCGTTGCCTGTTCCCCGACTGCCACTTGCACCGTTTCCCACTCCACTGGAGAACGGCCGAATTGGCCCTCCCGGAGCACTATTCCCGCCGTCATTGCCACCGCCGTTTCCTTGAACTCGACCGGGGCCGCATGACCCACTTGCTGTACCTCCAACAGCCGATCCACTTCGAATAGGTCCTCCTGTGATATTTACGGGACCACTACTAGGTGTAACGTGTGGCACTGCACGGCTTGTTCCAAGGCCAGCATTTCCAATGCTCCCATTTCCAGCTCCAACACCACGCCCACATACACCTACTACAGCACTAGTAGGTCCAACGCTCTGACTGCTGCCGGCAGCACTGCCCGCCGCGCTACCTGCCCCACCACTATTGCTGCCACTTCCCCCATTTCCACTACTGCTTGCAGCAGCCCCTGAATTACTGGCGCGACTAGCCTCATCTTCAGGACTTGTTTCACTATCTAATGAACTCTGAAAAGGAGATAAGTAATGGCCATTGAAGTCCTCAAAAAACATTGAATATAACTTAACACTAACTGCATTTTCAAGTCACTATTCAATTGGTTCTTTGATCCTGCAGCTGGAAGGTCATATTAGCAGTATCAAACAATGTTGCAAAACTGCCAGGAAACAGTCATCTCAATCATTATCACCATTTTGGGATGGGCAAAGCGCGATAAGGAAGCTATGCAAAGTACACGAAATATTATTGGCGAGCTAAACTATGGGGTTCACACCGAAAACTACGGACGGACGGGCGAAGCGGGCGACGACAAGGCCAAGTAGGTACCCAAAATGAACAGGCGAGCTAAGCTAGCGAAGCAAGCGCGCCTAACGAGGTGAACGAGTAGCTTCGCTGGAATCGTTGGATATTTCGTTAGCTCCGCTCGCATCCCGGACGTAGGTTAGTCGGCAGCTCGCGGTGTGTAAAGAGGTGAAATGATGTTCGCCCACCCGCTGGCGGTTTGGCTTGCGCTTTATACAGGACTGATTGTATTCATTTGTTATCTGTACAATCTGCCAAACAGTATGAATGTGATCCACGATACTGAAGCTATTTTGAAGAGTCTGGGTGTTTCTATGCATAATATGTATTTATTTAAATAGTATATAAGTATTAATATCCGTGGACCGATACCCATAACACAAGCAGGTTATTCCTAGCTTACTTTGGGATCAGATAGCGTTGTGTGAAATGTCCGTGATTATTTATTGATTTATTTTATTTATTTCAACTTGATTTTCTTGGAAATGAGACGGGTCTACAATTTATTCCATGCCCAAGCCAGCCCCATGTCAAAGAGAAAGAAAACTCAAAACACTATAACAACCTGTCTAGCCAATGGTCCAAGCATGGTGATATAGTTTGATAATTGTGATTTATTTATTGTTCAGTCACAACCATATCATAATCAGAATGGAAGCGCTTGTGGCCCCACGGACTCAGTGTTCTGTGAACAATCACTGTAGTAAGCAACATTAACTATGGCCAGTTATGGATGGGCGACCATCACATGACTTTGTGACATTTATTTGCGAGTGTTTCTGTGCTTTGGAAGGCATGTTAAGCTGTCAGTCCAGGTTGCCAGTAAAATGGTAGTTGTTAACCCAAGTTGAAGGCCTTTATGGGTGGTTTGAAAAATTTCAACAGCGGGCAGGCACCACCAGCCCCTGTTTGTATCAACACGGCAATACGGCTCACCACCTATTACGTGGGTCCATTTCTAAAAAAGGTGAAATGTGGGCATATAAAATACCTCTGCCTACCCTTTCGGGGATAAAAGCGTGACTATATGTTTAATTTATTGTTAACTTATGCATGTTATAGTTAGCGTTGAAGTTATTGAGAGAGCAATAGAAAACCATTTCATTATGATAAAGGAAATTGATATACCTAGTTGTAACGGATTTGCAACCTTTGTGCATTCAATTTGTAACGTTATTTTCATACTTATGACTACAACCATTGTGACAATCTGTTTAATATGTTTCATTCTAGTAAATTGTCTTTACATTTATTTTAAGAAACAAAATTCTATAAAATTTCTGTCTGCGTAGCAAAGGGTTCCCATTTCAAACAAGTACAAAGAATAATACAAAGAAGTCGCCATACATCGGTCTGAAATGATATTTCCTAGATCATTTTGGAACAAATGGCAATAATTTGTGCAAGAAAAGTTAAACTCTGAATCATGGGCATAAAATAAATATTAACTTAATAAAAAATCAGTAACATTGTTGATGAAAACAAGAAATAATAAATTGAAATAAATTGAATAGAAGAACTAGAATGTATGCAAATTACAGGACCTACTTGTGAAAAACTTACCCTGTACCACCAAGCAGGTAGTGGGAATGCTCTGTTGACCTTCCGTTCAGAACTGAAGTTTAGATCAGATGGTTCATCATTGCCCGAGTCTCCATCATCAGTCTTCTCACTGCAGAAATATGATGTGGGCAGGTAGGAAGGAAAATCAGGGAACAGGAAAGCATGGCAAGTCACACACACGGGCTCGCCAAAACTAGGTCCATAGTAGCCGTTGCAAATGTAACATGTAGAATTCTGCAACAATTGATGACATGATAGGTACCTAAATTTACTCAAATTGATATTCAAGTATTTACGTGGTACTTACGTTGAACTGAAATTCTTGCCGAGGTTCTAAAGGTGTACTAACATTAAGTTTATCACCGTTTTCTTCTAATTTCTTGATAAAATTAAAAAATTCTGGGCCAATTGTAAACATTGTGAACCTGAGCTTTACTCAACATTTAGTAACACCAAAGATCTTCGAATGAAAATATCACCGTCACTAGTTGACAGACTTTTCTAAATTCTTTCACTAATGTGGCAATTAGATTATTACATGTATGTATCTCATGCAACAAGAACAAGAAATTCAATAGCCGACGAAGTAGACAGAACAGAGGACACACACAGCTTGTTTTTAAATGAACTGTCAAGTCAATGGTCAATGTCAAACTGACAAAAGATCTTTCTCTCGGTTAACTTTTTCATTAACCAACTTTCGAAGTCCATACAGCCGGATTTTTTGACTTTAATTGAAAGGCTCGCATTCTCCCTTCTTGAATTTTGCACGCACTTTTGGTGTTTTTTCCAAAAACGGTATGACTAGTCTGGGGATTTGAGGTTCAGGGGTAACGGCACTTCCGGTTACTTTATGTCAACCGGAAGTTATCATAAAGATGGCGCGGTCGGCTACGCGAGCATAGATTTAGAATGGTAGCGAAAAATTCTAAAATCTATGTACGCGAGTCAAATGTCCTTTCTGGGCAGGGAGGTTATGGCGCTAGGCAGACGACGGGGCGGGCCGGACTTTTTGCCCGCGACGTAATAAAGACCGCGTCTGTCCGCCGATGCCCGCCCCGCGAACGCAACGCACACGACGGGCAGAGGCAGTTAGTTCACGACGGCGACGTTCGTTCTAGCGAAGAGACTGAGCTAGTCGCCCCGGCCCGCCCCGCGCCGCCGTCTGCGTTACTTCATACAAACTGGTTTGTGTGATCCATGGCGGGTAGCCGCGCCGCCACTGACCGGCGGACAACTGCGGTGCGGTCTTTTTGACCTTCGTGTGCGTTGATAGTATAGGATTCCCATAGTGCTATCGTGCGCGGTCAAATTGCCCGGCCCGGCCCGCCCCGTCGTTTGTTTTACGCCTTATAATACAGATCAGTGGCAGGGAGTAAAGCCCCGTGTTAAAACCATAGACTTATTCGCTACCATAGACTTATTCGCTACTCTCACAACGGACTTTGTGACCTCGGGTGAGAGACGTCTGATCGTACTTCAACAATCATATAATGTTATTTAGCGCCGCTAAATATCCAGGGTGGTAGCGCGATATCACGCTGATGTTTATAGCTCAACCCTATGTGCAAATAGTTTCCACTACCTATCTCTAGAACTATACTCATCAACCAGTTGGTCCGATTGGAATAAAGACCTCGATCATACTCATCGACCAGTTGGTCCGATTGGAATAAAGACCTCAATCTAATTCATCTGTATTGGTCGGTTTAATTGGTCAGAATGAAAAGAGAACTGACAGCAGCCTGGAGCCCATTGATTTGGGAATAGGCGGGATAATAATATATACACGACTAAGGGTGCCTTCAAATTAGAGGCGCGAGGAAGCGCCACCACCAGTTTTCATACAATATTTAGAAGCGCCACTGACTCGCCACAACTGCGCTTCTAAAAATTGTATGAAAACTAGTGGTGGCGCCTAGCGCACCACTGCGGCGCTTCCTCGCGCTTCTAATTTGAAGGTGCCCTAATCCTTGCTTCATTTTCAGTGTCAGTAGTTCCATTGATCTATGATGCATGGTCCAATTGCTCGAATTCGGTGATGCGTGGCTTTACCAAGATAAGCTAGCTACATTTCTTTTGATGATGAAATTTTGACATGTGCGATGCTTCTAAACGCGTATTGCACCAGTCTGGTTTTAGAGTCGCACTGACCGCACGCTGACAGCCAAAATGTATGACGCTGACCGTCAGCGCTGACGAACGTACGCACTGATAGCTACGGGTTATTCTAAAACGCTTCCTACAAGTTCATACATTTTGGCTGTCAGCGCCGACGGTCAGCGCCACTTAGAGTCGGTATTCTTGGGACGGATACAGGACAACACAGATGGTGGGGTATGGACGGATACGGCACAAAACGGTTGAGAGGTTAAACCAGCCTAACTGATGTTCTTAAATTGATAAAATTGATAGGGCGAAAAATAAAACAACGACTTCTCATTCTTAAAATTATTCTTAAATTATTTTTTATCCTTTTTACTTCTTTATAGCATTTCAATGTGCTAATTTCTATTTTCTTTTAAATGACGGCAAAATTATACATAACATTGTAAATTATACTCTACCATGAGAAAATGCAATCAAATATTTCATAATACTATTTTTATATCATTGTTAACATAAAATCGGATTTAGTATCAAGTCACATTCTAAAAAATTAACAGTCAACTGGAGAACAGTACTATCTTACAAAACCTAGTATAATCATATTATGGACGCACATGTCAAACACAAACCTAGAAGGTACAGTCAAGTACTAAAATTAAATCGGTCTTGAACCACAATATTAAAAGATCACATCGGTAAAATGTTTGCAGGTTGTAATTTATATAGTTCTAATCTTATTTAAATATAATTCTTAATGGTGCCCAACGTGCCCATATAACATAATTAGATTAGGCGTTATTGCTGTGTTCACTAATATAATGTGCTTCTGAATAGCTGCAAGAATGCACTCTCCACATTTTCTCTGTGGGTCTGTGTCTCATAGCGTGTGTATCTACATTTCTACCGTAGATTTCGTGATCACCCAAAGCTGTCAAGGCGCTTCACCAAGCGAAAAACCCCGAAATTTTCACAACTTATGAATACTTAACTATAAAATAATGGTCAATATGCTCATTTTCTATCTAGAACGAATAAAATTTTACTATTAATACATTTATACAATAAAAGATATTGATCACACTTTATAATAGTTTAGAAATTGGAGGAGGGATGGAAATACGGTATGAACAGTGTTTTGCTCGGGGAGGCGTTCTTGTACCACGGCGCGCGGCCACTAGATCTAGCCGGCATTTGGACGTGGGCGAGGATGATCAAATTGTATTTGGGCACATTCTATGTAGCAGCTACTTTTAAACAAGTTCACGACGGTTTATCCTAGCTCACTAAGCGTATAATACATGACAACAACTAAAGTTATCAAAAAATAATAGGCCCATTTTGACATTTGAAAATCTCATTGGTCCGTTTGGTGGCGAAATTTGTGTGGATTTAGGAATCCGCAAATGAGAGTCGTCGCGATGACAGATGTCAAAACGGGCTATTACATTTTTACTTTATACATAGCGTATTATCAAGCTATTCGCGGTTGTCACGCTTTGGCTTAGCCACTGAGAAACTGATTATATCAGTTGTTAAAGACGATATCACATACATACACAACTAGATCAAACGTGTCTGTACGACGCAGTGACAGCATCTCATCTCGTGCAGTAGAAGCGTGGCAGGGCACAAGCTTCATACAGACAGACTAGCACATCTCACAACATTCACTCTCACAAATACGAATTATGATTACGGCTATAGCTATTAGTTAAAACACACAAACAATTGGCCAAAAACACCAATATTCACAAAATGAATAACATCAATAAGGCGAATATAATACAATATACTTGTGTCCAATGGAATACTTCATTCTTATCTAGATAGTGTAGATAGATCGCCTGCGTGCGGTTCAAATCAACGTACTATATTCAGATTACTAAATTTCAACTTAGTCTATACACATCGCCAAGTCCTAATTGTTCACAATAAAAAGAACTGCACATTTAGAACAATCACTTCATTTGAATATCAACGTTATACAAATAAAATTAAAACTGCATCGTAGATAAACGTCCAGTGTCATCTTCTTATTCTGAATTTTATCGAAGTTTAGAGTTAATATGTGGTGGCTTACAGGCTTTCGCAGGCTAGCAGGTATAGTCGGGGGGTCGACGTCTAGCTAAGCCGCACTCGCTTAGGCCCCCCTCTACCGCACTCAGTACGGAGTGTAATACGAGCCGCGCCTGAACCCTCTGCGAACAAGGCACGCCGTTAGTCACACGCACCAAACCCTCTGCAGCTAGCGCTCTGACTACAATCCGTCGAGGTACATCCATACAAACAGCTTTTGAATACCATCTCGAATTAAATTGATCAGAACATATTAGAATACGAATATTTATAGGAATAGAAGAATCCAAATTAGAAAATCAATCATGATGATAATATGTTTATGAATATCGTTGGCAACTCTGCATTCCTCCATTGCAGTGCTTGGCAAACATAGCATGTGTTTATCAGACTAGCGCTATAGAGAACTGTAAGGGTAACTAGAATAGTCAAAATGGTGATGAATTTAGTTCGAGATAGTTTTCAAATCCTATAGAAATTGACTAAGCAATTTGGTTTACTCAACACATGGTGCAGTCACAGGGGGCTATCCAATCCTGACGTCACGTGTGGCCAGACTAACACATAAATATTCCACACTACTGCTACGTCAATCGGGTCGGGCGGTACATTTCTCGAACGATAATTTCCAGTCGTTAACCTAGCTGTTGGCATCTATTTCTCAGTGAGCTATATAGTCATAGTCACAGCTAAAAGCACAGTCTAAAAGCTTGACTTGATTGTACAGAGATTACAGCAGAGTCATTGGGAAATCTATGCTAATATTATGATGAGGAAAGATTTGATTGTTTGTTTATTTGTTTGCATCGAATAGGCTCCGAAACTACTGGACCGATTTAAAAAATTGTTTCAATGTGGAAGCTACACTAACCCCGGTGAACATAGGCTATATTTTATTCACGTATTCCCATGGGAACCGGAGCTTCGCGGGTGAAACCGCGTGACGTCCGCTAGTACCTAGAGGAAAGTTTATCAACTGTCCGGAAAACTTTTAAAACTGTATAAAAGGAAGAAGATAAGAATCTATTGTCATATTTCAATACCTGTCATTATTTTTTAGACATTCTGTGAGTATGGAAAAATGCAACGTAAAGAGTAATGGACATTATGCAGTACCTTTTAGTCGTTATAAAGACGCTGAAACTAGCCTTCAAGACATGTATCGCCCAACCCGGCATTGCATGCACATGCTAAAATATGCTTAGGGGGGGCGCTGCATTGAAAATGCTCTTTTCACTTATAAACTTTATTTGTAAAAGTATATAATATAAATATTGTCTTTGCTCTGATCAACTTACAACAATATGTACTAATTTAACAACAGGTCTACTGGCTACAGAGCTTATTGTCAAAGATGCCACAAAAACCACACCACCGATCCGAAAAGACTTGTGCCAAGCACCCAAGTTGGTAAAAAAAAAGTTACCATACTCAAATACTAAAAACGATAGCCCAATTTAAAAATAAACAGTGACTGAATTGCTACATTTAAATATAAAGCAACAATAGTAAAAGTGACATCTTCCACATGCGCTAAGCAAACATTAAATTAATTTGCAACTGTTATGTGTTGTTCTAACAAATAAACTATTATTTATATAATGGTAGTTAAAAGTAAAGTATGCTGAGGAACATATCTTTTGACTTATACCCCATTTTGGTCTTATTTTCTATATTACACTATTCAATAAAAATAACACAAAATAAACATAAAAAATATTATGTATGACATACTAAACAAAGATTGGCATAACATTTAGTCAAGAATTTCCATGTATTGCTTATAAAACTAAGAGTCAGAATTTTAGAAAAATAGAAAATACGTAAGTGTACTTGAGCATTTTTGAGTGATAAGTTTGAGCAAAAGGACGGATCACAATTTAGTATTATTATAACAATAATAAACAAAAAGCTGAATGTGCAGGTTTAAAATACTACTAAAATAATATCGGGATTAATAATATATTTAAGTTAATAAATGCAACATTACATCATTGCATGTATAAAACTATAACCACCACAATTTGATACTTTACTCAAAAACGGGTTTAGTATTTATGGTGTGGCAAATTACAACAGATCAAAACAGTTTCAGCTTGTTAAGACTACATTTTTGATTATTAAAAGAATATAAATAAAAATCAATGAGTGTTCATATAAGAATACTGATTATTAACATGTACTTAATTGCGTATGTATATCCCTCTTTTTACAGTCAGTCAAGGAGATAAAAATGCAAAACTATCCTTTCAGAACAAGATTTTCTTACAAAAAATAATTTATGGATTTCTCGAGATGTATTTGAAAATCATAGTTAAATCTTAAAAATGCATAAATTATAATAAAAATTCACAAATATTTTTTAAAAGAAAACCATTTCAAATGATAATTCTGCATACTTATATCATTAACCAACTGTACATATTAAGCTATGATTTCACAAAATTATGTATAACAGTTGCAAATTATAGTGTAGAAAGACATAGATAGCTGAAGATGCGTAGACAGTGTTAATAAGGATTGTACCTGCCGCGGCGCACGGGCCGGTAGCCCGAGTAGTATGGGGAGAAGCCGCCGCGGAACGATGAACGGCCGCGACCGCGGGACGAGCGCGGCGGTCTGTTTGTTGAGGAGAGGCCTGGTTTGTTCGTACGTTTCGGCATCACCTGAAAATAGTTTGTTAGACATCAATATCTTACTAATATTATAAATGCGAAAGTTTGTGAAGATATTTGGATGTTTAATATTCTTTCATGCTCCAATGGACGAGCTGACCTGGTTGAAATTTGTTACTAGTCTGGAAAATGAAGTGTTATGAAATTAAAGGGTATGACTAAGGGTTTGTCGCTGATCATGCAATATGAGAAGAAGGCTTTATTATGTATCTTCATGTACGAAGTTTTTGGAAGGAGAGCAAAAGACAATGTGTAAGGGGTCGGAGTCGTTGTAATATTGTTATAATCAATTTGTAAGAGAAATTAACATAGCAATTTATCTTCAGTGTAAATGTGCCAGACACTTTTTTTTTATTCTCTAACTAGCGGACGTCACGCGGTTTCACCCGCGTAGTTCCCGTTCCCGTGGGAATAAGGGAATAAAATACAGCCTATGTTCACCGCAAAGAGTGTAGCTTCCCAACAGCGAAAGAATTTTTCAAATCGGTCCAGTAGTTCCGGAGCCTATTCATTACAAACAAACAAAAAAACAAATCTTTCCTCTTTATAATATTAGTATAGAACTATAGATGAATCAATCCTAAGTGAGCTGCGGCTAAGCAATTAAGACAATCTGCCATGGACGGATTGGAAGCACCCACTCCTCGGTGAGTTCCTGCATGAGAAATGTCATGCTGCATGAAGAGTGTGGAACTTAGCTTTCTCAAGTGATATAGTGGATAATCTGGGAACCAAAGACAGAACTTTATCCATCCTCACTCATGTGTACTCAGCAGAGTCAATGGCAAAATGTGAGGTGGCTCTCTAGGACATGGAGGAATTGACCCTTGACAACAGTTGAGCTGATGAGAGACTGATTGAGCTCAATAGAAAGATTGAATATATATACACAGTCATGCAGACTCATGCATGACAGTGCACTGTAGTTCTAGACAGTTTGAATAAATAAATAAATATTTGTAGACATTTTCACATAACATCATCCAGCCCAAATTAAGTTAATATAAGCTTGTGCTATGGGATCTAGACGACTGGTAGACATACTTATATATTTCCAAATACATACATATTATACATAGAAAACACCCGAACTCCGAAACAAACATTTGTGGATCACACAAATATTTGGACCGACCCGGGAATCGAACCCAGGACCTCAAGCGCGGCAGGCGGTATCACTACCGACTGCGCCACCGAGGCAGTCCATTTCACTGATAGTTCCAGTGGGACAAAGCCCATGAGTGATTTCAAATGGAGTACTTAACTGATCTGAAAGAACTTAAGAAAATGAACTATTGTATCTCTGTGTATGGCTTTTGTTTTGAATTCCAGCTCAAATCTAAAGATGATGACATTATAAACTCATTACAGAAAAGTTAGCAGAGAAATATAGTTGTTTGTTTTTATTTCATTGAGTATAGCGGACGTCACGCGGTTTCACCCGCGTAGCTCCCGTTCCCGTGGGAATATGAAAATAAAATATAGTGAATTCTAGCTCAAATCTAAAGATGATGACATTATAAACTCATTACAGAAAAGTTAGCAGAGAAATATAGTTGTTTGTTTTTATTTCATTGAGTATAGCGGACGTCACGCGGTTTCACCCGCGTAGCTCCCGTTCCCGTGGGAATATGAAAATAAAATATAGTGAATTCTAGCTCAAATCTAAAGATGATAACATTATAAACTCATTACAGAAAAGTTAGCAGAGAAATATAGTTGTTTGTTTTTATTTCATTAAGTATAGCGGACGTCACGCGGTTTCACCCGCGTAGCTCCCGTTCCCGTGGGAATATGAAAATAAAATATAGTGAATTCTAGCTCAAATCTAAAGATGATGACATTATAAACTCATTACAGAAAAGTTAGCAGAGAAATATAGTTGTTTGTTTTTATTTCATTGAGTATAGCGGACGTCACGCGGTTTCATCCGCGTAGCTCCCGTTCCCGTGGGAATATGAAAATAAAATATAGTGAATTCTAGCTCAAATCTAAAGATGATGACATTATAAACTCATTACAGAAAAGTTAGCAGAGAAATATAGTTGTTTGTTTTTATTTCATTAAGTATAGCGGACGTCACGCGGTTTCACCCGCGTAGCTCCCGTTCCCGTGGGAATATGAAAATAAAATATAGCCTAAATAAAATATAGCCTATATTACTCAGGGTGAATGTAGCTTTCCAATGGTGAAAGACTTTGAAATCGGCACAGTAGTTTTTGATTTTATTCATAACAAACATACACACAAAAAAATAATGCTTTTTCCTCTTTATAATATTAGTGTAGATTGGATTCACATAAATCTCATAAATTTCCGTCCACGCATTCATGTCGTGTGAAGCGAGAATCGGTGCCCAGTTGTGCTATAACAGTATTTACAGAGCTACTGGCTTTCTAAAACAGTATCAATAAATTATATGAACAAACCTTTATTTGACGCCCCCGAAATAGTGAATCATCCATTGCCATTGCTGTTTGTACACTATCTTTGTCTCCAAACTCGATGTAGGCGAATCCTTTGGGATGTCCATCGAATTTATTGCATAATATTGTAACCCTGAAAAGTCAACATGCATTAGAATAAATAAACTTTCTTTATTGTACTAAGAGAGTGCAGCATTACCAAACTACCTACTTATAAGCAAAATAGAATAGAGTTTAATCAGAGTTTAATATCTACTATGGTTTTATAAATAAAGAGAGAATTGATGAGGAACCTCTTACAGTTTGAGTTTATTATTAGATCGATTCAAAAACAATTTTATTTATTCACCCTGTGGTGATATTGCCTCGGTGGTGCATTCCGTAGTCTTGGGTCAGTCTAAATATTTGTGTGATCTGTAAATGTTTGTTTACAAGTTTGGGTGTTTTTATATGTACATTATTTATGTATTTAGAAATATAAAAGTATGTCTATCAGTTGTCTACATCCCATAGCAGCAGCTTAAATTTGCTTAACTTGGGGTAGATGGTTTTGTGTGAGAATGTTTGCAAATATTGATTTGTTTATATTCTGTTCCTCAGACGTGCAGTTATCAAAGATTAGTTTTGTGGTGTCACAAATGATTTATCTTATGATCTGTAAAATTGTATTTCCTGGTGTATAATCAGAGATTTTACTTTGTTTGCTATTTTACCTAATTGCACTTATTAACATACATTATGGATGAACTATCTTTGCTAATGTGTTCATTGCATTACAATGCACAATCTAGCCTTAATAGCAGAAAATTCATTCTACTGCATTATCTGACTTTTACATTAATGACCTCATTAAAAATAAATTAATGACAATGCACATAGTTATTATAGTTTTAATATACATACTCAAATTACTCTAGAAACATATTTTGCCCACAGATCAAAATATTTAACCTGGGACATGCCTATTATTATAGGTAGGGTGAAGATTGCATACCTATTAACTGATCCACAGCCATGGAAATGCTGCTCCAACTCTTCAGCAGTTGCTCCGTAATCCACATTACCCACATACACTGATCTGTTGTCAGCTTCTATTTTCTCTTCTATAGACATGTTCAGCGGGCTTGCTGTGGAAAGACGACGACGTTAAAACTATTGAAAATAATGTGTAAGAGAATAACTTTAAACAAAACCAACTATATAGTCAAAAAATGATCAGAAATAAGTGCAAAGTGAATGCTGCAACCACTTATAAACAAGTGGACATTAACCCACTTGGCCCTATCGTTTGTTTAAACAATCACGACTTTAAAAAATATTACGACTACCCGCTAATATGTGACATTTGTTTATTATGTTGTAAGTGGAGATCAATAGTGTATGTATACCACAGACATATAAGAGTATTATGTCTGTGATGTATACATTCCAGGAAGTGAAGTTCGTTACATTATGTGGATCTTGATATTGAACTAGTCTTTGTTTTTGGATTTATATTATGAATTTTTCAAGGAACGTAAAAGTTATTTTTTTTTATATTATTTATACTATTTTCTGTAAAACATAAAGAACATACCCATCACTTTTGAAACTAAACATAAATGTTCAATTTTAGTTCCGCCAGATACATTTTTTTTGTCCTATTCATGCAGCACCCTATTTTTTTATGTTGTAGGTTCGGGTTTCAAAACCCCCGCGTCACCCGCGTTGAATGAGATTATAGAAAACTTTAATAATATTGATAAAAAATGTTCAATGCCTCATATAATACACATTTTCCTTCCGGAAAGTTGATGAATGAAGATAAAATTTTGTGTCTCTACTGAATTTACCTGGGTAGCAAAGAGCCGCAGCTGAAAGAGACCGTATTCTTAGCATTCCATGGATTCTCCGTGCGGGCGCCGGGTCCATAGCGTGGCACAGGGGGGAACACCCCGACGGCGTCTGGGACTTGCGACCCATTTGAGGAGGTTTAGGGTGGCCACCTTACTATGCGCATGAACAATCACCTTCCACCATCAACAATGTTCCCCCCCCCCCCCTGCCCAACCAGATTTGGTAAGATCCTATCAATGCCGCTTTGGATACTCGTTTTAGTAAAGAGCTTACTGAAGCTCTTGGCAATCCAAGGTCCTTAAATAAATTATACAGGGATTTAGCTGGAATTCCCCTTGCTCCTACATCTACGGCATAGAGTTTAACCACATAGCCATTTTTGGTTAACTCATTGGTCAATTCAAAGTATTTATTTGTCTTCATGGCGTGGTCCTTCGGTATGTTGGTCTCCCACGGCACCGTCAGCTCCACGAGCACCGCACGCCTGTGTATCCTCGAAAACAGGAATATGTCGGGTCTGGATGACGAGGCACATACATCCTCCGGGATTTTGTAGTGTTTTTCATACGTGTCTGAGAGTATAGTCCAATCGGCGGCAGCCATCAAAATTGAGTATGGCTTTTGAGGTACTTTCTTTGAACAGCCTTCCTTTACAAACTCAATGTCATTTCTTTTGTTTGTGGTTAACCCCTTTTTCGCTCTCGCTGCCGCCAAACTGAGAGCCTCACTTACGATTTCCAATACCCTATCGTGTCGGAGTGAGTAATGACCCCGGTCTAATAACATCCTACAACCTACCAGCAGGTGCCTAGCAGTTCCAATCGCTTCTCCACATGCATTACATGTTTTATCTGTGGCTTTCCCCCACCTGACCAGATTACTTTGGTTGGGGAGGGTCAACTAAAACGCGTTCAGGTAGAATCTAAGCAAAGCCGGCGACCAGTCGTACAATAAGGTACGCCACTGCAAGGCCATGGGAATACAAAATTCGCCCAGAGTAAGCCATTCATTCTGCATCTCCAGGTTCATCGCGTGCACCTTATAGGCATCACTCTCATCCTGCTACAGAAAAGATTTTGTAATGTCTTTATCTATTTGTCTCCGGATACTACCCAACCCCAATCTACCAGTCTGAGAACCCACCATGAATTTCTAGTGGAATTGGAGGCGCGACTCAAGTTCTGCTACATTTTTATCCTTTGGAAGAGTTTGAACGATTTTGTCTCTTTATTATGCTGACAGTGTATCCGAAGATAGAAAACACACTGCAGAAGTACCACTGGCCCATCTTGCTCAACATAAGTGCCCCGAACGAAACAATCCATATTTCCTACTTTTATCTCCCAAGCCAAATACGTCTTCAGCTTGGCTCTCGACTTCAGGCAATCGATAACTGGTATCCAAAATGAAAATTAAGATATAAAACTTATATATGGCATACAATATTGCTCCTAAGTGCTGACTGTTTTAGTGGTTCTGTGGTGTCCTTCCTGTCTTCGGACACACTGTCATCATAATTATACTTCAGCTGTGGCTCTGAGCTTACCACCTAGATAAATTCAGCAGTGATATTAAATTTTCGTCTACCGAATCTTCATTTGTACAATCTACCTTACAACTTTCCAGAGGGAAAATGTGTATTTGAACAAATATTGAACATATGTAGGTACTTTATCTATTATTATCCAATACTTCGGTAATTTTATTCAACATAAGGTTTCGAAACTAAAACCTAAAAAAATACATAAAAAATTCCTTCATTCCCAGTAGTTCCGCGGCAGTAGTTCCGCGACGGAACTAGTGAGACTTTTTGTCCCAATAGTTCCGTGGCGGAACTAGTGAGACTTTTTTTTCCCAGTAGTTCCGCACCACGGAACTACTGGGACATTTTTATTCTCAGTAGTTCCGTGGCGGAACTAGTGAGAATTTTCCATTCCCAATAGTTCCGTAGCGGAACTACTGAGACTTTTCCATTCCCAATAGTTCCGTAGCAGAACTAGTGAGACCATTTTATTCCCAGTAGTAAAAAAACAAAGATCGAAGATCGGTAAAACAAATGAAGATCAACGAAACAAATGAAGATCGATCAAACAAATGAAGATCGATCAAACAAATGAAGATCAACAAAACAAATGCAGATCGGTAAAACAAATGAAGATCGGTGAAGATCGGCTAGCAAATGAAGATCGGCAAAATAAATGACGGTTAAATAAACAAAAGAAGATCGAAAAACCATATGCAGATCAGCAAAACAAAGGACTATAAGCAAGTTGATAAGGTCAAAAATTACTTGCAGCCATATTTTGTAATCTAGATGAGATTAACATTCAAAAAAATAGGTGCAAGCAATTCTCGACCTTAATGACACTTCTCTAAAAATGTGTTTTTAGGCGTTTATGAACATCACTGATCACGAATATGTAAAAAATAAATAAATATTATGCATGTTCATAAGGTCGAGAATTGCTTCCACCTATTTTTTTGAATGGGTATCGTATCTAGATTACAAAAAACAGGTCCAAGCAAATTTCGACCTTATGAGCATGCATAATATCAATTATTTTTTATATATTCGTGATCAGCGATGTCTATAATCGCCTAAAAGCACATTTTTAGATAAGTGTCATTAAGGTCGAGAATTGCTTGCACCTATTTTTTTGAATGTTAATCTCATCTAGATTACAAAATATGGCTGCAAGTAATTTTTGACCTTATCAACTTGCTTATAGTTCTTTGTTTTGCTGATCTGCATATGTTTTTTCGATCTTCATTTGTTTATTTAACCGTCATTTATTTTGCCGATTTTCACCGGTCTTCTTTGTTTCATTGATCCTCATTTGTTTCGTCGATCTTCATTTGTTTTACCGATCTTCATTTGTTTAGTTGATCTTCATTTGTTTCATTGATTTTCATTTGTTTTGTCGATCTTCATTTGTTTTACCGATCTTCATTTGTTTTGTTAATTTTAATTTTTTAGATCGATCTTCATTTGTTTTACCGATCTTTATTTTTTTTGTCGATCTTCATTTGTATTATTTTTAATTGTATTAGTTAATAGCCGTAAGACACCGTAGGGAACTAATGGGAACATAAATATTCGTATGTAAGTGATGCTTTCTCCCGCGGGACTACTGGGACTTGATTTATTAGTTTTTAATTTATGTTTTGTTCCGCGGAACTACTGGGACTTAATTTATTAGTTTTTATTTTATGCCTTGTTCCGCGGAACTATTGGGAATGAAATTATTAGTATTTCATTTATACTTTGTTCCGCGGAACTAATGGGAACTGAATTATTGATGCTTTGTTCCGCGGAACAACTGGGAAAAAAAGTCTCACTAGTTCCGCCACGGAACTACTTTAACGGAACAACTGGGAATAAACGAAAAAATTGGGCACTGTAGTACCTCCGGTAAAATAAACCGCGCTAAAAGTATTATTCTTTCGTAGTTTTATTAGTTTATTTATTTATAATTATTATTTTGGGGACCACTTGAACATAAATTAGTTTCATACTCTGTAGTAGCGCATTTTACTAGCGTTTGTTATTACGATCATGCATTTCCGGCATTTCCACCGGTCTGATATTTTTTTCGTATTTTTTATAGGCTTAGTATTACTATTTCAACGAGATTTGTGAATTTCGTTAAATTACAAGGGAAAAATGTTTCAGGGTTATCTGGGTTAAAATAGATGCCATGTCAGACTCCTGACATCTAAAACCACACGGTGACTCACGAACTTAAACGAAGTTCCTCGGTGAGGTCACCTAAGGCGAGGTAAAGTTTTGAAGAAGTAAGCTGAAGTAAATAAATATTCACGGACATTTCACACAACGCTATCTGATCCCAAAGTAAGCTAGGAATAACCTGCTTGTGTTATGGGTATCAGACCACGGATATTAATACTTATATACTTTTCAAATACATACATATTATACATAGAAACACCCAGACTCTTGAGACAAACATTTATGGGTCACACAAATATTTGTCTCTGGTGGGAATCGAACCCACAACGGCTCAACTTTAGATTGTCTGCCGTGGAGTTTGGGGTTCTTTTTTTTTTTACACAAAGCTAATTTTATTAGAAGCCTCCACACGAAGTTTTAACTTGCGGAAATTAATGGTTAACGAGAAAAAAAATAATGAAAATCATTAAAATTCACCAATAATTTGTCACTTTTCACCACAGAATACATACACTCTCAATGCTTTTGACATTCGGCTCGTCACTATACGTTTCGTTTTCCGTAAGGTTAAAGCACAACAATGTTTTACTTCATTTAATAATTAAATAAATAATTATATTTAGTAACAAAGTAAAATTTTATGCATATTTTATAATATTACGTATATTTTGCTGATATAAATGAATGCTATTACTTAAATGTATTCTGACAATAATTTACCGACTATTGCCGCTATGTAAAACTAAACGTAAAAATTCGTCGAAACGCTGTCACTGTTACTTTCTGACAGTTATATATTTTTTTTGTAATATATATTTTACGGCCTTTGGCTTCAGCCTTTTAGCCAAACTATTGTTGATTATCTTATTATGGTTAGGTTAGGTTGGAACTGTGACCATTGACGCGCGAAGGCGAGCGAGCGAAGCGAGCGTGCCGCGGCAGCGGCCGCCGAGCGCTTTATAATATTATTTTAACAATTTCGACCTTTATATCGATGTCAACACAAGACAATGCGAAAGTTAGGTTAGGATATTAAAAAAATCATAACTCAAAAAGGGGGGGCTTCCGCAACTTTTCCTTCAGGGGGGGGGGTTCTACAACCCCCCCTCCCCCCTTTCCACCCTCTCCCGCCCCTTAAATCGTGGGACGACAATCCGAAGTCCTACCCCCACAACCTCCAGCGCCACAGGCGGTATCTCTACCGACTGCGCCACAGAAGAAGTGCCTCTCTACACTATCATATTTATCCAACTTCGTGAGTAGTGTGGAGGAAGCTATAATGCAAGTGTTATTTAAAAAAAAACATGTGATTTTTTACACTCATACTTATACATAGACTTCAGGACTTCGAATCTACATACATGCACCAATGTTTCGGATATGTTGAAACGCCCATGGTACAGTCAGTTAACACATATAGGATTCATGCATAAAGTTCCAAATTCTATTTGTATGAGTTTTTCAGACAGGTTTCAGAGGCAGCAAAAAATTGTAAACATAAAAAAAAGTGAGAAATTATACTTACTGAGTCCCGGGGGACTTCCCAAGCTCATTTGCTTATCAACTTCTGTCTGCATTTGTTTTAATTTCTCTGCCTCTTCTTCCATCTCCCTAACCCTAGCCTTGATTGCAGCCAAATCAGGCACTTCACCACCAACTACCTCATCTCCACCCTAAAAACAATTTGTTTTGTGTTAAGGGTATAGTCATGATGACATTCAAAACAATAATAGTATCAGATAGTAAATTACAACCACAATAACAGTAATTTAAACAAGTACTACAAAACATATGTCACAAAAATAGCATTAATAAAAAGCAGATTCAGAGACCAAAAAAACTATCTAGGTATTGCTTTATTGTGAAGCTGCACATCATCTAAATATTGAATAGTATCCTTGAAGAAATCATCTATACAAGATTACGAGAACCAACTGTATTAGTTACTGTGTTGTAAAAAGAGGTATAATACCGTTAGATAACAAGCACAGAATTTGCAAATTAATGCAGACGTTACGTGCCAAACCAGCAATGTGCTATTTATAAATTTATATTATTAAAGTACTACAGTAAATGGAAACGAAACTCACCCCAAGACTATTATCGGTCATATTAAGCGATCCGTTAGTTCCTTCCAAGTGATTGTTTTCAATTGAATCTAAATAGTCGTCATTTTCGGCCATGACCGCAAACTCTTTCTATCATGAATTTAACACAAACTGAACACTTCACTAATGAACTGAAAAATATACTGGTCCTAACGCAATTATTGCAACTAAAATAAATAAACGAAGATTATGAAACGGTTCAGCTGACGTACCGGTAACCAACTCCTTCGTTAGAGACTAAACTCCCAATGGCCTACTTTGAAAATTAAATCAACACAAAGCACTTTATGATATGCACATTCACTAAAACCGTTTTGGTTTCTAAATAGTCACAGTATTTCTTCGATATTTTGCGATTCAAAACGACTGGTTCCCCAAACCCAAAATTAAACAACCAACCAAACCCATAGAGCACAGAAACCAGAAACGCTAGTATTTTTTTTTTTTTCTTCTTGTTTTTGGACTTTCTCGGTTTGAGAGTATGTCAAAGTCAAGTTTTCATTGTGAAAATATAAATCATTTTCATATTATGATTCTTCTTATGAGCAGCGTATTCATGTATATCCAAGTTTGGACTAAGTTCTACTCTAGTAAGGCGGTGGTACCTTACTAGGGCTTGTTGTGGAATTCGTCGACAAACCTAAAAACTCGCGTTTCACTGCGCTTTATTACTTTCCAACACTTTTGCACGTCGTCGAACCTTTATGTTTAATAATCCACCATAAATTACACATAAACACTCAAAATTACACTAGTTTTGAAAAATTATTAATACATAATGAACGCTTGTCTAAAAGTTTCCCGCCGAATCCAAAACGCTATTACTAGGATCAAGTATACTTGATCCTAGCGCTAATATTGTATTCTCTTTGAGAAACGCGACTAACTTTCTTTTTTATTTATCTAGTTATTTTAACGGCTCGCTACCTTTCTACTAATATAGTGAAAGTTTCTATTGTAGAAAGAAAGGTTCCTTCAGGCGAGGTGGCAGGTTCAAGTGGATATAAAAGAAAGGCAAACTCTACCTACTTGACCCATTTTATCCGCTATATTCAAACCTTGGCCCGCAGGGCTTTTGACAGTGGCCCATCTGTACTGTTAACCGTTTAAAATTTTTCGTTTATTAGAAAACGGGCACCTATGTAAGATATTTGTGTGAATCAGAACGCAGCTCAGCATCATCTAATGACTATTGCACAGAGCTTATTCCACTGATCTGTATTATTTACAGATCAGTGGCTTATTCGCAGAATGCTTTTATCGGTGTATGTTTTCTGTGACGGCTGGGTCTGAAAGTCATCCTTTAGAAATCTGAGGCTCTCTGCTGTCACGGACTGTCAGGCTAATATGAAGATACCGCACGATCTCCGTTGAGGCGTCATGTTTCCTAGCTGGGCCCCTCCATGGGACCTAGAAGCGGGGGCTCATTGTTTTAATGGCGCAAAAAGGGCCAAAAGCCTGCTACCCGAGAAATCGAGGCCTAATGGTCCCAGCTACACCAGGGTGAAGAAACGTCACAATCGAGGCGATCAGACCGATTATGGATGTGAGGCTGGAGAAGAGCCACGACAACCTCTCCTACCGGTTGTCACAGATGATTACCGGGCACGGGAGCTTCAGTGAATATCTGTGAAAAACACTGGGAAACCACGGTGCCAGCACTACGAAGCACACGGAAGAACGCAGCGCCACACATTAGTGGAGTGCACAGCGTGGGCGCAATAACGCCAGTTCCTAGTTCCTAGTGACAAATCTGGACCCCCCGTTCCCAACCGACCACCTGAGTTATCCAGCTGGTTGGTCAGTTAGGAATAAAATTTCCTAACCACCCACCTTGTGCACCTGGTTGGTCAGTTAGGAATAAAAATTCCTAACCACCCACCTGCGACTGTATAAAATAAATAATATCCATAATGTCTACTTTATCAATATACCAAAACAATTGAAGATCAGCAAAACAAATGAAGATCGACAAAACAAATGGAGATCGACAAAACAAATGAAGAGCGACGAAACAAATGAAGATCGACAAAACAAATGAAGATCAGCAAAACAAATGAAAATCGACAAAACAAATGACGATCGGCAAAACAAATGACGATCGAAAAAACATAATATGCAGATCAATAAAACAAGACTATTGCTTATAGTCCTTTTTTGATAAAATAAAAAAATATGCCATATTTTGTAATCTATATGCATTTGCCATTAAAAAAAATAGGTGCAAGCAAATCTCGACCTTAATGACACTTCTCTAAAAATGTGATTATGGGCGTTTATAGACATCATCACATCACTGATCACGAATATGTAAAAATTAAATAAATATTATGCATGTCCATAGGGTCGAGAATTGACCTTGGCTACTGAGGCCTCTCCTTGGGGTTGGGAGTCTGTTATCTCGCTTCTCTTGGGGAGTGTGGTGTGCGTGAAATTTTCACTTCATGCTGCCGTTTTGTGCCTGCTTCTGTTAGCATGGTGAGCCGCCCCCTCGTCGTCATTCGAGTTGGGAGTCCGAGAGGAGAGTTCGCCCTGCATCCTCTTTCATGAGCATGACCTGTCCGCAGAGAGACGCGGCGGGCGGCGTCCCACTTACTTTTGCTGGGAACATGGCTCGCACCATGGTCTCCAACGAAAGAATGTTCATGTCCAGATCCCCCATTCCCAACCGACCACCTGAGTTATCCACCTGGTTGGTCAGTTAGGAATAAAAGTTCCTAACCACCCACCTTGTGCACCTGGTTGGTCAGTTAGGAATAAAAATTCCTAACCACCCACCAGTGACTGTATAAAATAAATAATGTCCATAATGTCTTCTTTATCAATATACCCACATGTCTATATGGCAAAACAAATGAAGATCGACAAAACAAATGAAGATCTACAAAACAAATGAAGATCGACAAAACAAATGAAGATCGACAAAACAAATGAAAATCGACAAAACAAATGAAGATCTACAAAACAAATGAAGATCGACAAAACAAATAAGGATCGACGAAACAAATGAAAATCGACAAAACAAATGAAGATCGGCAAAACAAATGAAGATCACTAAACAATTAATGAAAGTAAGATAAACAACTGAAAGTCGACAAAACAAATGAAAATCGACAAAACAAATGACGGTCGGATAAACAAATGCCGCCCTCCGGCGCGTTACGTCTTATTCCCGGAATGTCCAGTCGGTTCATTACGTCTATTTCCCTAAATGTCCATTTCCCTGGTAGTCCATTTCCCTGAATGTCCACTTCCCCGATAGGCCACTTCCCTGAACGTTCATTCCCTGATAGTCCAATTCCCTGAACGTCCAAATCCGGTCGGATAAACAAATGACTATCGGCAAAACGAATGACGATAGAAAAAACATATGCAGATCAATAAAACAAAAGACTATAAGCAATTTGATAAGATCAAAAATACTTGCAGCCATATTTAGTAATCTAGATGCGTTTGCCATTAAAAAAAATAGGTGCAAGCAAATCTCGACCTTAATGACACTTCTCTAAAAATGTGCTGTTAGGCGTTTATAGACATCACTGATCACGAATATATGAAAAATAAATAAATATTATGCATGTTCATAAGGTCGAAATTTGCTTGCACCCATTTTTTGTAATCTAGATGCTAACACCATTCAAAAAATAGGTGCAAGCAATTCTCGACCTCATGAACATGCATTATATTTATTAAATTTTTACATATTCGTGATCAGTGATGTCAATAAATGCCTAAAAGCACATTTTTAGAGAAGTGTCATTAAGGTCGAGATTTGCTTGCACCTATTTTTTTTAATGGCAAACGCATCTAGATTACTAAATATGGCTGCAAGTATTTTTGATCTTATCAAATTGCTTTGTTTTATTGATCTGCATACGTTTTTTCTATCGTCATTTGTTTTGCCGATCGTCATTTGTTTATCCGACCATCATTTGTTTATCCGACCGTCATTTGTTTTGTCGATTTTCATTTGTTTTGTCGATCTTCATTTGTTTTGTCGATCTTCATTTGTTTTGTAGATCTTCATTTGTTTTGTCGATTTTCATTTGTTTTGTCGATATTCATTTGTTTTGTCGATCTTCATTTATTTTGTAGATCTTCATTTGTTTTGTCGATCTTCATTTGTTTTGCTATATAGACATGTGGGTATATTGATAAAGTAGACATTATGGACATTATTTATTGAAGTGAAACTTCTTTATCGGCGTTGGAAAAAAATTTGCGTCACGTCACGTCACGTCACGTCACGATTTTTGGTTACGCGCCATCTTTGTTCTGTTCCCCACCACGGTGGATTCGAATGAAGAGTACTTTATCCAGGGATAGCATGTCATTTAAGGGTTTTTGGACTTTTGGACTTTTAGACTTTTAGACTTTGGGACTTTGGGGCTTTAGGACTTTGGGACTTTGGGACTTTGGGACTTTGGGACTTTGGGACTTTGGGACTTTGGGACTTTGGGACTTTGGGACTTTGGGACTTTGGGACTTTGGGACTTTGGGACTTTGGGACTTTGGGACTTTGGGACTTTGGGACTTTGGGACTTTGGGACTTTGGGACTTTGGAACTTTGGGACTTTGGGACTTTGGGACTTTGGGACTTTGGAACTTTGGGACTTTGGGACTTTGGGACTTCGGGACTTTGGGACTTTGGGACTTTGGGACTTTGGGACTTTGGGACTTTGGGACTTTGGGACTTTGGGTCTTTGGGACTTTGGGACTTTGGGACTTTGCGACTTTGCGACTTTGCGACTTTGCGAATTTGCGACTTTGCGACTTTGCGACTTTGGGACTTTGGGACTTTGGGACTTTGGGACTTTGGGACTTTGGGACTTTGGGACTTTGGGACTTTGGGACTTTGGGACTTTGGGACTTTGGGACTTTGGGACTTTGGGACTTTGGGACTTTGGGACTTTGGGACTTTGGGACTTTGGGACTTTGGGACTTTGGGACTTTGGGACTTTGGGACCTTGAGACCTTGGGACTTTGGGACTTTGGCAATTTTGGACTTTTGGCCTTTTGGACTTTTGGACTTTGGACTTTGGACTTTTGGACTTTTGGACTTTTGGACTTTTGGACTTTTGGACTTTTGGACTTTTGGACTTTTGGACTTTTGGACTTTTGGACTTTTGGACTTTTGGACTTTTGGACTTTTGGACTTTTGGACTTTTGGACTTTTGGACTTTTGGACTTTTGTACTTTTTGACTTAATTTAAGGTGAGGTGAAAATTAAGTTTATGAAGAAGTTTCACTTCTTACGTGTGTACACTAAGTACACGCAATTTTTTTTTTTTTTTATACAGTCACAGGTGGGTGGTTAGGAATTTTTATTCCTAACTGACCAACCAAGTGCACAAGGTGGGTGGTTAGGAACTTTTATTCCTAACTGACCAACCAGGTGGATAACTCAGGTGGTCGATTGGGAATGGGGGGAATAATCTGATTAATTTAATACACGAGTAGGAAGTATGGTTTTAAATACCTTCGCCTGTCCTTTTAATTAACAAACCAACAACAATCAACTTCAACTGTCAGTAGTGTCAGTTTTTTTTGGATTTGGATGGATTGTTTGGTTGGATCTTGGAGTGAATTATTGGATGGAGTTTTGTTGATTGTAATTTGTGCAAGCTCAAGTTTTAGGTTATTTTAATTTCTTTTATATTAAATACAATCTCTTTTGAAGAAAAAATTATTCTTTTTTTCAGTAGCAAACTTGTCTTCCATGTTTTGTTAGACGACACGACAGTACATATTCATTCATCTGCATGATTCCTTCTAGTTTAATGTTTAAAACCCTTGTTACAGTACGTATAGTGTTTTGTTGTCTAGTTTTGAATGTTCGTACGTTTGCATTAAGCATCTTACGTCAATGCGTTTTAAAGGATCTTGATTTTAATACAAGTTATTTATTTGCAGATATTTGTGTGTGTTAGCTGGTGCCACGCAATTTATTTGTGTTGGAGTTTATATTCCCTTCAGGATGCCACTAACGGCTGATGTAGCTGCTCAGCAAGTGCAGGTAAATAATAATTTCCTCTTGTATATTGTTGGACATTCATTCACATCATCTAGCCCAAATTAGGCTAATAAAAGCCTGTGCTATGGGATCTTGACATATAAAACACATTTACATAGAAAACACCTAAGAAATTCTGAAACAAATATTTGTGAATCACTTAAATATTTGGACCAATCCGGTAATCAAAGTGTGTGACCGACAGTTACTTCAAAACTTGCATCAGAACGAAAATGTATATAATAACAAGCCAGACTTGTTAATTTTTCATTAATAGCCAAGAACAAAACCCTCATCTCAAATTCACTATCAAGCCACAGGCACAGACAGATGCACAAATAATAATTATTTGTAGGTACAGGTCTAACTTTCACTATCTAACATTAAACATCACTTGTTGACGAGGTTAAACAACTACATACTTGCAATTGAGCACTTTTGTACCATCATATCAGTGTCCACACATTTATTTATTTATTTATGACACACAATTACAAAATCTTTACAGTAAGTTAACACCGATATTGTAAGCAACCAGTAATATGTAAAAATGTTACTCATATTTTCCATGCCATAAAAGATGATCATGTTTTTTTATGGGAGACCCCTTTGATTTTTTTTTCCGATCCAAGATTTTAGTATTTGTTATAGCGGCATCAGAATACTTCATTTCAGCTCTTTATCTATCAGGCTGAGAAACAGCCTTGTGTCAGATAGACATACATATGGGACAGCGAAGTCTCAGTTACAGGGTCCTGTTTTTACCTTTTTAGTATTTAGCCTAAAAATGCTGTAAAACCCCCTATAGAGCAAATGTGATGTTAAAATTTAAACATCTGCTCCACAGCTCTAATCCAGATCCCTAATCAGGGCCACTTACTTGTTGCTGGCTACGTTAACAGCAGATGTAACTGAAATTATTTTATGACCTCCATAATTCTTGGTGGGAGTAATCAAGGCATTGTGACATACTTATAGCAAAGCATAGCATATAGCAGAAGTTGTAGAAACCAGCCCATGTAAACCTATTATACCTCTATATATATAAACCTCACTATCAGTATGTATAGGTTTACATACTGATAGTGAGGTTTACAATAAAAACATATTTTAGTCAGTCTTTCTTTAATTTAAGATACTACTTTGTTTAAGAGAAATTGTTCCTTATCCTGAATCCTGCTTTTTTCACATCTCACTAATTCGATTCCTGGCTCAAGTAGTTGACTTTCCAAAAATTAAGATTTTTGAAAAATCACTTTCTTGAGCAAAAATGCAATATTACTTATGAAAATAAAGGAATTAAGGGTACTTTTCCTCCAACCACGGTCTTTCCACCCTGTATAGGTTAACACGGGCTGGTTTCTGCAACTCTACATTGATATTGAATGATTGATGCTTTATCTATATTGATTAAGCAATTAATATAATATTGTTCCAGGAGCGTCTAAGATCCTTGCACAGGTTGATATATGATATTGAAGCAGAGAGATCACGTAATGAGCAGTGTATTGATTCAATATTACGGGCAGAAAAAGCTGCAGAATCACCTTCTTCCAATGATGAATCATCAAGTTCCTCACAGCAGGTACGTAGCTATTACATATCCAATCAAAAATCAATGAAGAACCTGGTCCCCATCTCCACAGTCGTTAATTTGAATGCAACGGGAAAAACTGGCAAAATATACTATTGTTGATCTATTATATAAAGGAGCTTGCGAACAGAAAAGTACACTTTTGGGCTATACAGAAATGAATTGATTTGTATTCCGTGTATGATAATATATAAATAACCCTTGAATTATGACTGATCATGTTTTAAGTTTAAAACACATTTCTACTCGTTACTTAGTTAAGTTATAAGTACCTAGAACTAGATTAAGTCTGGTGTGCTAACATCATCATGAAGGCAAGAGTCCCTATCTATAATTCTATACTAATATTATAAAGAGGAAAGATTTGATTGTTTGTTTGTTTGCATCGAATAGGCTCCGAAAGTACTGGACCGATTTGAAAAATTCTTTTACTGTTGGGAAGCTACACTCTTCACGGTGAACATAGGCTATATTTTATTCCCGTTTTCCTGCGGGAACGGGAGCTAAGCGGGTGAAACCGCGTGACGTCCGCTAATAAAATATAAAGATAAATACTGGTTGAATTTATAGTCGTTCTGGACCCGAGAGGGGGTTACTCGGAATCAATAATGGAACCATTTCGGAGTGTCAAAACAGCTGTGCAGGTTATAATAAAAAAATGACTTCTATGTAATCTTTATCACTCGTTCGACTTGAAACAGTAGCGCTTCGATTATTCATTGAACTTTTCAATGAATGAAACTCCGAAACCCATAGGTACCTACGCCGCGGCGCGTGTCTCCATGTGATCAGTTCATTGACCGAATGCATCGTTTCGATAATAATAGGTATTTAGATAATAATAAAGGACTCCAATTTCTCCTTCATACTTTACGCGGGCTTAGGACCGTCGGAAATACTTTAATATTGTTCTATTTTACGGTGAATTAATAAGGTTTATGTAATAATAATGAAAATTAACACGAACAAATAGGGAGTATTTCCGGCGTATTTAAAAAATTGGAGCTATTTACAAAATAATCAACTTAAATACCTAGACCTACCTATTCACAGTTTATTTACACTTCCCTGTACCTTAGCAACTGCTCAAAATGGAGTCCAGAACGTTCGATACACAAACGGGCACGTTTTAGGCTATTGTCTTTTAGTTTATTCAATGTGTCTCTGTCACTTTTCACTATTTCAAAGGCGTCCACTATCGCACTGCGTAATTCATCACGAGATTCGTACTCTCGAGTGTAAACTAATCGTTTTATTTCCGACCACAAATAAAAGTCGATCGCGACGACAATACTGCGCGCGAGTTATAGTCGAACTGCGCGCCGCGGTCGCCGGTCGGCGGCGGCGCGGTCGGCCGAGCGTATTTACCTACCTACAAGACGGAACTAGTCGAGTACCTACCGACGTTACTTGGCAACGAGTCCACGTGGACCGATGCGTTCATGCGTTGTGATTGGTCGAATTTTCCCGGCGCGGTGACTCTTCTTACTGATTGGAACGTTAGACATTGAATGAAAAATTGTAGTAGAAAATCGTAGTAAACGTATTTCGTGAAATTTAAAGGAATAACCAGGTGTTCTCGTTTTGATTTTGGCAAACGATGTAGATTTTGACATTTTCGTAATTTTTTATTGTTGATTTTCAAATTGACAGTGCCGATCGGTTCTGTTATCGAAACTGGGCCTAAACCTTTCCGTTCCAAAACGACTATAAATTCAACCAGTATAAGAAGAAGAAATCAATAAATAAATAAGTAATCATTATATAATTCGATATTTTTACAGCAAAACCAGCTGAAAAATTTGTACAAAGCTGGTTTATCTGCAGCGGAGCAAGAGGAAAGTCTTCTTCGGAAAGCACTCCAGCGCATTTATGAAATACGAAGCATTAAAAATGAGAGAAGAATTCAGGTAAAACTTTTTCGATTTGAAAGAGAATAAATCTGTAGAATTAAAGATTGTAGATAGTAAACTTTAAATTTGAGACTTATGGCCTCAATTAACGTCCATCTATTTGATACCCTGTACACTGTATTTTAAATAGTCTGTTTTGGGGAATAGCTGATCTTGAAAAAGACATAATTTTTTTTTACATCCCGTTTAGCCATTCAAGAGTTACAGCTTAACCATATATCTTATCTTATGGTCCCCTAAGAGAAGTCAGTGGTTGAAGTTTCAAACCCCATTTTAGGCACGATACGCTGGCAATAAAGAGACAATAGGATGCGGTGCTCTCATGAAGATGCTACTGAGTGCGGCTCAAACGTTACCGCTTCATGTAGGCCGGGTGGGTGAAAGAGCCCCCCCGCTGTGTGGCGCGGTTCCTCCCGACGCAGGACATATTGCTAAGGCGGGGGATGCCGTCGCGGCCCTTGTGCGTGTCTCTGAGAAGGAAGAGAACTGGATATTGGCTGAGGTAGGTTTCTATGTGAAGAGTTTTCTAATTTCTTGTTTTATATATTTAGCTTGCAAAAATAATGGCGTCTGACGGATGGAGAGTCATGGTGACGTCTAACAAATTGACGCTGACGCCCACTCCGACAGTCCTTAAGACTACACTTGACAGTTTAATTATGTGCCTTATCACACTCTCCTTTAAGAACCCTGGGTTGTAAAGGGAGGAAAAGATGTGTGCTGTCAGTGTTCAATTTCTTTTGTATAGGTGGTGAACCGTATTGCCGTGTTGAAATGGACAGGCACAGGTTGTGACTGGCTGCTGTTGAAATTTTTCAAGCCGCGCATAAAGGCCTTCAACTTGGCTTACCCACTGCCATTTTACTGGCAACCGGGACCAACGGCTTAACGTGCCTTCCGAAGCACGGAAACGCTCAAATAAATTTCACAAAGTGGTCACATGGGTGGTCACCCATTCAAGAACCGGCCATAGTAAATGTTGCTTACTGCAGTGATCGTGTACAGAACACTGAGTCCGCGGGGCCACGAGCGCTTCACCTTCACGAATTACCTGTTACATGGGAAAAAATCTAAAAAGGTGAAGTGTGGTAAATATAATATGCTTCTGCCTACCCCTTCGGGGATAAAAGGCGTGATCATATATATGATCATACTGTACAGTTTGTCTATAAAGTCGTGAAATTAAATGAGGGCGCTGCTGAATGCATGTATGCAACCCTATATAGTACGACCAAAATGATTTTGATACGAGGAGTTCGTTCCGAGTAAAATCTTACTAATATTATAAATGCGACAGTTTGTGAGTGTGGATGTTTATTACTCTTACACGCTCGAACGGTTAAAGGGATCTGGCTGAAATTTGGTACAGGGATACATTATAATCTGGAATAACCATGGCTACTTTTTATTCCGGGAATAAGTTCTTACGGGAAGCGGGAACGGGAACAATACAAATATTATAAATGCGAAAGCTTATGAGTGTGGATGTGAGACTCTTTCCCGCTCGAACAGTTGAACTGATCTGGCTGAAATTTGGTACAGGGATACATTATAGTCTGGAATAACACATAGGCTACTTTTCATCCCGGGAATAAGTTCCTACGGGAAGCGGGAACGAGAACAAATTCGACACGGGCGAAGCTGCGGGCATCAGCTAGTGAGTTAATAAATAAAACACATTATACATGTTTAATTTTGTTTCTGTTTTATTGAATCAGATCCATAATAAAGTTATTGAACCAGATCCAGAAGCCCCGGTCTAATAGCGTCTTACAACCCACCAGCAGGTGCCTAGCAGTCCCAATTGCTTCGCCACAATCATGTAATTACATGTTTTATCTGTAACTTTCCCCCATCTGACAAGGATTTTTTTGGCGCAGTGCACAAATATTAAAATCGTCTATTTCTTTCTTTGCCGACCTTTTCTGTGTTTCCCAGGAGTTTCAAACTTTCCTTCGTTATTAAAACCTTCGTTAACTATTCGCCTAACTGTACTCTCTGATTTTCCTGAAAAGAGTAAAAAAAGAAAATTAATTACCTAATGGAAACAAACTATTGACATGGAGCAATTAATTCAAAATAAAAAAATGGTAGAAAACCAGATTGAACTGAGTATCAAAAATGTAGGTCGTACTATAAAATTACCTACTAACAATGTTATTCTAACCACTGACTTACATATAGATTGTAAAAATATGCTAATGCCTTTTTTTGTCTCCAAATCGTAAATTCAGTAAATTTGTAACTTCAGACAGATTCAAAACGAACAATAACACGATTACATACCCACCAAAGATGCTGTTCGCTCATAAACATCCTCAAAATCCCACAACAATTGTCCAGCTTAGTACTCCGCGAAACATCACTGGAAAACTTTAAAAATCACTTCCTGCGCACCACTCCGATTTTCTTTACTCATTTCTCAAACCTTTATGCGTAGTTTGGTCTCAATTTGTTGCAGTTTAATCCAAACATTAAAGTTACGTGAGAGAGTAAACGAAATTCGACGATAGCATTGACAACTGACGTACTTATGTTTCTTGTTGCCAGTGTTGCCACACACATAACTATTTTTAGTTCCTCAAACATTCATTTCACGACTTTATAGACAAACTGTATGTATAACGGTACTTGTATACTAAACGTCAGTAAATAGCACCCGTAACACTCAAATGGTCAAATTTCAGGTCGTAAGTTGGCTACCCGCCCAGGGTAAATACGAAGTGGACGATATTGACGAGGAACAAAAGAACCGACACATACTGAGCAAGCGTCGCGTCGTACCATTGCCGCTTATGAGAGCCGACCCTCGCACCGACGAACAAGCGTTGTTCCCCAAAGGCGCAGTAGTGATGGCCCTGTACCCACAAACCACGTGCTTTTATAGAGCAATCGTGAACAGATTGCCAGGGAGTGCGGCTGATCCTTATGAAGTCTTGTTTGAGGTACTTAACTATTTTTTTAAAATTTCTGTCTTACAGGTACTGTTTTGGTATTTAGCTACTTTCGTAGAATATCTGAGGCCTAAGCTAATCTCATTCCCAAGTGGTGCACCTTCTTGGGAGGTGACATGGCAGTCCCTTTCAACAATGATGAAAAAGAAACCAAATCACAAAAGAAGATATTTTTTTCGACGCTTTTTATATTTTCAAATTGTTAGACTGACCACCCGGTTCAGTCTGCGAAAAGTAGCAAATTTTGTTATGTAGTTTTAACCAAATCGTAATTGTAATCTGAAATATTACGTTTTAACGGTCTTGAGCAGGACTCGAACCTTACGTAGAACTATTTATTAATATGTGCCTGCGTCTTCTGTCGTTCAGAATTCTGACAAAATCTCGAACAAAGAACTAATTAGATGTATTGTCCCAGGACTCGTCATACGCGGACGGCTACTCGCCAGCAGAGCGTGTGGCGCAGCGCTACGTCATCGCCATCAAGGAGGGCAAGGGCCGCGCCACCTGACCCTCCCCCGCGCTCCCCCCCTCCGGCCGCTCCACCTCCTCCCTCTCCTCCACTGACTCCTCGCTCCTGTAAGGGCCAGTAGCTACACACAGCGGCCCAAGTGTGCTACGTCACGCCATCAAGGAGGGCAAGGGCCGCGCCACCTGACCCTCCCCCGCGCTCCCCCCCTCCGGCCGCTCCACCTCCTCCCTCTCCTCCACTGACTCCTCGCTCCTGTAAGGGCCAGTAGCTACACACAGCGGCCCAAGTGTGCTACGTCACGCCATCAAGGAGGGCAAGGGCCGCGCCACCTGACCCTCCCCCGCGCTCCCCCCCTCCGGCCACTCCACCTCCTCCCTCTCCTCCACTGACTCCTCGCTCCTGTAAGGGCCAGTAGCTACACACAGCGGCCCAAGTGTGCTACGTCACGCCATCAAGGAGGGCAAGGGCCGCGCCACCTGACCCTCCCCCGCGCTCCCCCCCTCCGGCCGCTCCACCTCCTCCCTCTCCTCCACTGACTCCTCGCTCCTGTAAGGGCCAGTAGCTACACACAGCGGCCCAAGTGTGCTACGTCACGCCATCAAGGAGGGCAAGGGCCGCGCCACCTGACCCTCCCCCGCGCTCCCCCCCTCCGGCCGCTCCACCTCCTCCCTCTCCTCCACTGACTCCTCGCTCCTGTAAGGGCCAGTAGCTACACACAGCGGCCCAAGTGTGCTACGTCACGCCATCAAGGAGGGCAAGGGCCGCGCCACCTGACCCTCCCCCGCGCTCCCCCCCTCCGGCCACTCCACCTCCTCCCTCTCCTCCACTGACTCCTCGCTCCTGTAAGGGCCAGTAGCTACACACAGCGGCCCAAGTGTGCTACGTCACGCCATCAAGGAGGGCAAGGGCCGCGCCACCTGACCCTCCCCCGCGCTCCCCCCCTCCGGCCGCTCCACCTCCTCCCTCTCCTCCACTGACTCCTCGCTCCTGTAAGGGCCAGTAGCTACACACAGCGGCCCAAGTGTGCTACGTCACGCCATCAAGGAGGGCAAGGGCCGCGCCACCTGACCCTCCCCCGCGCTCCCCCCCTCCGGCCACTCCACCTCCTCCCTCTCCTCCACTGACTCCTCGCTCCTGTAAGGGCCAGTAGCTACACACAGCGGCCCAAGTGTGCTACGTCACGCCATCAAGGAGGGCAAGGGCCGCGCCACCTGACCCTCCCCCGCGCTCCCCCCCTCCGGCCGCTCCACCTCCTCCCTCTCCTCCACTGACTCCTCGCTCCTGTAAGGGCCAGTAGCTACACACAGCGGCCCAAGTGTGCTACGTCACGCCATCAAGGAGGGCAAGGGCCGCGCCACCTGACCCTCCCCCGCGCTCCCCCCCTCCGGCCGCTCCACCTCCTCCCTCTCCTCCACTGACTCCTCGCTCCTGTAAGGGCCAGTAGCTACACACAGCGGCCCAAGTGTGCTACGTCACGCCATCAAGGAGGGCAAGGGCCGCGCCACCTGACCCTCCCCCGCGCTCCCCCCCTCCGGCCACTCCACCTCCTCCCTCTCCTCCACTGACTCCTCGCTCCTGTAAGGGCCAGTAGCTACACACAGCGGCCCAAGTGTGCTACGTCACGCCATCAAGGAGGGCAAGGGCCGCGCCACCTGACCCTCCCCCGCGCTCCCCCCCTCCGGCCGCTCCACCTCCTCCCTCTCCTCCACTGACTCCTCGCTCCTGTAAGGGCCAGTAGCTACACACAGCGGCCCAAGTGTGCTACGTCACGCCATCAAGGAGGGCAAGGGCCGCGCCACCTGACCCTCCCCCGCGCTCCCCCCCTCCGGCCGCTCCACCTCCTCCCTCTCCTCCACTGACTCCTCGCTCCTGTAAGGGCCAGTAGCTACACACAGCGGCCCAAGTGTGCTACGTCATCGCAATCAAGGAGGGCAAGGGCCGCGCCACCTGACGCTCCCCCGCGCTCCCCCCCTCCGGCCGCTCCACCTCCTCCACTGACTACTCGCTACTGTAAGGGCCAGTTCTGCCATTTTATTGGCCCTAGAGGGTGTTATTTTCAAAATTCTAACTAACCACGCCGCGACTCGGCGACAAGTTAGGGGAGTCGCGGCGCGCGGCGACAGTCGCCGAGCTACAGCATTTTGCACTACGTCTGGCGGCGGCTACTTCGGCCGACGCCAGCGACAGTCGCGGCGACAAGTCGCCCCCGATGCAGGCGCACACTGGGCAACAAGTCGCCGCGACTGTCGCCCAGTGTGCGCCTACTGTCAATGTTTAGAGATTGTGTTTCTGACAGTGTCAGATGTAGCTTTAAACTGGCGTATTTACGGTAAAATTTTGAATATTTTTCATTTACCATAGTAACGAGTGATAACATTAAAAATTTAATACTTATGCCAGCTATAAACGTATTAATGTTGGGCCAAAATAAGTCCCTATGTCCCTATTATTTCTATGATCATGTCGAATTGGCAGGTATCAGAAACGCAATCTCAGTGCGGCCGGTGTATAGCCTACATATTATGTACAAATCAAGTTTCTAGGTATAAGTGTTGCGATTGATGTTGATAGGTGAGCGAGTCCCTGGTAACATTTTAAATGTGTGTGCGTAAACAGTATTAATAGACAATGTTTTATATAACTGGAGAATTCAGCATTGCCGTAGAACGTAGCAATACTGCCAGTCATTGAGGACACATGTCATGGATCACATGAGAACTGCGATGCGGAGACATTTTATGACGCAGTTTAGTTTAATAGTCGTGTTATTTATTTTTTATTATAGTCTTAAATTACGACGTAATATTCACACTGTATTAATATTAACGTAACATTTTAGTACGTTAATATTAATATAGTCTTTTCCTGGACAGCTCAGCAATCATGTAAACATGTCATGTGTTGACAGAAGTTGTCTATGATCATAGTGTTGTAACTATACTGATTCTATGTATGTAAATAATCATTGAGTTATATCTAGTTCACCGTACATTCATTTACTTCGGTATATCAATCGCCAAATTCATTAAATCATGAAATTCGGTATATCAATATATATTATGTGCAATAATTTTTTTATATTAATTTAATTAAAGGATCTTTAAAAAAAAGAAACTTTTAGAAAATTTTATAGTACATATAATCATTTATTTACAATAATATATTACTTTAGGACTGAATATTTTAACCATCCACCGTCAACCGTACCCAGTCTACCCTAAAGAATTTTTTTTTTCTTTTTATTCATATTTAAATGTTTATGGCGTTCGAAACATTACATTATCTTTTTGGCAGCTCGCTGATGAACGTTAGCCTCTTTAAATTTACTCCTCCACACGGTACTAAGCCTAACCGGATCCTTCTGACTATTTCTGGGTCGCACAAATACTTATTTAGTCCCAATTTTTTAAAAGTACTTCTGCGAAGAGTAGGCCTCGCGAGCGCCCAGGAAAAAACAACCTGTGAGGAATTATATCCCTTATGATCCCATCATATATAACGGGGACCTTTTTCTCCCTTATTTTCCGCCCTATTAAAAAAACTTTCGACAAAAGTTGTATTTTTATCTTTTCGTAGATCAATGATTTTAAATAAAAGAACATGTGTGCCAAGTTTGGAGAAAATTGGTTAACAAATGCGTCTTCTAGACCGAAACTGACATGTACACACACATACGGACGAAAGCAAAATCGTCTATACTGTGGAATCGAAGACCCAAACTCAAAGTGCCTTTTTACACTTACCGGTTGCCGGGTAGCCGGTGCCGGGTAACCGGCGGTGAATGCAAGCGGTTGCCGGGCAAATCACGCCGGTACGTGTGAAAGCTATAGTACACGGTCATACACCCACCCTACCCGGCACCCGGCAACCGGTACTTGTGAAAAGGGGCAAAGACTCGTATCTCCATATATTCAATATACTCTGTGGACTAGCACTCTTCGCTCTCTGGGTCAATAAGTTGTATTATTAAAGTAAGTACATTTTTTCGAACTGACAGATTGATAAAACAATGACCTCCTTTTAAAATCAATTGGCCAGTACAACAGTTTTACAACACTATGGCAAAGACAAACAAGTCTGAGAAAAAATAATTTAATGACAAGCAAAAATGACAGTCTTAAATTTTTACCATCCGAGTATTTTTCATGAAATTATTCTATAATCTAAAGGTTTATTAGTGTCGAAATGTCCGCATAAATCTAACTAGAGTTCCTTGAAACGTCTATGATCAGGATTGATAATTAAATGTAAGTAATTATGGAGTAGTCGAGATCCAATTTCTTTGTTTACTATATTATTTAGGTCTGTTGAATTCCACTATACCAAGATATTAATATTAACGTACTAAAATAACAATACTGCTGTTCAAATTTTAATGTATTTTAGTAAGTAAGTATTCATAGTAAAGGAAGCGAGAAGTCTGTTATCTTCGAATATACCGCACCGAGCGTCATTTGTATGTGTGACCAAATTTGAAGAAAATAACAGAGAGAAAAGACAGTACTCTGGTCAAAGGTCACATACAAATCGCGCTCGGTTTTGTTTGGAGAAAACTTGCTTCTTTTCCTTTACTACTTATGTTATAGCTTTGATGTTTGTGGTTAAATGATAAGAACTAGCTTTTAGAGAATGATATTGATAGGTAATGCTCTTATGTTAGTATTAGATCTCTGGGACTACTTACCGTTTATTGTTGGCGTTATGTTTGATTTCATTCTAAGACAATACACATACATATAGTCGAAGAGGTAGGCGGAGGCATAGTATTTTTTTTTTATGTGAGGGAAAATCCTCGTAGGATGCTATGCCGGACTCTTACAGACTAAAAAACCTCACGTAACGCCCAACAGCCTATGGTTGAGAGCCCCGGGTAAGCTCTCAGGAATGATGTCCCGTGACTCCCAACAGCGGAGGCATAGTATATGCCGACATTAAAATATAGTCACTGTCCACGTAATAGGTGATGAAGACTATTTCTGTGTTGAAATAATAGGCGCAGGTTATAACAAAGGCAGAAAATAATTTAAAAATGTATGATCAGTTAGCATACTAATTGCTTTTCAAAAAGAAAATAATTTTGTTGTATTTTTAGATCTGAAAAAAAAGGCGTGTACCTATGTATAATTTACATAAAGTTTAGACATAGGGGTGTATTTATTAAGATTCTGCCTAAGTGTATATTGATTGCTCTGTAATTTTATAGGTACTAATTTTTAAATTTGCGCTTATGAAATAATATTTAATAAATGGTCGTTAACAATTATATCTTGTATTTATTTTCATTAAATCCCTACTAATATTAAAAATGCGAAAGTAACTCTGTCTGTTACGCTTTGATGCCTAAACGGCTGAAGCGATTAAGATGAAATTTGGTATAGAGATAGTTCGAGGCCCTGGGAAGGACATAGGCTACTTTTTAACCGACTGCACAAAAGGAGGATTATGATTATACGCGATAATGACTTCTACGCGGTTGATCCGCGGGGAACAGCTAATTTTAATTTGCATAATAAAGATTCTCAATCGCCATAATCAGACAATAATATCAGTCAGATGTGTTGTTGCCTTGTCTAAATGAACTGCATGAAGATAGTTTTCCAAAAAAAAACAACACTAGCGCGGTTTACACACACATACTCCTAGTAAACTCGCATTCTTTCCATCTGACCCACCGTTCCAAAGGACATACCCCCAGTGGTACCTACTGCGATGATTGAGGACACACTGTCACCACAAATTAGAGATAGTACAGATGGAAACCTCCATACTAAATTCGCTGAGGCTACGCACACATAGACAACTCATTTACAGACACTACGCACACATAGACAACTCATTCTGACACTACGCACACATAGACAACTCATTCACAGACACTACGCACACATAGACAACTCATTCACAGACAGGTCAGGCGCTCCTCAACCGGCTTTTCGATACTGATTTGTACGCGAGTGTGTGTGTAGCTGAGGGTAGGTGTGAAAAAAAAAGTACATACATGAGTTTTCCATTTGTAGGTAGGTACTATCTATAATTTGTGCTGTCACCCTCAGATTAACCACTGATGTATAGATATCTATTTAAGACTCCGAGGACTTTCTGCTCCGACGACCGGTGTGCAGAATGGGATTCAATATATACATTCTTATTATTATAGTCACGCCCTTTTCCACGAAGGGGTAGGCAGAGGCGTATTATATGCCCACATTTCGCCTTTAAGATTTTATCCCTCGTAATAGGTGGTGATGAGCCGTATTGAAATGGACAGGCGCAGGTCACTCAATGAAGGACTTTATTCCTAACTAGTCGACAAAGAGAATACAATACTACGGTACTGCTTGATCAAATCAAAGGTTAATACCTATAAGGGTTTTAACTAGTTTGATTCTTATACTAAGCCCTAAGGCATATTAGCAGCAGTAGGTATGGTATATCCAGTAGGAAGTTTGAGGTAGACCTACCAAAATCTTCTAAAACCAGCCTCGCCTATAAGCGAACCACCTGTTAACTAACGCACGTCATTGCCAATCCGTTTGTCAGTGTGTGGTAGTAAGACCAATAACTATTTCAAAAATGGGGCCGGCGCCCATTATCGGCATCGGCAAGGAAAAGGATTTTTTGGTGGGAAATAGCAATATACTATAAAATAATGGCAATAAAGTAGAAATTTCCGTGATATGTGGTCGTAATAACAAAAATACCGCTTCGGTATGCTTGAGGCTGCTGTATCGGCAGCCTTGAGAATGCTTCGGGATGCTTCGGCATCCTTCGGTACGCCGCGGGCGCCGAGGCGAGGGGGGCATCCGCCATTTGCATCATTTGTGATTTGACTCACATAACACAATCGAGGTAATCGCTGTGTGTACCGGTTGATTAGATTTCTCTTCTTCTTCAGCAAGAGTTGCTATGAACACTAGATCCCAGTCCACCATATTAAATACAATTCAGACAACTAGCTTGTAACAACTCTGAGACTGTTATGACGAGAAATACGATATTGAGACGTTTCGGCAAGCTACAGGACGGTGCGGCATCCTTATGGACGCCTCGTCATCCCTAAGAACGTTGCAGCATGCCAAAGCATAATTGCCGATAGTGTGCGCTTGCATGTAGGATGCTGAAGGATCCTTTTCCTTGCCGATGCCGATAATGGGCGCCGGCCCAGGCCTACGTCCAACATACATACATACGATCCTGTCTTTCCACTCCGACCAACTAAACCGACCAACCGTTGTTCGGAATGGAACTCAATAAGGGACTTTATTCCTATCGGACCAACTGGTTGATGACAGATGTTACAGTTTGTCTATAAAGTCGTGAAATTAAATGAGGGCGCTGCTGAATGCATGTATGCAACCCTATATAGTACGACCAAAATGATTTTGATACGAGGAGTTCGTTCCGAGTAAAATCTTACTAATATTATAAATGCGACAGTTTGTGAGTGTGGATGTTTATTACTCTTACACGCTCGAACGGTTAAAGGGATCTGGCTGAAATTTGGTACAGGGATACATTATAATCTGGAATAACCATGGCTACTTTTTATTCCGGGAATAAGTTCTTACGGGAAAAATGCGAAAGCTTATGAGTGTGGATGTGAGACTCTTTCACGCTCGAACAGTTGAACTGATCTGGCTGAAATTTGGTACAGGGATACATTATAGTCTGGAATAACACTTAGGCTACTTTTCATCCCGGGAATAAGTTCCTACGGGAAGCGGGAACGAGAACAAATTCGACACGGGCGAAGCTGCGGGCATCAGCTAGTGAGTTAATAAATAAAACACATTATACATTTTTAATTTTGTTCCTGTTTTATTGAATCAGATCCAGAATAAAGTTATTGAACCAGATCCAGAAGCCCCGGTCTAATAGCGTCTTACAACCCACCAGCAGGTGCCTAGCAGTCCCAATTGCTTTGCCACAATCATGTAATTACATGTTTTATCTGTAACTTTCCCCCATCTGACAAGGATTTTTTTGGCGCAGTGCTCAAATATTAAAATCGTCTATTCTTTCTTCGCCGACCTTTTCTGTGTTTACCAGGAGTTTCAAACTTTCCTTCATTATTAAAACCTTCGTTAACTATTCGCCTAACTGTACTCTCTGATTTTCCTGAAAAGAGTAAAAAAAGAAAATTAATTACATATTGGAAACAAACTATTGACATGAAGCAATTAATTCAAAATAAAAATTGGTAGAAAACCAGATTGAACTGAGTATCAAAAATGTAGGTCGTACTATAAAATAACCATGTTGTTCTAACCACTGACTTACATTATAGGTAGATTGTAAGTTTAAGATTCTAACCTAAAAATATGCAAACAATGCCTTTTTTTTGTCTCCAAATCGTAAATTCAGTAAATTTGTAACTTCAGACAGATTCAAAACAAACAATAACACGATTACATACCCACCAAAGATGCTGTTCGCTCATAAACATCCTCAAAATCCCACAACAATTTTCCAGATTTGCACTCCGCGAAACATCACTGGAAATCTTTAAAAATCACTTACTGCGCACCACTCCGATTTTCTTTACTCATTTCTCAAACCTTTATGCGTAGTTTGGTCTCAATTTGTTGCAGTTTAATCCAAACATTAAAGTTACGTGAGAGAGTAAACGAAATTCGACGATAGCATTGACAACTGACGTACTTATGCTTCTTGTTGCCAGTGTTGCCACACACATAACTATTTTTAGTTCCTCAAACATTCATTTCACGACTTTATAGACAAACGTAATTCATGAAAAAATGTTCCACTCGGACCAACTGCAATACCAACTGAAACGGATGAAACGGATCAACGATTTTCTTTTTCACCTATACATACTTCTTAAAGTTGTTCGATAGGAATATTGTATTGATTTATATTAGGTCTTTACCTATGAAATTACAGTCATCTATGAAAAAAAAATGTGTGCGTGTACTAGTGTACACACGTAAGAAGTGAAACTTCTTCATAACCTTATTTTTCAAGCCCAAAAGCCCAAAAGCCCAAAAGTCCAAAAGTCCAAAAGTCCAAAAGTCCAAAAGTCCAAAAGTCCAAAAGTCCAAAAGTCCAAAAGTCCAAAAGCCCAAAAGCCCAAAAGCCCAAAAGCCGAAAAGCCGAAAAGCCGAAAAGCCCAAGAGCCCAAAAGCCGAAAAGCCGAAAAGCCCGAAAGCCGAAAAGCCGAAAATCCGAAAAGCCGAAAAGCCCGAAAGCCGAAAAGCTCAAAAGCCGAAAAGCTCAAAAGCCGAAAAGCCCTAAAGCCCAAAAGCCTAAAAGTCCAAAAGCCCAAAGTCCCAAAGTACAAAAGTCCAAAAATCTACAAACGACATGCTATCCCTGGATAAAGTAATTTATTATTCTCTCTTAATTCGAATCCACCGTGGTGGGGACGAAAACAAAGATGGCGCGTAACGAAAAAACGTGACGTGACGCTAAATTTTTTCCAACGCCGATAAAGAAGTTTCACTTCAATTAAACGATTTTTTTTCATGTATTTTTTATTTGCATTAATCGAAGTAATCACCCATGCAATCAATGCATCTTTGCCAAAGCAGCGGCAGTTTATTTATGCCCTTCTTATAGACATCAGCTGGACGGGAGCCTACAAATTCTTCAAAGGCACTTTGTACTGCTTCTCGGGTATTGAATTTCTTTCCCGCCAAGAAGTTATACAAATTCTGGAAAATGTAGTAGTCTGTAGGCGCAAGGTCCGCGATACTCACCATATATCGCGGTTGACGGAGAGCTTCCAACCCCAGTTCTTGCAACTTGGAGACCGTGTGCTGTGCAGTATGACGTCGCGCATTGTCGTGCAGGAGCAGCGGAGACGAGCGATTGACCAATGCTGGTTGGAGATGTGCCAGCTTCTCCATCATTGTGTTCAGTTCTTCACAGTACACATCTGTAGCAATGCTCACCCCGTTTCGTAAAAAGCTGGGATAGGTACATCACACCGGCGCGCCGGTGTGATGTGCCGGTGCTAGACCCACCAAACAGTGACCATCACTTTTCTAGGGGTAAGTTTTCTTTTAGGGCATTGTTTAGGTGCTGAACCAGGATCCAACCAACTTGCTGAGCGCTTGCGGTTATCAAACAGAATCCATTTTTCATCGCAAGTAACAATGCGGTTGAGAATTCCTTCATTTGTGTGTCTGTTGAGCAATGGAGCACTCATTTGTCAAACTTTTTTACCTTTCCAATTTTACGCAAATGGACCAATATTGTTTTGACGCTAACGATAACGTCGAAAGCGGCTGCTAATTCAACCGTAGATTGTGTATTATCGGCTTCCACAATCGCCTTTAATTCGTCATTGTCGACCAAAGTCTTCGGACGACCGTGAGGTTCATGTTTCAGGTCAAAATTTCCAGAACGGAAGCGAGCAAACCAATAACAGGCGGTGCGTTGGTTTGTAGTGTTAGCTCCGTAAACGTCGTCGTTGATGTTGCGTGCCGCTTGTGCCGCGTTGCTGCCACGACGATAGGTAGGTAGTAGGTACTCATATTCCATAATAATTCGAATTTTTAACGTATCCATTATGACGATAAAGATTGAAATGCGATGAAAACGTTACACTAATCAATAAACAAATGTCTGCTTTTGGAAAATGAATTCCATGTTTTAGTTTAATCCCCTCTCTATAAAATAGAGTGCAGAGGGGCTTATGGCGAGACTTTGTCTGTAGTCTGTGACTCTGTTGCATTAAACTACGTCACTAGGTCACGTGGATCATCTGTTCAGAGTTTGAAATAAAACAAAAATTACAACGTCAATTGGATTGAACTTTCACAATAACGTTTTAGAGAGGGGCAGTCAGGTAACACCATCTCACGGCTTCTTGTTTAAAATAAAATTAATTTAAATTAGAATTCTGAATAAAAAAAAATGATTTGAAATGGCCAGTACCTACTGCAAAACGTCATTATTAAGGTATACCTATTATTTTATTCTTATCCGCAACCAAAGTTGTCACTTTGGTACCTATCAAAGCGTGAGTAGGTATTGGACCTTTTTCATTAAAGTATGGTTCCGTGTAAAGAGAGGGTTATTGTGGGATTCAAATGTGCCTGTTTCCTTGTGTTGTTTTGTGTTTCTGACATTTTGTTTAATTTGTGGTGATGGCGAGGACTTCCCTGTCCGTCTGTCTGTTAAAACTAGAGGGGCGAGAATTAGATTCTCCCCCTCTACATATCTACATACTTAATTGTTTGTATGGAATAGACTCTAGTTTCGGAGTCTATGCGATGCAAACAAACGATCAAGTGTTTAGATCACAGATACGAGTATCAGAAAAGATCTTTTTTCTGATCTCTGTGGTTTAGATAGAACACTTGATTTTTTGTTTGCATCGAACAGACTCCGAAATTGATTGTGATATGATTACATATTTGAATAAGAATTATGGGAGTCAGTGCAACTTTACCATTTTTACATACATACATACATACACATGGTCACGCCTTTTATTCCCAAAGGGTAGGCAGAGGCATACATAATATATATTATATGTCCATATTTCACCTTTTTAGAATTTGTCCCACGTAATAGGTGGCGCACCCGTATTGCCGTGTTGAGATGGACAGGCGCAGGTTGTGAATGTTTGCTGTTGAAATTTTTCAAGCCGCCTAAAAGTCTTCAACGTCGCTTAACGACTGCCAATTTACTGGCAACCTGGACGTTCTTAACGTGCCTTCCGAAGCACAAAAACGCTCAAATAAATGTCACAAATTATTTATACTGTTGATTGAGAGCACTTGGTGGAACCTGCTGCACATATTGAATAACGGCACTTGTACCTACTATTCCACAACATTTGTCACAACAAATGTCATAAAGTGGTCACAGGGTGGTCACCCATCCAAGGACAGGCCATAGCGAAAGTTGCTTAATGCAGTGATATCGTTACAGAACACCGAGTCTGCAGGGCTACGCGCTTTTACCTAAAGAATTAATAGTGGCAGGTTGGCAAAACATTCAATTGGAACCGGAACATGACAGCATTGATCAAAAATTGCAAATTTAAGGCGTATTGTAGGACCTTTATTTAAAAAGTTGCACAATAACATCAGATTTTACCTATTTCTCTTTTACCTTGTACCCTCACTCATACTTGATCCTATTTATGTGTGGACCGCATAAACACTTACCAATACACACTGAGTCTTTGGCGGAAACTGGGATCGCCAAAAGGTAAAAAAGAAGCGTTTTCGGCCTCCGCCATCGAACGAATAATATTCTAGAAATTTAGTCTTTCCATTCTGCACTTAATAAATCTATATCTATATACTTATAAAAAACTGTTGAGGGTCGAGAGTCTGTACATGGAAGATATTTTGAAAATTTTAATTGTAGAGCGTTCTCTAATCGATACTGAAGCCGAAAATGTAATTTAAAATTGAATAAGTATCACGCCGAAACTACTGAATCGATTTGAATGAAACTTAGTACAATCTGAGCTTATAGTCAGAGGAAGGTTTTCAGGATACTTTTGATCCCGATATTTTGTGCGGTTCCTTTGGGAGAGGGGATGAAAGAGAGAATGGTTTTTTAGTTGTAACTTCTCACTGCGTGGTCTGATTTCAAAAATGTTTTCAGTGTCATAAAGGAAATACTCTACGGATTGTTTCACACAAGTTTCAATGTTGAGGGTTTTGCATTTTAGGAATTAGAGACATCTCAACTATCGCAAAATCTAGAATTCAACGGTTCCTTCGAATTTGAGGGTAAATCTAAACTGGCGTGTTGGCTTAATCATAAAAGAGCTTAATGATTAAGTGTATTGTAAAATGATTCAGTCCACGCCGGAGTGTTTAAATAAGAACGTAACATTACTACGATTATTAAGGCTGCAATGTTCGGTCTTGACAAATCCTAAGGCAATTCGAACGATTGCAGCGTACGCTTTTGCCGGATTTCATTCGATTCTAATACATTATATTACTGTTATAAAATCTGAGGGGTTTTAAGAAAAATCTGTATGTAAAATATTGTTCTAAAGACCTATATCTATTTTATGACAAGTATTTATGAGAATTAAACTCATTATTTATATAAAAAAAGTACATTACTTGTTAAGATTTTGCAATATTTCTCATTTTTCGAGAGCGATTCCGATCGAACAAAGTATTCTGAATCGTGTTTTGATACGTTAAAAAGCAAGAGTATCTAATAAATTACAATATTATAGTTTTATCAGATCAAATCGAAGAATGTTTCTTAGTATAAAGTTCACCGCAAGATGAGTGTCTTTCGAACATACAAGTCTTAAAAATTACCGTTGATAACGAAACATATAAATAAATAAATAAATAATAAATAAATTTGTTTACTCATGACGTCCACAACTTGTTTTACAATGTCTTATCAATATCTTATCAATCTATAATTACTAGTTTCTTATACATATAATCAGCTTATGATATCATATTTATTTCTATGGAATTAAAGTTTCTTACTTATTTCAAATTATTGAATATGCACTTAGTGTTAGCGTCTTACCTGATCTAGGTTTTTGAATAAAAACCTGTGTTTCAGGTTATTGCTACGTCTTTACTCTAATAATAAATGGACTATAAGTAATAATGGTATGTGATCTGTCAAATAACAAAAAGAATGATTATCGTTATTGCTTACCTATATCCAAAACTTATTGTAACACTACTATATTAGGTGCAAGATGTCAAACAAACGAAAAAACCAATATAATATTCGAGATACAGTTGAACGCGACGGAAGTAAATTCGACGGGTAATTTTATATTAGGTACTTAAATATGAATAACACAGCTCTCTCTTTCTTTTTCCCACGTAAGGCAAATGTAGTTGTACGCGTCAGCTAGTTTATAATAAAAGGATGTTGTCTGTCCAAGCTTAAATTGTATTTTATTGAGGTCCTTTTGTTGTAGCTGCAAACCGTAAACTGAAGATGAGATGTACATTCCTTGGATGTGTTAGTAAATTAGGTGGTACTTAGTGTGTAAATAAGAAGGACAAGTTAAGATAATTGTTGATCTTTATTTCACGCTTTAAGTAGGTACAGTATTCAGGTGACTTGTAAAAACTATATATTAGCTAATACAAGTTATTACATTTTGGTACCTATTGCTAGGTTATAAAATTAGAAGATTCATGACATGGCCAATAAACTTCGATTCGATGTGGCTCTTACTCTGGGACCAGGATGGTATAAAGTTCTTAAAGCTTTCTTTTGTGGTAAAAATAATTATGTTCTGTGGGTATCTTCTGAAGAATGATATAACGTTATGGAAATCACTGAAGTAGACTATTCTAGCCATTCAGTGATCCGTTTAATTATTTTAACTGCATATGCAGCAGAACTTAATTTAACTGAAAATATTTTTATAAGCGGGCCTCACTGCAGGTCATAGTAGACCAAAAATAATAGTCTTAGCAGAATCCGCGAGATCACGCCGTAGGCGTAAAATATTGCTTTTTAATGCCATACCTGCCTCAAATGCAGAAGAAAATCACGACGATTGTGCTGATCAGAGAACTACACGAGCACTTGAAGTCCATTGTAGCACCTGGAGACATTCACCGCTTCCATCTTTCATCCTGATATCTAAAATGGTTTGATAACATCGTAATAAATGTAACAATTTTCGTTAATTTGCAGGAAATTTACAATAAATGCATTACATTAATACCTAGATCGTCAGACAAGACTATATAAACCACAATGTTTGGGACTGCCATTTTATCTGACACTGATAGTTTTACATAACGTCAACCTGATTTGGCACTTTGTCTTTTACGGTATACCTATTTATGGTACCTAGATGATGCTGGACGTGCGTACTCATCAACCGTGCAGGAAGCTGGTACCTCAGTCATACATACGGCCTTGTCAGCAGCACTGCAGTGGAAAGCTGCTAGAATGTGAGGATGGACTTCTGGCTGCAGGAGTTTAAAGGCCCTTCACCAACCTATAGTCTTACCAACCTCTTGGCTAATTTACACGCCGTACTTGCGTGTTATCCGTCCGGTGCGCCCTCCTCGCCCTCTCTCCATACCGGAGCGGCCTTGCCTTCTTTGCGTTCATTTCCCAGTTTAGGGATACGGCACGATTTACAGGCTACTTCGCCGTACTATCTCGGGATCTCTAACTCCAGCTGAACGTGTTTGTCGTGCCCGTGAATAGTAAATGTGGTAGTTGTCACAGAGCAACACGTCTACACGAGGACGGAACGTATCGCTCTGTAGTGGTTGTTTACTATCCAGTTATCCTCATAACGATCCTGTAAGGTACAGTAAGAATTTTCAAAAGAGCTTATGAACTCTTTGTTCACCATTTTTTTTTCTACATTTTGATGACATTTGAATGTTGTCATTTATAAACATTACGTCTACTACAAACAGGTAGTAATAAAATCGTAACGCGCCGGTGTTTGTACGTAAATTTCTTAAATTGAAGAATAATCATAAATAAGAACTCTTACTTTTATTATTTACAAAAAATACCATTTTATGAAATATTACACACCTCCCTTTTAGTAATCTTATCTATAACTGTAAGCGTCGTTCACTTTTTAAAGAAATATATTGACAATGAAAGTAGAAAAAATATTTAGTAGGTACGTGCAAACACCTACTAAAGACATAAAATTTGTCTTTTTTTTGCGGGTTTATGGAAGTAGGAGTAAAAAGGATATTTACTTTCTAGATGATGCGTAAATAATAAGTAGGCATATTATTTCCATAGTTTATCTATAAATATCAACTAGTTACGTTAAACTAACCAAAGTTAATACAGGCAAGTGGCAACCCGGTTCAATCATGGCGACACTTGGGTGCCACGCATTATTTTGATTTTGTGATTTTGCTTTATCACACATGGTGATCACCATTACATTTAATTTGCGTGGTGTAAAGGACAAAAATTTGTCTTCATTATTATATTCAAGTCAACTAACGTAGGTACTATTTAAAATAAATTAAACAATGAATCTGGCTTATTCAATATGACTCCTAAGATCCAATATCTTAGGGGTCTTCGGACAAAAGAGCCTACATTAGGAGGAAGGGTATAACGGCATCCCGTTCTTTGAGCAACCCGCCTGGGGCAGTATCTCAGCCCTGCAGAAGACCGCGGTAATAGTAACCTGGCTCTGTGCTGGGTTATGTTCTCCGTCGGTGAGCAGGGTTCCAGAGCTCAATGGGCTGTACGGGACCCGAACCTGGGAATTACTTAATATCCGCCCCAGGAGGCTGATCTGAGGCAGCAGCCTGTGAAAAGTCCCTGTGGTCGTGCCGGAGGAGGTTACCGGAGTGGACGCGACCAATGCATCAGTGGGGGACCACGGCCCTTCCGTACGCCGTGCCAATACACCGCACTACCTGTACCTGCCTTTGGAAAACATGAGTCTCGCTTAGTCTCTTGCGCCACCGGTACCTAGGGCAATAGTCCATATTCTTAACTATGTTTCTTAACTATCTATGAAACAAGAATTTTTATTCGCTTTTTCTTAACTGGTTAAGAAATAAAAATATTTTATCCATTTTCCTAACTGGTTAAGAAAAAGCGAATAAAAATTCTTGTTTCATAGATAGTTAAGAAACATAGTTAAGAATATGGACTAAAGGTACCTAGGCACCCCCTACCTTCTTATATCCCCTTTTATTTAACAAAATCATGGCAAGGAAAAAAAAGGTATCCACAGCGGCTTCGTCGACGTCCACGCTTCTTGTGGACTTATGCAACGCCAGAGGAATGCACTCCAACATAAACGAAATCCACAAGCACTTAAAAAGCCAAATTAGTTTTTCCTGACGAAGACGAAGATTTTTAATGCCCGGACGATACATCCTACTTGATGGCGCCCGGCTATAAGCTTGAGGCTAACTTCAAGGCTCAAGCCGAGGTATGCATGTTCATACGGGACGATATCTGCTGTCGCCGTCTCAAAGGCCTGGAAGATAGGGACCTGTCAACATTATGGGCGCGCGTGGATTACGGGGGCCACACCCGGATCAACGCGTGCATTTACAGGTCTCATAGCGGTGACGCGGACACTATCCGCCTCTTTGACCACCTACAAAAATTGACCGACAAAGTCATTGAGCAGTATCCCTCCGTAGAGATAGTGATTCTATCGATGGGACTTCAATCAACACGCTGACTGGTTAGGTTCTCGGAAAACTGACGTTGCGGGGAGAACTGCTCACGAACACTATCAAGTCAAGTCAAGTCGCATACGAGGATACCAGACCGGGAGAACGAGAAGAGTTCGTTGCTGGACCTTCCGTTGACTACGCGCCTATACTACGCGGATATACTGTCTCAGCGGATGCGCCCTTTGGCTCAAACCAACAGTCCGAAAGGACACGATGTTATTTGGGCGCGAGTGCCACGAGTGCCACAATTTTTTAAATTTGAATTTTCTGGGATACCACCATCAAATCCTGGTTTCCTTGTAATGGGACCGAACGGCGAGTAAACAACATTCAAAAGAAAAAAAATCGAAATCGGTCCACGCATTTAAAAGTTATGAGGTAACAAACAAAATAAATCCGTCGATTTGAAAACCTCCTCCTTTTTTTTGAAGTCGGTTAAAAATGAATGCAAGCAACATTCGACTGTATCAACTTGCCGATAGTCTTTTGTTTTATTGATCTTTTAAAGATCGGTCTTCACTTGTTTTGTCGATCTTCATTTGTTTTGTCGATCTTCATTTGTTATGTCGATCTTCATTTGTTTTGTCGATCTTCATTTGTTTTTTTAATCTTTATTTATTTTGTCGATCTTCATTTGTTTGTTTTATTGATCTTCATTTGTTTTATTGATCTTCATTTGTTTTCTCGATCTTCATTTGTTTTCTCGATCTTCATTTGTTTTACCGTTCTTCATACTTTTGCCGATCTTCCTATATCTGTTTAACCGGTTTTCATTTGATTCACCGATTTCTAATTTGTTTTACTGATCTTCGTTTTTCCCGTGACACGTGGTTACTAAAATTTCTTCAGTTAAGAAAGAAAACCAGATGATTTTTTAAAGTTGTGTAGTTGGTAAGAAATTAAAATAATTAAAATATTCCTATCGAACCAACTAGCAAGTTGTTCAGTAGAGAAGAAAATAGTTGATCCGTTTTATTCCTATCGGACCAACTAAAAAAGTTGTACCGTTGGGAATAAAAAATAGTTGATCCGTTAGAGTTGATCCGTTTAGTTGGTCGGAGTGGAAGTACGGATACGATCACGCCTTTTATCCCCGAAGGGATAACATATTACATGCTCACATTTCAACTTTTAGATTTTTGTCCCATGGCAATAGGTGGTGAGCCATATTGCAGTGTTGTGGACAGGCGCAGGTTGTCTGCCCGCTGTTGAAACGCTGTTGAGTTGTTTTCAAGCCGCCCATAAAGGCATTCAACTTGGCTTTACGGCTGCCATTTTACTGGCAACTGGGACCAACGCCTTAACGTGCCATCCGAAGCACGGAAACGCTCGCAAATAAATGTCACAAAGTGGGCACGAGGTTTAAGGCCCATCCATAACTGGCCATAGCAAATGTTGCTTACTACAGTGATCGTTTACAGAACACTTGAGTCCGCGGGCCACGAGCGCTTCTCCTACGTCCAGCAGTGGACTGTAATTTGCCGATTTGAGATCAAGCCTCGTTGCTGATAGGAAGTGTATTTCAAATGAAAAACTGTTTATAGAATACAATCTTTTACTATCGATAGGTAAAATCTAATAAAATACATGATATATATAGTGTTTTATGTCCGAAATATACAATCATTTAATTTTGATTACGTGTTAAAAACTAAATTTGATTATTTTGTGATCACTTATCGTCTAAAGATTAATACAATTAATGGAAGAAAGTAGAAGTCACATTGAATAAACATAATACAGTACTAACGTAACATCTATGAAAGGAAAAGCTTTGATAAAACATTTAGTTTTAAGCCGAAGCGATCTGCTTCTAGACCTTGGAAATAATAACTTAAAATATATGTAGTAACAAACTAAATAGGGTTGAAGTCTTATAATTAAAATAATCACTTTTGATTATTGCTCTTGCGCCTTTCACTTAGAACCATTTCATACAGACACAGCCTTTATAGACTTCCAACATAAAAAATAACTTAATCTTACTTTAAGCAATGAGCAAAATTCAAGTTATGGCATATGAATACTTTATGTATTACATTTATAAATATAATAATGAGATCAATATGTTTCTCTCAACTGTGTGCTAAGTACGCTTGGTGAAGTCCAGCACCGCTTGTCTGTTCTGACAAGTCATAGTTTAATCTGTGGTCAGCCTTAACAAAATTGATTTTACATTTACATTAAATTCGTCATATAGTCAAACAATTTTACAAAGGAAAAATGACGGCTAGAGAGCTAGAAGCGATTTTTGGTACTAAGGAAACAATAAATATGACTAAAGACGTGACGACACGATGTTGGATGGAATCAAATTAATCTGAAACAAAAAGTTCACATTTGTACCAATAATGTTGATGTAACATTATTTACATCCATTATTTACAATCCCCATTCGCGTAAAGCTGATACATTGTCTCATTCTTAAAAAAAAAACCATCTTATTCCATAACATTCTGATCACATAACAGTATACTATTTTGTTTCCAAAGCTAGGGTCACTAGCTATGGAAACAAAATAATAATGTACAGAACTCAATCTCATGTATGTAGGTACTTTTTTTCAAAACTACCCTCGGCTAAGCACAAATTAAACCAAAGCAATAGCCCAAAGCACTTAGGTAGTAATACGTAATGCAACGGTGACAATTCACTAATGATCTCGCATTAAACGTCATATTCACAAAATGTTCTGTTTACAACTTCATATTCCCATAATGTCCTGTTTCCGAAATGTCTCATTCACGTAATTCTTGTTCACTAAACGACCGTTCACATAATGTTCTTTTAGCAAAATATCACATGCATAATGTTCTGTTCACAAAACATCCCATTCACAACTTCACATCCACATAATATCCGTTTTTAAATCATCTCATCAGCTACATCCTGTTCACAAAACGGCCGTTCACAAAATGTTCAATCAAATTTACACAAATGATCTGTTCACAAAATTCATAAAACATCCATTAGCAATAGCTTCGTTGTAATAAGAATATGTCCCATTCCTACTCCCTTTAAATATAAGGTCGCCCGATCACTAAGCAGAAGGCCTATTTGCAGTACATATTTCATTAGAAACGTACCTCTAGGCTGGCGATCTTGCGCTTGTCGGTCAGTCATAAGCCCGTGCAGTTTCCTAGCCACGCCGGCGGCGCCGTAGCGAGCTCGTTTGACCACGTCGTTGGCGCCCAGAGCACCGTCTCCCACTACGCTCGCTACTAGACTGCGCTTTAGGCCTCCGACTTCGCACGATATCATTGTGTTTATCGCGTGCAAATCCTGTAACAAGATATTAGTGTTATTTTTCTAAACAATTCAGGTTTCGGTAAAACTACCCTCAAATTGTCCCGTTTAGTCGCATAATGCCTAATTCGCAAAATGGCACCCGAGTCTGAAAAGGACTAATTCGCAAAAGGACTAATTCTTAAAAAGACTAATTCGCGAAATGGCTAATTCTGAAAAGGACTAATTCGTAAAAGGACTAATTCTTAAAAAGACTAATTCGCAAAATGGCCAACTCTTAACAGCGTATGATGTTGGTGTTGAATGGATATAAAAAAAAACCACGAAGGCTAATGCGGGAGCTTCGCTCCGCTCCGCTCCCGCATTAAGCCTTCTAACCTAACTTATCGAATTCGGGGCGCGCAGCATTCGATTTGCAACTGTTTAGGAGGTACTACATCGAAATTGGTAGGTAAAGTCGAATTCTGTGCGCCCCGACTTCGATAAGTTAGGTTAGAAGGCTTAATGCGGGAGCGGAGCGGAGCGTAGCTCCCGCATTAGCCTTCGTGGTTTTTTTTTATAACCAACACCAACATCATACCTTGTTAAGAGTTGGCCATTTCGCGAATTAGTCTTTTTAAGAGTTAGTCCTTTTGCGAATTAGTCCTTTTCAGAATTAGCCATTTCGCGAATTAGTCTTTTTAAGAATTAGTCCTTTTGCGAATTAGTCCTTTTCAGAATTAGCCATTTCGCGAATTAGTCTTTTTAAGAAGTAGTCCTTTTGCGAATTAGTCCTTTTCAGACTCGGGTGCCATTTTGCGAATTAGGCATTATGCGACTAAACGAATTGTCCAAATATGAGGTTTAGAGGCTATTTATCTACATTTCAAAATTTGTTTCAGCTGTCTGGAAGATTTGTTATGTTGTTTTGTAGCTTGCAAATTTCATTAATGTACAAAGAATGTTGGACCAAGAATGCTTCCCTGTGTTATACGCCATATTCCATAGAAAATTCTTCACTACTGTACTTAACTTGTGATCAGTCTATGTATAGGATCCTGACCTATTCCGCAATATGCGGACGTATCGGATCCGTACATGCACACACACCTGGTTATTTTTACTATTTTAAACTGTAAACTAATGTAATAAAGTATAAAACAGCTTGAAACATACAAGAGACTTATGGACCATTCATAAGAAACAATAACACATCTTTATCGTATGACGCAGTGAGTCGAGTAAGCGAGTGACGTCACGCCGACGCCGGTGTTGATGGCGCGCTATTCAAAGTGGTTAAAAAGTGATTGTGTAGCGATTATCCGTTGTATTTTGTGGTAAATGTTATACTTTATTCCTTTGTTTAGTCATATACATTCAATTTGATGAATAACAACGTTTTACTTTCAAACTATTTGAATCGCAAAGTCACCCATAAGTTTCAGTTCAAATTTTTTTTGTTTATTTTCAATAGTTTTGTTGTTTTATCTGGCTTGTATTTTTCGTAATTCATATATATTGTTGGAAATTCTATGAAGATTTCGGATACCTAATTAGTGGTACACAAAAGTTTCAAAATATTTATCTAAATGTATATTTTCGTAAACAATAACACCGTTTGTCAGAAATCGCACTCACACATGCGCAAATTCAAAATGGCGGCGGTATATACGTACATGATTACGGCCATTTTGGAAACTACTATGTATGAAAATTTATGGCAGGATCCTTATCATAAACATTCGAACGTATTGAAATGCATTGAAATGCACACACACACACATGCACATTTGTACTTATCCAAAATAATATCATATTACAATAACAAAATATGTATTTATATTTTTGAAAATAATTTGATCAAATTGATCTGATGTACGATTTATCATTAGAAAGCCCCGTTTTTGAAGTTTATGCTTATGTTCTGATATTCGCAAATAGTCCACGGTATTTTACATGAAAATGATTTGAAAATATGCTTATCTAAGTACAGTGGTTTCGTATTTCAATGATAAGATAGCTTTCCAAACGTAAATGAAAGCTTTTTTTATTTTGAAATACAAAATTGAATATATTTTCTGAATAAATAACCAACCAATGTCGTCCCACGTTAAGTTTTCATGAGAAAAAAAAGTTTGCAATTTTTTTGCAAAATTTCATTGTCATATGAGACCAATGGCGGCCATGTTTTGAAACGTCAACAGAGGGGGCATGCAACCCTGATTGCTGCTACTGACCATAGGTTAAGTATCTTATAGGCCGTGATGGATTTCTAAGAAAATTCGCAAATTGCATCATGTAACTGTCATATTATCTACCTGTTGGTTTCTGGAACCCATGTGTTCTGGCTTGAGAAAAAGTTTTAGGATGAAGACTGTGTCAAAGTCCTTGGTCAGATCTAGGAAAATAAGACTTTTCTTACCATATCGAATGTGTTATACTCATCGTCATACAATATCAAAGCAAAGACAAAGAGAAAGGTGCATTCTGCGATTGAATCAGTCTCTACGCGCTGTATACGCACGCACCTTGGCGGGGCTGCGACTGAACCGGTAGGTGAGGTGCAGGTTGGCGGGCGGCGGCGTGGTGAGCGGCTTCACGTACAGCTGGTGGCGCTCCGACACGCGCTGTATACGTGTACGTGACGTGACGTGACACAACAAGTATAGAGCACGCACCTTGGCGGGGCTGCGACTGAACCGGTAGGTGAGGTGCAGGTTGGCGGGCGGCGGCGTGGTGAGCGGCTTCACGTACAGCTGGTGGCGCTCCGACACGCGCTGTATACGTGTACGTGACGTGACGTGACACAACAAGTATAGAGCACGCACCTTGGCGGGGCTGCGACTGAACCGGTAGGTGAGGTGCAGGTTGGCGGGCGGCGGCGTGGTGAGCGGCTTCACGTACAGCTGGTGGCGCTCCGACACGCGCTGTATACGTGTACGTGACGTGACGTGACACAACAAGTATAGAGCACGCACCTTGGCGGGGCTGCGACTGAACCGGTAGGTGAGGTGCAGGTTGGCGGGCGGCGGCGTGGTGAGCGGCTTCACGTACAGCTGGTGGCGCTCCGACACGCGCTGTATACGTGTACGTGACGTGACGTGACACAACAAGTATAGAGCACGCACCTTGGCGGGGCTGCGACTGAACCGGTAGGTGAGGTGCAGGTTGGCGGGCGGCGGCGTGGTGAGCGGCTTCACGTACAGCTGGTGGCGCTCCGACACGCGCTGTATACGTGTACGTGACGTGACGTGACACAACAAGTATAGAGCACGCACCTTGGCGGGGCTGCGACTGAACCGGTAGGTGAGGTGCAGGTTGGCGGGCGGCGGCGTGGTGAGCGGCTTCACGTACAGCTGGTGGCGCTCCGACACGCGCTGTATACGTGTACGTGACGTGACGTGACACAACAAGTATAGAGCACGCACCTTGGCGGGGCTGCGACTGAACCGGTAGGTGAGGTGCAGGTTGGCGGGCGGCGGCGTGGTGAGCGGCTTCACGTACAGCTGGTGGCGCTCCGACACGCGCTGTATACGTGTACGTGACGTGACGTGACACAACAAGTATAGAGCACGCACCTTGGCGGGGCTGCGACTGAACCGGTAGGTGAGGTGCAGGTTGGCGGGCGGCGGCGTGGTGAGCGGCTTCACGTACAGCTGGTGGCGCTCCGACACGCGCTGTATACGTGTACGTGACGTGACGTGACACAACAAGTATAGAGCACGCACCTTGGCGGGGCTGCGACTGAACCGGTAGGTGAGGTGCAGGTTGGCGGGCGGCGGCGTGGTGAGCGGCTTCACGTACAGCTGGTGGCGCTCCGACACGCGCTGTATACGTGTACGTGACGTGACGTGACACAACAAGTATAGAGCACGCACCTTGGCGGGGCTGCGACTGAACCGGTAGGTGAGGTGCAGGTTGGCGGGCGGCGGCGTGGTGAGCGGCTTCACGTACAGCTGGTGGCGCTCCGACACGCGCTGTATACGTGTACGTGACGTGACGTGACACAACAAGTATAGAGCACGCACCTTGGCGGGGCTGCGACTGAACCGGTAGGTGAGGTGCAGGTTGGCGGGCGGCGGCGTTGTGAGCGGCTTCACGTACAGCTGGTGGCGCTCCGACACGCGCTGTATACGTGTACGTGACGTGACGTGACACAACAAGTATAGAGCACGCACCTTGGCGGGGCTGCGACTGAACCGGTAGGTGAGGTGCAGGTTGGCGGGCGGCGGCGTGGTGAGCGGCTTCACGTACAGCTGGTGGCGCTCCGACACGCGCTGTATACGTGTACGTGACGTGACGTGACACAACAAGTATAGAGCACGCACCTTGGCGGGGCTGCGACTGAACCGGTAGGTGAGGTGCAGGTTGGCGGGCGGCGGCGTGGTGAGCGGCTTCACGTACAGCTGGTGGCGCTCCGACACGCGCTGTATACGTGTACGTGACGTGACGTGACACAACAAGTATAGAGCACGCACCTTGGCGGGGCTGCGACTGAACCGGTAGGTGAGGTGCAGGTTGGCGGGCGGCGGCGTGGTGAGCGGCTTCACGTACAGCTGGTGGCGCTCCGACACGCGCTGTATACGTGTACGTGACGTGACGTGACACAACAAGTATAGAGCACGCACCTTGGCGGGGCTGCGACTGAACCGGTAGGTGAGGTGCAGGTTGGCGGGCGGCGGCGTGGTGAGCGGCTTCACGTACAGCTGGTGGCGCTCCGACACGCGCTGTATACGTGTACGTGACGTGACGTGACACAACAAGTATAGAGCACGCACCTTGGCGGGGCTGCGACTGAACCGGTAGGTGAGGTGCAGGTTGGCGGGCGGCGGCGTGGTGAGCGGCTTCACGTACAGCTGGTGGCGCTCCGACACGCGCTGTATACGTGTACGTGACGTGACGTGACACAACAAGTATAGAGCACGCACCTTGGCGGGGCTGCGACTGAACCGGTAGGTGAGGTGCAGGTTGGCGGGCGGCGGCGTGGTGAGCGGCTTCACGTACAGCTGGTGGCGCTCCGACACGCGCTGTATACGTGTACGTGACGTGACGTGACACAACAAGTATAGAGCACGCACCTTGGCGGGGCTGCGACTGAACCGGTAGGTGAGGTGCAGGTTGGCGGGCGGCGGCGTGGTGAGCGGCTTCACGTACAGCTGGTGGCGCTCCGACACGCGCTGTATACGTGTACGTGACGTGACGTGACACAACAAGTATAGAGCACGCACCTTGGCGGGGCTGCGACTGAACCGGTAGGTGAGGTGCAGGTTGGCGGGCGGCGGCGTGGTGAGCGGCTTCACGTACAGCTGGTGGCGCTCCGACACGCGCTGTATACGTGTACGTGACGTGACGTGACACAACAAGTATAGAGCACGCACCTTGGCGGGGCTGCGACTGAACCGGTAGGTGAGGTGCAGGTTGGCGGGCGGCGGCGTGGTGAGCGGCTTCACGTACAGCTGGTGGCGCTCCGACACGCGCTGTATACGTGTACGTGACGTGACGTGACACAACAAGTATAGAGCACGCACCTTGGCGGGGCTGCGACTGAACCGGTAGGTGAGGTGCAGGTTGGCGGGCGGCGGCGTGGTGAGCGGCTTCACGTACAGCTGGTGGCGCTCCGACACGCGCTGTATACGTGTACGTGACGTGACGTGACACAACAAGTATAGAGCACGCACCTTGGCGGGGCTGCGACTGAACCGGTAGGTGAGGTGCAGGTTGGCGGGCGGCGGCGTGGTGAGCGGCTTCACGTACAGCTGGTGGCGCTCCGACACGCGCTGTATACGTGTACGTGACGTGACGTGACACAACAAGTATAGAGCACGCACCTTGGCGGGGCTGCGACTGAACCGGTAGGTGAGGTGCAGGTTGGCGGGCGGCGGCGTGGTGAGCGGCTTCACGTACAGCTGGTGGCGCTCCGACACGCGCTGTATACGTGTACGTGACGTGACGTGACACAACAAGTATAGAGCACGCACCTTGGCGGGGCTGCGACTGAACCGGTAGGTGAGGTGCAGGTTGGCGGGCGGCGGCGTGGTGAGCGGCTTCACGTACAGCTGGTGGCGCTCCGACACGCGCTGTATACGTGTACGTGACGTGACGTGACACAACAAGTATAGAGCACGCACCTTGGCGGGGCTGCGACTGAACCGGTAGGTGAGGTGCAGGTTGGCGGGCGGCGGCGTGGTGAGCGGCTTCACGTACAGCTGGTGGCGCTCCGACACGCGCTGCCCGGCCGGGGAACACGCTGCGTCGCCACGACCCGCTGGTAAGGGCGACAGGCTGCACTCCTGTATACACACACATAGTATTGAATAATTTTGTACTGCTATGTACTATCTTTACAACCTCTGAACAAACCATATGACCGATCCGGATGAGACTTGGCAGGGTTTTATGGATTAATTCGAAGTTCGTTCGTAGCCATCCAGTTGCCAATCTTATTCCTTTTCTCAAAAAATAAGCTATTGAATTTTACAGAACCAAATTGCAGAACACAATGGGTTCGCACTGTTATCTTCAAGGCCGAAATCAACCCCACTTGCAGAGGTTCACATCTTCACGGACAATCTCATGTCCAGAAGGAAACCACATAACAAAAGCAGTAAGGGTAAATTCATTTCCATAGAAACTTTGGTTGAGAGAAGTCTACATCCAGCAGTGACTGCGAACATCTGATTTGATAATTGCTTGTACTTACATCCCTATTTCTCCCTGTAAACCGTAGCGCAAAATCTTGCATACACCGAACGTATACTTTATTGTAGAAAAGTATTAAATCGCCTCTCTCTGGTGTACCTAAAACAAAACATGGTTATATCATTTACTTCAAAATCATCGTAAAAAAAATATATTTCGAGAATAGGTATACTGAAAGACATCTGCGGTAAAATTTCAAATTTTGTGTCTGAAGTTGTAGTTATATGCGGGAAGTGACTTACTCTCTCCTTCGCTAGGTTTGATGAGAACTGATCTGTAAACATGATTGTCTGCGAGCGGTCTCTGTCGATAGCATTTCATGATGTCTGCAAATGATCGCTCCACTTGATTTGATGATGTATTTGACACCTGAAAAATCATAATCTTCATTAATTTCACTAATAAGCAGTAGTATTTATCATGCTTTCATTACAGAATTATACACTCATTTGCAAAAAAAAAACGGGCGGTTTTGATTTTCATTCATCTTTAAAAAGATACAATACCAAAAAGGTTTCAATCGTTTGTACACGTTACTGGCCGGTTTTAAAAATGCCGTGGTATTTAAAAAAGTACGTTCTAAATTCAAATTTTCATTTGATGCTCATTTTTACTGAAAACCCCTTTTTATCCTACATTTTTGGCGCGAAGTTCCAGAAGTTAACATCGACTTTCACAACTTTTATTCAATTTTTATCGATTAATTTCATATCCTTGACTGTCAAAGCTGTTTGGCTGTATCAAAAATGGTAGATAAAGTGGTAAAATCTACCAAAATTATCGCGCTGCTTGAAGAGGGTTGCAGCCAATGTTTCGTGGCTAGGAGGCTACCTAAATGGTCGCTCGACGGTCCAAAGGACCTGGCAGCGATATCAGGAGACTGGTTCCGTCGAGAGAAGGCCTGGTTCTGGAAGAAAACCATGTACCCAACCACGGGATGATCGTTTTCTTGTGAGTCTCGCATTGAGAAATCGCAAATCTTCGTATGTGGATCTTAAGAACAACCTCCAAGAAGTAAGAAATGTGCATATTAGTCTATGGACGGTCAGGAGGAGACTTCTCGCTGCCAATATACGCAGTCACCGCCCGGCCCGCGGCCCCAAATTACTCCGTGAGCACAGAGTTCACAGGCTTAGGTTCGCTAGAAATTGCGAATTATGGACTCAAGAAGATTGGAATAGGGTTTTGTTCTCTGATGAAGCCAGGATATCTCTGTTCGGTGAAGATCGATGTCGGCGAGTGCTAAGAAGACAAGGAGAGCGCTTTGCAGATACATGTTTCGAAGAAATCACACCTTATGGTGGGGGCTCTGTTATGTTTTGGGCAGGAATAAATTCAATGGAACGTACAGATTAGTCTTCATTGAAAACGGCTCACTGACTGGGCATCGATACATAACGGAAGTTCTAATTCCTCATGCACAACCCGCATTGGCCGCTCTAGGTCAAGACTCGATTTTTATGGACGACAATGCTCGCGCCCACCGATCCCGCGATGTTAATGCGTATGTGCAAGAGGTCGGCATTCGTCGTTTGGATTGGCCAGCTCGAAGTCCCGACCTCAATCCCATAGAACATATCTGGGACGTTATAAAACGGCGTGTGGGATCAGTACACCCGGCTCCGCAGACCATCAGAGAGCTGAAGAATGTGATTACTGCGGAGTGGGAACGTATTCCGCAAGCAAGTATCAGGGAATACTCGCTAGCATGCCCAGACGAATTCAAGCTGTGATTTTAGCTAGAGGGGGTCACACTCGATACTAAACATTTATCTGCTTTTACTTTATTAAAAAAAAAAACAAACAAAAAAAACTTTTTTATTTTTACTTCATGAGCATATGCACTACTAGCGAACATACACTACTAGCGAGGTTTAGGATTATTTCCCATAAATTGTAACAAAATTTTATGAAATACTGATGAAAACGATTATTTTCTTATTAATTTACCAAATTGTGAGGATAAAACTACCTTTAATTATCAAACAAAGCAATATTAACATTTGAAATGGTTCATTGCTTAGGTGCCCGTTTTTTTTGCAAATGAGTGTATTATTTATGTTGTCGGATGAAAGGGTAAGCATATTCGTGATGGCAATATTTCCGACTACCTATGAAATTCCAACCCAGCATCTATATTAATACGTGAAGCGAAACGCGAAGTGTACCCCTTTTTAAAAAAATCGGCGGGAAAGGATGACCATGAAATTTGAAACAGCCAAAGTTTACATGGAGAAGAAGACACATGCAGAACGCGTTTCTTTTTTAATTGTTGTCTAATTTCGACAGCGAACGGGTCTCTAGTACGTAGTAAAAGCGGGTAGCAAGTTGAGGGGTAAGATTCTGAGCTCGAAGGACCATTCAATTTGAAGGACTATCTAATAGGAACTTGGAAAGCTCAACAAGTAGCACACACAAGACTAATGAGTTTCCTTCAAATATTTTGTACAGGTCATCAGTTAGCTATACATAAGTGCAACGCAGACGACAGATATAATGTGCGATCGAGACTGCGGCGCACATGAGACCGTATTGGCGTGCATTGACCATCACAGATGTTTCACAGACTGTGTACCACGGCTGTACCGCAAGTTAGGCTGAGCGCACATTGGAGACACGACTGTCTTAAGACTGACTCTTGCTAGATATTATCGGACCGGACAAGTTTCGCAGTTTCATAGATTTAGTAAAGCGGCAGTCTATCTGTAGACTGCCTTGTCGCCAATATGAGCTCAGCCTTAATGTATCCCTACTAATATTATAATTAATGCGAAAGTAACTCTGTCTGTCTGTTACGCTTTCACGCCTAAACGGCTGGAGCGATTGAGATGAAATTTGTTATAGGGATAGTTCGAGGCCCTGGGAAGGACATAGGCTACTTTTGACAGCGCAAAAGGAGGGTTATGATTTTACGCGATAAAAGACTTTTACGCGATCGAAGCCGCGGGGAACAGCTAGTTGTAGTATATTTAGAACACAGTTTTTTTAGCAAAATATACAGAAGTTCAAACAATTTTTTGAAGTGAAACTTCTTTATCGACGTTGGAAAATTTGCGTCACGTCACGATTTTTGGTTACGCGCCATCTTTGTTCTGTTCCCCACCACGGTGGATTCGAATTAAGAGTACTTTATCCAGGGATAGCATGTCATTTAAGGGTTTTTGGACTTTTGGACTTTTTGGACTTTTAGACTTTGGGACTTTGGGACTTTGGGACCTTGGTACTTTGGGTCTTTGGGACTTTGGGACTTTGAAACTTCTTTATCGGCGTTGGAAAAAAATTGGCGTCACGTCACGTCACGGCACGATTTTTGGTTACGTGACTTTGACTTTTTTACTTTTAGTCCCAAAGTCCCAAAGTCCCAAAGACCCAAAGTACCAAGGTCCCAAAGTCCCAAAGTCCCAAAGTACCAAGGTCCCAAAGTCCCAAAGTCCCAAAGTCCCAAAGTCCCAAAGTCTAAAAGTCCAAAAAGTCCAAAAGTCCAAAAGTCCAAAAACCCTTAAATGACATGCTATCCCTGGATAAAGTACTCTTAATTCGAATCCACCGTGGTGGGGAACAGAACAAAGATGGCGCGTAACCAAAAATCGTGACGTGACGTGACGCAAATGTGACTTTGGGACTTTTGGACTTTTAGACTTTTAGACTTTTAGACTTTTAGACTTTTAGACTTTTAGACTTTTAGACTTTTAGACTTTTAGACTTTTAGACTTTTAGACTTTTAGACTTTTAGACTTTTAGACTTTTAGACTTTTAGACTTTTAGACTTTTAGACTTTTAGACTTTTAGACTTTTAGACTTTTAGACTTTTAGACTTTTAGACTTTTAGACTTTTAGACTTTTAGACTTTTAGACTTTTAGACTTTTAGACTTTTAGACTTTTAGACTTTTAGACTTTTAGACTTTTAGACTTTTAGACTTTTAGACTTTTAGACTTTTAGACTTTTAGACTTTTAGACTTTTAGACTTTTAGACTTTTAGACTTTTAGACTTTTAGACTTTTAGACTTTTAGACTTTTAGACTTTTAGACTTTTAGACTTTTAGACTTTTAGACTTTTAGACTTTTAGACTTTTAGACTTTTAGACTTTTAGACTTTTAGACTTTTAGACTTTTAGACTTTTAGACTTTTAGACTTTTAGACTTTTAGACTTTTAGACTTTTAGACTTTTAGACTTTTAGACTTTTAGACTTTTAGACTTTTAGACTTTTAGACTTTTAGACTTTTAGACTTTTAGACTTTTAGACTTTTAGACTTTTAGACTTTTAGACTTTTAGACTTTTAGACTTTTAGACTTTTAGACTTTTAGACTTTTAGACTTTTAGACTTTTAGACTTTTAGACTTTTAGACTTTTAGACTTTTAGACTTTTAGACTTTTAGACTTTTAGACTTTTAGACTTTTAGACTTTTAGACTTTTAGACTTTTAGACTTTTAGACTTTTAGACTTTTAGACTTTTAGACTTTTAGACTTTTAGACTTTTAGACTTTTAGACTTTTAGACTTTTAGACTTTTAGACTTTTAGACTTTTAGACTTTTAGACTTTTAGACTTTTAGACTTTTAGACTTTTAGACTTTTAGACTTTTAGACTTTTAGACTTTTAGACTTTTAGACTTTTAGACTTTTAGACTTTTAGACTTTTAGACTTTTAGACTTTTAGACTTTTAGACTTTTAGACTTTTAGACTTTTAGACTTTTAGACTTTTAGACTTTTAGACTTTTAGACTTTTAGACTTTTAGACTTTTAGACTTTTAGACTTTTAGACTTTTAGACTTTTAGACTTTTAGACTTTTAGACTTTTAGACTTTTAGACTTTTAGACTTTTAGACTTTTAGACTTTTAGACTTTTAGACTTTTAGACTTTTAGACTTTTAGACTTTTAGACTTTTAGACTTTTAGGTTTTGGAGGACTTTTAGACTTTTAGACTTTTGGACTTTTGGACTTTTGGACTATTGGACTTTTGGACTTTTGGACTTTTGGACTTTTGGACTTTTGGACTTTGGGACTTTTGGGCTTTTAGACTTTTGGACTTTTGGACTTTTGGCCTTTGGGACTTTTAGACTTTTGGACTTTTGGACTTTTGGACTTTTGGGCTTTTGGACTTTTGGACTTTGGGACTTTGGGTCTTTGGGACTTTGGGACTTTTGGCCTTTGGGACTTTGGGACTTTGGGACCTTGGGACTTTTGGGCTTTTAGACTTTTGGACTTTTGGACTTTTGGACATTTGGACTTTTGGACTTTTTGGACTTTTAGACTTTGGGACTTTGGGACTTTTAGACTTTGGGACTTTGGGACTTTAGGACTTTGGCCTTTGGTTTGGACTTTTGGACTTTTGCACTTTTGGACTTTGGTACTTTGGGACTTTGGCCTTTGGGACTTTTAGACTTTTGGACTTTTGGACTTTTGGCCTTTGGGACTTTGGGACCTTGGGACCTTGGTACTTTGGGTCTTTGGGACTTTGGGAGTTTGGGAGTTTGGGACTTTTGGACTTTTGGCCTTTGGGACTTTGGGACTTTGGGACCTTGAGACCTTGGGACTTTGGGACTTTGGGACTTTTGGCCTTTTGGACTTTTGGACTTTTGGACTTTTGTACTTTTGTACTTTTTGACTTAATTTAAGGTGAGGTGAAAATTAAGTTTATGAAGAAGTTTCACTTCTTACGTGTGTACACTAAGTACACGCAATTTTTTTCAACTGGCTCAGAACACAGTAGCAGAGAAATATAATAATATGTAGATGCATTTCCTCAGAATGCTTTATCACTTTTTACTCACTTTGCATATAACGTAAACAGCACACATAAGCAACTGGTCCAGATGTCTGTCCTGCATCAGCGTAGTTTGATGCATGACGGAGTACTCCAGACACGTCCAAATCTTCCGTTTTAATTCCTCGTCGGTGAGACCAAGCCTTGTGCACAGATCGTTGATGCGAACCACGGCTAAACTGTAGAACTGTACGGAAATACAAGTTTTGCAAATAATTGTTAACATTTTGAAAAAGCGTCTAGTTCAGTAGATTGGTGACCTTCTGACCCTCAGCGAATAGGTATAGTTATTCAAAGGGGGAATGCTGCTAGTCTTTTGGGCACAATGCCATGGAGGCATTATTTAGATTTAGTTTAGATAGTTAGAATGTGAATAGATATGTTATTAAATATTACGTTATTAATATTTTTAAACCATGTGTAACTTAACTTACACAATCAGTAATTACATTAATTCTCTAAAAAAATTAATAAGAACTTGAAGGATCGATGAATAAGACTTTTGAAAATGGAAAATAACCACTTACCTTTCTGAAGAATAGTATCAACGAGTTATTAGCTTTCTTCGGAGTCGTACATTCGCCGTTAGAAGAGCTCTGCGGCGGCGGCAACGTAACACTATCTTGTTTGATTTGGACACTGTTTGTGGCGACTGGAACGTAATAGCTTCGTTATAAAATCAACAATAACAGTTGTGTAACAACCAAAAATAACAGTTTGTAACATGTTATTGTTGCTTGTTGTAAACTGTTATTTTTGGTTGTTGCACAACTGTTATTGTTGATTATTATAAATTTTTATTGTTGCTTGGTGAATTATGTTATTGTTGATTGTTATAAACTGTTACTGTTGATTCTTATAAACTGTAATTAGGATTGTTGCTTGTTATATTATGTTATAATTGGTTGTTATAATCTGTTATTTTTGCTAATTATATACTGTTATCGATGGTTGTTAACTGTTATTGAAGGTTGTTAACTGTTATTGATGGTTGTTATAATCTGTTATTTTTGTGTTATAAACTGTTATTGTTTTGTTATACTGTTATTGTTGCTTGTTAAAATCTGTTATTTTAGGTAATTATAAACTGTTATTGTTAGTTGTTATAAACTGTTATTGCCGGTTACTAACACAATTATGGTGAATTTAAATAAATGATTTTTTGACTGTGTTGTCAAATAAAGTGTGAAAAGCGAGTAATGTTTAAGACTACTTTAACTAGCTACTTATACTACTAGTTTGACAGTAAGCTTCACTAAATGCATAAAAAAATAAGGACTAAAACTACAAGCTTGTGCTACATGTTCAATACTTTAGTTTTAAAATTGTGAAATGAAATAGAAATATCAAAAATAGATAGTCGCATTACCCCTTGCACCCGTCAGTCTTTAGATCCATTTACATTATAATAATACTTACCTAGTAAGGACTGTCCAGGCTTAATAGGATCTTTGAATAGTTGCTTTTTGGCTTGGTCTGGCGAGAAATGCCTTTCACTGAGTGACGATACAGGGGATTGCAGACCATCTACAAAATATGTGTGATTTGAAAAAACTACAACTACCACACTAAAACTACTTAATGTTATATAAAAAATAATCGGGTCTTATTTCTACAGTATCAATATAGTGATCGAACGAAAATAAATTCTAAATAATTTGTAACACTTTCATGCCTAAACCACGGAACGAATTCTAGTGAAATTTAGTAAATAGATAGAATACAGCTTAGGAAAGGACATAGGCCACTTTTAACCCGGAAACTAGTTTCTCCGGGAAACGAATCCGGGATATCTTCACTACAAAGCGCAGTCGCGGGCATTAGCAAGTATTACCACATATTATGGGGATTATTTTAAAAACGAAAATGCATTCAAATGTTGGAAACGAGAATAGTGCAAGACTAGTGAGTAGGTTTGAACTGTTTTTGGGTCAGTGTGAATAAAAAAAATGTAAGGAAAAAGAGACACTACACATCTCTTGTCTCTCTCTTTCGTTTTTCCTACTTCAAATAAAAAAAATAACTAAAATAGAAGTACTTCTACCATGTGTGAATTCACACTCAATCAGTGTTTTAAAATATAATTGCAAGATAAACTTACTATTTCTTCGGTGTGGCGAGTCGTGAACTTTGACATCAATAGATGGAGGTACCGTAGTTCTTTGGATCTGCTCCCAGAGCGGACTTCCGGACACCCAGACTAGTGATTCTAATACTTCCTCTTCCACCTAATGAAAAAGAGTCATAGAAACTTATATTGGGTGTAACAAAATTGACTCTCCAAATTTCGTCACGTGACGTGGCATCAGTCAAGAAACATTACAAAAATGAAGAAAAAAAATCACACGAATACTTTAACCGTAAATCAGTTTTAAAGGTCCTATAAATTTTCATTATCACCCTTTCTATCGCTACTGAGCGGCAGTAGAAAGCGACAACGAGAGCCAGACGGGTGCTCCGTGTTTGTTTTGCCACGGCGGCCATGTTTCCTCGAATTGCCACGGTAAAAAACGAATTCTTAATGTGCGACAAAAAAAAAGTTTAACCCCCCTTTTTATTAAATATTTGTATTTGATTTCCGATGCCAAGTCATCTCATGAAATTTGGAGAGGTAATTTTGTTACACCCAGTATTGACTTGATCAAATATAGACTGTATTTCAACAGCATAAAGCTTTTGTGGAATTAAAAACAGAATGTCAGAACCAAACTTCTAAACTATAAATAATTGTCTTAAGCCTTTAAAATTATTAAAAACAGAACGTCAGAACACAAAGGTCTAAACTATTAATAATTGTCTTAAGCCTTAGAAATATAAACTTCGTATTTTGTTTACTTTAATACAACTGTTACAAGATAGATCTTTATTTTACGGACTATTATATATTAGCTCGCCAAAATCAAGAGATTACCTCTAAGATTTAAAGGCCCAATTGAACAACTTTTAAGAATATTGACAGAATCTCAACTAAGGATTTGCCACACTGCCTGCACTGACCGCAGGATGCAGTCAGAGTGGCAACACCTTCAATCAAGACTGTACGGAGTTGTCCTGGGACATCCTTCCGAGGGCTTACCCGGGGCTCCCAACCGTAGGCTGTTGGGCGTTCCGTGAGGTTTTTAGTTGGTAGGAGTCCGGCATAGCATCCATGATGGATGGTTAAAAAAATGGATGGATGAGTAAAAACTTACTGCATTAAGATGTTTGATAACATCCCTGCTGAGTTTATCAACGACCGCTTGTACCACCAACTCAATAATCTTGTAAAAATGGAACGCACTGAGTCCATATATCTGCAGTACTCGGGGGAACTTCAGCGAGTGTATTCCGTAAGCGTGGATAACAATCTCGGTACAGCAGGCGTATACTGTTAGTTGATAGGTTTCTTGTGTTAGCAGCATCTGTAAAATGGTAGAGTATTAAGTTTATATTCAAGGAAGGATTCCCTAAGTGGGCAAGATGATAATGGATTAATGTTAATATATGGAAATGCTACAGCATTATGCTTTAGCATCTTATGCTATATGGCTGATCGTGAGATTACTGGCGCGACTGCTTTGTGGCATAGCAAGCGCAAAATTAGCCAGCATATTTTTTTTGTTCAGATTTTTTCACAGAAAAAGATAACATTGAAAACAGAAGAAGCATAAATAACATCGCCACGCTGTCCGTTGATCGATGGTGAAACAAGATATATGCTGGTTTATTATGTTTTAACTAGTTTTAAGAATATTTCGTTTGAATGAAGAATTGATTAGGATTAGGCCACTTTGTGCTGATCATCTGATATTGTATGTAGTTATGTATCAACTTTTATGTTCAAGAATCGCGTCAGCAATTAAATACCCAATAAATGCACCTGTGCTTTTCAGATCAGTGTCTGCTTTCGGCTTCTATTTATTATGTACTGTTAACAAGTAAAAAATCACTATACATCAAATAATTAAAAAACTTACTTGTAACGATACTTGCGGCTTTTTCCTATGTTCTTCTCTAATGATATGCTCGAACACTTTGTAATATAAACATGTAATCATATTACACCGGAACATGATGGTTTCGTTGCTAGAACTAGTGTTGGTCTCCCGCAGACTGTTGGCGAATTGTTCCTTCCAGTTGTTGCATGGTTGTACTAGGTTTGTGTTGATGGTTTCTTTGCTGACGTTGCATTCTCTGTGGGGTACAATTTTTTATCAATAATCAACAGTTTACAGGTAACGGTTTTTTTTTCTTCAAAAAAGAAGGTCATATAATAAACATATTGACTAGCCCTCGATATTATAGAGACGATTAAACTGTACAATAGGAAAAATGACTGTCAAAAGAATTTAAGGTAATTTCGACAGAATATTAAGGAAATGAGGAAAGGATTTTTTTTTTTTACAACGTAAGGGAAAATCTATGTTTGTGAGCCCCGGGTAAGCCCTCGGAAGGATGTCCCAGGACTCAATGAGGAAAGGATATGAGAATAGTCTCAAATATCAAAAAGGTTAAAATATTTTAAGAAAAGTCATATTTTATACACAGAAAATTAACGGGAAGACACATAATTATGTGGAAAACCCAATAGTCAAATAACAGATGAACCCACTACTCATAAAAAAAAAATTGCGTGTACTTAGTGTACACACGTAAGAAGTGAAACTTCTTCATAAACTTAATTTTCACCTCACCTTAAATTAAGTCAAAAAGTACAAAAGTACAAAAGTACAAAAGTCCAAAGTCCAAAAGTCCAAAAGGCCAAAAGTCCAAAAGTCCCAAAGTCCCAAAGTCCCAAGGTCTCAAGGTCCCAAAGTCCCAAAGTCCCAAAGTCCCAAAGTCCCAAAGTCCCAAAGTCCCAAAGTCCCAAAGGCCAAAAGTCCCAAAGTCCCAAAGGCCAAAAGTCCCAAAGTCCCAAAGTCCCAAAGTCCCAAAGTCCCAAAGTCCCAAAGACCCAAAGTCCCAAAGTCCAAAAGTCCCAAAGTCCAAAAGTCCAAAGTCCCAAAGACCCAAAGTCCCAAAGTCCAAAAGTCCCAAAGTCCAAAAGTCCAAAGTCCCAAAGTCCCAAAGTCCCAAAGTCCCAAAGTCCCAAAGTCCCAAAGTCCCAAAGTCCAAAAGTCCAAAAGCCCAAAAGTCCAAAAACCCTTAAATGACATGCTATCCCTGGATAAAGTACTCTTAATTCGAATCCACCGTGGTGGGGAACAGAACAAAGATGGCGCGTAACTAAAAATCGTGACGTGACGCAAATTTTTTTCCAACGCCGATAAAGAAGTTTCACTTCAAAATAGTAGATTGTACTACAAGTGCATAAAAGAAGCCATTTTATACGAGACGTTTATCCGCCCGAGCCAAAGGCGAGGGTGGATATTAAGTCGAGGATAAAATGGGTTTTATGATCGAGTTATACACTCTGCTGTTCACTTCGATTGCAAGGAAATGAAACAGTGATATTGTAAATAAAAGTCTTTAATTAAAATTAAAAGTATCATTTGAACAATTTTGTACATTCAATGTAATAGTTTTTTTTAATCATTCTACATGAAGCATTAGGCATGGGTAACGAGACCTATACTGCCTAATCATAAGTTCATTTTATAATATTTTTTCACTCATAATACTATCTGATTTTTAATGTTTCTTAATTCATATAGAACACAGAAAGTACAAATTAAATGTAACAAAAAAAGAAACAAGTTATTTAATAGCGTTTTATTATGTTTGGTTAATAGAGTAACACGATCTTCATGGTACCGTCTCTACGGTCTAGTATGGCCATATTGTTTTAGAAGAAGAAAAAGAACTTTATGCACTAGAGCATAAAATGTTGTTTTAGTCCGCATACACCCAGCATAAACAAGAACTTTACGAGCATAAGAAGTGAAAAATATATTTTGTAAATTGAAAACAAATGCCTGGGGGGGGGGGGGGGGTATACCTACCGAAACGCAGTTTTGATGTTTTTAAAAGTGCACACTCTCTTTCATATTTTATTATATTATTTGCTGTGCCTGACAGGATCCACAATGATCTTACAAATTGTACCCACCACCTAAGTGTTGAACGCAATTGCGTCACTGTTCAGATGGCGCAAGGAGGCGCTGGAGCGGGGCCAAAGGCCTGCGTCTCGAGAAATCGAGGCCCAGCGGACCCTGCTCCACCAGGAAACCCTGGAGACATGGAAGATGCGACTTGAGCAACCAAAGGGGGGATTCGCCACAATCGCGGCCGTCAGACCGGTCATGGACGAGTGGCTGGAGAGAAGACACGGTGCTCTCTCCTACCGGTTGACACAGATGCTTGCCGGGCACGGTAGCTTCGGTAGGTATCTGTGGCGAAAACACCGGGAAACCACGGCCGAATGTCAGCACTGCGAGGACCGCAGCGATGACACGGCGCTCCACACGCTGGTGGAGTGCACGGCGTGGGCACAAAAGCTACAGGTCCTCGTAGTGGGTCTGGGCGTGGACACTCTCTCGCTTGAGGCCATGGTGCGAGCCATGCTCTCCAGCGGGAGTAAGTGGGACTGCGCCGCCTCTTTCTGCGAGCAGGTCATGCTCGCGAAGGAGGCGGCGGGCCGGGTGCGGGAGAGAACTCTCCCACCCGAGTTCCGCAGTCGGCGCCCTGGGCGCCGCCGACGTGTCTTCGCCGAGGACTATCGGCCTCCATGACCGGGGGTCTGAGGACGGTGAGAGGGCCGCTCACCGTCCTTACAGAGGCAGGCCCATGACGGCAGCGTGACGTGTGCACTCACGCACGCCCCCCCTTAGAAGCGGGGTCACACCCGAAACCCCCCATAGACGCGGGATTGCACCCGAACCACCCCCTGGGCGAGGCCGCATTGGCGGCCGTAGGTCTGTTGGGAGTCACGGGACATCCTTCCTGAGGGCTTACCCGGGACTCTCAACCATAGGCTGTTGGGCGTTACGTGAGGTTTTTTAGTCGGTAAGAGTCCGGCATAGCATCCTACGAGGATTTTCCCTCACGTTAAAAAAAAAAAAAAAAAAAAAAAAAAGTGTTGAACGCAATACAGAATTGAATACACATTTGTGGGAAAACCAAATTTACTTGGGAACATACGACTTCCTCTACACCAGAGGATGGCTGATGATTCCACTTGATTTTCCAGTTATAACAAACTATAGAGTACCAAATAATAATAATTTTTCAATACTTAACTCATTTACTTTAGTTAATAATTCAACGTGAAACTAATTTATAAATACATAAAATAAAATAAATAACTACTTACGCAAACAACTTCAGGAGATCTCTGGACGGTTGAGGCGCGGCATGTCGCAAGTACGCCGCGAGTCTAGACAGACTGTTCTTGGCTTCAGACACCGGCGTCAGTTCTTCACGACGCGCCAAATATCGTCTACCCGTTAAGGGGGTCTCGGGGACCGCGCGGTTACTCTGGATAAACAAATAACACATTGTGATGTAAACTGGTAGGGGTCGACCTTGGCGTACTCATATCGATCAAATCGATTATCTTTTCTGAGAAAAGGCCTGGTCAAGAGTACTCTTAACCGAAGAGCACGTATGGAGACACTTATGAAAGTTGAAGAAGCAAAAGTTGTTTGCCAGAATCAAAGCAAATGGAAAGTCATAGTCTCTGTCAACCCCATTGGGAGACCGGCGTGATGTATGTATGAGACACTTCTTTTACATAGCATAATATATGAAGTATTTTTTTTGGAATTAAGATCCCAAGCGTTTATAGTTCGAAACTGAGGTCAGAGCGTGGCAATAACAAATGAGACCTGCAAAGGGATTAGGAAAGAAAGTAGTAAAGTACTCACCGGTCCAAATGTAGCAATGACCTCCGATATTTCATCGGACACCTTATTTCTAGTACCAATTTCTTCGTTGGCATGCTCGCCTGAAATAAGGATTTGTAAATATAGTAATCATCATACAATCTATTACTCTATGAAATAACTCTTGATCAAGTCAAAGCCAGAGAGAAGTCTGGTGCTAGATCATTATCTCCAAATTCTGCCAATAGTCCATTGACTATTGGCAGAATTTGGAGGCCTAAAGAAACATATTTTCATGCAATGATTTTAGAGGTTTAGGGCACCTTCAAATTAGAGGCGCGAGGAAGCGCCGCAGTGGTGCGCTAGACGCGCCACCACTAGTTTTCATAAAATTTTTAGAAGCGCAGTTGTGGCGCGTCAGTGGCGCTGCAACGGCGCTTCTAAATATTGTATGAAAACTGGTGGTGGCAGACGCGCCACTGTGGCGCCACTGCGGCGCTTCCTCGTGCCTCTAATTTGAAGGCACCCTTAAGCAGAAGGTATACGACTACATTTCACCAATTAATCAAATCAGCCTACTGACTGGACGTAGGCCTCTCCCAGTTCACAACACAACATACGGTCTTGCGCCTTCCACATCCAGTCCAAGCCTATGACCTTTTCCAGGTTGTCGGTCCATCTGGAGGGTGGAGGTCCTAGCCTATATTTGCGGCGTCGCGCTCTAGAACACGTCAGTTATCTGCACCAGTGTTATTTTATTCTAATAACGCTTTATAACTATTATACCTGGTTCATAATCCACAAAGCAAGACAAAATAGGACATAAATAATATATTTGAGACATTTTGATTAACTGTCAAATAAACAATGAAATGTTTTCGTCGTGATTTTTTGTATTAGGCCAGGATCATTGTTATAAAACCTATTTTGTGAAACTTCTGAAAATTATTGAAGCATCTGAATGTCTGAATACGTGAAGCGAATATTTTCCTTTCTTGCCCGTGGTACTACTGGTAGTAACATGAGTAAATAATTACCCATGGTACTACCAAATGGTCCCAGTAGTACCACTGGTAATTCAATTTTACCCGTGGTACTACTGGATGAAAACTAAATGAAGATCGGTAAAAACAAATGAAGATCGGTAAAACAAAAGAAGATAGGTGAAAACAAATGAAGGTTGGGAAAAACAAGTGAAGATCGGTAAAAACAAGTGAAGATCGGTAAAAACAAGTGAAGATCAGTCAAAACAAATGAAGATCGGTAAAACAAGTGAAGATCGGTAAAAACAAATTAAGATCGGAAAAAAAGATGAAGATGAATGTAAACAAATAAAAGTAGGGATAAACAAGTAAAGATCGTGAACAACAAGTGAAGTTCGGGAAAAACAAGTAAAGATCGGTGAAAACAAACGAAGATCAGGAAAAACAGATGAAGATAGGTGTATACTAAACCAATGATAGTCGGGAAAAACAAAAAAAGATTATGTGAAAACAAGAGAAGTTCGGAAAAAACAAATCTTCATTTGTTTTAATGGATCTTAATTTGTTTTTACCGATCTTCACGTGTTTTTCATGACCTTCATTTGTTTTTAGAGATTTTCATTTGTTTTCACCAATCTTCATTTGTTTTACTGATTCATTTCTTCATTTGTTATATATTATACTAGCTGACCCGCGCAACTTCGTTTGCGCCACATAAGAGAGAGTATTACTTGTTCCCGTCGCATTTACTCCCGTCGCGTTGCGTTTACTCCCGTAGCGTCTCGACGTTAATATTCAATACTACGTGAGAGAGAGAGAGAGAGAGAGAGAGAGAGAGAGAGAGAGAGAGAGAGAGAGTGAGAGAGAGAGAGAGAGGTTTCTCGTCGCGTGTATTCCCGTCACATTATTTTTAAGAACAATTACGTTTATGAAAGAGGTATCCCGTGGCATTATTGTAGAAAAAAATTGATTGCCATTAAAATGGTTATTGTGCACCAACCCGAAGATAGACACATGCTATCGCGCAATTTTTTTAGAACTTTTTTAAGACTAACAATGTTGTAGTACATATTTTTTACATAACTATAAATATTTACGCAGCACACGCAACGAAGCTCTCAAAACATAACTTTTCCCCCGTTTTCGAAACATTTACTATTACTGTTCCGCTCCTATTCGTTGTAGCGTGATGCTATATAGCCTATGACACCCCACAATAACGTAGCTTTCTATTCGTGAAAAAATTTTTAAAATCGGTTCAGTACATTCTGAGATTACCCCTTACAATTTAACAAACACACAAACTTTACCTCTTTATAATATTAGTATAGATTTATATCCAGCATATTTTAAATCCAGTAGTACCACTGGTGAAATTAAATTACCAGTGGTACAACTGGGACCATTTGGTAATACCGCGGGTAATTTATTTACTTTTGGTACTACGTAGTACCACTGGTAGCACCACGGGCATGAAAGGAAATTTTTGTACCTCATTATTACGAAAATTGCGAAAACGGATAAACGTGTCATGTAACACAGTAAAAATTTAAAGTAGAAGAAATGCTGAAAGTATTTTTTAAATGAATTACTGTCTAATTTCTAAGGTCAACGGGTCTCTGATGTAGTAAGTATGCCAAAGTGAAACGAGCTGGCCACCTCTTATTCCTATGAAAAGACCAGTGGCGCAGCATAAAAATTTTTAAAAGGGAAGCCGAAATTTTTAAAAAAAAAAAGCGGTCTTGCACTTAGTAGCAAATAAACCTAGTTTAGTATTGGTAGATACAAGATATACCTGCCTCTACGTACATGTAATGTAATTGCGATCCATTAGATTAGGTCATACCCCGATGTTCCGACTTTGCCACCTCCACTTATACACGACAATGTCTTACGTGCATGATAAGAGCAGATATGAAAAACCTAACAAATGCGAAGCGGACTATCTCACCAAAAAACTACAAAAATCACGTTTGTTGTACGAGAGGCCCCTAAAATGTCAATTCTATTTTAATGAAATCATTTATATTTTATGAAAATATACAGCTCAATGTTCTGTGATCATTTCAAGCGGCTTCTTGTTGCCGTTATTAATATAAAAAATAAAATGGCAAAAAATTAAGTTTGTTATAAGAGAGACCCCCTTAAATATTATAATTTCTCTGTTTTTAGTATTTGTTGTTATAGCGGCAACAGAAACACAAAATCTGTGAAAATTTCAGCTCTCTAGCTATCGCTGTTTTCATAAGATACAGCCTCGGGACACGTGACGGTCCATCGAGTCGGTCTGTAAGTCACTGACGGACAGACAGACAGACGGACGGCTAAGTCTTATAAATAAAGAAAGAGTCCCGTTTATTATCCACCATGGGTACGGACGATATGGAACATGGAACCCTAATAAGGTCAAAAAATATTTTTGTCTATATTTTTTTTTTAACTTTAAAGTTTCTTATTTCCTTTCCTCGCAATTTTCCCTGCCGATCTATGGCGGGAGGTAATAAGGTTAATAAAAACACAGTTCCAATGAACTGCACTTATTCTATGTAAAAATTATTCTTGAGTAGTCATAAGGTTGTGGAGACTCTCTACACCGACTTCTATAATTTTGGCTGGCGCCATCTAGATTTAGCTATGGTAATTAAAATGCCTCAACAATATCAATTCAATGAATAGGCGTCTCTAATGTTTTAAAGTAACAAAAGAAGATACTTATCCTCTCCTACTTCCACATCACCACACTACACTCCGTAAGCAATTTTTATTACTTGTAACTTACACTTTAATATATAATTTTTAATTCTAGTTTCATCCTACTAATATTATAAATGTGAAAGTTTGTGAAGATGTTTGGATGTTTGTTACCCAATAACACTTTAACTGCCGAATGGATCTAACTGAAATTTAGTAAAGAGATAGAGTATAGTCTGGAATAACACATAGGCTACTTTTTATCCACGGGAAGTGGGAACGGAAACCAAATTTCACGCGGGCGAAGCCGCGCGCATTAGCTAGTAAAATTATAACTATTATTTATTAGATACAATAAACACACAAGCAGCCGGCGAGTTTCCTGCAAAAACTGCTTGGCGCCGCTGATGTCGTCAATAAGTTAAGTGACGTCTCTATCTCATAGTATACAAATGTTCTCTGTGGTTGCGGTTCCTGCAGAGCACATGCGGAGAGAAATAAGCTATGTTGTTCCGGCTTTCACGCACGCTATAGTCCGTTCACAGTTTATTTACCTCTGGCGCTGATGTTGGCTTCTTTGATTTCCGGGTTACCATACTAAGATTTTGTTTATCCCATGTACTCTAACCTTAAAGTCGAAACTTATTTTCTTTTTTGCTGCCGTTTTTCGGGCGCGAAAATTATTTGAGATGTGGAAGGAGTAACTCCGCCCTCCTTGGTGATGGTAATGAGTGTCTGTTTTTAAATATCCATATCAATAAAAATAAAACTTAAATACAATCGTATCGTAACAGAACCACGTGTTTAGTAAAGTTATGTATATTGACAAATAGATATTTACATAAAAAAGTAAATTGTAAGTGCTAACGTTTACATCTTATAATCTCCCCTATAACGCGGCAAAATGTCTTAAGCTGGCACTCATAGGGGGAGTTTATTGCAATACCAACATACAGAAAACGATCTGTCAGAGGTAAATTAACTGTGAACGAACTATACTAGAGCCGCACTTTTCGCTAAGAGAGCGTGGTGCGTTAATTTATGGAACAACGCGAGTCATGTACTGTGGTAGTATGAGTCTGTAAGCCGGATTATTTTCGCGCTCTTGTTCGATCGAACGGTGTGGTTTACGAATATCGATTAATTTGGAGTAGGTGTTTGATATATTTTTAATGTTTTTGGTATATTTAATGAAACTTCGTATATTTGAGTGCATTTATAATCTAAGTAAAATGAATATTTGAGATTAATTTAGGAGTATTATTTAAAATTGATATACGTTGCTGTCATTATAATTAATTGGGCGGATAGACCAACAAAAATGGAGATGGACAGGTCACATGATCAGAGACCCTCAAAACAAATGGTGCCAAAGTGTCACTGATTGGTACCCCAGGGACGGAGAGAGAAACAGAGGACATCCACAAACTAGATGGGAAGATGACTTTAAACTTGCAGTTGGACAGCATTGGAGAAGGGTAGCACGTGACAGAATCCAGTGGAGAATGTTAGAGGAGGCCTATGCCAAGAGGCACACTGAGCTACGAGACATACTATAGCAATAATCTAGAACATATTCAATGGCTTCAACAATTTTTATAGTTCAGAATAAAAAGGCTTATTATTATTATTATTATTATACGTTGCTGTCAGTTCTGAAAAGGGAAGCCAGCGGGAATCGGCTTGTATGGAGCCTTCGCTCCTGGAAAAGACACAATTTATTTGTGCCAAAACAAAAATTTATGCCAGCAGAAACGTAGCTGGTGTAAAGGTATAAAATATAATAATAATAGTAATATTTGTGGACACACACACAACATCATCTAGCCCAAATTAAGCTAATATAAGCTTGTGCTATGGGATCTAGACGACTAATACTTAAATATTTCTAAATACATACCTACATATTGTACATAGAAAACACTCAAACTCCGAAACAAACATGTGCGGATCCACAAATATTTGGACCGACCCAGGAATCGAACCCAGAACCTCCAGCGCGGCAGGCGGAATCACTACCGACTACGCCACAAAGGCAGTTAAATTATTGTAAGAACTTACCTAAAAATATTCTTTCATCAAACTCGCCAACACTTAGGACATAAGTTTCATATTGTTTGTTCAATGATTTAAGATTGACGTCAAATCGTCCAATATCGAGAACCCCACTATTTTGGGAACTACCTTTTAAAATCTGAAAAATATAAAACAGCTTAAATAATAAATTTTCTTACTCTACCTTCTTTTCCGAATGCAATAATACCGTTACAAAACAACCTTCAACATCTTCGGCATATTTAGATGTTCATTGTTAGTAAATAATTATTCAGCCGTGAAGCTAGATGCGCTGAATAATGTAAGACATTCCTTGATACTGACACTAGTATTATTTCTTGCAGTTTCATTTTTTTCTAGAATGTCCTATTTCCTATAGCAATGTTTTCGGTCAGAAACATGGAGAGAATAATTTCATTGGACTTTGAAATACAATTACGCATCTTTAAAAAAAACCACTGCTTTTAATGATATCATTACTTACCGATTTATCAAAAAATGTTTTAATGACTGGTTTCCAAACATACTCTTTAGTAGCTGCTGCATCGACCAATAGGCCATCGTTAAGTTCACACAATGCTGATATGATGCATGGTGGATTTGCTGGCATAACAAAGTCATCTTGTAGCCAATCTGACGGTAATCCTTAGAACATATTGACCAATTAAAGTTAGCTGAGTAACAATTTTTAAATAAATGATACCTGCCAAGTACGACTAGGACTCGCGCACAGAGGATTCTGTATCAAAAAACGGCAAAAAATCACGTTTGTTGTATGGGATTATCCAAGGACTTAATCCCCCTTTTTTCTAATTTAGTATATGTTGCTATAGCGGCAACAGATGGACATCGAATTCTCATGAATAGTCCCGTTTTTACCCTTTGGGTACGGAACCCTAAAAAAGATTAAAACTGACGACAGACAAGGATACTGCTTCTCAGATACTATTGGTTTCATGTAAGTGCCACTATTACAATGAACCGATAGTAGAATATTAATAAAATACTTATTACACATGTGCGATACTAAATCCGCTTTTCGATCTAGGGCCAAGTCATTCATGAAACATGAGTCTGATGAATGATTGTTTACACCGCAGCATCTTAACTCTGGCGCGTTCAAATCACGCAAAAAGAGGTGGTGAATGTGTCTGTTCAATGATAGTCAACAAAATGCTGACAAGGTGTAAGTGGTCATCAAGATCTATATTGAGATAGTCCAAGCCATGATGTTTAGTTTATGTAACAATACAAAAAAGTAATGGCTTTAGGAAGTCCATACTAATATTACAAAGAGGAAAGATTTTATTGTTTGAATTGAATAGGCTCGGAAACTACAGGACCAATTAGAAAATTCTTTCACTGTTGGAAAGCTACACTCTTCCCAGTGAACATAGACTATATTTTATTCTCGTATTCCCACGGGAACGGAAGCCACGCGTGTGAAACCGCATGACGTCCGCTAGCATTAAATATTTTACAAGATAATTGTATCCAACTGCATCGGTATGCAGTTGGATAATTATCTAGCAAACTAATATATTATAAAAAAAGCAGTTTACTAACCTTTAAATGATGGATCAATCAAGTCCATACTCCTTGACATGAAGGCATTAGCGAAGACAAAGTCCAAGCAGGCCAATAACAGATGGTACATATCAACTAGATCATGGGCTGATCTGTGGAATTCTCCCTTCACACATATGTACAGACACCAGGTGAACTCAAACAGAGCATTTGTGGAGCATGGTAGTCTGTGTAAGAAATGACATGATTACTTCAAAAGAAGAAACTACTGTAGTCTACTTTGTAGTGTACTAATAAATTATGTGTGCAAAAAATTGTATTAAACCATACACAAACATGATTCCAGCGGTCCTATTCCTATTTTCTTATGCATCCGTAGGTGAGTTGCTCACACTTATTGTGTGTAATTGTGCTTACAAGGTTCTGATAATTATACTGTAAGATTTCAGACTAATTTATAAAGTTTCTTAATGTTTTAAGAAAGCAATGGATGAAATCAGACAACAATTTATTATTTATTTAAATTTCTTCAAGATGACGAGGTATCTTACACTTATTGGCTACTCTGGGTATCGCTACTAATAGTGATACGATGATACCGTAGCTAACAGTTGACGATTGACACAATTAGATATGAGTCTTCATCATGACTACTGTGCACCTGTGTGATATGATTTATTTCTTATAGTTTGACCAACAATAAAATATGTAACCACTCACCTTGCTCTCTTCTTAGCACTTGATTTTACAGATTCATTAGTTAAGTCTAAGAAAATTTCCTGGAACATAGGCTGGAATTTCCTAAATAGTACAGTGGATACAGCAAATTTGTGCTGTAAATGAGATATCCTCTCTTTAAACTCTGTGGACATTGCTGCCATCTCCATCCAGTTTTTGATTTTGTTGAAGAATTGTATAAGACTAGAAAGAAATTATAAACATAGTATTTATCATCAATCATCTTCACACTTCACTGGAATATATTTTTTTGCTTGCCAGGTGCGCAGTTACCTTGACTGTACTTTACTAGCTGTACTGTAGTACAGATAGTAAAGTCAAAACTAAGCTCAAATGAGACCGGTGTGGTTTTGTATCCATCAGAACCAATTATTGCTGAGAATTGAAACAGGCCAATTTGCATAAAACATGAATTATCCCAGCCTAAGAGGATTACTCAAAATGACCTTGCCACTGTAAGACTGTTGCAAAGTTGAAGTGATAGTCTTGTCCTTTATGTAAGAAATTAGGAGTCTACTTTATTAAAATACTAATTCAATCAAAATACATTATTCACAGTCCCATAATTTGTTTCCCTGCACCTATTGGTTTTCAACATGGATTACATAGGTAAATTACATAAACGAATTAGGAAGTAATAGTTGAAATGAATACATTACTAAATACCTTATATTGCAGAGTCTGAGAAGCTTTGTAAGACTGACACAGTTCCCTTCTAGAACTTTCCCAGACTGCACTGTAGGTGTGATGGAGGTACGGCATGCCACATATAAAGCACATGCCATCCAGTGTAGCATGTCTCCCTAGAAAGAGTTTAAATTACAAGTTAAGAATATGTAAGTAACCACCTGCCTAGTATCCTACATAGCTTCAACATTTTTCAAACCCCTCTTATGTATACCCCTATGAAGGACATATAGAAAAAATATTTCTCCATAGATCTCTTCAATATAGGTACCTGTCTCAATGTTCTCAATGTAATGTTGGTGTAATAATCAGTCTAAATAGCAAAATGATTGGAACAGGTAACCAATGGGAAATCAATGTTTGCTTCTTTCTTCTCATCAGATTTTTTTCTGTGGTGTAGTCACAGTAAAATCGTATCTTCAAATCTGAGGTATTGGAGAGATGCAGCCCGTTTTTATTATTTTCTGCATTGACGCGACAGCTTGTAGACAGTTCTTAAGAGATTCTTTCAAACAGTCGTTTGCCTAGCTATCTAGAAAGTAACACGTTATTAACTAACCGCGAAAACTCTTACAGGATAGTCTATTAACTTCAATACTTTCGTTAACCAGGAACACCATAAAACAAGATATCAATCACAAAATATACTGGGATAATACTAATATCTTGCATACTTACATCTAAAGTATAATTTCTTTTTATTTCCAAAAAGGACTCCTTCGATTTTTTGGCAGCAACAGGGTCGACATTGAGATTTGAACAGAGATTGTCCATTTTCGCAATCCAATTTTCCTCACTGTCTTCTAAATTGGACATTGTAGCAATATTTCTAATAAATTAATAACAATTTAACACAAAAATAAACAACCTATGCTCAACGCAAACTTGTCCCACTCCCGATTTTGTCAATTTGACAGATAGTTGGCGGGAATAGCCCGATACTCCCACGCGCGCAGATTTGTCTTTGGTTGATTTTTTTTATGAGATTTATCTTACTTATGACCAAAAGGCTCGTTTGCTGCTTTGTAATTTATTACACAGAAACAGTATTGGCGCGAAAATGTATTGAGATGCTATTCCGTATAATAATTATAATAATTATCAAAACAATTTTCGAGTGTTTATGTGTCAAAAGTTGCGCAGGCCAGCTAATCAATATTAATTCAATTATAGTAATTAATAATGAGAAAAAAAGTAGATTGTTTGTCTGTTTGCACTGAATAGGCTCTAAAACCGATTTAAATAATTCTTTGACTCTTGGGAAGCTACTCTATTCCCAGGTTAATTAAGCAGCATATATTCCTGTATTCCCACGAGAACGGGAGCTACGTGGATGAAACCGCGTGGCATCCGCTTGTTATTTATAAAATGATAACTGGATCGTCTCTGCCTAAGCTGTCGCGAAGATCTGGTGATCTTGCAAAGTTCTGAAGTTATACTCCAAGGAGATTGCTACTAGAGGTGCAGACTCCATGGTAATTATCGCGTCGGTCTATTTGTTTTTTATCTAAATTTGAATATGATCCCGTCAATGATATTTGATGTAACGAGTCCATGATATTTGATGTTACTAGAGCTGCGATGCTCTGTGTGAGCCACTGATGTTTGTTGGTCCTAGAGTTGGGAGTCAATGTACAGTTTGTCTATAAAGTCGTGACATGAATGTTTGAGGAACTAAAAATAGTTATGTGTGTGTGGCAACACTGGCAACACGAAACATAAGTACGTCAGTTGTCAATGCTATCGTCGAATTTCGTTTACTCTCTCACGTAACTTTAATGTTTGGATTAAACTGCAACAAATTAAGACCAAACTACGCATAAAGGTTTGAGAAATGAGTAAAGAAAATCGGAGTGGTGCGCAGGAAGTGATTTTTAAAGTTTTCCAGTGATGTTTCGCGGAGTACTAAGCTGGACAATTGTTGTGGGATTTTGAGGATGTTTATGAGCGAAAAGCATCTTTGGTGGGTATGTAATCGTGTTATTGTTTGTTTTGAATCTGTCTGAACTTACAAATTTACTTAATTTACGATTTGGAGACAAAAAAATGGCATTGTTTGCATATTTTTAGGTTAGAATCTTAAACTTACAATCTACTTATAATGTAAGTCAGTGGTTAGAACAACATGGTTATTTTATAGTACGACCTACATTTTTGATACTCAGTTCAATCTGGTTTTCTACCAATTTTTATTTTGAATTAATTGCTTCATGTCAGTAGTTTGTTTCCAATATGTAATTAATTTTCTTTTTTTACTCTTTTCAGGAAAATTAGAGAGTACAGTTAGGCGAATAGTTAACGAAGGTTTTAATAATGAAGGAAAGTTTGAAACTCCTGGTAAACACAGAAAAGGTCGGCAAAGAAAGAAATAGACGATTTTAATATTTGAGCACTGCGCCAAAAAAATCCTTGTCAGATGGGGGAAAGTTACAGATAAAACATGTAATTACATGATTGTGGCAAAGCAATTGGGACTGCTAGGCACCTGCTGGTGGGTTGTAAGACGCTATTAGACCGGGGCTTCTGGATCTGGTTCAATAACTTTATTCTGGATCTGATTCAATAAAACAGAAACAAAATTAAAAATGTATAATGTGTTTTATTTATTAACTCACTAGCTGATGCCCGCAGCTTCGCCCGTGTCGAATTTTTTCTCGTTCCCGCTTCCCGTAGGAACTTATTCCCGGGATGAAAAGTAGCCTATGTGTTATTCCAGACTATAATGTATCCCTGTACCAAATTTCAGCCAGATCAGTTCAACTGTTCGAGCGTGAAAGAGTCTCACATCCACACTCATAAGCTTTCGCATTTATAATATTTGTATTGTTCCCGTTCCCGCTTCCCGTAAGAACTTATTCCCGGAATAAAAAGTAGCCATGGTTATTCCAGATTATAATGTATCCCTGTACCAAATTTCAGCCAGATCCCTTTAACCGTTCGAGCGTGTAAGAGTAATAAACATCCACACTCACAAACTGTCGCATTTATAATATTAGTAAGATTTTACTCGGAACGAACTCCTCGTATCAAAATCATTTTGGTCGTACTATATAGGGTTGCATACATGCATTCAGCAGCGCCCTCATTTAATTTTACGACTTTATAGACAAACTGTAGTTATCGTATCACCCGGCGGCGTACCTGTGTGTTATAACGTGTTATATGTCTATGGCTGTGAACATGAGATTTACAGCATCTAGGTGTTGGATCCAACATTGTTGTACTTATAATATGTATAGGAATGCTAGCTATTCTCTTTGAGAAAAACGTTTATTTAATTTGTTACAGATAAAGCAAGCAAGAACATCTCTGGACGTAAACAGCACACAGTTATACGAATTTATCGGAATTAATACGAAATCGATAAAGAACCCATCCAAATCAATTTTTTTTCTTTTTTCGACATAAGCTGTCAGTATTAGTCAGTATTTCTGTCACGGTATTAGTTCAGTCGTCAGTTCAGGAGTCAGGACCGTAGTTCTTTGATTGAGAGCAATGATTAAGGCATGTTTCAAGAGTATTAATTTATTTGTGGAACCGACGTTACAGTACACTTGGCACTGTATGGCTTTGAATGACAGTATTCTTCTTACCTTTGATTTATATTAGACGCAAAGAGACAATGTCACGTGATAGGTGGGTCAGCCACCCTATCCGGTCCAAATATAGTAAGGATTACTAAGGAGATAATTGAGAACAATATTTTAATTGATACAATACAGCAGTTGATCCTGCGTTTATTAAAATAAGCAATATCCAAACAGATTTACAAATACAGTTAGTTAGAGAGCAAGTAGGGGAGGGTTCTTCGGTACCCCCTAGACCACCAGATCCAGCCGAGGTGATGATGGAAAGAAGTAGATCACCTGCGGATCAGCCGTAGTAGTGAGTGAGGCAGCGACCGCTTGCAGGTCCTTGTAAAGGGCGTGGAGGAGGCAGCGAGGGACGAAGAGTGTCGCGGTGGGCGCATCGCCCGCCGCGCGCGCGAGGTGGGAGTCCGACGTGACGTCACAACAAATATATTCATCCAAAGATAAAACAACTTGACAATGAACGGAATTACTAGTGTACTAGAGACTGACTACCTAGTACTTTCATATCAAAAGATAGTTTGAGTTTTATAAATCGGAATCTAACGATGTGGTAATAAAGACTAGGTTTCCGTGATTCTATCACTGACAAAACATGTCGCTAGCCGATTATTATTGTCTACACTGCTTACTCGTTTCCAAATTTCTTTACCCATCTCACTCGATAGTTAATAGATACCGGGTGCTGCGGCGCCACCCTGCTACCCCGCCACGATCCCTCCGAACGTATGCCACTAACATCCACTCTCTGAATTCTAATGTTTAAATATGAAGTCAAAGATAAAGAGCCTTATTCCATATTGTGAATACGAACGTCGAACGAAATTAAAAGTATGCCCTTAACTAAGTTTAAAAAGTGTATAAAAAGTAAATTATACTGCAAGAAATACTAATTAATACAATTCACGATTGTTTGCTTGACAAGGAAGCCTGAAAATTGTCTATTTGATTCTCAAACAATAAATCTATGCACTAAAAAGAATAAATAGCCCGCCCAGTTTCTTGCCAGTTCTTCTCCAGCGGGCCGCGTTCCGAACTGGTGGTACTACCTTTGATTTTTATTTATGACGTTCCGTAAGTTGAGAAGAAATTTGAGTTAGAGTTATACGCTCCGAGAAATAGTTCGTTCTAGTTCTTTGACGGGAATGAATTCCGAGTACACAGGTCTATTTAAAACTTTCAACTGCGGCCCTGCAGGTCAGCATGACCTGCACCTGTCCATTTCAACACAGCATCACCACCTATAACATGGTGGGACATAAAACTATAAGGTGAAATGTGCCTCTGCCTCTTCTTTCTTCTTCGTCTCACACTAAGCCTGATCGGAGAATAATCCAAAGGCGGTACAAAACGGTTAAGCTTCCTCAACATTACTCGCGAAGTTGAACGAAGTTGGCCGAGTACGATAGTGTAGAGTGGCACCTCGGCCTACTTCGTCAAAAATTTTCTTTGACTCGGGTAACTTCGCCGACGAAGTTGGACGAGTACGAGAGTGTAGAGGGGCACCTCGGCCTACTTCGTCAAAAATTTTCTTTGCCCCGGGTAACTTCGCCGACGAACTTCGCGAGTAATGTAGAGCAAGCATTAAAAAACAATGTTTTTGTGGTATATTACCAGTGCACTTTTAACAGCAGACGCGCCTTAAGAAGACGAAGACTCAAATAGTCTGTGGTACCAAACATTTTATTATCTTTGGCAGTGGTATTGTCTATCTGTGGCATAATATTTGTATTTGGAAGTGTCAATACTGTCAATTTGACAGCTAAGACAAATAGTTCCAATTCAATTTTAAATTCGTATGTTTGTTTTGTGATTTTGTGTTTTGGTATCGAAAAATAATACTGAAACAATTTAAAGACAATAAAGATACTAGATTTCAGATTTCTCAATTATCCATTTATAAAAGTATATACTACGCATGGTAGAATGCTTATTTTTCAAAGATTTTATCATGTCTCAGCGGTCGCTTTTAGTTTGAAGAAGCAGGGTTTAAAACTATGTAAGATGGTTAGCTCACCCAAAAAGTAAGCTCACTTGAATTCATTTTACTGCTGAGCCTTCCGGCTTCGCCCGTAGCATACTCCTTACTTCAAGCACCTGTTACACCCCACACTTCTATTCCATACCACCTAATAGTTACTTTTCTAATGTGTAGAATTCGGCACGATTTGTTGACATTTACGATTACTGCTCCCTTGGATAATAGTGTGATGAGTATAGCCTACAACATTTCTCTAATTGGTGTAATGCTAAAAGAATTTATCCTATCATGTTTTGGAATTTCTGAACTGCCCTGAACATTCAAAATTACAAACTTAACCTCTTCAATAAAAATATGTAGTACATATTTCTGTATTTAAAGGAATTGTTGTAATTACACTTCTTATTTTTAGAAAGTCTTGGTACCCAGTGGCAGCTTTTGATGAGAAAATGCCTACTATCAAAAGTTTGACTAAAAGTGAGCGTGAGCCTGGCAAACGCAGTATAAGAAGATCAGCTATGTTGAACAAAGTGTTTATGAAACAGATCACAGACTTAATGTCTACTGGTACCATTGCTATGAATATTGTTGGAAGAGGCATTGAAATATCTAAGGTATGCATTCAAGTTTTACAATGTACTCTTCCACCTCATTCCATCCTAATTTTCAATAAGAGGGAATTGTGACTCAAGCCAAATGACTAGTCTTTCCTCTGCCATACCATAAAAAATATTGAAATTTCATCCCAGCACCCCCATTTCCCATCTTTTCCACCAGTAGGTTATTCAAGTGAAGATACTAATAGACTATCAACTTGAAGACCTCTATTAATCCTCTTTCTGGCAGTGTTTCTAACCATGCATGTTTATTACCACAACTATCCGGGTACACTACATTAATACGAAAAACTTAATTCCGAAAGTCACAATCACGAATTTCATCATTCCGAATTTCATAAGTCCGAATGATTCTAAATCCCGAAAGTCAAAAATCCGATGTTTCATAAATCCTTTTTATTAAAAGTCATAATTTTAAAATTACGAATGTTTACAATTCCGACTGTCAGAATGCCGAATTTCAAGAAACCGAACCGTTGAATTCCGAATCATTAAAAATCCGCCATATTATAAATACGAACTCCGATTATCAAAAATCCGAAATATCATAAACACGAAGGGTGAATGTCGTTTCCACCCGTTCCTGTTTTAACCCGAAAACTTATCATTGAAGGCGAATATTTATGTGCCCGATTCCACCCGTCTTTTTAATAAAGTATAGTCAAGTCTAACTACCGAAAATATTATTTCCAAGTGAGTGGAAGGCAAACGACAAAACAAAAAAAAATAACCACGAAGGCTAAGGCGGGAGCTCCGCTCCGCTTCGCTCCCGCCCTAGCCTTCTAACCTAACCTATCCCAGTCGGGATACTCTGAGTCGGGGTGTTAACCATTCACTTTTTATGGTCAACACCTCGACTAGGATAGGTTATGTTATACTCGGATTATCTTCGGTAGTTAGACTTGACCGTACTTTATAAAAAAAACTTTACCAGTGAATTTTCGGATATTTGAAATTCTGAATAATGTTTTTCGGGAAAATAACAGTCCGGTGTTTTGATTATTCGTGCTAATGAAATTAGGAAAAATAAAAATTCGTACTAATGACTTTCGGATAAATGAATATCGTCCTTTTGAATATTCGGAGCTTTGTTTCTTAGGAATTATAATCTTCGGAATTTTGAACATCGGAATATTGAAATTCGGAAAAACATATTTCGGAATTTTTGGGTGTTCCCCAACTATCCATTGGAAAGGTGTTGAAATTTTGTAGACTAGATCATTTTGTCAGCTAAAAAAACCAGCAACAGCAGCTTTCAAGACACCCTCCACAGCAATTTGTGGGACATGTACACAAGGGTATTCAATTAATCAATTTTTGAAGATTTTATATCCCCCTCCCTCATAGACGGCATAGAAGTGTTTTTTGTACCCTCTTTCAATACTCCCTCCATCCCCAGTAACCCAACGTAAAATTTTATAAGACCTCCCTTCCCCCCAAATTGGGCTTCATAATTCTTTAACATCCCCACAAAAGTGACATTTTTAGCTTAAAAAAACTGAGTGTCAGAAGCAATAAAGAATTTATGCTGTACTGAAATGGTGCTAATTCTTTGTGGGAAAGTGGGAATACAAAGCCTCACATTATCACTGGTCTTTTCTATTTTACAGGTGAAAGTAACTCCAGATTTTCATACAGTGAATGTGTACAAAAGTGACATTTTCAGCTTAAAAAAACTGAGTGTCAAAAGCAATAAAGAATTTATGCTGTACTGAAATGTGCTAATTCTTTGTAGGAATAGAATGTATACCAAAGCCTTACATTATCACTGGTCTTTTATATTTTACAGGTGAAAGTAACTCCAGATTTTCATACAGTGAATGTGTACTGGGTTTGCAAAGGGAATGCATCTGATGAAGAGACTGAGGCTATGCTACAGAAAGTAGCTGGTGTCCTAAGACATGAACTATCTACCCTCAGGGTGATGGGAGAAATACCTTACATTGTTTTTGTTAAAGGTGGGTAGCAATTGAAAATACATCTATGAAGCAAAAGTAATTGATACAATCTACATACATACATATAGTCAAGCCTTTATCCCCAAAGGAGTAGGCAGGGGCATTGTATACGCCCACATTAATAGTTTTATGTCCCACGTAATAGGTGGCTCGCCTATTGCCGTATTGAAATGGACAGGCGCAGGTTGTGACTGCCTGCTATTGAAATTTTTCAAGCCACCCCATAAAGGCCTTCAACTTGCCTTGACAACTGCCATTTTACTGGCAACTGAGACCTACATTCTCGCTTCTGTGCTTAGATAACTATTTGTTACGAAAGCTAGTAGCATAATATACAGATGTGCTATTGATGTCTAAATCTCACTTTAGGAGGTCTGAAAGAATCATTGGCATACATTCTCGCTACTGTCCTTAGATAACCATATGTGTTACGAGAGCTAGTAGCACAATATACAGTTGTGCTAGTGGTGTCTAACTCTCACTTTAGGAGGTCTGAAAGAATCATTGGCGTACATTCTCGCTAATGTGCTTAGATAACCCCATGTGTTACGTACGAAAGCTACTAGCACAATATACAGATGTGCTATTGATGTCTAACTCTCACTTTAGAAGGTCTGAAAGAATTATCGGCATACATTCTCGCTACTGTCCTTAGATAACCCTATGTGTTACGAGAGCTAGTAGCACAATAAATAGTTGTGCTAGTGGTGTCTAACTCTCACTTTAGGAGGTCTGAAAGAATCATTGGCGTACGTTCTCGCTACTGTGCTTAGAAAACTCTGTGTTACGAGAGCTAGTAGCACAATATACAGATGTGCTATTGATGTAATCTTCTATTACTTACTATCTAAATAACTATCTAATATATTACTTATCTAACTCTCACTTTAAGAGGTCTGAAAGAATCATTGACGTACATTCTCGCTACTGTGCTTAGATAACCATATATGTTGCGAGAGCTAGTAGCACAATATACATATGTGCTATTGATGTCTAACTCTCACTTTAGGAGGTCTGAAAAAATCATTGGCATACATTCTCCCTACTGTCCTTAGATAACCATATGTGTTACGAGAGCTAGTAGCACAATATACAGTTGTGCTAGTGGTGTCTAACTCTCACTTTAGGAGGTCTGAAAGAATCATTGGCGTACGTTCTCGCTACTGTGCTTAGAAAACTCTGTGTTACGAGAGCTAGTAGCACAATATACAGATGTGCTATTGATGTAATCTTCTATTACTTACTATCTAAATAACTATCTAATATATTACTTATCTAACTCTCACTTTAAGAGGTCTGAAAGAATCATTGACGTACATTCTCGCTACTGTGCTTAGATAACCATATATGTTGCGAGAGCTAGTAGCACAATATACATATGTGCTATTGATGTCTAACTCTCACTTTAGGAGGTCTGAAAAAATCATTGGCATACATTCTCCCTACTGTCCTTAGATAACCATATGTGTTACGAGAGCTAGTAGCACAATATACAGTTGTGCTAGTGGTGTCTAACTCTCACTTTAGGAGGTCTGAAAGAATCATCGGCATACATTCTCGCTACTGTCCTTAGATAACCATATGTGTTACGAGAGCTAGTAGCACAATATACATATGTGCTATTGATGTCTAACTCTCACTTTAGGAGGTCTGAAAAAATCATTGGCATACATTCTCGCTACTGTCCTTAGATAACCATATGTGTTACGAGAGCTAGTAGCACAATATACAGTTGTGCTAGTGGTGTCTAACTCTCACTTTAGGAGGTCTGAAAGAATCATTGGCGTACATTCTCGCTACTGTGCTTAGATATAATAATAAATATTCACGGACATTTCACACAACGCTATCTGATCCCAAAGTAAGCTAGGAATAACCTGCTTGTGTTATGGGTATCAGACCACGGATATTAGTACTTATATACTTTTAAATACATACATATTATACATAGAAACACCCACACTCTTAAGACAAACATTTATGGGCCACACAAATATTTGTCTCCGGTGGGAATCGAACCCACGACCTCCAGCGCGGCAGGCAGTATCGCTACCGACTGCGCCACAGAGGCAGTCAAGAATCCGTCAACATGAATCGTAACAAACATCCAAACATCTTAACCTTTACATTTATAATATTAGTCAATCAATTCAGCCTATAGCAGTCCACTGCTGGACGTAGACCTCTCCCAGTTCACGGCACAGTACGCGGTCCTGTGCCTTTCGCATCCAATCCCAGCCTGCGACGTTTACCAGGTCGTCGGTCCATCTGGCGGGTGAACGTCCTACCCTACACGCTTACCGAGTCGCGGTCTCCACTCTAGAACTCGTTTGCTCCATCGGCCATCGGTTCTTCTGCAGATGTGGCCAGCCCATTGCCACTTTAATGTGCTTATTCTGCGAGCTATGTCGCGTGCTTCAAGCTGTAATCCTCACCTTTGAAATCTTAATGAAAACGAATTTTGACAATGCCAAAAAATAGTCGTGAAATAGTCGTAAATAGTCGTACATGTAAAAAAAATAGTCTTATTATAGTTTCGGCGTTATAGCTGTAGGTTAGTGAGGATTATGGCTTGAACGTCAAGCTGTAATCCTCACCTCTGGTGCAAGCAAACGGTAAATTCTATCAAATTGGTTTAGGTTCCAAAAATTGTCGTGAAATAGTCGTAACGACCTGCCAAATCTCAGAAATAGTCCATAAGCGGTTCCCGAGATATGAAGGTACCCTGGTGAGGATTATGGCTTGAACCTTTGAAAACTTCAAATTTCTCCGGAACGCCTGCGAATTTCGGTTCAAAGTTTGTGCCAAAAAATAGTCATGAAATAGTCGTATGATGCTATAATAAATTTGAGTTGATTTTTATTTTCCCTACATTTCTATCGATGTACAGTCATGTACAAAATTTGTAACTTTCAATGATACTAGAGGAAGTCACCCGGTTTTATCCGCGTAGCTCCCGTTCCCGTGGGAAAGCAGGAATGAAATATAGCCTATGTTTACCGGGAAGAGTGTAGCTTTCCAACAGTGAAAGAATTTTTCAAATCGGTTAAGTAGTTTTGGAGCCTATTCGATGCAAACATACAAACAATCTAATCTTCTCTCGTTATAATATTGGTACAGAATTAGATTATTGGGAAATACTCCGTTTGTTTTTTGTTTAATTATAACTGCTGGCACGGAAAACTCAAAGAAATATTATTATATTATGTGGAATATTTCCCAATAATCTAATTCTGTGCCAATATTATAACGAGAGAAGATTTGATTGTTTGTATGTTTGCACCGAATAGACTCCGAAACTACTTTACCGATTTGAAAAATTCTTTCACTGTTGGGAAGCTACACTCTTCCCGGTAAACATAGGCTATGTTTTATTCCCGCATTCCCACGGGAACGGGAGCTACGCGGGTAAAACCGCGTGACTTCCTCTAGTATCATTGGAAGTTACAAATATTGTACACGACTGTACGTCAATAGAAATGTAGCGAAAATAAAAGTTTTTATTTTCACATTAAATCAACTTAAATTCATTATAGTTTCATACGACTATTTCATGACTATTTTTTGGCACAAACTTTGAACCGAAATTCGCAGGCGTTTCGGAGAAATTTGAAGTTTTCAAAGGTTCAAGCCATAATTCTCACCAGGGTACCTTCATATCTCGGGAACCGCTTATGGACTATTTCTGAGATTTGGCAGGTCGTTACGACTATTTCACGACTATTTTTTGGAACCTAAACCAATTTGATAGAATTTACCGTTTGCTTGCACCAGAGGTGAGGATTACAGCTTGACGTTCAAGCCATAATCCTCACTAACCTATAGCTATAACGCCGAAACTATAATACGACTATTTTTTTTACATGTACGACTATTTACGACTATTTCACGACTATTTTTTGGCGTTGTCAAAATTCGTTTTCATTGAGATTTCAAAGGTGAGGATTACAGCTTGAAGCACACGCTATATCGACCATTCTGGTTCTCCGCCGAATAATCTCGTTTCGGAGTTTATCCCTCAGAGATACTCCAAGCATAGCTCGCTCCATAACTCGCTGTGCTATTTTGAGGGCATGGAGTAACCCAACCGTAAGTGTACAGGTCTCGGCACCGTATTTCATAACTGGTAGGACGCACTGGTTGTTGACTTTAGTCTTCAGGCACTGCGGGTAAAGGCCAATTGAAAACTCGTAACTTGTCGAACGCTGCCAAGCCCAAACGGATCCTTCTAGCGATTTCCTTGTCCAGTCTGCCATTGTCTAACGTGATGATATTAGTAGGATTATTTTATTCTCAAAATTACAGATAAACATGAATCTCGAGTGACAGAATTGAATAGACGGTTAGCAGTAGCAGATTATGGCGATGATTATGTGATGACTGAAGAGGGACATCTGCTAAAGTCGGAATTTGTTTTGAATACTAAATTATCACCTGAAGTTAAGGTATGTATGTTGAATGTTGACCCATACGTAAGCTATACTATTAACTAAGATAAAATATATCTTGTATCCCAATTATATGCGCGGTGGCAATGTTTCTTTACGTTGGACTGCATGTTGACTTAAGTGGTGGCCATTTTCTCCACCAAAAATAGGCTATGTCTCTTCCCAATTGCCAGTCATATCTTTTTACTAAAATTATATCAAAACCGGTTTAGTGGTTTGGGACGTGAAAGCATAACACAGTTATTCTCAGATTGATATTTTAATAATGAATTAATGAAAAATTCCTTATTATGATTCCATTCACATACCTTTTACCCCGAGGGCAGAGACACAAGCAAAGTATACATTTACATTTCATGTTATTGCCTTTTTGTGCCATGTATTAGGTGGTGGGCCTGTTGCCCAGTTTGCCTATACATTACGATTAATTACTTTACTGATTTTAGGCTAAAATAAAACAACTAGAAGACCATTTACCAATAAACGAAGATCCTCTACCAGAAATGACAAATAACGTATACGGTCTTGACCATACGAAGATTATGAGTAGACTTGTAGCAGCTAGGAAGAAAACTCGTGACGCGTGGGACAGCCTTGACACGGATAAGGTCATTACATACAGAGCACCCGCCAACGTGGGGTCTGAACCTTCAGTTGTCACACAATCTAAAGAACTAGCGAATTTCTTGTTGCAGCGACAGGTTTGTAAACTCTTTTTCCTCTTTTTTAGGGTTCCGTAGCCGAAAGATAAACACAGCATAAATGCTTAAAACAGAAAAAGGGGGACTACTATACTTAAAAAATGATTTATTGCCGTTGTTTGATACAGAACCCTCTTTGCGCGAGTCCGACTTAAACTTGGCGGTTTTTAGGGTTCTGTTCTGTACATAAACGGTGAGCGACGGGAACGAAACGGGACCCTAGTCCTGAGACTTCGTTGTCCATCTGTCTGTCTGAGGCTGTAGATAGAATATAATAAACTTTATTTGTACACCAAGTTGAAAACAAGTTTACAATAATATTAACAGAATGTTGTATAAAGGGCGGCCTTATCGCTGTAAAGCAATTTCTGACAGGCAACCTTGGGATGGATAACCAGAGAGCTGAAATTTTCACAACTTATATACAAAGGTGAAATGTGGGCATATAATATGCCTCTGCCTACCCCTTCGGGGATAAAGGCGTGACCATATGTATGTATGTATGTGAAATTTTCACAGATAATGTATTTTAGTTGCCACTATGACAACAAATATTAAAATCAGAAGAAAAGGGGGAATTAAGGGGGGCTCCCATATAACAAACGGGATTTTTTGCCGCGCGAGGCCGACTCGCACTTGGCCGTTTTTTAGGGTTCCGTAGCCAAAAGGTAAAAACAGGACCATTAATGAAACTGCTGTCTATCACCAGGATGTATCTCATGAACCGTTTTAGCTAGAGATCTGAAATTTTCACAGATGTGTTTCAGTCGCCGCTATAATAAACAAAATACTTAAAACAGAAAAAGGGGGACTCCCATACAACAAACATGATTTATTGCCGTTTTTGATACAGAACCATCTTTGCGCGAGTCCTACTCGCAGTTGGCCGTTTTTTTTTATTATTAGCTCGCCAAAATAACGCCACCCGCCTGATAGAAAACCATGGTGGCTCACAGTGGCTGTTTTAATGGCAGCCCTGCAATGTGCTTCTTCACGCTCCCCTTGAAGAATCCATGGTTGTAACGAGTACTTATTCTCATCATAATAGCGTAAGTTCCCGAAAATAGTTCGTTTTAATACTAACAGTAGTATTTGGGAGTCCTGGGACATATTTCCGAGGGCTTGCCCGGCTCTCAACCGTAGGCTGTTGGGCGTTACGTGACGTTTTTTAGTTGGCAGGAGTCCGGCATAGCATCCATGAAGAATTTTCCCTCCGTTAATCAAAAAAAAACTAACAGTAGTATCTCGTGCCCGCACACGTGTTTCCCTCATCTTACAATCCCGGGTTCTTTAAGAGGAGCGTGAAGAGGCACATCACAGGGCCGCCAACTTGAGGACCACTGTCAGAAGCTTTCCATCAGGCTGGTGGCGACGTCAATTTGGCGAGCTGAACATAAAAAAAAAATCTCACTATTTAAATTTTAAACTAACATTTCTTTCCAAAAAGATACTTAACAAAAAGCTGATCAACCAATCCAAGGATACCCGTAACGATGTCCAACTGATGGCACCGCCTATTGAGGACCCAGACTACAACCCTGACGAGTACTATTACGATGATGTGGATGACCTGGACGAAGAGGATGATGATGATGAATACTATCCCAGTGATTTGGACTTGGATGGTGTGGATGAGGCTGAGCCAACCAAACCTAACGAATAGAGATTTTTCATTAGTATATTTAGTCATTATGTACCTTATTTTGTGTGTAGTAAAGTTTATTTTATCGTTAAAAAATGTTTTTATTGTGAGATAGTTTGGTTACAGAGTAACACACATGAACCTAATTAATATACTTAAGCTTTTTGTTGCACATAATTCTACCAATAGTACATACCACTGGCAAAAAAAAATAAAAATAAAGATTTTATGAGTTTATGAGTTATGAGTCAAAATGTTCATTCAACAGTTACATGAAATACGGATAGACTAGCGCCACCCGTCCTTAACAAATTCAATCTTCATTTGTTTTTACCGATGTTCATTTGTTTTTATCTATCTTCATTTGTTTGTACCGATTTTCATTTGTTTTTACCTATCTTCATTTGTTTCTACCTATCTTCATTTGTTTTATCGCTCTGCATTTGTTTATACCGATTTTCATTTTGTATTTACCAATCTTCGCTTGTTTTTTTACCGATTTTCATTTGTTTTTACCGATCTTCACATGTTTTTACCTATCTCCATGTGCAGCGTTCTTCATTTTTTTTTGCCTATGTTCATATATTTTTACCGATCTTCGTTGGTATTTACCATTTTTTAACTGACTTCAAAAAAAGAGGAGGTTCTCAATTCGTCTGTATGTTTTTTTTCTATGTATGTTCACCGATATTGCCGTCAATTATAGACGGATTTCAAAAATTCTTTTTTCGTTGGATAGTGTTTACTTCTGAGGTGGTCCCATTTTCAACCAGGTCAGGATTTGATGATGGGATCCAGGAGAAATCGAGGGTAACCACTGAAAATTGTAGGCACGACTAACGCGTTTGTTAACTTTTTTACTAAATGCTCTAAAGTGCTGCAATTCAATGAAGGTCTGGAGTCGATTTGATGATGAAGTCGAAAGACAGTCGAGGGAATTCCTTGGAAGTGCACTTACCTTGAACTCTTGTTGGTAGGTAGGCGCTGCTCCCAGCTTTGCGTTCGGGGTCTTGATTCACGACCGCGAAATATGCACACAGGAGTTATAACCGTAACTCTCGAGACTGTGGCTGATGATAAGCGATGTAGCGCGATATGATGGGTAATCACAGCGGCCGATGGCGGAGCGGAGCGTTAAGAGACGGGTGCGTGCGTATCTTCCAATAGCTATGGCGGAAAGTGAATGTAGGAAGCGGGCGGGATAGTGTTGCCATAGACAATACATAAAAGTAAGATGCGTTTAGTGCGTGAGTGTTGACATATAATAATTATAATAAATACCATTAAATACATAAACTAAAAAATATGTATGCGTCGGTACTGGCGCATCCAACTTCGGGGGGCTTAGAGGATTCTTCCTCTACATTGAATAAACAAAATAAAAAAATAAAAGGAATGAAAACTTATGAACTAAAAAATAATTCAAAAGCGTAGGAGTTATTGCGTGGGTAACGGGCAAAGCCGAGTTACAGGACGAATGTATTCACCAGAAGAAGTCTTAATTCTGACGACTCTAATTACACCATCCTTCCCGGGAAACACCTCTGATACAACCGCGAGTGGCCACGATAAAGGATGCGTATTGTCATCCTTAACAACAACTACAGTTCCTATCGTCACAGGTTTGGACGGCATATTCCACTTATGTCTAAGTTGGAGAGAGGTAAGATATTCTTTGCTCCAACGTGTCCAGTAACTTTGAACAATTCTATTTAATAATTGATAGCGGGTGAGTCTGTTATCTGGTAATAGGGATTCAATGTGTTCAGCGGGTAAATATTTAAGCGGAGTAACATTAAGAAAATGATTAGGCGTTAGGGGGGTTGGATCCGATGGATCCGAAGAAAGTATGCAAATCGGACGGCTATTCAAAATGCCTTCAATTTGCACCAATATTGTACTGAATTCTTCATAGGTGAGTATTTGACTCCCGATAGCTTTAAATAAATGAGACTTAACACATTTGACATTAATTTCAGGCAACGAATTAAAATTGGGCCCGAAAGGTGGGCTGTGCTGAAACTGAATCTTATGTTGAGTTAGATATTTATTCAGATCATTTTTATAATTAGTGGACTGTATAAGCGTGTAAATTTCGTTCAATTTTCGTTTCGCACCTATGAAATTAGTGCCTCCATCGCTGTACAACACTGAAACAGGACCCCTGCGTGAGATAAAACGTTTAAAGGCAGCGAGAAATAAATCTGTACTAAGATCACTTACTAACTCTAAATGGAGCGCCTTTGTTGTGAGACAGACGAACAAGCAAATATACGCTTTATGACTTTTTACTCCACGACGCCTTATGTGAGTTACGTAAAAGGGTCCCGCGTAATCAACTGCGGTATGCACAAACGACTTTACTTGTGAAACTCTAATGGATGGAAGATCACCCATAGGTGGAGTTGTAGAACGAGGCCTAGCTTTAAAACATAAATTACATTTATGTACTCGTTGGCGAATCAAATTTCGTGCAGAAAGAATCCAATACTTTTGGCGAGTCAATGCTAACACTAGTCCAGGACCGGTGTGTAAATTGTCGGTGTGATAGTGGTCTACTAAGAGCGACACCATACGTCCTTTAGGTGATAGCAGTATTGGATATTTTGTATTGTAATTTAGTTGAGAATGAGTAAGTCGACCACCTACTCTAATTAACCCTTGTTCGTCAAGAAAAGGGTTGAGTTTTAAAATAGCCTGATTTGGACAAATTTTAGTAGCCTTAAGTGCTTGTAATTCTACCTGAAAATACTTAGACTGATCGAAGCGGACCGCATAATATTCTGCGTATTCTAAATCGTATACAGAAAGTATACCGCGGGATTTGAGAATCCTTGTGAAACGTAATACATAAACCAGTGAACGAATAAATTTTACCCAACTCGAGCAACGCTCGGCAAGTTCGTCTATCATGTGAACGTGATCGGAGACAGGTATGGTATGTGCATGGAGAGAAGCTATTTTAATTTCCGGTAATTCTGTTTTCTCGTTATGATTGATTTTATATTCCTTCACAGGCCATGCATTTATAGGTGCGGACAGCCATTTCGGCCCGTGAAACCAAAGATAGTTATTTATTAACCCTTTAGGTGTCACAGGGCGCGAGACTATATCGGCGGGATTTTCAACCCCACGAACGTGATACCAATGGGAAGCAGGCAGATATTCATTTACCTGAGCGATGCGATTAGCTACAAAAGTTTGAAACTTATGAGCGGGAGAGTGAATCCAGGTAAGGGTTACCGTAGAATCAGAGAATGCGAATATATTGTTTATTTGACACCGCTTATTAAAAACAGTGCGCACAGAATTAATTAATTTTGCGAGTAAGACCGCCGCGCAGAGTTCTAAACGCGCTAGCGTTTTATTAGAATCTGACACTTTGGATTTAGCGGTCAGTAGATTCACATTAAGAGCGTTTCCGTTCTCAGCCGTTTCTATTCGTACATAGATAACAGCACCATAACATTGCTGGCTGGCATCCGAGAAGCCTATTAGAGTAATTCGACGAGCGGATGTTAAACCTATATGTCTCGGTATTTTTATTTCAGATAAACGCGACAACTCCCTATGAAAGTGTTTCCATTTAGACAGAATGCAACCCGGGACCGTCTCGTCCCAGTCCAGTTGTAATTTCCAACATTCTTGTATAAGCAACTTCATGTATGCGACCACTGGACTGATGATTCCAAGCGGATCGAACAAGCGCGCGGTTACGGAAAGGATCGAGCGTTTAGTGCATGTTAAAGGCATGTCGATCACTATTTTAAAGTTAAAGGTGTCATCGTTAGGTTGCCATTGCATACCCACGATCTTAGTGTCAACATGAGGATCCTCATCAAACTTGACAGCGAGACAGCTCTTATGAATTGACGGGATACGTGACAATAGGGTATTGTCATTAGAGATCCACTTAGTTAAGTTAAAACCTCCAGATTTAAACATAGCGACCATTTCCCTATAGGTGTCTTCAGCTAAATCTACATTCTCTATGGAACTAACGTAGTCGTCAACATACATGTGATTGTCAGCTTCGTAAGCCGCCAGAGGATATAAAGCGCGACAGTCTGACGCGAGCTGGTTTACGACTCGCATTGCCAGGAAGGGTGAGCTGGAGACGCCAAAACAAACGCGGTTGAAATGATAGCTTTCAATAGGAGAATTGGAATCGAACCTAAATAATATTCTTTGATATGTATGATGATCTTGAGTAAGTTTCACTTGAAAATACATTTTTTCTATGTCCGCGGTTACAGCAACCGGGTACATACGCAAATTGAGAAGCAAATGAAAGATATTGTTCTGTAATATTGGTCCCGTATAAAGCAAATCGTTAAGCGATTTACCTGACGTGGTTTTACACCCAGCGTCTAAGACCACACGCGTTTTAGAGGTTTCTTTGTCAGGGCGATAAACGGCCCGATGCGGCATATAATAAACTTGAGAGTCTAGAAAGCTATTTGACACTTTAGTGAGATAACCTTGATCAATATATGTTTGAATAATGGCATTATAATCGTTGCGTAAGTTAGAAGCGTCTAACTTTTTTTCTAAATTTAAAAACCTGCGTTTGGCGATTGTGTACGAATGCCCTAGCTCACTGGGAGGGTATTTAAAGGGAAGACTAACCGTATATCTACCGGTATCGTCGCGTGAGTACGTAGACGAGAACAGCTTTTCACATGCTGCGTCGTCCGTGCTAATGTGCTTCTTATCTGGCACCTGTTCTATCTCCCAAAAGCGTTGCGTTAATTGTTCGAGAGACACATCTTGAGTGTGACATAAGAAGGCCTTGTCGGACACGGAGGAATGAGACATGCGATCGCGGGGATGCTTGTTTGCCACTAGCGAATAAGGTAAAGCATGCGCCTTTCCCATTGCGACGTATCCGAGCGTGGTTTCTATCGCGATTACTGATGAGGTTGGGGATGTAATTTTTTGCGACCCTAAAATCATGGGGAAGAGTTCATTACCTAACAAACAATCTATACCACCCGGAGTATAGTATCGTTCGTCAGCCATAGGTAAATTTTGTAAATGGGTTAATTCCGCTGTATCAATTTCCACGTTAGGCAAAAAATCTGTAATAGTGTCTATAACCCGTGCACTAACCGAATAAGAACAGCGGGCATCAAATCGCGAATATATTTTGAAATGCGTAATTCCATAAGATTGGCTTTCAAGTTGACCTATGCCTTTAATGACAGAAGGAGCGTTAAGTATGGTTAAGTGCAAACGCTCACAACAAGACTTCGTAATAAAGTTACTCATAGACCCTGAGTCCAAAAACAAACGTATACGATCCGATTTATAATTTGCATATACACAAGCAGTCGGCAACAAAACCGTGGTCGCGCTGCTTGAATTACGCGGCGGAGGGATCACAGCCGACAACGACGCGATATTGCCACTATGTGACCGCGCCTCCCGCGAGTGCGAGCGGGACGGATCATCTGCCGATGACGCATGAGTCGACATGGAATGCTCGGACGGCGCAGTAGACGCGTTTGCCTGCCTCGATGCGTTGCCGGTAGCATGATTTCTTGTTGAATTTGATGCGTTCAAATTATTTTTATAACACAGTAAACTATGATGAGACCGATTGCAAATCGAACACCTATTAACAGATCTGCAAGCACTCACGTGATGAAAACCTAAACAATTAACACAAAAGGAATGTTTACGAACTATTTCATTTCGCGTTTCAACAGTCTCTTGAATAAAATGTTGACATTTGAACAAAGGGTGAGCGGAATTATTGTTACATACGATACAATTTTTTATGTTAGAAGTATCGACTGATTTCAAATTAGTAGGGCGGGTTTGCGTAAAAAATGACTTAGGTTTATTTAAATGAGAGGCGGTTAAACTCCGCTGAGCGCGATAATCACCTTTTTGGGAATGTGATGGTGAGCGGAGCGTTTGGAGTTTGCTTTGTTCTGTCAAAAATGTTTTGACGTCACTATATGTAGGTACACTCAAATGTCTATGAGATTGTTCAAACAATTCAAGCATAGGTTTATCAAACTTGCTTAATGCTAAATGAGTTATTATGAAATCTGATAAATTTGTGATAGGTAGACGCTGCAGAGCTGCTTCAGCTGAACAAAAGTTCTCCAAGATCTGATCAGCCGATTGCCCTGGCTTCTGGTGTAACATTTGTTCTAAATAGCACGACGCCTGAACCCTGGTATCGTGGTATTTAGCCAGAAGGGCTTGCCAAATAACATCGTAATTTTGTGCGGTAGCAGCTATGCCTGAACAAACAGTAAGTGCCTTACCCGAAAGGCAACCTATCAAATATTGAACCTTTTCGGCGTTGGTGAGACGAGTATTCGTATGTATCACACTACAGAAATTTTCATAAAATATAGGCCACTTACCATAAGTACCATCGAAACCTGTGAGTTTAAGTGGGGGTAATTTGATATTAAAATTATCACTTTTCTTTTTATCGTCGAGTTCTTGTCTCAGAGTAGTTTCCGTTTGCTTTATGAAACAGTATAATTCATCAAATGTATTAAAAACACTATAACTCGGCTGTACCTGCGGATTATCTTTTAATTGTTCAATTAACAATTTATCGATAGTTTCGATGTAATCCGATCGGGTTTTATCGATAGATTGAACCCGAGCGAGAAACATCATGCGTACTGTTTCATCGGTAACCTTGAGACTTAAGTTGTACACTTCTTGAACTATGTGAAACAAACTTTGTTTTTTGTATTCTAAAAAATTTATCATGACCTGACTTTCGTCTGAACTTTTACTATGGGATTTGTCTTTAGAAGCCATGATAATATAATTGATACGAGATACGAGTATGTATATAAGTGGGTAGGTAATAGAAATATTCAGCGAAAAAGTATAAAATTCGAACAACGATCAGCTGTTAGCTTAAATCAGCTGTTTGCGGTAAAGTATTCAGAGAACAAACCCAATATGGAGTCTGCGTAACAGTCAGCTGTTAATCGTTTGAATACCGTTATGTATCGGCTGCGTTGCCCAGTACCGTCACAATAAAATAAATATATGTGGGTATAAAATTAACGTATAAATATGAGTTTTATCTACGATTACAATTCGAAAGATAATATGAAATTGTAATGAAATTGGGGAAAACTACGTTAAATTTATGACGGTTGAGAAAATTGTTAATTTTGGATTGTCCGTTTTACTTTATGCCAAAACTCCTAATTACCAAAAAATATCAAAATGATTGCCTAGAATCGGACAACCGGACTAACATGGCCAGGATGGTCCAAGTCCTGGGTAGCGATAATTTCGGGGGGCGCTACCTGCCAGCGGGTTGATTATATATAGGTAAATATGATTATGATAAATAGCGTAAATGCGTTATAGAATATGAGTACTTATGAGTAATATAAAATATGCGGTGTGAAAAGATAATTAACTTTTCTAATGCGTGCGGGTGGCGTTAAATATAATATTTGCGTTGAGTATTTATGAGTAATATACTAAATATATATATGCGTATGCGTGAATTTAATAGGAAAAGAGGTAATTAATATTATTAGTAGAAAGAATGCGTTAGATGGAATATCCGGCTCGAAGGACCACACTTGGAAGTGCACTTACCTTGAACTCTTGTTGGTAGGTAGGCGCTGCTCCCAGCTTTGCGTTCGGGGTCTTGATTCACGACCGCGAAATATGCACACAGGAGTTATAACCGTAACTCTCGAGACTGTGGCTGATGATAAGCGATGTAGCGCGATATGATGGGTAATCACAGCGGCCGATGGCGGAGCGGAGCGTTAAGAGACGGGTGCGTGCGTATCTTCCAATAGCTATGGCGGAAAGTGAATGTAGGAAGCGGGCGGGATAGTGTTGCCATAGACAATACATAAAAGTAAGATGCGTTTAGTGCGTGAGTGTTGACATATAATAATTATAATAAATACCATTAAATACATAAACTAAAAAATATGTATGCGTCGGTACTGGCGCATCCATTCCTTAACGATTCACAGCAGTTACCTTGTGTTTGGGGTTGATCGATTTATATTGATGAGGACTTTATACCTAGATAGATAGATTTTTCAGTTCACTTGTCACTTAAAATAATGAAAAAAATTTTTTAACAAAAATGGAACCAACTTCAAACTAAAACTTGAAAATAAAATTTATTAAGCATAAAGTAATATGTCTTTTGATTTATCAGATTTTATTAAATATAATAACGAAGTCGGTGCCATTGCTAGCACCTACCTAAACATATGGGTTTACTTGGCGCCGACTTCAATATGATATTTAATAAAATCTGAAAAATCAAAAGACATTACTTAATGCCTAGTTTTTATTTACAAGTTTTTGTTTAAAGTCAGTTCTACTTTTGTTAAAAAAAAAAATATTTGCTTTTACCGATGTTAATTTTTTTTGCGATCTTCATTTTGTTTTTAGCGCTCTGCATTTTATTTTGAAGATTGATAAAAACAAATGAAGATCGGTAAAAACAAATGAAGATCGGTGAAAACAAATGAAGATCGGTAAAAACAAATGAAGATCGGTGCAAACAAATGAAGGTCGGTGAAAACAAATGAAGATCGTGAAAACGAGTAGATATCGGGAACAACAACCTAAATCTTCATTTATTTTTACAGATCTTCATTTGTTTTTACAGATCTTCATTTGTTTTTACAGATCTTCATTTGTTTTTAACGATCTTCTTTTTTTTTTTTTTTTTTTTTTTTTTTATACCACTAAGGTGGCAGACAAGCACACGGCCCACCAGAAGAACCGGTGGTCACCGCAGCCTATGAACGTTTGCAACACCAGAGGCGCAACACTCGCGCTGCCGACCCTGTAAAAACCTTCTTAGACCCCTTTTGAAGAACCCCATACTGTAGGCGTTTGGGAAAACCGAGGCAGGAAGATCATTCCACAACCTAAGCGTGCGCGGAAGAAAACCCCTACCGGATCTAACCGTGCTCAAACGCTCCGGACGTAGGGTGTGAGGATGAAATCCCTGTCTATGGCGAGCGGTGCGATGATAGAAGGTAGCCGTGGGCATCATGTCAAACAATTCCTCGGAGCACATACCATTGTACAGGCGGTAGAACACGCATAAGGAGGCATAGTCTCTCCTGTCGCGAAGAGGTTCCACACCATCTGTCAGTATAGGATCGTTGACAACTCTCACAGCTCGCCTCTGCACCGAGTCAAATGGGCGAAGCTGATATTCAGGTGCCCCCGCCCAGAGGTGACAGCAGTACTCCATGTGTGGCCGCACTTGCGACTTATAGAGAAGCAGTGTTTGCGCCGCAGTAAAGTACCGCCGCGCCCTGTTGAGCACACCGAGCTTCTTGGACGCCAGCCTGGCCTTGTCCTCCAAATGACTGCGGAACTGAACGTCACTGGAGATGTCAACACCAAGGATCCCTATACTTTTAGAGATGGAAAGAGATGTGCCCTGGAATCGTGGCGCTACAGTAATTGGGGCTTTCTTAGCGGTGAAGAAACACGCCTGTGTCTTGGAGGGATTGAACTGGACAAGGTTTTGTCTACCCCAATCGGACACTCTAGTAAGAGTAGCCTCGATTTCAGACACAAGCTGTTCACGACTTTCCTCCACTGCGTCCCGAGAGATACCGGGACGGCCTGTGTAACAAGTGTCCCCTGTACTGTCGTCTGCATAACAATGAATGCCGTCAATAGACAACATGTCATTGATATGCAGCAGAAACAGGGTAGGGGACAACACTGAGCCTTGCGGTACTCCAGCGTTTATGGCCATGCAGTCAGAACAGCTGCCATCGACAACAGCCCTGATGCTTCTATCGGCCAAAAAGCTGGACACCCATCCGCAAATTCTCTCGGTCAGTCCGTAGGAGGGCAATTTTTTAAGAAGACCACGGTGCCAGACCCGGTCAAAGGCTTTAGAAATGTCGAGGCTCACTGCTAGAGCCTCGCCCTTACTCTCGATAGCCGTCGCCCATCGGTGTGTGAGGCACACGAGAAGATCGCCCGTCGAGCGACCGTGACGGAAACCGTACTGCCGGTCACTGAGCAGGTCGTTTTCCTCAAGGTACCTCAGGAGCTGTGTATTAATTACACGCTCCATCACCTTAGACAATAGTGAGGTGACGGCTATAGGCCTGTAATTGGCCGGGTCGGTCCTATCACCCTTCTTGGGCACAGGATGCACATACGCGATCTTCCACGACGCCGGGACTTGTCGCATGGAATAAGAAAGCGAGAAAAGACGTGTAAGTACCGGACACAACTCTGGACCACACTGCTTAAGTACTACCGCGGGTATACCGTCTGGCCCACTCGACTTATGAACGTCCAGAGAACGAAGCTCCCGTCGGACGTCCCGCTGCGTAAATTTAACTTCCGGCATGGAAGTTCCACACCACGGAACGTCCGGCGGCACAGCACCCCCGTCGCTCATGGTCGAGTTAGAGGCAAAGAGAGAACCCAAAAGGTCGAAGATCTTCATTAGTTTTTACATACCTATCTTCATTTGATTTTACAGATCTTTATTTTTTTTAACCGATCTTCATGTTTTATTGGTCTTCATTCGTTTTTACCGATCCTCATTTGTTTTACCGATCTTCATTTGTTTTTAACGATCTTCATTAGTTTTTACATACCTATCTTCATTTGATTTTACGGATCTTCATTTGTTTTTACCGATCTTCAATTTTTTTATAGTACTTCATGTTTTATTGGTCTTCATTTGTTTTTACCGATCCTCGTTTGTTTTACCGATCTTCATTTGTTTTTACAGATCTTCATTTGTTTTACCGATTTTCTTATGTTTTTACCGTTTTTCATTTGTTTTTACCGATCTTCATTAGTTTTTACATAGTAGTATCACGGGTAAAATTGAATTACCATTGGTACTACTGGGACCGCTTGGTATAGATTGACCGCTACCGCTGTACCGCTCGTTGCGTATGAGTTTGTTCCGCAGCAGCGGTACAGCGGTAGCGGTCAAGCTATAGTAGGGGAGACCGGGTACAAAAGTAACGGCGGGTCGAAAGTAACAAATGCTCTCTAGGTTTATCCAAGGGCGAACATTCGCTTCGCCGTCGTCAAATGATACCCGAGAGCGCCCTCCTCACTCACATGTAGTCGGTGCGTGCGCCGCGCGCTGTGAAGTTGTGTGACAGGACAAAATGTGTTTTCACAACTCGAAAGTAAGTTTTTCGAAGTTTTTTTGTTTAGTGTTTACGTAGTCGTAACAGGATGATAGAAATCTGAATGTTTGCATAACCACTCTTGATTAGATTCATTGTAAATTGTTTAAATTCGTTTTTGTCTGGCTCGTTCCGTTTTAAGATTATATTACACGTTTTAACAAAAATGAGGAAGGGTACAAAAGTAACATAGGCCTATGGGTACAATAGTAACATGTTACTTTTGTCCCCGTAATGATTTCAGTACTTATATTATATTTTTATGACTGTCTTTACTTCAACAGAATGCCGCGATAACGCATAAGAACTACCGCACGAGGAACTACCAACGCGGAAGTGTATCGTAAAGCGGCTGAAAATAATTTAAAGATGGTGCTAAAAAAAATATAATGTTTGCAGTTTGAGCAGCCCCTCACCATCCTCAGCCCCGGTCATGGAGGCCGATAGTCTTGGGCGAAGACACGTCAGCTCAGTCAGTCAGTGTCCACGTCCAGACCTGCCATGAGGACGTGGCGCTGTTGCGCCCACGCCGTGCTCTCCACCAATGTGTGGAGCGCAGCCTCATGATAATACGATGCAATACGCTGAGAACGTACATTTGCCTATGTTGGCGCTCCATAAAGGCGGCCACAGAAATTGCCCGATCCCGCCTTGTTGGGATGATGTTTGGCTAACATTCCACCAAAGGCCACGTGCTCTGGGATCATTTACTAGAAGTGCTGAGCAACTTCCATCGTTTGCCTAAGAAGGAGTTCTACGTAACTCTTACACCGTCGACCTGACGGTGCTTCACAGCAATTCGGGGGCCCCAAGGACGACGATTTGTGTTTATCTCTCAACGATTAAGTGATTATTTTTGAAATTATCCAGACAATTATAATTTTTATTCTATTTTACTAAATAGAGCGCTCAGAGAGCAATCAGATTAAATATGAAAAATTCTTATTTTTCATATTTAATTTGATTGTTTGTATCTTTGGCAATGTATTTTTCTAGATACGCTCAAATTTGAAGGTTAAATTTTGTGTATCATGTGCAACCAGGAATACAATTAAAATAACTGACATCAAACTGAAAGTGAGTTTTATTATATTTTTCTAAACGTCTTTAGTGCCTAAATATCACGAATTATAATCAATTTTTTAAACATACATAGTCCAGCCGAGTATGGGGTTAATTAATAATTTGTCAGCCTTTAAAAATAGCGATGTTTGTTGGTGTTATTATTACAGAGTTCGTGAATAAATAATTTGTTGAGTTAACGTGTAATATTGTTTCACTAGCTACTCTCTTTCCTTGTTACTTTCGACCCACAACGTGTTACTTTCGACCTGCCTACGAGGTCGAAAGTAACAAGTGACGATTTTTTTTAAACCCCCTATTATTCTTATAATGCATACCATTATACAATAAATTGAGTTACCAGTGCAAAGAGCATAAACTGAATTTATACATGGATATATTCATTTAATGATAAAAATAATACTTAGCCAGAAATCAAGGTAAAAGTGTAAAGTGTTACTTTTGTACCCGGTCTCCCCTACCACGGGTATTTATTTTACTCGTGGGTAGTAGTACCCACGAGTAAAATAAATACCCGCTCGTGGTACTATATACCAGTGGTAGCACTGGTATACTGGTAGTACCACGAGCAAGGTAGGATATCTTTACCTGTGTTACTAGTAAATAGTAGTACATACAGGCGATAAGCTTGACATCTAGACCAACTGAAAACGAAAAAAAAATTCAGTTAATTGTTTCCGTTGATCACGGTTGTCAGTTGTCAGCAACATGTTAAGTCGAATTGAATGCCTTATTTGCGGGCATTCACAACCGCGCCTGTCGATTTCAACACTGCAACCGCAATAGGCTTACCAGTTACCACTTATTACGTGGGATATTGTTACTTGGAACGGATGTCCTCGTGTTATTATTCATTCTGATACGGATTTTTGGACTGTGTAAATATCGATGTTTTAACCTCGAAGGGGTAGGCAGAGGCATACTATAAGCCCATATTTCACCTTTTAATTTTTTGTCCCACGTGAAAGATGGTAAGCCTATTGCAGTGTTAAAACGGGCAGGCGCCAGTTCGGACTGCCCACTGTTGAAACTTCAAGTCGCCCATGAGGTCTTCAACTTGGCTTACGTAAATTCATACATATAGTCACGCCCTTATCCACGAAGGAATAAGCAGAGTTTTAATATAAGCCCCCATTTCACCTTTTTTTTGAATTAGTCCCACGTAATAGGTGGTGAGCCCTATTGCCATGATGAAAGGAACTGGCGCAGGTTGTGACTGCCTGCTGTGCTGTTGATTTTTTTTTCCAGCCGCCCACAAGGCCTTCAACTTGGCTTTACGACTGCCATTTTACCTGCAACCGGGACCAACGACTTAACGTGCCTTCCGAAGCACGAAAACGCATATAAATGTCACAAATGGTATACAGTTTACTTACAGAACACTGAGTCCGCATCCACGACCGCTTCATTACCTGAAGTTCCGTTTCTGATAGGTGTTTAGTACCTACCTGAAATTAGCTTTGTGGTATCAAAGTACACCTACAGTATTATTTTGATAAAGTATCTATCTATTAAAATTGATAGATCGTATATTATGTATACAATCTAGCAGTTTTAACGGGTCTATATGAGTAAACCTGGCAATAATGCCAGGTTTATCCGTATTGACCCTGGTAAATGTACTGTTTTAAAACTATCAGAGCTTTCGTTGATAAATTCACGTTAAAATTATGTACCTATGTATATGTAGGTATAGTTATATGTAGTTGTTTTTGCAAGCGATATCTAACTTTGTAATATCGTTTGTGTATATTTTCATTGTTGAAGGTCGCGCTGATAAAATTAACAACCTCTTATTTATCACATAAACAATGCTGTAATGATTTCAATAAAACAAAGCCACACAGCAGTTCAGAAGCATATCGTGCAATTATTATCCAACGTAAAGTGTCCGCATATCATATGTGACTGGAATAAACAATGGACATATTGACTGATAATCACTGTTGAAGTTCCAACAACCAACTCCCAAGTTCTGTTCAACAGGTTACGAGTACGACTGTTCTTATAAAGCGTGGTACCTACCTAATACGAGTGTGGGTGGGTGGGCTATCTAAACATTATACTTATAGCTATCTACATATAGAAGGAAACTTCGTTATTGACTAGGTATTGTTTGCTTGCAAAATAAAGTAGGTACCTAGGTAGGTAAGTACCGACGAACTCCTACGGGATAATCGTTAGCGTTACACATTGTATTTTCAATGATTTTCATGGCCGCTAAATAGCTGAGGCATGTAATATGCGTCAATCGCCACAAAACATACTATCGATCCCGTTGCCAAGTCACGTTCAAAGCGAGTACCATTTTCGATTAAGTAAAGTTCATTGGGTAGGCAGTCTAGGTACTAAGTTAGGCGGTATTTCGGGGCTAGACATCTACTTAGCTCGGTACAGTAATATAGCTTTTTATATCGACCTTCGTGCAATAAAGTAAATCCAGGGTGCCTGTGGAGTGTAATGTCGGGTGGGGTGCGCGGGGCACAAACCGGCTGGCGGTGGCCACCTGTTCGCCGCTCGGTGGCGCGCGTGTGCCCCCCTCGCCGCCCGCACGCCCCGCATCCCGCGCCTCCCCGGCCGGCACCCTCTCGTCGCGTTGCGCGCGCTTCTCCAGTGTTGCCGTTTTAGCGACTTTGTCGCTAGATCTAGCGGATTTTTGATGAGTTTAGAGACTATTTATTACCATCTGGCGACTTAATTTTTTTTAGCGACTTCTAACGATTTCTTGTATTCAAAGCTAATTACCTTAAATTAGTAGAAATGAAACATTTTTTTAACACTGTATGTACTTTGTAAAGTAGTGAATATTGTGTTCAAGTAGTTATTATACCAAATTCGTAGAAATGGATATTCCTATAAGAAAGAAAACTTATGCTCAAAAATATAGACCAAAATGGGAGAAGCAAGACGAATTTAAAATGTGGTTAAAACCTGCTTTTTTTTCTGCTACTAAAGGGGTAAAATAAGGGACAGAAGTTTGTATAAAAGTCTGTCATTTTCAGAGCTAGATGCATTAAATTTCATAAACCTGTATCTTTAAGGAAATAAATGAATACGTGTATCAGCGTTTTCTCAAAATTTAACTACGAAGTGGGTAAAATAGGTGATAAACGTTTAAGGAAAGTTCGTCATTTTCAAATTTGGAAGTATGCAACGTCGTACACTTACGTCTTTTAAGAAATAAATGAACACGTGTATCAGCGTTTTTCAAAATTTTACTTAGGTAGTAAAAGCAACGCGACGGAAGTAAATTCGACGGGAACGGGTGATATAGCTACTCTCTCTTATGTGACACAAACGAAGTTGCGCGGGTCAGCTAGTCACTGACTAGTTGACCCGCGCTGTTTGAAATTTTTAGCGACTTCTAGCGGATTTTTTAAATACAGTTTTTTCAATATCTAGGGACTTTTTCATCGAGATCTAGAGACTTTATTTTATTTGAAACGGCAACACTGCGCTTCTCCCTTCTCCGACTCATTCGTTTCGCGACGCGTCGTCTCACCGGCCGGCTTCCAGTACAACCGCCCGGGCTTCATTCCCATCGCGTCCGCTAGCCGCACAGCTCCGATCGCAGTACTTAGTCCGTAGTCTCATACGTTTCGACAGCCATGACGGAAAGCACAGAAACCCCCGCTGCCGCAGCGCCTGAAAAGACTCCCACTGAAAATGGTGCCACTGAAACTCCCGCTGAGGAGACACCCGAGAAGGCTACGGAGGAGAAGGAAAAAGTGGAGACTCCTCCCCCGAAAGAGATGCGCGCTGTTGTCCTTACCGGCTTCGGCGGCCTGAAGACTGTCAAGATTCTGAAGAAACCTGAACCGACTGTTGGAGAAGGCGAGGTCCTCATTCGTGTTAAAGCATGGTAAGCCTTATTTTAAAATATTATTTTTACTCAATTTAAAATGCATAATATAAATTTTATTGTTTTCAATTATGTTCAACCCAACATTTTTAACGTTTAAGTTTAAAATTCAACGATTAACTAAATCGGTACTTTTACCCACATTATTCATAGATTTGTACTACGTTTGTAATATTTTATTTTCGACACACCGGCAGTAGTGAAAGTAGGGTGTACACTCTGCATAATGTGCGTGGATAAGTCCTATTTCTTAGCGCGTCTCGACTGCCATATTAACATCTGCCTCCACTGGGATATCACGGTATACTCGTGCACCCGGCCGATTGAAATTTTTGCACGCATACGGGCATCCACTTTGCCGATCGTGTGACGCGCCCTAAAAGCGGATTTATACATCATCGAGCGGATCTCCACCGTTCGCAGCCTATGTGATATATTTACCGGCACCAGTCTACTAGGCTAACTTTTCTCTAACTTAATGAACAATATGTTTACATAGTCATGTTCTTTCGTTCGATTTCGCTAGTTGATTATTTATTCAACAGGCTATGGAAATTTGTTTTCAATCGGGACTGGAATAACTGCATGCTTGCGTTTAGCGAAGCGCATCGCTGCGTAGACACTGCGTGGTCGGTTGTAACAAATTAATGTTATTTTGTCATATGAAGCCTGGCCTGACCGAGTCGAGTTCGTGCGAAAGGGAGTTGAGCGCCTACTGACATTGTTCTTTGTTCGTTTTGATCGCTTCAGTGCTTTAGATAATGCAACCGACGATAGCGTCAATTACTCACACAGCCTTCTCATTGACGTTAACTGAATACGTTAGTCAACAGTTTAATCAAACATCAACAAAACTATGTGGAATGATTAATAATAGGTAACGTAGGTTTTCCATGATAATTGATATTGAATGACAAACATTTTGCTTCGATCCCAATTAAATTATGAACTGTCAACACGTCTTCAATATAAAACTAAGTCAATTTCCGGTTGTAAGTATCAAAAGGTCCTGACATCTTCCTGACACCAACATTTACAATACCGAACATATTTCAGATAAACCACAAGGTACGAGGACTGAGACTCAGGCCGTATCCCTGTTCTGCTAAATATAGCGCGCTTATCGTCGACTTACTTTATGTAAATGACCGCGACATACCCGTCGCCATCTGCCGCAAAATATTAACTGACTGGTTGAGTTCCAACCGGTACTAGTAAAACTTTGCTCTCTAGTATTGAACTACATAAACATGAGAGATTTCCACCTACACAAATGAAACGACCAATAATATCTTTCATTCTATACCATTACTTTAGAATAAGTAATAGTGTTTACATTACAGGGTTTACAATTTGCTTCAGCTTTTAAACCAAAGCTCTCTGATGTCTGTCATAAATCCTTTAACTTCAAAACCTACTTAAAAAGTGTTCGAATGAATGTTAAAGTTTGATTTATTATCCAAATGACATCAAGTCATTTGATACCGTATAGAATTTTTAAAAGAGCATTTAATACATAGCTTTTGGATGGAAAGCTTTAAATTGCCATCGTTATGATTAACTCAGGATCTCGTAGTAAGTTCTACGTATTCGGGTTTAGATATATCATCATGCTATATTAAAGTACTATTAAATTCTCATTACATAACATGTAGTTGGTTTTAAATGATACTGGCGTTAAAGTCACGTATGCTGTAGGGTCACCATGATGTAATACGTAACTTAAAACACTCCTTTAACTAAGTAATAATAAATATTGACTGTACTTGTATTCTTATGAAAATAAATGTTGGTAAATAGGTAAATACATCATGTCATTGGGACATAGTTGCCATTGAAAATATTTCTACAGTTAACATATCCATTAACGTGTGACGTTATTCATAAATAAAACTTCGCCGTTGTATTACCATTAAACAAAGAAGTAGTAAATTCTTACTACGAGTACAAGAGTATTGCAATTTAATTAGATAAGGTTTACGTAATAACAGGATTAAGTTACATCTAAACAGAAGTTTGTACTGCTGTCTTTATCAGATTACGGTATCTTTTTCAACTGCACTCTGTTAAATCAAAGATATTATAACAGAGTTAAACTCAGAACATCTATGGAGATAAAGATTATGAAAACTTTAAAATAAAACATTCTTTTGAGAAAATAAGCGCCCTCTTAAAGAAATGTTGTAGTTTGTAATAATAAAGCGTTTTTTATTAATATGTTGTAAATGTATTTGATTTTACAAGGTAAAAAAAAGACAAATCTATTAAGTATGAATATGGAAAGCTTACAACCACTCTTAAGAAAGAGACCTCAGACTGTCGGTGAACAATGACCCCATTTTTATTCTGATCATGAATACTTCTCTGCACTCCTTATTTATAGATCCACAAATTAACAGAAAGCCTTTCAATTGTGTTAAAGTGATAATCTGGCCTTTTACCGATGGAGGTTATAATTCGATTCAATTCTAGTTGGCACTATTGTTTATTACTACATAGTATAATTAAGTAATGAAGTTCATCATGTTGGCATTAAGATTGGCCTTATGACGTCGCGTAATATCGTGTTCTCTTGTAATTCTAAACTCCATACTGAGATGTGAACACCTGGTATCCAAGTATTTATATGATTAATAGTATAGCAAAGGTAGGATTAACCATGGTTCATAAGTTTTGTAACTTAAAAATACACGAATTAAGATTATCATCTATAAATAGACCTGACCGAATATAAATTTTGAGCATATCTGTCATATTGTTTATCTTATCAACAGCAACAATACAATTCATTTTCCGATTTCTTGAAAATGTCACCAACACTGGACTTCTTGGTATATCGTCATTATGAATTTTGTTTATGTAGATACGAGCAACGTAAAATGACTCAATTGATGTAATTGTAAATGTAATACATACATTGAAACCACAAAGCACAGAGTCAACCTTCTCAAGATACATTTAATTATGCCGCAGCTCTGTGCTTACAAGGATCAATTTCGACTAATGTTTTGTAAGACTTCACTGGTGGATGGGGCCAATGAATAACGCAGCATTATTTTCAATTAGGTCAAGTCAATGTCAGTAAAAGATGTCTTCGGAGAACAATGGCTATACTCACGGGTTGTATAAGTGGCTTTCTTTTTTATACTGAGAGTGCTTAATCGTATGTAGAGATGATGGGAAATGCGATGGTCGGTGTTTTATTTTTTGTTTCAACCATATGTGTTTAAGGCGTCTGGCCTACATCAATTTGAACTTGAGTTCATATTAGAGTCGTGGCTATCGTTAACATCATGAACGCCAGCTTATACTTACGTTATGACTACGCGATTGTAGTACTTTTTGTATCGAAAGTGCGTGTTAATTGCTTACATCCTTTACTTTGTTGTTGTATCAATTTAAAGTCTAAAAATATCGTCTGCCCCTCGAGTACAGACACCGAACTCTATGGTATAAAGTGCAGTATTGTGCATTTTAATGGGCCCGAAGCCACATAAGATGGGAGAGATGAATTTGTTTATTACCCTCTTCCTTATTGAGAGCGTCTGCGTAAGATAGCTCTCTTCCTATGAGTCACTAGAAAGTTATGTTCTGAGCTAACTCGATTCAAATAACTCTCAGTTGTACCTGACTGTTAAATGAGTGGGTGATTTCTCTGTACTGCAGCCATTACAGCTCCGTACTGTAATGGACCCGAGTTATATTAACTAAGTAGGTGTATCATGTATATCGCATGTGCCCACTGAACCCCCACCCCAGACATCTAACATCACATTACCTTCTTGTAACATCGACTAAATTGTTTGCAGAGAATGAAGATGACTTATTACTTTTATTTTCATGCTACTTATGTTCAATTGAAAGCAAGACAGGGGCGTATTGTACTTGTCCCTTTATAAAGTTGTTCAATCAACATTATTTATAATTCTTTGATGAACTATTTTATAGCCCCTATTGTAGCTATCGGTCTTATTGAACCATTTCATAAATCCAATCATCAATTATTTTGTGTTGCCATCGTTCCTTTTTTTTTTGTAATCTTATTTACGAAAGTTAGTAATTATATGTCAAACAATGATTACTTGTGTTATAATAACAACAACGGCTGTTATTATATTCGTATAGGTATGTATTTATAATAAAATAATACGTTATCGTTGGCATGACCTGAGGGATAGGCGGTCGTACATCAATCAAACTCGACGAGACAGAGCCGCGGACAGAGCGGTTCTACACGTGCACGTTAACACCATCCAGCTATGAGATTTACTTCTAAACATTGTTTACCGTTATTTTATATTACTTATTAATAATTAGTTCATATATGAGTGGTTGCGATGCGTCACGACCTTATTCTTGTATAGATACTAACATTGCTGGCAATTAACTTCAACAGATGAGTCAGTACAAGTTGGGCTATCGCAACTGACTCACTAGCAGTATCGTACGTACTACGATAGTTTTTTTTCTTTGGACCACGTGAACCACGTCATTATCCTTGGGGAACTATTAAAGATCTATTGTTGTGGGTGCTTTTTAATTTATGGATTGCGTTACTGAAGAGATTGTATTTAAGATGTTTGATATTAAAAATGAAACTGTAATTAAGAACATAAGCAATAGTGAACAATGTTACAATGACCGATTTTCTTCAGATTACTTAGAGATTATACCAGAGTTATGATAGCGAATTTGTTATTTTATTATTGTCGGAAATCTCATTGATGCGAATACATCGATGCACGTAATCTTTCCGATTTTCAATCGCAGTATTTGAAATGTCTATCAAAATATTTTTTTTTTGCTGTCGGAAGCTGCAACTTTATATTATTGTTTTTATAAAATCCTTCGTCCGGACATTTGGTGCGGCTGACGGGTTCGCATCGTCCCAGCCAGCCATCCCAGCCGTGCCGCCCGCCGCCCGCAGCCACATTGTTCGCGGAGTCAACGAACTTACGAAAATTCTCCTGAGCTTATTGTGGCCATAATCGAATCAAGCCGCTACTGTATATGGTAGTAAACAAGTCTCATACTTGCATCTTTGACAAATAAAAAGCTGACGACAATTTATAAAATGAAATTCATATCAACGAGAACATAAATGAAGGAAAAAACGCCGACGTTTACAAAATCGGAGTGCCTATAATATCGTATTAACCATCTTGTTGATTAGAAATATTTGCTGTTTAATGCTATTAACGGCCATTGCTTGTGATCTCAAAGGCTTAGCAAATTGAATTGGAAAATCCTGTGACTGTGCTTGTATGAAAAAGGGGTGTGGTTGAGGTTTACCCGGGTGTCAGCGAGGTGGTATTGCGAAGGGGTAGGTGCTAGAGGTGGCGGGGGTGAGGGTTGCTAGTGCTTGTAATGTCTGGCGCGGGGGCAGGGGGCAAGGGGCGAGCGCCGGATCAATACGGCGCGTCCCCTACCCGCGCTATGCTGCCCGACCAATCTCCGCAGGCCCTACGTCTTTCGTCGACGCCAATGCTTGTTTTTTTATAGCTTCCATTAAACATACTCTCCGATAAATGAATAAAAGCATGTGTTGGTATTTTATTCCAGCTGCGACTAGCGGTAGTAGTGCTTTTATTTTCACTTATTTGTTGAATGATCGGATAGATAGATAGAACTTAGAAATCTAGTTATTGAAATTTTAGCTGTCGCGGAAAAACAATGAATGGTAAAATGTATTTCATTTAGGGCATGGGAAAGGTCAAAACGAATATAATATTTTTATATGTGTAATTAGTATATTGAAAAAAAGATATGGTTAGATAACAGTCGTTCTAAACTTATATGCTTTTTCTATAATAATATTTTACGTTCGTAAAATTAGTTTGTTTTAACTGAAAATTGCTTTGTAACGGATAGCTCAATCACCGACGAAGGCTATTTAATATCAAGCTATGATCAAGAGGAGCGGAGCATGGAGATAAAATTGCTCGGGGCAGCTACTACTTGTATAATATTTTATTTAAGTAAAAACGTCAGCGAAAATGTCCTGCAATTATTCTAACGCATAGTTTCCCTACACGTCATTTTGAATGAATTTAAATGGGCATTGTTAGATTTAATTCTGAATTATCCTGCTATATTCAAACTAAGTGTTTAACCATAAAACTGCTTTGTTTAAAAGTCAGAGGCAAATCATTAATCTAGTGTGAGTTTAATCTATAGTAGGGTTCTTACTGCTGAAAGTTACTTTGCTTTAACCAGAGTTTTTCTCATAGTTTTTCTCTATCGAGTTTACCAGCCACGTAATATATTCGTATGGCTGAAATAAATACCCTACGTAACCGCTCGAATAGCGTGGTATAGTCATGGATTTTTCTTACATTTAGCCCAAAAAGGTGGTAAGTAAGTATACCAATCACCCTACGGTTGAGGTTTATTTGTACGTCATGAAACATCAAAGTCGCTTTTCCCTTTCAATATTGTGACAGTTAGTGACGTGAGTTCTTGGTTTGTAAACTCGCTCGCGAGAAAAACGTGAGTAAATCTCATGGTTGGAGCAATAGACTGCCACGAGTTGGTAGTAAATGGCAAACGTGTTTAGAGTATAAATTCCTGTAGCGAGTTGCAGATCAGATCTATATTTAGTTAGGTAGAAGAAAGGTCTCCCCCCTGAACTAACTCCCGCCTTTAACGTGCCCCGAAGTTCCGACAATCCGACACCTTTTTTTGCTTGCTAACATTTGGGTACGCCACGATATGATATTCCGTTTATTGCCCTAAGCTGCCACGTTTCCATATGTTGTTCTGTGTAGAAAATTCTTTTTGTAGCCCGCATATGTTTTTCATTGAGGGTCCGTTATCCGTTACATTGATTTTGGGTTGGTTACAAGTTAACGATTACAGTTCTGGAAGCTAAATTAGAAGGGAGTGGTCGTGAGTTTTTATTGCCAGGTTCTTTTCTCACAGGCTCTAAGTACCTACCTTGCGAATCTCGTTGTAAATGTATTATGTAGATGTAGCAGCAGTACCTAGTAATTATTTTGATGTTCATAAGTAATTTAATTTACATAGACATGCCTAGTAGGTACCTACATGAATAAAGTTATTTGCACATCGCATCTTGTTAAAAAATTGGAGGAATTAAATTTTTAGACGTTCCCAAAAGTTGTAGCTGAACTTCTCTTTCATTCGGATTTTTATAAGCCTCTCTTGCGAGCCGTTTTGCCGGTTCATTAATAACTTGTTAAAAAACTAACGTATAGTCATGTATACATTCATAATATCTCGTCAAACCGATGTCAGTGTACCTATTAACTTTTTAATGTCGAGAATAGACCGTTCGATGACGCTGATAACTTATGCCAGCTGAAAAAAAAAGTTTAGTATTTAAACTTAAATGTCACTTTAATAGAAGTCAGTATTTCCGTTACTGATATTGCTCGTGACAAAAACTGTATTGTCTAAGTGTCCACAAAAAAAACGGTAGGTAAGCAAGATTAGTCACAAGTCAGAACTGAAATTCTTGTTATTTGACCATAATGTTATCGTTTATTTGTCGTCTTTATCGCCTGTGAAATAGATAACGAAAGATTCTTTTTTTTTAATAAAAAATATCGGAATTTTGAACGAACTGACAATAGCATTAGTCAAATAAGTACATATTTTGAATACTTACGAGTTTGTTTGTTGAAATCATGTTGAGCTTTTGTAAAAAAAAGTCTTTCTTATAGATATAAGAAATACTTTTATCTCTTTCTACCTACCTATACATGAATATTATCAAGATGAAATGAAAAATTTGTAGTTTTTTATGTAACGATTAAGCTCAAAATGTACTGAAGCGGTTTCGAAAATTCTTTTGCCATTATACAGAGCTACATTATTACGAGTAACAAAGGCTATATTTTATTCCCGTATTCCCACGGGAAAAGTCGCTACGCGGGTGAAATCGCGTGGCATCTGCTAGTCTTTAATAGGAGTGCTTTGCTTTCGATGAGTTTATGAACTGCTCAAATGAGAGCATTTACAGGTTTTTGAACTCATACGAGCAAGATACGTGAGTTTTGAATTTGGAACTATTATCAGTGATTGCGTAACGTGTTTTGTAACCGATAATTGCTTGCTTCTGATGCCTCGAATGTTTTGATTCGAAATTCGAATACTCTTGGCTGTTTTATAGAGCACATCACTATGCGTAATGCGCGCACGTGTTTGATGTATGGTTTGTTATAATTTTACCATCACAAATTTGAAATTTGTAAGAATGTGTATAGACCACTAATTATTCGAGTAGCAGTTTTTATTATAATAGCACAGCCGACAGATTATATTAGTTCTCTTTCTACTGTGTTGTCCTCCTGGTGTTGGAAACGTCCATAAACACCGGTAACTATTTTTGATCAGGCAAGTATGCTTGCCTGTCACTTCAGAAGTATAAAACGCCTGACATCTCCTCCAATTTATTCAGATTTATCCCAATTTTAGACAGTTCAGCTAGTTGAATTTGCAGGTCGTCTATTATTATCAGTAATTAAGTTTTCTGTTTTGCTAAAGAATGACGTCAATATGTTTTCCACCTGTACTAGATAGTAGATAAGTACCTATTACTTATTACAACTATTTATTACTTTTTGCACTTTTGAGGACAAGTTCCTATAAAGTACCTACGTCATTTTACATGATTTAAGTTCTTTGTTTGACTGAAAGGATGAAGTCAAATTCTTGAAAATAAATAAGTAAGTAGGTAGATATAAAAAAAGCAAAGAATTTCTGATACATAATCGTTACACATAATTTTACAATAAATAGGTATTACGTAGTACGTACTTCAATTTGACGTAATGTACTTGAAGAACGAAAAAAAGTGGGTATCTAAAATCTATCCTCCATTGTAGACTAAATTAATTAACAAGTTTCTTGTATCAAATAAAGTATTATTTTTGACCGCAAAGCTTAGACCATTTAGCTAACTAGGTAGGTACTTGTCTACGTAGGTAGTTGATTGGTCTAAGTTGCGAAATAAGGAAAATTAAAAAAATATATTCATAAGTTGTCTAAAATACCTTGTTTTTTTCGTGAGTGAATCCTCAGAGGATGTTACTCCGGACTCTTACCGACTAAAAAACCTCACGTAACGCCTAACAGCCTGTGGTTGGGAGTCCCGGGTAAACCCTCGGAATGTCCCGGGACAAGTTGTCTAAAATAGCTATAGAATTTAATTAATTCACAGTTGACGCGTTATTTAATTTTTATTACGTACGTTTCCTTCCTATAAGTTTTGGCACACAATAACAAACCGGCATTTTTTGTGGCGCCATGTGGAGCAGGCATGTCCGTTCGTCGTGTCCACTCATTTATAATAAAGGACAGAAGTTCCTAACATGTGTCAATGATAATTTGATATACAAATAAACAGTGGTCGAGGGCAGCAGTCTGCCGTCCTCGCTCCTGTATTACTGGCACTTTTTTTTTGTTCCTTTTACGCTACGTCAGTGTGGATGCAGCTTTATAATGTTATTGGGAACGGCGAGACCCCTAAAATTTTTTGTTGTATTTTTGACCAATCAGATTAGTATCTATAACCATTATTAGATTGTTCATACCTAAATATTTTAATGAATATTTTGTGTTATGTAAAGAGCGTGGCTAAAATGAACTTTAATGTTACTATCTACCACATTACCACTGTATACATTACCGTGAGTTTAAATTTGACGGTACCTATCTAGCTAAACTTTACATGAAAAACTGACAGTTACTTATCATAAAATTTCAAACACGTATAATCCAGCAAAATAAGAACTGACGCGAATATGTACCTCCTTCTATTATTAATTTTTTTTTTTTTTTTTTTTTTTTTTTTTTTTTTTTTTTTTTATAAAGTATAAGTTTATTTATTTATCTCCACAAATTACAACTTTACAGTTTCAGAAAGTGACAATTTTTTTATACATAAACAAAGTTTGCAATTTATAAGAGATCTGGAGTCTAAACTAAGCTAGAGCTTGTATAATAGAACTCCAGGCTCCCCAATTACATATTTATGTTTTCAACTTATTATAAATTGTCAGCGCGTGCGTGCGTGTGTGTGTGTGTGTGTGTGTGTGTGTGTGTGTGTGTGTGTGTGTGTGTGTGTGTGTGTGTGTGTGAGTCTATCTATGATTTTCGAAGGTAGAAGGTAAGTGTATTTGCTAGCTAGGTAAGATACAAAATACAGCTTAAATAAATACATTCATATATCATACACAATAAATACACACGATATGGTACATTTAAGATAATCTGATACAATCTAGCTATGTTAGGAAGTTCTCTGTTTCAAGATATGACTTGTAAAGAAGAAACAAATAAATTCTTCTCTTACACTTGAAGTGATTTTGGCCATAAATTTGACAATGTCGGTTTATTTTATTGTACAAGGAAGGTCCGAGGATATAATAGAATCTTTTTATAAATGTAGACTGCGGTGGAGGAATGGAACATACTTTATCTTTTCTACGGTGATCAATTTTTTTAAATGGGGTTTGGTTATGCTGTAGGAGCACTGCTTGCATAATAAAGTGCTGTCGTACATTTAAAACGTTCCATTGCCTATACAGTTCGTCTGTTGGAAATAGTAAGGGACGAAATGTAGCAACCTTCAACACAGCTCTGTGCGCAACTTCCAGTGGTTTGAGTATAGTTTTAGCAGCACCACCCCAGCTTGAAATACAATATGCGATTATCGATTGGCACATTGCATAGTAAACTTTACGAATAGTTGAAAAATTGGTAATGTGTCTTAGTGTTTTAAAAATATATATCAATTTACGTACCCTGCCTGTAAGGTTGTTAATATGTGTCCTAAAGTTGAGATTCTTGTCCAGCGTAATGCCCAAGTATTTGATATGGTCCGCTACGGTTAAGAATGGACAGTTGCAGGGTAGTTGTGAACCTGCACAACAGGAATGTACTTTGACAGTTATTGGAATGCGTGGTTGCGAGACTTTGCTAATTGACCAAGTAAGAATTTTTGTTTTGGAAGTGTTGAGTGTGAGTCTGTGAGTGTTCAGCCAATGTATTGTATTGTTAAGGGCCAGTTGCGCTTTGCTTTCCAGTTGAGGCCATGTATCGCCTGTAATGGTTATAGCAGTATCATCTGCAAAAGATGTTATCAGACCATCCCGTATGCTAAGATTACACAAGCCATTTATATACACAAGGAACAAGGTGGGCCCTAATATACTACCTTGTGGCACACCATAGGAGATGGGAAGTTCAGTGCTTTGGTAATTGTCTATTTTAACAAATTGGGAACGGTTGTTAAGGTAACTTTGGAACAACTCCAGTTGGATTCCCCTGACACCCATTCCTTCGAGCTTTAGTAAGAGAGTGGAGACTGGAACAGTATCGAACGCTTTTGCAAGGTCTAAAAATATGGTCAGTACTTTTTTGTTATTATTTATATTTTTGACAACATAGTTAGTCAATTCGTGAACGGCATTTGAGGTTGACAGATTTTTGCGGAAGCCATATTGGCGAGGTGATATTAGTTTATAGGTTTCGAGGTACTTGACTAATCTTCTGTTTATAACGCGTTCGAGTACCTTAGATAAAGCACTTAGTACTGCGATAGGCCTGTAATTACCAGGTGATGTTCCGTCTCCCCCCTTGAAAATGGGATGAATGATTGCCTTTTTAAAAGAAGATGGAAAGACAGCAGTGTCAAAGCAGGTATTAAATATATGGCTTAGGATTGGTGCCAAGAGAACGGAGTACTTCTTTAGGATAGATGGCGAGATGTTATCCCATCCAGGTGCAGCGGTAGAACGCAGAGAGTGTATGACTGTTATTATTTCATCTGGATCTGTATATTCTAAGACGAATGAAGAGAGATGAGTTGAGCTATGTGTACTGTGAGTGATTTGTGGTGATAAAGTAGGGGTGATGTTATTGGAGAGAGTTTTACCAACATTAGCGAAGTATGAGTTTGTGTTATTACATGATACGGTCGGTGAAGTTGAAGACGATAGGAGCTGTGTTGATTTATGTTGAGGCTTCGTAGTATTCGTGATACGTTTTATTGATTCCCAGAGTAGTTTTGGACTATGACTTGCTTTTTCCAGTTCTTCCGTGTCAAAGAGTTGTTTTGCTTTTCTTAAAGCACGAGTACAGAAATTCCTATACCTCTTATATGTTAGCTGTAATACTTCATTTTGAGGATGTTTTCTAGCTTTAATATGCATCATGTCCCTGTTTCTCATGCACCGTAGCAGTCCAGGGGTAATCCAGGGCTTTATGGTCTTCTTCTTGGCAGTTATGTTTTTTACTGAGGTATTCGATGAGATGGCAGTAGTTAGTAGTTCGATAAGTTTATCTGTAGCAGAGTCGGCATTCGATATTTGGAGAATTTGGCTAAAATCTAACTGAGACATTGTTTCATCGAGCTTTTCGTAATCGATTTTGGTAATAGTCGCAACAGTATTGTTGTGTACTTGTGTAGTGTTCAAACAAAGCAAAGAAGGAGAGTGGTCGGTGATCGGAGTCTGATATACAATTGAATGTGAAGAGGTTTTGGTTCTTAAAATTATGTGGTCTAGACAATTACCTTCTCTAGTGGGTATGGAATGAGCAGGAAGGAAACCATGAAAAGCTAGACAGTTCAGATAGTCGTTGGAGCGTGCATCTATAGTAGTGGCCTTAATATCTATGTTAATGTCACCAATTATTACCACATTTTTAAATGCTTTGAGAGAAGGAAGTATACGGTTTAATACTGATAGGAAGTTTTGTATATCATGATTCGAGGGCGAACGATAGATACAGACTATAGCCACTTCTGATTTTATTTTTATTATTAGACCCGAAGCTGTTTCAGCAAAATCTGGCTCCTCTGATGTCGCCAATAGCTCTGATTTTACGTATACCACCACACCATCCTTTTTGTTTAAGTGGTTGGTAGTCTTAAATGCAGTGTAGTTTTGCATGTAAGGGATAATAGAGTTTGACGCACATGGTAACCAGCACTCCGAAAGGACGATCACATCACAATCGAACGAAAATCGGTGCATTAAGGTCTGTATATAAAGGAAGTTATGATTAACTGAACATATATTTTGTGAGAGTATTTTTAGGAACTTATTTGGATGAGTAATTATCGTTCGTGTCTGTTCTGGGCTGCATGTGTGAGGTACTGACACAGTTAGTTGGTCAATTTTATCAATGAGATTACTTAAGTCTTTAGTCATTTTAATATAATAGTAATTAACGGGACAAGTTCTTCAAATGCACGCTCCACCCGGCATGAGTTATCATGCCAACTAGAGCATACATCTTTAGGACGTTGGGTTTTTGACTTAGAAGTCAAAATTAGTATATTAATAGTTAGTTTGTAAATCAGCACCGATAAGGTGAACAACCTCATTTGCGACGAATGGACTGCACTCTCACATATTACGCCGATTTTGTGATTATATACTTTTTTGGAGATAGAACTTACTGTATTGTAGGCGTGTTTATAAAGTTGTTTCCTTCCCAGTGTGTCAAACTTGATCGTACCATAATATAAAACACAAAGTGTGAGTCTTTGTAAATAATGAACTTTTTTATATAAAATTGTGTAAGCATTTATAAAATTGTATGTGTACTGTGCGTAATCATAGGTTTGTATATTTGTATAAAGTATTGTGTAAAAATATATTAAATATAAAGTATGGTTTTGTGTATAAAATAGTCTCATTTGTTTATATTTTGGATAAAAGTTGTTTAGGTTTCTTATAAATGATTCTGTGAATGAGTAAGAGCGTATATAATGTTTTTTTGTGTATGAAAAATATTTTGAGTAATTATTATACTTGACAGTGTGTTTTGTTAATGTGTTCTTTTTATACAAGGTTATTACAAATAGTTTAATATTATGTTCTTGTGTGATAACATAGTAATTTTCATGCAAATAAGTTTTGTATGATATCATTGAACAATACATGGTTCTTAAATAATATTGCTGAACATGGCTTAAAATAACAATAAACATATCGAATAGAAATAGGAAAAATAGTCACTGTGATTTGAGTTTTTGCAGATCGTCTTCACGAGAAATTAGTATGGATGGTTCACCTTCTCGCTGACGAATATATATCTTTCCATATGCGGTCCAGCAGCTTGCGTGTTTGTGGTTTTTTACGTATTCCCGTGACAAGTAGTATAAGCGTCTAGCAGTGGTAGTAAGCGACTCAGCTATATAGACTGGTTTCGGTTCGCCGCTTATTTTGAGATGCGCTGTGTTCAATTTCTCAGCATTATTTCTGTTGAAAGTCTTGGAAGCTTTAATTAATGTGTCTTTATGATATGCCGAATGGAATTCCACAATTATGCATGAAGCTTTTAAGTTTTTGGACCTATATATATTTCTTATATCAGAATCCGAAACCTCAACTTTCAGCGCGTTTCCAAGATTTTTTACGGCGGAGGTAAGTGATTCCTTATTTTCTGGTTTCGCTTCTGGGACATTTCTAAGTTCCAGGCTAGACGATTTGGAGTTACGTTCTAGAAGTTCAACCTTGTGTTCAAGAGACTTGATTTGATTTTTTAAAGCTGTATTTTCAAACGTAACTTGTTTCAGTTGAGATAAAATATGATCATATTTGTCTGACATGTGCTGAATGGACTGCTGTATGTCATAATTTTGCTGCGACATTTTTTTCATCTCCTCATCAAATTTCCGTGCCTGAGATTGATTTTGTAGTTGTAACTCTGTCAACATATCTTTTATTTCAATTATCGAGGTGTCACCATGTTTGCGCTTAAAGCGTCGTGTAGCAATGGTACCTGCACTATCCTGGTCCGAACCCATGAACTCCGATGCCGTGTCGGAATCTTGTAGCATGGTACAGGGTTTTGGTTTTAGGGAGGTTTTCCCAGGTGGAGTTCTCTGTGTTTTCGACATTATTATATGGATTTTATAGTATACACCGTGTGAATAATATTAATAATATCGTAAAATATAATCCAAGTATAGCCAAATATGATCCGTTAAATTATATTTCTTATTTTATTTGCGGGCTATAAAAAGTATGATGAGAGGCTAGACTCGCTCGTACCGCTTCGTCTAGTACTTAGATGATGTAGTAAAACTAGTTGTCTCAATCACACGTGCGCAGTTCTATGTAAACTGGACGGAATCGGCGCACTCGAACAAATCGGTTCGCTGTCCAGTTTAACTTGGCCGCTCCGTTCAAAGATTATTGTTGTGTAACTTACTCGTAGGCGGCGACTTGTAGGCTAGTGTGTGTGCGCGACGGCGTTGTTGGCCGGTAGAAGCTCCTGTGATGTTCTAGCGCCCTGGTACTTCATTCACTTATTTGCACTCAATTTATTCACTGATTTTTAGTTTTTTGAATTAATTTTTTTTATATAAATCAAATTTTGTTAAAATATTTTACTAAAATACAGGACACAGTGGATACGTCCAAACGCTTTCGCGGTCCAGAGGGGATGCATGAATAGGCTCCGAAACTACTGATCCGATTTGAAAAATTCTTACACTGTTGGGTAGCAACACTATCCAGGATGTTATAGGGTCATAGACTATATTAATTTACTCCTATATTCCCATTGGAACGAGAACCTTGTGACATCCGCTAGTAAAATACATAAATGAAGAAATGTGGGTATTTGTGGTATGCCTTCTATTATTAAAAATTCATAATGTATTTGTGTATTTTAATAAACTTGTACCTTCACCACAAAACCAGAGATGTGTAGGTAGACAATTGCCTTTTCTCTGAAATCTTAAAATACACACGCGTTGAAGATAAACTGTGCAGATGGCACATCAGAGTATGAACTCCGCGATTTATGAAATGTACTTACGAGTTTAGTGATGAGTGAAGACGTAATTAAAAATTGTAGAGGCCGTCGAAAACTCGACCGTAGTTCTATATTAACAAATAATAGCTTTATCCACTTCTGCATTAGAGGTATAGCTTAAATGAAATTCATTCTTTCATTGCATTTTCTTAAGATGGGTTACAAAGGTCTTCACTTTTTGACATAGATACAGATTTAGACTTCAAATCAATTAATAATCATAAATGATATTCCTAGTTCTATATTTGAATTGATTCGAGCCTTTCTCAAGCTTATTTGCACCAAAAGCCTTGAACTGCAGAACTACATCTAAAAAAAACTTGAAATACACACATTGTAATGTAAATAAATATAGAGTCTACAGATGGTGAGCTCAACAATTTATGGTATGTACCAGCTTAATGAAGACTCAATTGAAATTATTTAGTCACCCAGTCACCCCTCCACGCGCAGTCATCTGCGGAATGCAAGCTCACTTCCTGAGTGGACAATTAAGGCGGATGAATGACATGCGGCACCAAACATGACGAATTTGGACTACCATTAGCATAGAACTGACTAATGAGGTCCCTGCTGCTCATTACATTACGATCAGGTTCAAGCGCCATAACATCATGTTCGTAACTTCATGTAAGAATAATTAAACGTTTCATTGTTAAACGGCAGGTACAATGGATGTGCCTCACTGTGTAATTTTTTTAAGTATTACATTGTATAGGATATAATAACTAGATTAATTTTTCATGGTTCGAATTAAACTGTCGCGTTTTATTCTACAGACAAAATAATGTGATCAACCTTTATGTAGCTTTAACATCAAGCAGAAAAGAGAGATAGAAGTGGGCTTCTATCTCTCTTTTCTCTCGCTTTGCAAAGGAGGGAAGTGGAGTTTTCCCCAACTTCCTTAATTTCTATTTTGACAAATTTTGACGCGGGTTCCAAAGCACTAACTCTTCTTTACCGATTTCGAGCTCGGTCCTACTTTTCTGGTTTTTGTCGTTGCTGTATATACTGCTTTTTAGAGGCTACATTAATGGGAAAGTGGGTGGGAATAATCTCGATATTATAAATCTTCCGGTGGGCCGTAAGCTTGTCTGCCACCTAAGAAGTATAAAAAAAAAATCATATCAAAATACAACAGAGGTTATCCCTGAGAAAATAAATACACTTTTAATTATGACGATGTTTTGTATCATTTTAGTTTATTTGTACCGGTTTTAAAAAAAATAAATACTCAAACCGGCTTCAGTATACATATATGTTTAAAAAAAATTTAAAATATTGTATGTTTAATAATAAACTCTCATTGCTCATCATTACATACTATAGTTTATTATAATACCTACGTTAATTTTAAATTCGGTAATAAATAGTGACTTAAAAAATATCAAAATCAATACATATAATAAAATCGTAACAGGTCGCTGTCTGTACATGGAAGATAAATAAGAAAAAATATTATAGGGGGGCTTTATGAACGCAATAGAACCCAAAACGATGATTTTTAGATTTTTTGTCTGTTTGTCTGTATGTCTGTATGTCTGTATGTCTGTATATCTGTTTGTCTGTACGGTTGTGCACGCTAATCTCAGTAACCGCTCAACCGATTGCAATGCGGTTTTTTTTATTGTGTTGAGGTTTGCTCCAGTTAACATTTAGCGTTTGTTTTATGTAAATCGGTTTAGAAATAACAGAGTTATAACACTTTTAAGAATCAGATATTTTGAAAATTTTAATTGTAGGGGTTTCTTTGAATGTGAGTGAACCTAAACTGGCGTGTTGGCTTAATCATAAAAGAGCTTAATGATTAAGACTATTTTTAAACAATTCAGTCCGCGCCGAAGGCGTGGACTGAATTGTTTTAAAATAGACTTAATCATTAAGCTCTTTTATGATTAAGCAAACAGGGCTGTTTCAGACGCTGCTTGATGACTCTGATGAAGAAATACCTTTCCTTTCATACACCTTATGTGACGTAAACGAAGTTGCGGGCTCAGCTAGTTAAAAATATAAAGGAACCAATGTTTTAAAGGAATTAACTAATTAAGACTCATCAGAATTAATCACGAATTTTTGATACGGATAGTAATTTCAATGCGACAAGAAACGGTTCCAAGCAGTTATTTCATGAAAAGAAAATTAGAGTAGGTAAGTAGTTTCTGAATTCTTGTCAATTGTGGATTTATTGAAAATGATAATAAATGCATTAATTAAATAATCTAATACTCTTTTAACTTGGGAAAAAGTCATAGTTACCTCGTCATGCCCCAACAACTTCTGCTAATTCCTTCGTGGAATAAGAGTAATTACAATGTAAGTATGTTATGTCTCGAATAATATTAGATTCGAATCATCTCATGTATGACATACAAACACAAATTAAATTGAATAATTTACTCATTTACTCATTTCTTCATAAGAAACAACACAATCAAATCTAAGGTCAATCGACATCAAACAGATGGTTGAAATTATTTGTACAGATCATTCCATTATTGAATGGCCAACTTAAAACAGCATATCACCCAAACAATTAGTCTTAATATCGTTCTACTAACAGATTGTCTGTTAACTGTAGTCTAGAAACTGCTAAAACACTTTCAAAAGTAAATATAATATAATTAGGATACAGCTACATATTACGGTAAAAAACAAGTGTTACAAAAAAAAACACGAATACATTTCAGTACCAGTAGCCGAGAGAGAAAACTTTCACTCATTATTTTCAATGTACGCATCCAATATACGAGGAAAGCAAACATTAATTAGAAATGTCATATAAATGGCATTTAGAGTGGGGTGCATCCATCTCTGTCTGGGATTATCACTACGAATTAATTGATAGCTATAAGGCTGGGTATATTGTGGTATGAGGATGATAGTACTCGTAAATTGGGTGTCACACTTAGCTGGCTGGCATTTTCTTCATGCTCGCTGATCGGAAGTCGATAGCTTCGTCACTCGTCACGCGTGTCATGAGGGTATTCATTCTGGTCAGCCGCATGACCGCTAGCCGGATATCGTCGCTTTTTAAAACCGCTTTAATATTACTCCTTATAATTATGTCATATCCATACCATTTTTAGAAGCCAGTCAAACAACTTCGTTTTGTAATATACATAATTTGCTAGCGTGACTTTCAGCTATCGAACAAAAATAATATGTTATTCTGTGGGAATGACATATTTCGGGAGTAGTTTTCAGACATAGAACTACTTCAAAAATCACATCAATCCATTGGTTAATTGCAAACAAACACACTTTCCCCTTTATAATATTATTAAATAAGTAATGGTTAGTTTATGTAAATCATGTTTCCATTTTGAATTCTTTTAACATTATATTATCTAATTGTTTTATTCTATTTCCTATGTAAGTGAGTAAGCCATTTGGAATTTAATCAAACCGAGCTATGAAGAGTTATGCCTTCGAATTACAGGAATATTGACTGTTAATTTGTACTGTAAACTGCCCCTGCAGTGTTCTTCAGCTTTATGCACTTTTTTTCTATAGTGGCTTTGGGCTTAAGTTAGGTAAAACCAAAATAAAGACCCAATTGTTTTGGTTTTAGGCGTTTAGTTCAGTTCAATCTATAATTATGTAGTTTGTGAGTTCTGTATAATGCTTTGCTAACGCATTGCCAACCTAACACCCATACCACTTAACCTACATAATTTTGTTCAGGACCAGTCCAGGAGGTCCAGTAGTAAATAAATAAATAAATAAATATTCACGGAGATTTTACACAACGCTATCTGATCCCAAAGTAAGCTAGGAATAACCTGCTTGTGTTATGGGTATCAGACCACGGATATTAATACTTATATACTTTTTAAATACATACATAATATACATAGAAATACCCAGCCTCTTAAGACAAACATTTATGGGTCACACAAATATTTGTCTCCGGTGGGAATCGAACCCACGACCTCCAGCGCCGCAGGCGGTATCACTACAGACCGCGCCTTGAGGCAGTAGTACTATTATTTCATAGTATTTTTACGAAGTCCTTCAAACTTCACCCCATATCGGTGCTAACTTGAAACGTCTAAAACCAGTAGTCAAACCTCTTCATACCGATCCCGCTACTAGTTTCTGTAAAGTACTACTTTGTCACGGGTATCTCCACTTAACAACCGAGACTGATAGACTCCATGCTCTCGGGATAATTTACCGTGTAGAGAAAAAAATTAGCACACGTGAGTGAATTCTACACTTCTACAGCACGGCCACTAAATATAAATTTATCTGCTTTTTTTTATCAAAATATCAACCTCTATTTTTTTCAAAACCTTAAATGACATTTCGGTTGCATGCCTGCAATATTGGTGAGAAAAATACTCGAGGCCTCGGAAAACTGCTGAACTTTATTCTTGTACCTCCTCCCTTTTTTGATAATCTAAATTACAAAAAAAAATCATAGGTACAAATTCCGATTTGCAAAAGCTGTGGAGTTACTTTTTTTCCAGCTCCCCCAGTTTATTTTATGATTAATTTCTATACGGTTCCAAGACATAGTAACTTCCTCTAGTAGACCTTCGTCGAGTTCGGGCCAGGTATAACTTTAATAGGCTTCATGATTATAGGACCTGGTTTACAGGAAGACTTACCAAAGGAAGTGCGGGTATTCACATATTCAGTTTTAAAACTTTTAGTACCGAAAAATGCAAAAATAATGCAGCGTTGGTAAACGTCAGGATGGCTGGATCACCCCTTATTTTCGAAAATGCCGAATATAATAACGCGTAACATACTGACTTAGAGAGGGAGTATCTAAACTTTTAGGGTATTTTCCAAATAGTACCAAAAAAGAACGAAAAGTTATAGCAACCATTTTTAAAATAAAGGACCACTGTTCGTCACGATTATCAAAATCGGGACTTAAACAAAATCGGGACTTAAAGTAAGGCTGATTTCTGTCGAACTGATAAAATTCTAAACTGTCAGAAGCGATAGATAAGCATAATATCGGATTCTTGGCTTTTTAGTAACTAAAAGTCCATCTATGGCAGTGTCACTGATGAGCCTGATTTTATCAGTGTATTCATTACGGTAGCCTCTTTGCAGGCGAGCCGCCTGCTTAACAAACTCACCCCTCAATTTGTTGGTCAACTATTGTGATAAAAAAATGGTGGCCACTTGGCCCGTAACATTTTTTCGTTTGCTTACGATTTTTTTTTTATTTTGAAAGGAAATATCTTATAGTATTAACTTTTTTAAATTACAATGATACAAATAAGACCAGTTTAAGAATTTATTACGCTGTCTCAACAAAAAAATGTCTGGCGAGTGTGATATTAAAATAATTTCACTAATTTAATCTTGTTTTGTGACTACATATTAGACTGTTTTTGTGTGGATTGTTAGCACGTCAACACGCAGTCACTTAAGCTAAGTATAGGTTATCAATCAACTCATAGCCCACTGCTAGACATAAGCCACTCCCAATTTTGATCATTTATAGAAGGTGATTGGCCATAGGTATAGGATATCTATCGCTGCCCACACGGTTTGGTCTGAGTTTTGTTTTTCTGTTAGTCGTCGGTCGTCATAACTTAATCCTGCCAGTGATTTTGGTTTGGGTTTAAGGCCCTGAATATCTAATGTGACCAATTTGAGTATGTTTAAAAGTCTTTTGATCTCTCCGATCGTTAAACAGCGCAAACGCTTAATTCAAACATAAACTAGGGTTAACTAAATATTGGGTCAGTCATTTCATGTCACGCCAGTTATTTGAAATACTAGCACACATTCCACAGTTTGCGTGTTAATGTACGATTAAATTCTATTTTAAAACTATAATAAAATTTCTGTAGTTGTACTCGCATATTAATGTCGCATAAACCGCATGTTTGTAATGCCTATGTAAATGAATAATCGAAGGCGACAATAGCTAATTAATAAATACCGCCAATTCTTTGAATTATCCTGTGTAAAGTCACTACGCAATGCGTCAGGAATAAGGATTCATGCGTAGAACACGCTGATCCGGACGAACTTCCGGTGTATGACAAAGTCCATAATAACATAAAACTTAGAGACAACTTAACGTCGAATCGTGTACACGCAGAATACGAATGAGCCAGAATGTACACGAATAAGGAAATTCCATTTAGTGCATTCGTACTAAACGCACATGTAGTGATAAGTTATGTAGTATTAAAGTATTTATATTCACAAACCGTGATCATTTTCTTGGAGGTTGTATGAGTCACTCAGAGGCGCGTGTTGACAGTCTACGCAAAGACCTTAATTAACACATAAAATATAAACTCAAGAATTTTTTATAGCTAGACAATGGCATGTCTTACATGAGCTGCATATGTTTGAATATCGGTACAACATGCACAAACGTCGTCTGCTTTGTTATTCGAATCGAATGCTTTGTTACAAGCTACTAGCTAGTGTTTACCTACGCTAGTAGTAAAATTGTCACAACTATTAATTCTATAGATTTACCATTTCCATTTTGCTATATCATCTTTTCATAAAAAATTGCTGATGCCAACAAACGAAAGGAGAAAAACCGATTTGCCCAATTTGATGGTCGTCGGTCTCTTAACCTTAACAATTTTTAACGATAAAGTTAAATTTAAATAGATAAATAGACGTAAGTACCAGGTATCTTAAGTCCACCTACAAAACCTCCTAAAAATACCTGCCGTGAGAACTTTGGAATTTATACCTCTTGTAGGTACTGCCTGTCCCGGGTCAATAAATTTTCACATCAGATAAAATTTCCATCAAACAATTCGTTCGTCATCACTGATGGCGTAGCTAGGCACAATACCTATTTCATTCTACTTTACGATACTGATATCCTTCTTATGTAGTTGAACAATGAAACCAATATAGATTGCACCAAATGCGTCATATAAGTCTGAAACAGTTATGTCAACATGTAAGGCAATAACTGTCTGGGTGATTAAGTTAACTAACTTGGATGATAAGCCAACGTTATTCAACTCCACACACGTACAATATATGAAACATGAGCGGGGCAACGGAAGGAGAGTTTTAAGCTGTAGTTGGATACTCACGCTGAATTACAATGACGTTTGCAGACTCCGGCTTTCAGCCATAATAGCTGTGATGGAGTAAAGTGTATAATACACTCAATTCTATTACTGAATTCCATTCTTATATTGCTTTCAAGTGATAATAAGTAGTCTCAATAAGATTACTGCATATAAGTGTTAAATATTCTAAATTCTATTATTAAATTCAAGATGACTTTTAGTTAATTCGTTAACTGATGAAGCATTAATGGCAATACAGTCTATTCGACATGCCGATTGATTTAGCAGAACCTTTTTACTTCCATGTATTTAAATGTTAGTCACTATTTAAGTGCTCTATAAAAAGTAATCACGACTGCCAGCGCTGCAGATTTTAGAGAGAACAAATCTGTTTCTTTTTACTATATTTGGTTTATGAACTTTGCAGACGTTCATAAACATGTTTAAATCGTATTTTTTTTGTACTTAAAAAACGTACCGTTCCTTGCACCTTTTAGTACGATTAGTCATACATGCACTCGTCAATTACCTCAAAACGGGCAAACAGCGCAAGTGGTCGGTCCGGTTCGAAGATTGAACGAAAGTGCAGAGTTCAGAAAACCAATTTTACGTTTGTGTAAGTCAAGTGTGGAATGAATGGGGGGTTTTCGCCGAAGTGTACTGGAACGTGACGCCTGGCATCCAACAGAGTGTTGTGAGTACAATCAACGCCAAAGTTGATGTACTACCTCAAACCGTTCTCAAAGATTTTTAAGTCTTTAATCTGAACAAAATATACTTTTGCCTAATAAATACTGTACTGAGTAGCCTTATGGATAATTTTATCATTCCTGGAACTCATAAAATCTGTTTCAAATGGAATTTTATCTAATTATACAGAAAATCTACGGTTGTATTCAAGATAATTATTTCATAACTTCCAGATGTTAATTAGCGACTTCGTAAAGTATAGTATTTTATCAGTATTGGAAGTCTGTACGCTAACCGAGGAATAGTTTGATTTTGTGTGATGTGTTACCTATGTACACACTTCTGGCGTTGATAGTACCATTGTACTGTGGTTAATTAGTACCTACTACAGGGAAAATGCTGCGAGACATCCAGGATGTCGAACAAAATGAAACGCTTCAGTTTTTACTATCTGCGTCTTTATTTTATACTAGCGGATGTCACGCGGTTTCACCCGCGTAGTTCCCGTTCCCGTGGGAATACGGGAATAAAATATAGCCTATGTTACCCGCAAAGAGTGTAGCTTTCCAACAGTGAAAGAATTTTTCAAATCGGTCCAGTAGTTCTGGAGCCTATTCGTTACAAACAAACAAACAAACAAACAAAAAAACAAATCTTTCCTCTTTATAATATTAGTATAGATTATTACTTTAGACAACTATGTCCAAGAGCTTGATGAATTAAAAAATATGAGTAAACAGGTCCTTAGAATCGTACATTTCTTTTATCTATAAATGTCATTCAAGCCAGAATCTTCAGTTTCAACAACCTTCATGAAGCCATTGACACTGCTCGTATATTCGGAACACCAAATTCTCTGAAGTCGTAAAACGGCTAGACGTCTAACCGCTCCTGTTGCAACTAATTTCTTAACGACAAAAGTTTCCTGGGGTGGCGAAGGTGACGTGGCTAGCCATTTGTAATGTTCTATAGGTATCTAGCATGCTATAGGTACAAGGGTATGTAGTAGTCGCGTCGCTGTGTCGCGACAGGCCGTCGACGTCGGGTCATACAACCCCTCGCAATTTAAAATTACCCACCCTGAAGTAAGGGTGTCCATTCGTTCATTTTTAAATGTCCAATCTTATTACTTGTATACACACGTAAGGGGACGAATCACAAAGAGAAATGGAATATTTATTCAAAACTATTCGTGTCATATCATTTTCGTGATGTTCAATAAACCGAGAAGTTATTGGAATGATGTGAATAGAAATAGAAACATTACATTAAACGTGTTAGTCTTAGCGATTAACTGAGCTTGTATTTGCGTCTGAATGGAGAGACCCTTTGAGTAAATTTTCCTTAATAATAATGTACGTAACCGAACTTCAAGAACAGTTGTACGAAAATGGCATTCCTGTAGTAACAATGTCACTTACTGATAAAGCTTCATAATTAGAAAAGAATTTGACACCTTTTTTATGTCTGTGACTCATACTAAAACAGTATGTAGGTACTGCATATACCTTTACTTATTCAATGGTACTGGTTTATCGTTGAAAATGCTGAAACGTGTAAGTACGTAATTAGTATAATCGAAGTAGGGCATGTTGACAAGCAGCAATTTGGGCTTTAGTTTAAACCAGTCGGTTTTATTAACCTTGGGGCCTTGACTGAAACTGTCTGAAACACGCAAACACCATCCGCACTTTATAATTTATTCAAGTGGCGAACACCCTTTATACTTGGATGTGGATGTACCCAACTCTTTAGAGACCAGCAATAAAACCTACGCAGACGATAAACCTTGAACGGTTTTCTTCAAGAGATAGCCACCGATTTTATGTACATACCTATATTAGATTTAGCTAGAACCAGAAGTTGATTCTTATCGTGCTTGAACTATTAAAACTAAAGTATTTTACCTGCATTGGAACAGATTGTTATGAACTATTGTTGTAGGAGGAAGCCATACACAATATGAATTGAATGCGGGCTGGTCAGGTAGCGTGCGTAAAATTCGATACGTGAGTCGCAGCTAGGGATTATCTCGGATTAAAATTCCGACCCTGGGAAGGTTGGACTTTAAAATTGTCGTTCCTCTCCTATGGTTACAATGTGGGACAAAGCTTTTTTCGTAATGAAAATAGAGCCAATCCAATTTATTCAATAAAACTTATGCGGGTAGGCGCGGCGTGCGACAGTCCTCCGTGGCAACTATCGACTAATTCATCTCCCATGTCGTAGTAATTATTCTGAATTTAGAAGCTTATGTGTATTAATATCCTTTGATATTGAAGGGGGAATCCTGAATATTTTTTATTCCCTTGTGCGTGACGTCAATTATATACTTCAGTCAGTATTATTAGCCGACGCAAAGTTATATGAGTCATCTGATAGTTGTGCGTTGAATTTTCGAACTATGATTAATGACCTATTTAATACAAAAGCTACTATATAAATGTAATAATAGCAACTGTCTGTGGTTGTTTTCCACAGAATTTTTCACCGTGACTGTATTTATTCAGAAAGGAAATTGTTTTCGATGCTATGAAAGTAAAATTTACACAAAGTATAAAACAAGTTGTCATCTTACAAAAATGATTTTATAACTGTTCGATCACTTTTGTTATCGTATTCCTTCTAGACCCATTTAATATCAAGTGTTGAACCCTATACCACCGTTATTTTGGTTGCCCTTTTCTACGTTTATAAACAATTTTAACATGATTCTGTAACTACAATATAATTTCTACCTCAGCTTTACGAATCGTGATAGAATTGTAAACAGACGTATGAGAATTGCATTGGAAAGTTGGTCAAGAACGAGCTGACTAATAACAACAGTGGATTAAGTAACAAGTAAGTATATAAAACGTATTTATGACGGATTATCGACTGCTGGTTATTGGGATCCAGTTTCTCCTAGAGGCATGACAACGTGAACCTTTCAACTCTTTCGATCTAACTGATCAGTATTGAAATGGTTGAATTGGTTGCTTCTACGACAGACTGTCTTCAATCATCAACGGGTCCTTTTATTCAAATCAAGTCTGTTTTCCTCTGCCGGATCTTGCAGTTTACTACTAGACATAGACGTCTCTCGTGCATGTCTAGTAAGACATGCACTCGCTAGCTTCTTCAGATAATAGTTCGATCTGGTTGGTTAGTTCTTCTTCAGTTTTACCAAATCACAGAATTCTCAATCAAATCTCGACTTCACTTCAGAACCAACTTGCAGTTCCCGTAACAAGTTTTCCGAATGTTGAGAGACAAAGTGCTATGAGGTCCCATTTTAGATTGGTCAGACATTCTATGTAATTCTCGTCTTGGCGTATCCCTTTGGATTAGAACGAATGTATGGACATCTGACATTTATTATTGACCATTTAGCTCTCGAAGGCAGGAGGCCCAATATAATATTGTGCCCGTACGTTCAAAAATTCTGCGATATTTTGGTGTGAAGCAGAAGAGTACAATAATAGTTACGAACATGATAGGATTAAATAATTCTGGTGACCTAACTCATCTTTAGGCTCATTGTCTTGAATGGGTTACTAGAGGTTATCAAGTGGTAATTGCCTTTTCCTGTGGGGTGGATGTACTTCCCCGTTTGAGTGAATCCATTTACATGCGGGAAATCCCATTGTCTCCTGTATCTCCTATGTAGAACGGGAAAATACATAATATTATTTAGTATAATTTATTTATATTAATAAGTATATTTTAATAATATGACCTATTTTAATTATTTTTCACTATTTACATTTTAAAATTTTCTTAATTTTATATGTATACATAAGTACAAAAAAGCAATTACACGTATTTTGGGATATGAATACATAGTTCAGGATGTTGTTTCCTGTGTTACGCCTCAAACTACTCTAACTATAGGCAAAGATAATTATTATAGTACTTACTCCATTCTATAAGCACTAGTCTGTGTTCGTGGGGAGTAGCGTAAATAATGAATACATTGAACAATGCTATTAAAATAACCACCATTTTCGATACCAGGAAGAGGGTTCACGTTGAATTGGTGACTCATGAAGTAAAGGGGAGACAACCTAGCTTCATAAAATTCTAGCTGATTTACTCGGCTTCGTCTGTATGGCAAAGTTTTCTCGTACACGTTTTCCACAAAAGTTCCGGGTATTAAAAATGTGTTAATCCCGAATGACAGTATTGTTAGCTGCCGTATTTGTTCAGGGGTTTGAGCATGTTTTAGAAACAAACATCTTCACATTCTTAACATTTATGATATTCGTAGGTTTACAATCCTTGCAAAAAGCGCTCTATATTGGCTGTAAACTCGTAGAATAGTGTCCAGAATACCATTTTAATTTGGATATAAATTGCCATTTTTACCTTGATACATTCCAGGTCAAACTTATAATGGCTCTGTTAATTTTAACACGGCTGCACTAAACTGCTAACAATTCTGTAGTTGCTAAGTAAAGCTCGTGCCGCGTTTCTGTTTGCTTGTTGAGTTTGGATACACTGTGGTTATTATTGGCCTTCTATTAGCTTCAACAAACTGTTTCCTTGTTCATATTTATAGGTACAAACCTAGAATTAGCCTTAGATGCTAATCGAGAGCGCCTGTTTTATGGATATTGTTGCACGTTGTATAAGGGTTAACTGCTGAACAGGCGACCGGGGGTTCAGCATCCAACTGAAAAAAAAATGGAATGAAATCGGTGATCATCAAAAGAAAATGTTTCTCCAACTTGTAGAGGCTCTTATTTTGACAGATCTTCTCGAGTGTAAAATATTGTCCAAAAATCATAAATATAGTTCAGAGTGATCATCTAACAACTTGTGGAGTTAGTACAAGGTACAAGCAATGACAAGTCAACAATCAATTCTAGTCATAGTTTTCCTGGATATGAGTGAACTATTTAATTTGTGCTAATTGAAATTGTAAACCAACCACAAAACAATAAAGTGGCTCGAGTAGGTAATTCTATAAAGTTATTAGTAGTTTTGGCAACAAATCTGGCACGACGATACAATATTTTTAAACTTAAGAAATTATAATTCAGAAAGTAAGTAGGTATGTATGTAGTTCCTTGATCTGAAGATACTTTATAAACATACATACATATAGTCACGTCTTATCTCCCAATAGGCAGAGGCATACTATACATCCATTTCAACAGTTTTATTTCTTCCCATGTCACGATACAAAAGTGAGAACAGAACAATATGTACCAAATTCAAAGACAAATTGCGTGGGTATATCGTACCTAATCATGATACATTGCATTGTATTGAGGGGGGACAATCGACAAAATATCGATCGGGGGGAGTACTTACCACTCCCGCCAGTCTGGCGCACATCTACCTACGGACTATGGCGGCCCGCCTGTACGTACATACTGTAGGTAGTCTCGATCGCAGTCTAGTTCAATAACCTATATGGGGTCTTGCTCTTTCGCGAACCCAATACTATTAGGTGGGTACAATGACATTAAGAGTATACTCTGTATGCCTAATCTATACATATAATAAAATGATAGAAAAGTCAAAACTGTACATAGGAAATATTAAAAAAAAAATACTCGCTGGGTGTTTAACATAAGATACCGAAGCCGAAAATATAGTTAGATTTTTTTTTGTCTGTTTGTCTGTCGGTTTGTCTGTTTGCTTTGCTTTGTCCGGAAGGATCTCGAAAAGTACTCAATGGATTTGATTCAAATTTTGTACAAATATTAGCTAGGGGTAGGGTCTTAAAATAGGCTATATATTATCACGCTACATATCCTAGGGGCTAAGCAGAGAGCAATCAAATTGGCATTAAAACATAATTTTCACGCGTACGAAGTCGCGGGCAACAGCTAGTCAACTAATAATTTTACTTGCTACCTATAAACCAAAGGTTCTCAAGTCGGCTTAAAGTCTTGAGTTTGATTCTGTTGTTGAGATATTGTTTTTTTTTATGGAACGCGGAGCTTTTACTTATAGATAACCGCCCAGTAAAAGCTTTTCGTTTGGTTCCATTTTATGACAAACAGGTGGACGGATACTAGACTTAATTTTTAGGGTTACAAAGCTAAATGGTAAAAAAACGGAACCATTATAGATTTTTGTTGTTAACATTTTATTGGGTTTCCTGGTTTATTTGACCATACGCATTTGAGCTTTGCTGTTGGTCCCCTTTTGGACCCCAAACTAACGTTTTGTAACTCATGTTGGCACCTATTTATCTTTGCACATGATTCTCATTTCAACAATCGGTGGTGCCAACTTATCAGTCCCAGTTTGCACTGCGCCGTTGTCACGTACCTATGTCAATATTATGTTTATGAATTCAAATGAAGGCTTCATGCTTCTTTTTATTCAGTACGCAACTTAAACAACATAATAATAAATGGCTACCGCATTCCTAACCTAACTACTTAATTAACTAAAGCGTACGCAGTTAAACAATCAAACCATTAGTTGGTCACACCCAACTGGAATGAATTAGAATGGTAGCAATCATAGGACATACTGATTAAGGCCGGTGTAAGATTATACTAGAGAATTACTTGTTTTAATTAAAAAGTAAAGATAATAATGATAGTATTACATACAGAGGGGCAAGTGCGAGTTTCGGCCAGCGCTTGTCGACATTCACGGGTGAGCGCGTTATCGCCGATTTGTATGGAATCGAGACAAGTTCCCGCGTTTACAGCTAGGTGGCGGGGTCTCGATTCCATACGAATTGGCGCGCCGTGAATGTCGACAAGCTTACGCAAAAACTCGCACTTGCCCCTCTGATCGGCAACTCCCTGCCGCGTCACAGCTGTCATAATAGTTGACGGACGTGTTGAAGGAACATTTGCTTCGCCTTATAGGAAAAAAAAAACATTTGCTTAGCATTATTGGTCACACGTACACATTCAAGCTGGCGGGCGTGTGCTAAAAGTAAAGTGAAAGTGAAGTCACCACCAACAACCAACAAGTACAAAGTAACTATGGTAACCATACTGAAGGAGTCTACTTCAGTATGGTTACCATAGTTACGTTGTTAGTTGTTGGTAAAATGGAAAATCACATTACTTTTCCAATTGCGACATTTTCATGTGTTAACCGTCGGTACTTTTTAAGGTCGTATACCGATACCTACTTATAGCTATTCATAAATTTTTCACAAGACAAACGCCAGCATGCTTAGCTCAAAAGTTTAGTTGAAGTTTTGGTCAAAAACTTGAACTAAACTACTGAATAGATTACACCCTCCCAAATCAAAAAGAGTTTTCTAAACAACGTTTTGATGGCGAGACCACTTCGGTTTCGCCTTATTTTGATTCTGATAGGTAAATCTTGGCATAGAGATAGCTTTTGACTTAAGAAAAGATATAGGCTGTATTCATCGCCATACTACAAGAGTGGATACTGTGTACTGTACACTATGTTTGTCTGTTCAAACCACACCCCTACATCGTTATAGTAAGTTCAACTCATCTGTGCGCGCGGCCCTATGTGTGGGTAAACCTCTTATAAACACAGTGACTTCGTGTGCGTGACAAGAGGTACAGTGAAGTACAAAATACAAAAACACTCGTTTAACTAAAATAGAAAACTTAAGGGGTGAAATGTATGTTAAACATATTACTTAATATGTTTTGCTGCAAAAGAATAAAATAGAGGAAATTTAGGATTCGCTGCTCTCTACAAGGTTAATTATAAATTCAGATTCCATATCAAAATGTCCATAGTATTCTTCTTCTTTGTATTACGCCACATCTCTTCATCAATTTGACCTTAACGTTCGTTTATTAACGATGATGATGTGATGGAGGGGAACGAAGTGTGCAGGACATGATCACCCTGCTGAAACAAACCGACCCTGACGACGTGCCCGATTTCGTCGCGAAGGAGCTGCACAAGCTGCCACCGGTGGGATTCGATCACGTCGACGTGACAAGACTTCTCAAGGACATCACGTTTCTGAAGTCTAGCCTTGCCGATGTATTGGCTAAATTGGAGGCATCTGATAAAACTATCAGTGGGCTGCAGGCTGAATTATTGTTACTTCGTAGTAATAATTCAATTAGTAGGTCAGCCTCCGATAATGTCAATGTACGGCGAGGCGCGCAAAACGCGTCGTTGTGCAGTTTTGAGTCAGCGCAATTTGATGCGCCCGAGTGTCCAGTGGCCGTAGCGTGTGCCTCTAACGTGAGCGCGCGCCCCGCCACCCCCGCCGCTACCTCTTCCCCCGCGAAGATGCCGACGACTGTCACGTTGCCACCTCCTCAGCCATGTGACTACGCAGCTGCAACGGCCAGCACCCCCACAGCCGCTCAAACAAAGGGGAGGAAGCAGAGCAGCGTCACTCAACGCAGCACTGCGCCCGTCAAGGCGGCGCAAAAGGAGCCTTGTGATGCGGAGGGTTTCACGTTGGTGGTCAAGAAAAAGAAGACGAAACCCTCCTGCAAGAACCAGTGTGGAACTGCTTCAAGATCTATAGAGCAGCGCTTCCGCGCAGAGGTTCCATCTACGATGGTCTACGTGTCCCGTGTACACTTCAGCGTGAAGGTTCTGGACGTGGTAGACTATCTGCAGAAGAAAACCGGATTGGGTTTGAGGGTGGAGAAGCTGGACTCTCATCGTAATATGAGCTTCAACTCGTTTGTGGCGAGGGTGCCTACAGATCGCATCTCCACGTTCATGGATCCGGAGTTCTGGCCAAGAGGGGTGAAGTACCGGCGCTTCAGAGGACGTCTGCCGACACGGAACCCCACGTCACGCGACACGTCGACGTCATTACGTGTCAATTAGGTTAAGATATTTATATGTATTTTAGTTTTAAGGTATTTATCTATGGGCCGTAGAATAAGTTAATACCAACTGTAACTTTCTAATGTTGCCTGAAAATAAAGATTTATTATTATTATTATTATATTATTATTAATTTCATTATTCCCATCACATTTTGTTCGATGCTATGCGAGGCATTATATATTTTTTTAATTCCCCCTACATTTTCGACTGGGTTTAGTTCAGGATGATACGGTGCCGCGGTGGTAGCCGAAGAACTTTTAAGCCATGTGGCTGAAGAATGTCACCAATCTTATTACAAACTAGCTGACCCTTGCAACTTCGTTTGCGTCACATAAGGTGTACGAAAGGAGAGGTATTTCTTCATCAGACTCATCAAGCAGCGTGTAAAACTGCCCTGCCCTCTCCCAAAGGAACCGTGCAAAATATCGGGATCAAAAGTATCCCAAAACCTTCTTCGGATCATAAGCTCAGATTGTACCAAGTTTCATTTAAATCAATTCAGTAGTTTCAGCGTGATACTTTTTCGGGATACAGATAGACAGACAGACGGACATGAAAATTTTCAATTACATTTTCGGCTTCAGTATGTATCGATTAGAGAACGCCCTCCAATTAAAATTTTCAAATTATCTTCCAATTGTAGAGACTCTCGACTCGACCCTCCACAGTTTTTTTAGATGTATAGAGTATGGTCTTTTTACTTTTTAAATCAAGTCATACAGTAAAATTATTGTCATATTTACTGTATAAGCAATGTTTTTTTCTGTCGACCATCATCTCTGCATTTCTATTTTTTTTTGTATTAGGATTTGGAGCTCTATCATTTTTCGACTATTCTGTAGGCCTTTATAAGTTACACAATTCTACCATACATTATTTTGTTATGCCTCGAAGGGTTTAGGCAACGTTTTCGTTAAAAGCTCCCATACACCTGATTTTTTTCCGACATCTCCAACTAATATCGTTATATTTTAGTCAATGTAAAACAAACTCAACAAATTATATACGCAAACCGTTCTCAAGAATCATTGGTGATCTCAGCATGAAAATCAATGCAGTCGTTTTTAAGTTTGTCGTGAAGACAGCCGCGGCGGGAACTTTGTTTTATAATAATATATAATATATGTAGTGATAAAAAATATTAATGACATCGAATTGACACATCAAAAATATTTATCTGACTTCTGTAACGTAACGGGCGTCAAGGGTGTCGGTGTGGACTTCCCAAGTCCCGTGTTACAATAGTTTGATTTGTAAAAGAAGATTACCTGGATAACAGCAGCCGGAGATACAGTGGACCTTTTAGGTTAAGGGCCGTGTTGTCTGGCTAGTAAACCCCTGTTGCAGTGAGTTCGTGAAAGAAAAACCAGTGTATATTATTATCACCACGTTTAATGGTCTACAATACAAAAACCATAGGCCTTGTGGTATATCAAACGCACTACTTAGCCTATATATATATGGCAGGATGTACCAGTATTACTCCAGTTAGAATACTTATATCTACACACACTTTACTTACTTGCTATAAACTTATATCAGATCTATTGACCTGGCCGGCTCTTGCGCCGATGCGATGAAATTATTTCATTTGACACAATTAATTAAACATCACCTTGTGACGTGGCTAACAAAATATACTTTAATCTAGCGACCTAGAGATGGATCCATTCTGGTTAACATTATTATAATCTATGATTTAAAGGCTAAATAAATCTAGTTACATTCTCGGATCGTTATGCAGCCTCCTGAAGGTGAACTACGTTGTTAAACTGTCGGTGGACTATCGCGTAGGCACCGCTAACCAACGAGATGCAGTAATCAACCTCGCGTATGGATGTATAAGAAGAATCCTGGTGGCCCTCCTTGGTGCCAAGTAGTGAAAAAGAAATGCACGTGGCGCAAAAAAGAGAATAAAAAATGCCGGTGCGAGAACCGGTTACCGCTACAAAGCCGGGCTCGTCAGCGGCGCGCAGTCCCGTCTGTGGATCACGCGTCCCACGCTGATGGGTTCACGGGGAAGAATTCCTCCGTGTTGGGATTCCGCCAAGGGACGGGCAGGTATTCCCAGCAATAATAGGTAGGTACTCCAAAGACCCGCTACAACAAAAGTTACGCGTCATTAGCAATCAGCACGCACTTCACAGACCGCGATTATTACAAGGTCTATCTAGCTTATAAATACCTTTTTGCGGGTCCTGTGATGGTACGAATTGCTCTTGAAGAGACACCTTACGGGTCTTCTCGCTCGAGAGAAAAAAATGCCGACTGCCTCCATCTTTGCTTTTCGTCTCTTCCCCTTCCCACCAAGCCAAACCCGCTTGGTCAGTTACATCTACGGTCCGTTTCATTTCACTCATCCCTCACGTTCCGTTCGTGACTTTTATTCCTCCACCTCTCATACGCCATACACGATTAGGGCTTTATCGCATTAACGCCATGTCATTAACTGAAGCTAAAACTATCCTGTACATTAACCATCCTATCCTCTTAAGCGAATATTTTATCCACTATTTGACATAATGTTCTACGTTACGCGGAACGTGAATTCTGGTGTGACCACTCCGAAATTGATCCGCTCGTAAACTATATATAAATTATCATTAGTTCCAAATCTGTTTACTAATTTAATATACCTATTATTTATTCTAATCTAGATTTATTGTACACTAAATAAAACTATTTTTTTTTTATGTTCTTTTTTTTTTATTCCTAAACTATTTCGTTGACAAGGATCAGTCATTGTCACTGTCAAAATGACAATGTCAGATTCACGACGTCTAACCTATGTGTATGTGTAGTATTGTGACTGGATGTAAACACGGAATAAAACGACAGAAAGATATCGAGTTTAATATCTTTGTGTTAATGTGCTTAATGTATGAAATCCTCGTTATCACGAGACAAAAAGAGAGTATTATACTAGAACGTATGGATAATGTGTTGGTGAGTATTGCAGAGTGTTACAATACCCCCTTTCTCGGGAAAAGAGGTAAACCGACAGGTTTACCGAAAGAAACAGCCGGGGTAACCGGGCAAAAGTGGTTACTTAACCGACTCCAAAAAGGATTAAAAAAATACCGAGAAATAAAAGAATAAAACTTCAGAACGCTGCTAGCAATAGTTATTCTTCTGACTGCCCTTTAGAATGATCACAGCTGGATAGGTATTCCTTTCAAAACGCGTACTTCACTCTTCCATACCTCACACAGTATTTCATATTTATCTATGTACATTCATTCGTCATCCTTTCCATATTAATAATAATTATAATAATACATATAATAATATTTAAAGCTTATTTTCCACCTATCATTCAGTCATGCACTTATCCTTCCCTTTCTTATTTGCTCCTATCATTCCATAATTATTTACATGCTGTCATTCATCAGTCTTATATTCTGTAAGAGTTTTTCATACTTTGGCCAATCGTACTGTCGGTCAATCATTTGACTGTCAAGAAAAACAACTTTTTTGCTCATGCGTTGTTAAGTATCATATCATATAAACATTAACTGTAAGAATAAGAACACAATGTAAAAACACAAACGGCAAAGCAATTATTAATTGCATACATTAGTTTCGATAAATGCTTGCCTAGCCCTACGATCAAAAAAAAAAAAAATCTTGGGTTCGGAGTAAATACCACTAGACAAGCAACAATATCGGACAGGGTGTGTAAATAATTTAATCTACACGCAAGATGTCCTTTACATGAAATTTACCAACAGATCCTGACGATAACTCGCGTAGCTCATACACTACATCTGACAACCTCCTTTCAACCGTGCACTTCACAAATTTCGGCGCCAGCTTGGCGGAGAAATACTTCGCTGCGTTAGATTGTACGAAGTTCCTTCGCCAGACCACATCGCCTATTTTCGCTGTGAAGTGTCGTCGTCTTAGGTTATAATGTTGTGAATTTTTCTGGTACGCCTGAGTTAATGCATCTACTACCTTGTCAAAAATTTTTCCCAATTCCAACAACGATGATGCCGCTGCGCTTCTATCGCCTATGGTCAGATCATCAGCTGATGTTGGTAAATCCCTAAGAATTGAATGGAATTGACCGTCAGTGACTATTTCACGACCGGTGGCTAAGAAGTACGGTGTGTATCCCGTTGCTAGGTTCACCGTGCTATTCAGTGATAGCTGAATTTGCTGAAGGTATTTGGACCAATTACGTTGATCTTGTTCAACTAGTATGGATAAACAGACTTCAGCGGTTTTGTTATACCGTTCGACTGTATTCGCTTGCGGTGCATAATGCGCCGTATAGAAAATTCGAGGGATAGAATATCCATCGCAAAATGATTTAAACGATTTGCTTTTAAATATGGTAGCGTTGTCACAAATAAGAATCGCGGGGGTTCCCCATTTCAAGATCAATTCCTTTTCCAAAAATGAAGTGACCGTTTGAGTGGTTGCAGTACGGAGGGGGTGAAGCCATACAAATTTTGAGAAAACGTCTACAACTGACAGAATGTATATATGACCCGAATATGCTTTAGGTAATGGGCCTATAATATCTATTGACAACGTGTGCATCGGAACGTCCACCTCCTTTTGATTTGTCATGAGTCCGTGAGGTGGTGAATTTGAGTGTTTATATGCTTTACACTTGTCACACCGTGTGACAAATTCCTTAACATTTTCAAACATATTTGGCCAATAATAATGTTCCCTAATTTTCAAATACGTTTTTTGAACTCCTGGGTGTACACTACAGAAGGAGTCATGGTTTTCCTTGATGCATTCATCGACCAGCTCTTTAGGAATTACTAACCTCCAATTGTTTTTTGAAGTACAAGAGCCACCTTTGCAAAATCTAAACAAATTGTTGCCTAGGATCTGAAAATTTTTGAAACGAGTAGGCATAGTTTTACAGCCGTTATACATCTTCTTATACCACTCATCAGAAGTTGAAGAAAGTTCTTGATTGAAAGTAATAGCATCGACCGAAATTCGGGATAGTGCATCTGGTACGACATTAAGCTTACCTGCCTTATGGCAAATGTCAAAATTAAAAGTGGATATCTGCATTGCCCATCTGGCCAACCTGCCTGAGGGGTTATTTAAAGACTTAAGCCACTTTAAACTCATATGGTCAGTGATGACCGTGAACTTAGTACCTTCTATGTAAGCACGAAAATGATTTATGGAATCCACTACCGCGAGCAGTTCACGCTCTGTTGTACTGTAATTTCTCTCAGGTTTTGCCAGTAAACGTGAAAAGAAAGCCACAGGACGCTCGATTCCATCTATGTCCTGCGTCAAAACACTACCAATGCCTACGGATGATGCGTCGCAATGAAGCACGAAAGGTTTCGAAAATTCTGGCGACGCCAAAACTGGAGCTGTTATTAAAGCATTTTTAAGGGTATTGAAAGAATCCTCAGCTGCTTCGGACCAATGGATGCCGTCACTGCCTTTCTTCTTACCTACCAACGCTGTCATAGGTGCTATGATGGTGGAAAAATCCTTAACAAACCTACGATAGTATGAACATAGACCTATAAATCCTCGTAGCTGCTTGGCAGTTTTAGGCTGTGGGAAATTCTGAATGCTGCTCAGCTTCTCTGGGTCAGTGCGCAAACCTTGTGTATTGATGATGTATCCCAAGTATCTAAGCTCTCCTTTGCAAAATTCGCACTTTTTTAAGTTGATAGTGAGACCAGCGTCACTAAGCGACTTCTTTACAGCAGCAAGTATCTCCATATGTTCAGAAAATGACTCTGTGGCAATCAGAAGATCGTCCAGATAACAAAAAACTTTTCCGTCAAATTTGTGCAGAAATAGCGAATCAACTAGCCTTTGCATTTCAGCTCCCGCATTGGATAATCCGAATGGCATTCTTTTAAAATGAAAAAGACCTCTATTAGGGACTACGAAAGCTGTTTTCTCACAAGAAGTACCTTTGCCGTCTATTCCATCCTGACTTGACAAACTGACCTGCCAAAAACTCGATGATAAATCAATTGAACTAAGATAATGTGCTCCTCGCAGATTGTCCAAAATCGAATTTATATAAGGAAGTGGGTACGAGTCTTTAACCGTGACATCATTGAGCTTACGCGCGTCGAGGCAGAATCTCCATGATCCATCTTTCTTTGGGATCATGACAACCGGGTTGGACCATGGTGACCTCGACGGTTCGATGACATCGAGCCTCAACATCTCGTCCACCTCCCTATTCAATGCTGTCAACTTAGCAGGCGATAAAGGGTAATATCTTTGTTTAATAGGCTCTCCCTGTGTAATAATTTTATGTGTAACGATATGCGTTTTCCCTAAACCTTTTTTTTCTGATGAAATTGACTCAAAGTCATTCATTACTTTTTGTAGATGTTTGGCTTGTTGAGATGTTAGATCATCTCTGGGTATTAAAGCTTTCACCTCACACAACGCACTGCAAGCACTATAACTTGTGGAGTTGCCTCTCCTCACGACATCTCCAAACTTAAAAATGTCCACTAGACCAAATGCATCAGCGAAATCCATACCGCACAAGATTTCGTGATGTATGTCAGGGCAAACTAAAAAAGTAAAGTGGGCAGTTATTCCATTACAAGTTATTGGCAAAGACATTATGCCAATGACTTTAATTTGTGATAAATCCGCTAAAAATACTGCTGGCACGACTGAAGCATCCCTAGCATGTAATGTCCATCCAAGTCTTTGAAAATATCGATGCTTATTCGCACCTAAAACTGATAAATGTGCCCCAGGATCGAGCAATGCTTCGAAATTACGGTCCTTTATTGTGAATTTAACAAACAACCGATTATCCCCTACGAATGACGATATTTCAGGCGAAGAGACTGTTTGTGTGTGTAACGACTTGCTCGGGGGCCCCATCAGTTTTTTTTATTAAGTGTCTGTGTAGTAGACTGCGAGCGCAAGCCTGTGTTACATTGGGTGCAGTTCCTAATCGTCACCCTCTTAGCACCGCACTTGAAACATATTATGCCTGGTATTGACCTACACACCTTATAACTATGGCCGACTTTTTTACATTTAAGGCAAGTAATAGGTGAGCCGCGCCTGTCAGGTAATTTGCCGACGCTGACTGCATTGAGTTCGCGCTTGCCAACCGGTTTAGATTGACATAAAACACCAGAATAAGCCTCATAATTCTTGGACACGTTGACCAATTGGTCAAAGGTAGTAAAATCATTGATGGCTAATAGTTGGGCGTATGTAGGTAGCAAATTGTGTTTTATAATTTCAAGTAGGTTGTCGCTTGTAATAGGATATGTTAGTCTATTGTTTAAATCCTGGATATCTAAAATAAAGAATGATACAGACTGACCTAGCTTCTGCTTTTTTTCACGAATTTGTCTCTCTATGTTGTAGTTGTAATCCTTTGATTGAAAGAATTTTCGAAATTCAACGCAAATATCAAACCAAGAGTTAATTTTATGTTGGATTGTTCTATGAAACTTGAGTGCGGTGTCAGATAACAGTTCTGAAAAACCTCTTACTAATGTTGTATCGTCAATCTGTCGTGCGATACGTGTTTCATTAACCCTAAGGAGGAAGTCGTCAATATCTGACTCTCCGTTATACTTGAGTTTAAGGGAAGCTAAATTCAATGATTTGTAGTACACATGCGCACTGGGGGGCGGTGCAACTACTTGTGTTATACCATTACCTTGGTTCATGTTGTCAAAAATTTCGCTAGTTTTAATGGGGAATGTCTTATGTGCGTGTGCTATCGGTTCTTGTGCCACGTATGTCTCTTGTGTGTTGCTGTGAGAGGCAGCATAATGGGTGGTCGTATTAGAGACTATGGATGTCGTAAACGTTTCGGGAGCCAAAGATGAAGTCCGGTTCACGTTGACTCGGGGACGTGTATTTACGGTATCCATAGGTATGTGTACCTCTAAAGGTCGTGTATACGGGCTAGAAGTTACCTGCATAACGTTCCGACTATGCACCGGTGAAGCAAATTCACTTGCATCAGTATCTGGAGTTTTTGACATTTTTTATAAATAAGTTCTTAATATCTAGTTTGTATTTAGCCTAAAATGCTCTAGTAGTAGTAGTAGTAATGGTATAATCACTGTAGCAATGCCACAGACACAATAACAACAAAGTTATGTTTCAAAAGTATGTTCGTAAAAATTACTATGAAAAAATTCAACTTTGTTAATAAAAACAAAACCTGCAACTATTTAGTCCTGATCCTTGTGTATTTAAGCTCTAAAGGGTGTACAAGATCAGATAAAACTATAAAAACAACCAATATGTTGATATATAAAAAGTTGATTTTTGTCGGGAGAACGATAAGACAAAAAAACTCAAATTTGCTCACAAAACCGAAAATTGACACAAGACTTTATCTGGTCCTAGTGTTTATCAATGCAGAATGGTGCACCGAATCAGATAGAAGTTTAAAAATCACCAATCTGTTAATACTTAAAAAGTTGATTTTTGCCGGGATGAGAACGACAACTCATAAAACACAAATTTGTTCACAAAAACAAAATTTGCACATATTTTGGTTTGGTTTCTTACTGTCATTAACTCTAAGCAGTGTAAGCAATTATATTAAACACTTAAACCATCCAGATGTCAATATTAAAAAATGTTGTTAGTTCTGGATGAAACTTTTGTTAAAGAAAAAAAAACTTAAATTTGCATAAAAAAGTCAAAATTTACACATTTTGTGGTCTGGTCTTCACGGATATGAATTCTTAATAGGGTGAGTGACCAGATTCAATATCTATAAACCATCAATATGTCAATATTTAAAATTTTGACATATTCCTGAGGGAACGGTGAAGTATGAACTATTAATTTTCTTAAAGTAAAGCTACTGCTTTCAAGCCTAGATACAACAATAAAAATTGTATCCCTCAAAAGATAAACACAAAGGAAATTCCCCCCCGAAGCTCAATTGCAACAATGGTTACCAACTAATTTCAATTGAATTCAGGCGCTGTACATGCAGCACTTTAATAGGTAATCACAATAAAATAAAGTTCGGGCGCCATGTAACGTAACGGGCGTCAAGGGTGTCGGTGTGGACTTCCCAAGTCCCGTGTTACAATAGTTTGATTTGTAAAAGAAGATTACCTGGATAACAGCAGCCGGAGATACAGTGGACCTTTTAGGTTAAGGGCCGTGTTGTCTGGCTAGTAAACCCCTGTTGCAGTGAGTTCGTGAAAGAAAAACCAGTGTATATTATTATCACCACGTTTAATGGTCTACAATACAAAAACCATAGGCCTTGTGGTATATCAAACGCACTACTTAGCCTATATATATATGGCAGGATGTACCAGTATTACTCCAGTTAGAATACTTATATCTACACACACTTTACTTACTTGCTATAAACTTATATCAGATCTATTGACCTGGCCGGCTCTTGCGCCGATGCGATGAAATTATTTCATTTGACACAATTAATTAAACATCACCTTGTGACGTGGCTAACAAAATATACTTTAATCTAGCGACCTAGAGATGGATCCATTCTGGTTAACATTATTATAATCTATGATTTAAAGGCTAAATAAATCTAGTTACATTCTCGGATCGTTATGCAGCCTCCTGAAGGTGAACTACGTTGTTAAACTGTCGGTGGACTATCGCGTAGGCACCGCTAACCAACGAGATGCAGTAATCAACCTCGCGTATGGATGTATAAGAAGAATCCTGGTGGCCCTCCTTGGTGCCAAGTAGTGAAAAAGAAATGCACGTGGCGCAAAAAAGAGAATAAAAAATGCCGGTGCGAGAACCGGTTACCGCTACAAAGCCGGGCTCGTCAGCGGCGCGCAGTCCCGTCTGTGGATCACGCGTCCCACGCTGATGGGTTCACGGGGAAGAATTCCTCCGTGTTGGGATTCCGCCAAGGGACGGGCAGGTATTCCCAGCAATAATAGGTAGGTACTCCAAAGACCCGCTACAACAAAAGTTACGCGTCATTAGCAATCAGCACGCACTTCACAGACCGCGATTATTACAAGGTCTATCTAGCTTATAAATACCTTTTTGCGGGTCCTGTGATGGTACGAATTGCTCTTGAAGAGACACCTTACGGGTCTTCTCGCTCGAGAGAAAAAAATGCCGACTGCCTCCATCTTTGCTTTTCGTCTCTTCCCCTTCCCACCAAGCCAAACCCGCTTGGTCAGTTACATCTACGGTCCGTTTCATTTCACTCATCCCTCACGTTCCGTTCGTGACTTTTATTCCTCCACCTCTCATACGCCATACACGATTAGGGCTTTATCGCATTAACGCCATGTCATTAACTGAAGCTAAAACTATCCTGTACATTAATAGTTACGCGGAACGTGAATTCTGGTGTGACCACTCCGAAATTGATCCGCTCGTAAACTATATATAAATTATCATTAGTTCCAAATCTGTTTACTAATTTAATATACCTATTATTTATTCTAATCTAGATTTATTGTACACTAAATAAAACTATTTTTTTTTTATGTTCTTTTTTTTTTATTCCTAAACTATTTCGTTGACAAGGATCAGTCATTGTCACTGTCAAAATGACAATGTCAGATTCACGACGTCTAACCTATGTGTATGTGTAGTATTGTGACTGGATGTAAACACGGAATAAAACGACAGAAAGATATCGAGTTTAATATCTTTGTGTTAATGTGCTTAATGTATGAAATCCTCGTTATCACGAGACAAAAAGAGAGTATTATACTAGAACGTATGGATAATGTGTTGGTGAGTATTGCAGAGTGTTACACTTCTTAAACATTTTCTCCGTGAAGAACTAGACATTTTCTTTAACGACTGTACCCATGTTATTATCACTTAGAACACTGTTTAATGGATTATAATGTAACCAACTTACACAGGATGTCAACATTGCGGTTACATTGAGAATTGTCATGATATTTAATTTTGTTTCATAAGAACGTAAGAGTTGCCTTCAAAACGTCGTAGATGACGCTGTATGCTTTTTGTTTATTATAATTTTTATTTCGCGGCCTCGCAGAGAGTTTTCTGCAAAGACTGCTTGGCACCGCTGGTGTCGTCAGTAAGTCGAGTAACGTCTCTATCTCATAATAAACAAATGTACTCTGTGAAGACGGCTGCGTCACTGGCACACAAATGAAAGCTGTATAATTACTAGCGCACGCACACATAGCGCCGCGCGCACTGATGAGTTGAACTTACGAATTATATACCAAAGTTACATTCTCGGCCTTAATGCAATCTCACAATAATGCAAGAACTCATTAATAATATTACCCCTATCTTTGTTACAGCGGTCTCAACTTCCAAGACCTGATCGTCAGACAAGGCGCCATCGACTCCCCTCCGAAGACCCCATTCATTCTTGGGTTTGAATGCGCCGGAGAGATTGAGCAGGTCGGCGAGGGGGTCACCAACTTCAAAGTACGTATTGAATTCATTAGTATTAGATATCTTACTTCTTACTAATATTATAAATGCGAAAGTTTGTGAGTGTGGCTGTTTGTTACTCTTTCACGCTCAAACGGCTAAACGAATCTGGCTGAAATTCGGTACAGATATACATTATAGTCTGGAATAACACATAGGCTACTTTTTATCCCGGGAATAAGTTCCCACGGGAACAAATTTTCCGCGGGCGAAGCTGCGAGCATATCAGCTAGTATAGAATATTATTATCTGTGTTAGATGGAAAATGAATGTGTGAGGTTCGGGACATTGACTTCTTTTTGAAGTTCCGTAGCCAAAGAGTAGAAACGGATCCCTATTTCGGAGACTCCGCTGTCCCTCTGCCTTTCACAAGGCTGTTCCTAATAATTAGACGGGTGAAATTTTCAAGAATGATGTTTTTCGGTTGTTAGTCTTAGTATCTTTAGTATCTTAGTCTATCAGTCGTCTAGATCCCATAGCACAAGCTTATATTAGCTTAATTCTGGCTAGATGACGTTATGTGTGAATGTTCACTTGTTCACATATATTTATTTATCTTCTCAGTAGCTTCCAATCCTTAGGATGGAGACTGGGATCAACTTTAATTGACATGTAAGAACAGCTGTGATGTGATTTTTTATTTTGTTTAATGGCATTTTTGGCATTGATAGCAAGCGAATGTAGTCTTCCAACCCTGTAACGGCCCGTGTCAAAGCCTCGTCCGTTGGTGTAACTAAATACCTAGTATACCTAACGAGACTCCAAGAGGAATAATAAAAACATTAAAAATATTTTACGTATGAAACGTTATTAATATCACGGGGTATTAACGCATACAGCATATCTTTAATAAACAGAAAATATCAAAAGATGGCACTAGTAGTTTCATATTCCGGAATTCAAATTTTAAAATATCTTCTTTAGATATATAATGCATGGCAAATTATTTTAAAAATTAAATCATGATATTGGCTGCTATAGTAGCACAACAAACTCGTTGATTATAGAATAAACGTAGATTGTGTAAAAATTATCTCTCGATAGCGATTGATAAAGATAAAAGATGGCGCTTATGTTAATCATGTCAATGATTCACATGAGCGCCATCTTTTATCGATTTAAAGAAATTATTATCTCATTAGTTTTTACGAACGGCCAGTTTACGTTATCGAAACAAGCAACTTGTGAAGCGTTTTTTGGCCAATACTCTCAGTGGCACTTTAGCTTAGTGGGTACGCAAGCGGCATGGGGCGTATGATTTAGATAATGCTGGTTCGAGCCCCGCTGGATGACTTTTTGTATTTTTTTCTTTTTATTTTTCTTTTACTTTTTAACTTAATCTAACATAGATTATTAAATAGTCCTACTTATAGCTATTCTCGAATTTAATAATCCTTTTTTTTCCTTTCAGAATTGTTTCACGTTATTGTTATAAAAAATGAAAGCTGTAATCTACGTGATAATTGTAAGAGAAATATGTTCCAGCGAGATTTTGAACCCGCTTTTATTAGGGTTCCAAAGGGTAAAAACGGGACCCTATTGACGATACTTCGCCATCTGTCTGTCTGTCTGTCCGCCTTGACACTGTATCTCAGGAACCGTTATAGCCAGAGAGCTGAAATTTTCACAGATGATGTAGGTATTTAGGGTTGCCAACCGTACTTTATAATAAAGTATTGTACTTTATTTCGGGTATTTGTACTATATACTTTATGAGAACAATAAAGTACGCGAAAATACTTTACTGGCATGATTTGATTTTTCTGGGATTTTGAAAAGTTTCCTCTGAATATTTTTTCGTATAACGGAATGGGCCAAGATCCCCGGCCGTGGAGCCAGACTTAAGTAATTATAGGAAATAGGTTTAATTCTTTTCTCCTGATCTACATAAGTTTAGAGTTTACCTGTATGGACTTACAATCTATACTAACATTATAAAGAGGAAAGATTTGATTGTTTGTTTGTTTGCATCGAATAGGCTCCGGAACTACTGGACCGATTTAAAAAATCTTTCACTGTTGGGAAGCTACACTCTTTGCGGTGAACATAGGCTATATTTCATTCCCGTATTCCCACGGGAACGGGAACTACGTGGGTGAAACCGCGTGACGTCCACTAGTTTATACTAATATTATAAAGAGGAAAGATTTGATTGTTTGTTTGCATCGAATAGGCTCCGAAACTTTTGGACCGAGTTGAAGAATTCTTTCACTGTTGGGAAGTTACACTCTTTGCAATGAACATAGGCTATATTTTATCCCCGTATTCCCACGGAAACAAGAATTACGCGGGTGAAACTGCGTGACGTCCGCTAGTCTTCTTATATATAAAAATGAATCGCAAAATGTGTTGGTAAGCGCATAACTTCAGAACGGGTGGACCGATTTCACTAATTCTTTTTTTGTTGTGTAAGGTATTGTCAGGAGAAGGTTCTTATGGAAGAAAAAGTATTGTATTCCCACGGGAACGGGAACTACGCGGGTGAAACCGCGCGACGTCCTCTAGTCTATACTTATAATATAAAGAGGAAAGATTTGTTTTTTTTGCTTTTTTGTTTTTTTTTTGTTTTTTTGTTTGATGGTTTGTAACGAATAGGCTCCGGAACTACTGGACCGATTTGAAAAATTCTTTCACTGTTAGGAAGCTACACTCTTTGCGGTGAACATAGGCTATATTTTATTCCCGTATTCCCACGGGAACGGGAACTACGCGGGTGAAATCGCGTGATGTCCGCTAGCTATCTATAAAGAGAAAAGATTTGATTGTTTATTTGCATCGAGTAGGCTCCGGAACTACTGAACCGAAATCAAAAATTCTTTTACTGTTAGGAACACAGATATCAGAATTCCCACGGGAACGGGACCGCGTGATTTCCGCTTGTTATTTATTAAGAGGAAAGATTTGATTGTTTGTTTGATCGCATCGAATAGGCACCGAAACTACAGAACCGATTTCAAAAACTCTTTCACTGTTGGGAAGCCAATCTCTTTGCGGTGAACCTAGTCTATATTTTATTCCCGAATTCCCACGGGAGCGGGAATTACGCGGGAGAAACCACGTAACGTCCGATAGTTTTAAAAATAATAAAAAGCACTTGTGTACTGCCAAGGTTCTAAAAAGTACAATTTTAAAATTGTAAATAAAATGTACCTAGTCTTCTTTGTAAGTCTACTTTTTTTACACCATTGAAAACAGATATACTCTATTTCTTCTAAAAAAAGTTGGCAACCCTAGAGTATTCCTGTTGCCGCTATAACAACAAATACTAAAATCAGAAAAAAAAGAAAGATTAAGGAGAATCTCATTCAAAAGTCGTGACTTTTTGTCGTGTTTTGGTACGGATCCCTGTGTGCGAGTCCGACTCGCACTTGGCCGGTTTTTTTATATAATTTCGCCTGCCGCCCGCTGTAAAAATAAGTATCTACCAAGATAAAATATTTATTTTTTAGTACTTAAGCCAACTTTTCCATAGCAAGTATTTATTTTTATTGTAAAATGAAAAAAAACACAAGTCCTGTGTGAGCTTATAGTCATTTTCACTTCATAATAAAAATATTAGGTAAAAAAAAGAACAAAAAGAACCGTGATACCAACTGGATTTGAACTGGGTCTACTCGATTCAGGCGCCACCCGCCTACCCGCTGAGCTAGCTGTGCGACTGATGCATGGAGCGAAATACTTAGTCATATCAGAACAGTTGAAACGAATTCGACTGTTCTCATATCATTTAATGATATGAGAACAGTTGATGATTGATTTAAATTTTAAATCAATCAATTGCAAAAAATAAATACTCAATACAAAGATAACATGCTTATTTAAAGCAATTAGTATGTCAACTTTTTCATAATATTTTTCATATAATAAAAAATGACAAAGTCCCGTGTGAGTAAGTAGTCTTTTTTCACTTAATAAAAATATTAAGTAGTATAAAATGAGGGTACGTTCAAAAAGTAAAACTTAAAAAGATAACAAAAAGAATCGTGTGATAAGTGGGATTCGAACTGGGGCTTGCATGCACCGGATACCGTCCGTTTAGCCGTCTGTGCTAATTAAGTGACTGCGTCATGATTGAAATAACCAAATACTTTATCAAAACAGTTGAAACGAAATCAAATTTGACCTTGAAATCTAGTTGAACATTTTGCTAAAAATATCGTCGCCATCTAGTTACATTTGAGGATTTCCACACTGACAGGTAGGCGGCCAGGTCTGTGGAGCGAGTTACGAGTGTAACCGATTTTTGTTCCTGTTCGTGCATCTGTATAGAATATATTATATAATCTGTGTTAATATCAAGCAATAAACGAAGTCTAAACAAGTCCCGTTTAATTACTTACTGAGGTAATAGTAGATGGCGCCGCCAGTGCTAGATCCTCGACGTGTCTACGAAAGGACTCTCCCGTTATGAATATTAATGATATTTATAAATGTTATGCCATCCATATCGGCCTTTAATGGCGAGGAATACCGAATAGAAATTAATATAATCATCAACTAAATCTTTAGAAGTACCGGCTCTGGAAGATTCTAAAATGAGATCCGTTATTTTAATAATAAACACTAACTACTTTAGTACCTACTACTACTAGTGTCTAAACAAATTTAAAGCTATTCTGTTAAGTAAGACACTAGTTCACCTCCTGACATTAGGCGCCAGCTTGTATTGTAGCCCAGTGTGCGGATCTAGTTGGCGTCCGCCGCTTGTCGCCGCGACGTGTCTCGCCTACTGTTATACGAAGCAAACGTACCTAATCAATTATTCAGTCATCAATCTTTAACATTTAAACGACTTCTGAATCTGAAGCATGGAAAGATTGTAAAATGCTAAAAGTCAGTCAGTGTGGTCATATTATCCGAGGGTCAGCCGTAGCAATAGTTTTTAGCTAGCGGGGAGCTACGAGCGCGAGCGCTACAACGCTACGAAATCAATTAATAATTTTATGTATCACAAACTGCCTCCTTGTTATTTCAGTTTATTTTCTGTATGTAGGTCCATATTTTATTTTGATAGTCTAAAACAATATTCACGTTTAGTGAATTGAGATACAGTTCAAATTACAAGTACAACACGATTGTTTCCGATGTTTACCGATGCCAAAACTTATCTGGTAGTCGGTAGCACCACTACATAAAAAAATATGTATTTAGAGGTGGTTATCTAACAACACGCCGCTTATCAATCTGTATTTGTACATACTCGTCTGTAGGTACTATCAATACCTCTAAACCTACTTACTAGTATTATAAAGAGGAAAGTTTGTTTGTTTGTAATCGAAAAACTCTGAAAATACTGAATCGATTTCACAAATTCTTTCGCCATTAGAAATTCATTATTCTGAAGTAGTAATGAAGATCTTATGCAGTGGATTAGTAGTAATAAATGAAATACTTTCATTATTGTAAACTAGATGATGCTTGCGTGATATTCGGTACCCGTTCCTGCTTCCCGTGAAAACATATTCCCGGGATGAAAAGTAGCCTATATTATTCCAGACTATAAGCTATCTTTGTTCCAAATTTCTTACCGATCCGTTCAGCCGTTAGAGCGTGATTGAGTAGCAAACATCCAAACATCTTCACAAACTTTCACATTAATATATGTAAGATACATGTATGGATCAAAATGGGGCTACGGGGTTCATAGATGTCACAGGCAAACCCGTGAAACACAGCAAGTACTAAAATATCTCGCCAATCTTTCTACAGACGCGTAAACCACACATTACATTGATGCTCTTTAGCGTACGGACATGTTTACGTAAACAATTTTTTATTATTGGTTTGAAACGATGCCGAGGAACGATTTCAACGATAAAGTGTAAATTGTTTTCATTACCTACCTTTGTAAGAGTACCCAGTCAATAATGCACGTCATTATGAGATGCGGATGACCCATATACTTGCCACTTCCTTATAGCTTCAGAAAATTGAGTAATTTGAAAGAAGTATTATGACCACACAGACGTAATAATGCGTTTTTAGTGGTAGCATAATATAACATACAATGACGCCTATATCCCTGAGGGGATAGGCAGGTGTGAATTACCTACGCACTCTTTTTCAATAGTAGTTTTGCTGGTCTCACGTATAGGGGTCAATCCTAGTTTCCGTCACCCGGCTATAGAACCTCCTTTGTATCTATCTATATCTATAGACGAAGGAGGCAAGACCTCTATCAGGTCTACCTGATAGGGATAGGTGGGATTAAGGTGATAATACCCTTAAGTAATACCTGCCTTCTTATAATATAAATGCGAAAGTAACTCTGTCTGTCTCTCTATCTATCTGTCTGCTTGTTACGCTTTCACGCCTAAACCGCTGAAGCCATTTATATGAAATTTCTTATAGAGATATTTTTAGTCCCTGGAAAGGATATAGGCTAATTTTTAACCGTCTACGCAAAAAGAGGGTAATGATTTTACGCGATAAGGACTACGTGGACTAAGCCGCGGGGAACAGCTAGTCTATGATAAAACCCAAACCCAAAAAATGGAAACAACGTCTGTGTCGGAAGCCCAGGGGTTCTCCTTGTGAGGGTGCATCTGGGACTACTGACTAAGTAGATGATATCCCACGGTGTAGTTTTATTTTAGTCTATAGGAAAGGGAAATATGGACATAGGTACATACTATCATGTTGTATTAATGGATGATTTTGTTGCAAACTCTTTTAATTAGACGTTATTCGACAAGAAATTCAATCAAGTTTTAATCATACATTTCTTTAACAGGTTGGTGACCAAGTGGTGGCTATGCCAGAGTACAAGGCATGGGCCGAACTGGTCTCCGTTCCATCGCAATACGTGTACGCCCTGCCTGAAGGTATGACTGCGCTGGACGCCGTGGCAGTCACCACTAACTACGTGGTAGCTTACCTGCTGCTCTTCGAAATGGCTAACCTCACCCCTGGCAAAAGTGTGCTGGTGCACTCGGCTGGAGGCGGCGTGGTATGTTATTATGATTTATTTTTATTAAAGCTCGACTAAATTATGCCGGCCGCCTGATGGAATTTCTTTCCGACTTTTTTTATACCACTAAGGTGACAGAAAAGCATACGGCCCACCAGAAGGACTGTTAGTCACCGTTACTTAACATACCGTATGAGAAAACCGGGAGATCATTCCACAACCTAAGCGTGGGCTGAAGAAGCAAGAAGAAAAAGACTTAGTCTGGTAGATAATCCTTAAAGTTACTGATCAAGTTGGCGGCCCAATGATGTACCTACTACATCATCACGTGCTTCTTGAAGAACACGGGATTCGAGGTGTGAAACACGATGGTTCCAAGTTTCTACGGTTCGACAGAGAGAAGAGTGTTTTACCTTTACCTGTCTATATGTAGACACATCTATACTAATATTATAAAGTGGAAAGATTTGATTGTTTGCATCGAATAGGTTCCGAAACTAGTAGACCGATTTAAAAAGTTCTTTCACTGTTTGAAAGCTACATTATTCTCGGTGAACATGGGCATAGGTATTTTATTCCCGTGTTCCCATGGGAACGGGAGCTACGCGTGTGAATCTGCGTGTCGTGCGCCAGTGTTATATACATTATACTAGCTGACCCGCGCAACTTCGTTTGCGTGATAAATGAAGAACCGCACAAACCCTAAACATTTGGTTTGGATAGGTGAGCCCGTTCTTGAGTTATAAAATTACAACGAAAAGTGGCATTGATTTTTATATATATAGATGTATGATTATGAATCTTAGAATTTGCCGTAATTCGTGCATTTACAGTAACATATAAATCCTTCACACGAATACAGAAGCTTTTCTTAAGTCTCTATATATCAGGTATTAATTACCTTATGATCTGCTGGGCCTGTCGCAGGAGATATCAGTAAAGTTTTGAGTTTTACAACATTAATCAGCAAGGATTATGTTCTTAACTTAACAACTTTCTAATGAACCAAGTTCATCCATTTAAGACTTGAAGAACGATGAATTGTTTCATAAATCTTCCATTGAATGTAGAAGTACGTCTTAATCTTAAGTCAATTAAAACGCTTTTACAGCTTATTAACAATGAATAAGGTGATTGTGAAGAGCGCTTAATTGAGCTGTGGAAAATATAATCCCAGATTTATTAAACAGTAAAATATTTCTTTTGTTTTTACATTGATACGTGTCAGGTAATTGAGGGTCGACTTATTAAAAGTCGATCTCTAGCCACACAGAACTTTTATAATACTTTGTGGAACAGGCCATCAGTGTTCCGATATGTTTTGGTCATAGATTTAGAATTTTTCGCTACTCGTTTTGGTCATATCACATAGAGCATCTCGGAACGCTCTGTCAACTGATACATTGTTATTTGACCGCCCAAATAGAGAACCAAAGGATTCACAAACACAAGATTAAAATTGCTTTTAGGTACGAATATTGTGTTGTAACCAGCTATTATCAAAAGCCGAGGATCGATGTCTAATTGTTGACTAAAGCCGGCTACTCACATACCTGCCGCAGGGGCAATCTAGGGTGCATGGCGGTCGGGGCAATATCGGGAGTGTCTCTACACATTTGCCTGCCGTGCAGTATTCGAGAGTAGGCAGAGCTGAGCACACGTATTGAGAATGGTACCCGTATTATCGACAAATCAAAAGATTGGTGCAGCCTTGGCGAAAATTTTGTTTTTATTTGTTTCTAAAATACAAGATTTAGCGAGATGGTGTAGTAGTCTCTTCCATAAAAGTAAAGAGATCGTAATACCATAGAGATGGCTAGTACACATCATCGCTTCCAGATCCAGTTTGTTTTGAAGAATTTACCTAAAAACGATAAAAACTGTAATAAAATACAAATTCGTACTGTATTTACATACCTATATCAATAAGGTTTTGAAAACGAGTTTAAACGTATCTTCTTAAACTCCCGCATATAAGAAGTACGCATATTTTCGAATTTTTTTTTGAAACATGTCATATCGATGTTATTTTCCATTTCGCTAAATATTTCAAACATTAGGCTAAACGTTTGCTGCCTCATGTCACGGTTAAAATAATTTTTATTTTTTTTGTCCCACATGTGAGGTCGGTCTTTATATATGTGTATAAAATTAATACGCGTGCACTCCGTATGACAGATAACAACCAACTGACAAAAATTGCCCCAATCGCGCTACACACACGGCAACGGCAGGGGTGACATAGGGACCAAGGATGGTCTCGCGCTCCTGCCGCCCTGCAGCAGGGCCAATCTAGAAAATTGCCCCTGCTTGCCTACACACATAACAATTAAGGCGGCAATTTAGGGTCAACGTCATAGATTGCCCCTGCGGCAGGTATGTGAGTAGCCGGCTTAAGAGAAAAGGCAGTTCCTTGGCGTTATCGTCCAATCGCAATACTTAGGTACTATACAAGCAAGTGCTTCTGAATTAAGAATTCGATTTCCATCTTTTTCTACTCCATCGGTCTTCCTTGACTCTTTGAAGCTCGTTTTTCTTAGATTGGCTATTGAGACTTTTTCGGGAGCAATACAATAAATTTCAATGCGCTACCCATGCAAAACAAAAAAAAACTACAGTGACTAAAGACAAGTCTACGAAATAAAAAAAATAGGACTTGTCAAATCAATCTCTATAATTTGAACTTGGAAGACTAGACGAGTTGACAGCGCTAAGTATTTCAAGTTTATCAACAAGCACTGGCTGCTAAATCAAAAGGCCAATAACCTAATCTATAGTGCTTACTGTGAACATAATGCATTTCCTTTCTGTAACGTTTTATGCCAACGTAAAATCATCTTTCTTGTTTACATTATAGAGTTAATTTTGTACTATACTTACTCGCGTGTTTACTTACGTCATTTAAAGTGCCGTAAAGAGGATGTTTCGATTAATAGACATTTTAGTATTTCTTTTTATTATCTTTCTTGCTATTTTCATTCTGACCGATTAGATATAAAAACCATTACTACATATAAAAACTTATGGTTTCAAGTGCATATTTATTGACTTCTGTTCTGTAATACTTACGTAAAAATAATGGCGGATACGTAATGTCAGATTGACCAAACACAATGTACACACAGACTTTTAGGACTACGTATGATAAATAGAAACGTTACCAACATTGAAAAAATTACAACAAAAAAGTCAGGCAATTGCCTTACTTTTCATACATGCTACCATAGATAAAAAAACCATAGACTGCGCAAAAGGAGGGTTATGATTTTACAGATAACAGCTACTATTAAATATTGAGTGTATGTTACTCCGTTACAGGGTCAAGCAGTAGCCCAACTGGCGAAGACCGTGGACAACGTGACGGTGTTCGGCGTCTGCTCAAAGTCCAAGCACGAAGCTCTGAAAGCGAATAACAACAACATCGATCATCTTCTGGAGAGGGGCAGCGATTATACCAGCGAAGTCAGAAAGTAAGTAACAGTTTAGCTTGGTAGAAAGGCAGACAAGTGAGTGCCGGTCTCGCGCACGGAGAGTTCCGTACCAAAAACGGCAAAATTGTTGTATGGGAGCCCCCTTAATCTCCCCTTTTATCTGATTTTAATATTTATTGTTATAGCGACCACAGAAATACATCATCTGTGAAAATTTCAGCTATCTAGCTATCACGGTTCGTGAGATACAGTTTCTTGACGGACAGACAGAAAGACGGACGGCGAAGGCGAAGGCTCCTGAACTTAAAAAGTTTACCAATGGAACTTGGACTTAAGCTTCCCTTCCCATTAAATACAGTGGGCTAGGGATCTGCAAAATTTCCAGCGTGGCTTTGCCAGCCTTTTTGTCATCTGTACATGCCACGTCAGCACTCGTAGGTAAAATCCTAAACAATTGTCTTACTAACTATGAGATGGCTGGCTGTACAGATGCCAAGGATGCTTGGCTTATGGCTTGCCCAGGTCAAAATTTTCCTATTCATCCAAATTCACAACGGAGCTATTTATTTTCCCTTAGGTTAAACCCTCAGGAACTTCTCTCACTCCTCTCCAGTAATGACAACAACAAAATTATGCTTAAATTACCGAAACAGTAAAAACAAATTTTGTTCGTTTAAAAGTAAGACGAACTGCTTACAACGAAACGATATCAGTACGTAGTACGCACGATAGACTTCTAATTAAGGTTCATATCAAGAATTCGGTGAGATCATCCGTACACTGAATGGGCTTCATTGTGCTTTGAACGCGAGCCAAACGAAATATTTACGTAATAGTGGTTGGTATGTTTAGTATGGTATGCATGGTATTAAATTAACACTCAGGTAATTCATCTCGCAAGGTAAACTGTCGACCCAACCGCGCTTGGACTTGCAAGAATTTGTACGAGTAATTTGAAATTCTTTCCGAAATAGGGTAGTTTAGTTTCCTACTTTCCTACCTAGAAAATTAATTGCATATAAAATTTTAGAAGTAAAATATAGCAAAACAATTTTAGAAATAGATGTCATTCGTTTCTCTTTTCTTGTTTAATTTTTAATAACCAATCCAATAAAATATAACAGGATAGGTGGATATACCTAATTATGAATTTATGATCGCATGACGTCACAAATATTTCATAAACACGGTAAAATTGGTAGGTAATATGAACATTAGAGATAATCGAGAAAGAATCTAGACATTAGGTAGGTACCGTTCTGATCTTTCGTAAAAAGACTGAAAAAAGAACAATAAGTACCTAACTGGACAGGTTTGTAGATCAGGAATATTTCGATTCTCATATAAAGAAACTACACAGATTAAAAAGAAAACAGATTTCAATGCGTCATCTGCGAACTGATTGCCATTAAATTAAAAATACAACTGAAGTGAAAAAAGTGCTACTGCCTTAGACCGTTTTCATACTACGTAACTGCCTATCTATGACGTCGGAAAAAACAATACTAAACAATACATCATTAAATTCGGTTGAACGATTTCTGAGGTTAGCATGCATCAATGCATCAACATCGAACACGGACTTTTTTACATCACGTTTACGTATAAGATTTTGCCTATCACTTTGTCAGCCACAAAACAAGCATGAAACACGTCTACCTATTTAGACAGCAGGACACGCACAAAAAATCAAAATTAACAAAAAACGGACTAATTAAAAAATGAAATCTTTACTAATATTACAAAGAGGTTTGAATGTTTGCATCGAATAGGTTCAGAAACTACTGAACCGATTTGAAAAATTATTTCACTGATGAAAAACTACAAGGCTTTTTAAAGTTTTTAATGAAAATATTACTAAAAGCGATATCTATATTTATACCGACTATAAAGAATTAAAACAAATAAATAAAACAACCCGTTTACCTAGGTATTTCAGGGCGCCGATTCTCGGTTATTTCGACTTGAATCCGTGGACGAAAATATAAGCGTAAAACGTCATCCGTCTGTCATTATCCTTTTTAGGAATGGCATAACATGAGACCCGTAAATTTCCGTTTACGAAATTCACGCCGTGTGGTCGAGAATCGGCGCCCAGGAACAAATTAATCTACACGGCAATTTAAAGAATGCTAAAGCGAAGGGATCGGGCCGTATCTTGATATCACAGCTAAAAATACAGGCCCGTTCAGCGGCCCTTCGTTACGTTACTAATAATAGGTACCTTTGTTTACGTTATACGCATAAAATGCTTGGTATGTGAGAATTTTATGCCGCTTGATTCTTAAAAATGTGAAAATAAAACATTTAATGCATAAACGTTTGGTTAGGTATGTATTTAGTCCGAAAACTAATAAATATACAGGGCTTTTTACCTATAATACTTAAAGAATAAAAACTTTGTTATACGTCAGTTATTTAATAACTACATCACATAATTACCTATATAATGTATACCTACTTATAAGTACGTACTTACTTAAAAATATTATTTCTTGGTAATGAATTATCAATTAAATTTTTTCTTGTTCTTATAAAATTAAAATCTAAAAACGTAGCTTTATTCACAACTTCAACTGCAGAGCGCGTCTCTTAAGAAGATTTAGAGAAGAAGAAGAAGAAGTTCAACTGAGATGTAATAAATTATAGTTAGCCTTTTAAGTATTAACACGTAAATGATGTTTAGAATCTTCTATCAAAAAAATTTGTAAGTATATTTAAGGCAAAGTATGCAGAAACCACTATTATTATGATCGTAAAGACCACACAAGATCTTGAGGAGCGAAATGTTTCTAAAATTTTTGACGAAGGTTCAACGACAGTTTCTAAATTGCTTAGAATTTTCGTAATCTCTTTAACGCCGTGATATATCGAGTGTCCCGGGCTGCATTAGGACAATCAATAGTCCAATATACACACTCACTTTTAGGCGTTAAGAAATTAAAAAGGTTTATCTTACTTTTGCATTTATGCTGTTTGACTATACTTTGTCGCACATTCGGTTTAGTACTTACTTCTTGTATATCTTGGGGGCCTACATTATTCGATCTCTTGAGGGCGAAGTTAATCAGTTAGAGTTGATCACGGTATTCGAAGTCATTAAAAATTGTGTGCATTTAACATTTGCGGGATGAAAATAATGTACGTACTAAGCCTTTAATATAAGTACTTAAATATGCAACACATTGGTTAACTAAAACAATATATTTCATTAATTGCAACGGCTGTGTGTTCCCTCCCTGTTCTCAATCATTATAAAAATTGAAAAGTTACGTTTGAATGATAATGTTTCTCCTTGCATTTCTAAGCTATGTCCCCAATCCCATGCTTTGTTAATTGGTGCTTATTACAGATACATATTTCAGTGCGAGCTCTCTTCGTGTGATACTATAACCATCCAATTCATAAAGACCTCTCCCACCCCCCTCGTAACCTTGATTAATAGTTCGTGTGAATATAAAACAAATGATGCTGGGCTCCCGTTAAGCTGGTCGGGCAGTACGTTAATTGTTCGTTTTATAACCCGCTCCTCAGGGCAGCTGGCTCGTAACAAGATCGTCATTTAATTCTCGTAAATAGACAAAGATATTTTTATATCTGTTGGGCACTTTATAGTGTAAACAAACCATCCTCAAACTACAGGCAGTGATCTGCTGCTTATAGAAATCTGAGAGGAAGAGGGAGTAGTTTACGTGCTGAATTCCTATCATTTAGGATTTCAGAAGCTAAAGCCCCAAAAACCACGTCATGTTTGGGCGGGAGCGGGAACTTAAGGAAATGGGCACGCCTTCCGTGTATTACTTTCCAAATTCGTGTAAAAAAAAACATTTTTTTTACTTAACATGATTTGAAATCATATTAATTTAATTCATAGTGAATTGAAACGGCAAAACACAGGACAGAAGACAAATCACCAGTAAATTTTCGAAGTGTCGGAAAAGTATATTATAACACAATGTAGGTACTAGTTCTTATAAGACTATTCTTTCCACAGGGTGTCTGCCGATGGAGTCGACATTGTCCTGGACTGCCTGTGTGGCGAGGAGTGTAACCGTGGCTACTCCCTCCTGAAACCGATGGGCCGGTACATCCTTTATGGTAAGCTGATTTGTATACATATGTGGCTTAATGACTTTAGTGTAAACGACCCATCAAAATTTCTAGAGCCCAAATCAAACTCACCTGCAAATTGGTGTACGTTCTGGTAGCGGCTTTAGCGTAGACGTCTGTAGAGGTAACTAAAAGTGGAAAAGGACGCATACCTTTCACATTCGTAGAAGACACACAGTGCGCCGGAGCTCCGAAATGAATTTTACGGCCTTCATGGTAGCTGGTTGGCAGCGAGGGGTTGGGCTTATTTTATCTTAACAGAAACAATCCCAATCGTTCATAATTTTTTCTTCCACATTTAATGTAAACTTTTTAACCAGAACGCCATGCCATACTCGCAATCGCAACCGTAGACGAAATTTTACTGGTGAAATTTTTTCTTCCCTATATTTTGCCGTTTCTAGACAAAAGACATTTCTACATTCCGTCTACGCTTTCGAGTCGTGTGATTGAGAATTGCCGCGCAGTCAATCCTCGCAAAGTTAGCATCGTTGCGTGTTTGTAGGACGGGTTAACCAGTTTCTAACTACCTAATTACTATGTGACTCATGGTAATGGGAGTATTTTGCGCTATATCAAACTCGCTAAACAAATTATAACACAATGAACTCAGTGTTGCTACGGAGATACCGTGAATTCGTACTGTGTGTAGCTTTTTAGAGATTCCACCAGCTCGCAGCCTCGTTTGCTTAGTGTTCTGTCGTCAATCACTTTGTTAAGCGGCGTAACTGCTAGTCATTCCTCAGATGGTTAACAGTTTGTTCCGGAATCGAGTTCCCGTGCTTCGTTTCGTTCGTAAGGCATATTAAGCGGTTAGGTGCCTATAGGTGGGCAATGGGCATGGCTTCTGATCTGATATCTCCCTATACATTCAATCAATATACCGAAAAATATCTAAACCTGGTACTATCAGGCCTTAACTAGAGAGTAGAGATTTTCATTTTAAAAATAAAAATTTTAGATTTTCATTTTAGATGTAGGTAAATGCAATCGGGAATGTAAGTAGACAGAGCATACCTACAAAGATATCCTATACTTAAAGCGAACACATAGGTTATTTATTACACTAATTCCAACTATATACTAAGTACACATGTACCGGCAGCCGCTACGGAAACCACGCTCGTTAAAACTGTAATCACAGCAATAACTAGCTCCGTAATAAAGTGGGTACTATTAAATACTTATATCTGTAAAGCTGTTTACACGTTTTAAATTTTTCATTAAAGTACTTTAAGCTGTGCATGAATAATTGTAATAAAACAATGTGTTTAATCTCAGGAGCTTCAAACATCGTGACTGGCGAGACGAAGAGTTTCTTCAGCGCCGCGCGTGCCGTGAGTACATTATATTTATTATCTGATCGAGGCGGTGCGTGCTTACCCTTTTACTATATAAATTAAGTAATTAAAATACTAAACTCCCTTTCAAAAAGGAAATTTTGATAACAAAGTGCGAAGAGATTAAGGGTGGATTTCCACTGACCAAGGAAATGTGGATTTAAACAGTTAAGTGTTTTAAATAATATCTAATTATAATTTCTAGAACGAAAATATTTTAATTTCTGTAAATTTCGACAGATGGCTTTGACTATATTTTATGAATCACGATGTAAAAAAGTATCGGTATCTTCTTAATAAATATTTGTATGACAATAAATAAGATTAGATTTACCTAATTAGGTAAATCGAATTATAAATAAACTAAATTATCATGATTTAAAATATTTTAACTACCTTCCTATTAGTTCGTTTTGTAAAAGTTAGTTTACTTGCACATTATTTGACAATTATTTTATATTTAAACCATAAGTTCAACTGCTTGATTGAGCAAAGTGGTAAAATAATCATGCAGATTAATTTTCCTTTCCAAAATGCTTTTCTTTTTTTAATAAAAACAAGGCAATACCATTTAATTATGCTCATATGTACTATCTCTCCAGTATTTATTGTTAAAAATTACAATGAAACATAAATATTAAATACTTACCACATTATTACTATCAAAACAAAACATTACCCGCAATTCTCTTTGGTTATTAATGTTGAAAAAAATACACCCGACGAGCCAATCTTTTTTGTGGCCCGATCTTTGCTCAACCTTCAACTAAAGCAGAGCCTTCATAGAAGTATGAAAACCATCATGAAAGTCCAAGTAAAAAAAAAACTAAAGCCATTTTTTTGTTCGTTCTTTTCTCCATTCTTTTCTCCAAAACATGTGCTTACAAACTTCATTACAAATATTTTGTTAAAATCATAAATAATTTAATTCAAAAGCTTTGTAAAAAATGCATTTGAAATACCTAAGTAAGTAAAGATGAAGAAAAACAGCAGAAGGTTCTAAAATCTAGTATAGGGTAAACTAAAGCCATTTTTTTGTTCCCCAGTGGTGGCAAGTAGACAAGGTGTCTCCAATCAAGCTGTTCGACGAGAACAAGAGCCTCGCGGGCCTGAACCTGCGCCACCTGCTGTTCAACAACGGGCGCGCGGACTGCGTGCGCCGCGCCGTGGACCGCGTGTTCGCGCTGTGGGGCGAGGGGAAGGTCAAGCCGCTGGTCGATTCTACCTGGGCGCTTGAGGATGTACGTATTATCAGTGCTACCCGTTCGCTCTAAGTTTGCTGGTCGCTTCAGCCTACGCCAGCGGTAAACTTAGAGCGAACGTGCTAAAATACATGTAGATATAATTGAAGTATCTTGTAGGCAGTCTACTCCTACAGGGGTGATAGAATGATGAGCGCTTCTTTATTTGACATAACCTACCTACGTAAAGAGAAGCTAATTTGACTCTATTGAAAATTCTTCTACTTATATATTTTAAAAACATTTACGACATATTATTTATACTCTCGATTGTCGGCACTTGATGGAACTTGTTGTAATACATTATTGAAACACACACTTGCACTTAAAATTGTGGAATGTAAGTGCAAGTGTGTGTTTCAATAATGTACATTTACGACATCCTTATAGGTTCAATCTTCTCCTTAGTTGTTAAGATGACAAAATTTACCATAATTAATATATTCATTGACAAATCCAAAGGTCGGCGAGGCGATGCAGAAGATGCATGATCGCAAGAACATCGGCAAACTGGTACTAGACCCATCTCTGGAGCCCAAACCCAAGCCCGCCACTCCCGCTAAAGGCAAAGCCGGAAAGGAGAAGAAGCCATCCAAAGAGAGTTCAGAGGAGAAAAAGGACAAAGAGGCTAAGGAAGAGGAGAAAAAACCAGCTGAGAACGGAGAAAAGAATGGAGAAAAGAACGGAGAAAAGAATGGTGAGGAGCTCACTAATGGTAACAGTGATGAAGGTCAGTCTCGAGGTTTTGTGACCAGGCATGCGTAGACGCGAACTTGCTTTCATACCGTACGTGTATCTACGTACGTACGTATACGTAAATATATTTATTGTATTATTTACGGGTGAAATAACCAAAACAGGGTGCTTACAAACTTAATTACAGATATTTAGTTAAAATCATAAATAATTTAATTCAAAAGCTTAGTAAAAAATGCAGTTGAAATACCTAAGTAAGAAAAGATGAAGAAAAACAGCAGAAGTGCCTAAAATCTAGTATAGGGTCGGATAGGGTATTTGTAATAAAGTAAAAATAACCGTGTTATAATAACGGGGCACAAGTATAAGTAATATAGGTAATGCGATAAAATAAAAGTATGAAAGATACTAGCAGCAAAGATAATAATAAAATAAGTAGTGGCTTTAACTAAAAATCTTAAATATTAAAATAAATATGTTTATTGTAAAAAAAAATTGGATTACGTTGTTTGTTCGCCACTTGAGGAACTCCGTAACTAGTAATCAGATTTTTATAAAAATGTTCACAGTGTGCATTTTTATCGGCATAGGAATTTTTTGTCGCAAATGTAGTTCGCGGTTCAACTACTTATAACTAAGATAAATTAAAATTGTATTATTTATTTAAATCAAATATTGTATCTAAATACAAGTTTTATAAATTCATATTGAAAGAAAAACACATTTGCAATATTATATCTGGCAAAGTAACAGCTGAAAAAAAAAACACCTAAAAATAAATTTGTAAGTAGTTGCCTGTTTTTGGAAACTTCACCCGTCTTATTATTTATTTATTATTGGCTTATTTCAATAACTACGCACGAATTTATTGGCGAAACGCATAATGAAGGGGTGCTTTATACAGAACCCTTTAGAAGACATTTATTTGTATTTACGCAGCCTTTAGACTTACTAGCGATAGATTTTATTAGAATGCTTTAATTTATGCCTTATATTAGATATGCTGGAATAAACATGGTCCACCTGTTTCATGCAGACTTGCTTAGTTTCAATAAAGAAATAATCTTATATAACGTAGATATTTATAGAATAGAATATTCCTCATTGTTCACCAATCGTTACATAGTGGCCTTATCGCCAAAAGCAATTTCTTACAGAAAACTTTGGGATGGACATTATATTTAATGAACCAGCAATATCGGTAAGTAGTTGTTGGTGTAAGAGTAAAAAACTACAAAAGAATATGAAATCCAACGCATAACGTAAAAAAAATACGTATGCGACTCATTGTACCAGTTATATTATATTTAAACGTTACTTTGTGAATATACCTACATTTAGATTTTTGATGGAATTAAATACATTTTGAAGGAGATAGTTGTCATATTTTGCGACATTCTACTGAACTTATTTTTGTTTTGTTTGAACCAGTTCAGTCTTTGGCAATTTTTTTCTAAATTATACGTCGTAGTTGTAGCCGTACCTAAATGTCTAAGGGCTGTTAAGTTTTATTTTTCACGCGTTTAGCCAGCCTGGTCATAAAATGTCGGGTCTAAGGACTGATAAGTATATTCTTAACCATTTTGGGATTAGACGCTTTTAAGTATCTATATATTTTTTAGTATTTTAAGCACGAATTGCATTTCACTTGCATACGCATTTTGCATATATCATAGCTTCATTAGAATGTAAGATTGATTACGGCTAAGAAATAGTGGGTACTGGTAGCATGGGGTGACTTTGATTAACGGGGTGACATTGATAACAGAACGCGACTAAAGCTTAATGAAGGAGAACGCGATAACTAAAAAACTATTATCAATGTCGCCCCCATGCTACGGTATATTTTATTTACCACTCAAGTGGCAAACGAACATGCAGCTCAACTGTTGGTGAGATGTCACCTTTGCCTGTTGTTTGAGTTTAGAATTGCGTAGGTACAGAGGTAGGACGTAGGTAGGGCAAAGAGTAGCTCTTTACTCTGTTTCAAGGTCCTATCTATACTGGGTGTAACAAAATTGCCTCTCCAAATTTCATGAGATGACTTGGCATCGGAAATACAAATAAAAATATTTAATAAAAAAGGGGGGTCATTTTTTTTTTTTTTTATTTTATTTGTCGCACATTAAGAATTCTTTTTTTACCGCGGCGATTCGAGGTATCATAGTCGCCGTGGCAAAACAAACGCGGAGCACCCGTCTGGCTGTCCTTGTCGCTTTCTACTGCCGCTCAGTAGCGATAGAAAGGGTGATAATGAAAATTTATAGGACCTTTAAAACGGATTTATGGTTAAAGTATTCATGTGATTTTTTTTTCTTTTTTGTAATGTTTCTTGACTGATGCCACGTCACGTGACGAAATTTGGAGAGTCAATTTTGTTACACCCAATATATATCGTCAGTATAATCCAGAGACGAATGTTAAAGAAATAATAAATTAATATTGTGTCACATTTTGCGCATCAAAGTAAGATAATAATATGAGCCTGTGTTCTAGGAACTAGACAACTGATACTTGAATGATACTTATATACTTCTAAATAAATACATATTACCTATACATAGATAACATCCAAACTCTGAAAGAAATATTAGTAAATCACGCTAATTCTGCCACCACTGCACCTCCGAGGCAGTCTCTTAATAAAAATATTTTCTATCGTTTCCAGAGTCAAAGGAAGAGAAGAAGGAGAAAGAATCTAGCTGAATTAATTCCCTCGAGTACTGAACCAGATAAACCACCGCCAATTGATTATTTTAGAGTTGAAGCTGCTCGTTTTACCGGCGCGTTTCGTCTGCGCTTACAAGCGCCACGTCTCTCTGTTGCCTTCTCTATTCTTCTTACGTCTATAAGTCTGATAGGTCTGCTAGCCCGACTACGTTCGATCACTACTCATATTTATACATATTTGATGTTCGTTCGTGTATTAAATAACAGTCCGACTAGATCGAATGGAGTCGCACAATTTTAATTTAAGTTTTTAATTATTCGACCACTTACTTCGTTTCATTCATAGTTTTATTATTGTAATAATATAAAAATTAATTATTGTTAAAATGCAACAGCGAAATGACAATGAATTTATATGTTTTAATCAATTCTTTTATAATTTGATTTGGCCTAAGTTAAGAATCGTCTCGGTAAATACATTTTTTTTATAGTTTAATGTTTAAGACTTTATTTTTAAGATGAGATATTTTAATCTGCAGTTATTTTGAATGGCTATTGTATATCTAAGGTGCAGAGATGCTTAATCTTTATGTATGTTAAGCTTTAATATTTTATTAGTAAATGTTTAAAATTTTGGCCCACGAGACCCGCACCCCCGCCCCGGGCCGCATTGGTCAACGCTGATCAGCAGCGATCAATATTGATCACTAACGATTAAAATTTATCAGCAACGTTCAAGATTGATCTGTAACGGTCAAGATTGATCAGCAACGATCAATATTGACCACCAACGGTCAAGATTGATCAGTAACGATCAAATTTGATCAAGAACGATCAAGATTGATCAGCAACGATCATCACATGGTTGACTACGTCTCACCACACATTCATCTTATTGTGAACAAACGAATAAGTAACCCTTGTGTGATATTTTGTGGTAGGTATGCTAGGTGATTTTCGGTATACATATATATTATGCTGCCATATTGTGACATTATTTTTATTACTTTGAGTTTAAAAATCGATTACTTTATATTTTTTATACTTAAACGTTTTGTAAATTATTTTCTAGTTAATAGATATCACGAAAGTTTATTTTATCGCACCATTCTTTATACATACACATATAAATAATAAGTCCGTCTCAGTGTAGGGTCTACTCTAGACTGAGTTGTCGCTCCAAGGACCTAACCGGACGAGCTTAAAGTAACCAAATCGTCAAGTATTTTTGTGGCTACATCATAATATTATAAATCAACATTTATAAACTATATCGCCTACGAGGTAAGTTATATTTTTATATTCCAAATAGACGTGAATAAACGTTCAAAGTGTGGTCTCAGATGTAGCTATAATGGAGCTTTTTATGTATCTTTACACAATTTACCACATATCTAATCAAACAAACACTTCACATGATGTATATTAGGATTAATATTTTGATACCAATATTCGCTGCATTTGTTTTGATATAACTAACGTATTATACTTGTCTACTCCTTATTTCCTAAGGTTGTAAGTAATATTGGATCGCCATATAATGTACAGTATGGTTGTAGGTATCGGTACCCAGTACTAAACTAAATATTTTTATCTATAGTACACATATCATGAGAATGTAACATGTAACTGTCCAAGCCAGAGTCTGATCAGCATCCGGCGCTTGCTGGAGTACAAATTGCACTTTCCTAAACACACCTACTGCTCAAAGAACATAGCGCTCGGCTCAAAGCGTGTTCACACATTTTGCCGACCTGTCAAACAGACTTGATTTTTATATAACTTTACTCTTTTTGACATATTTTGCAAAATATTTCATACTTAAATATTTGTGAGCGCATGTCATAAAAAATACTACTTCCAGCGCTATAAGCGAGGCGGAGAATATCAGACTCTTTACATATGATCAACTCGATATAGGTAGCTTTTGTATAACAGTAGCACAAGAGTGGCAAGATAGCTGTTTGACGCTGCTTTGTTTATCGTACGGTGGCTTGGTGCTAGTTTTGCAACGCGGATACAACTCGCTTCAGTGTCTTGGACCAAATATCTTAAAGCTATTAGTCTTCTTATCAGTGAATGTTCGCTTTGTGTGTCAAATTATGTGCGAATTTCGTGTAATGTAAACATATTATATTAATTAAATCTTGTGTATATCGACCTGTATAATGGTTTAGATATCTCTGAATTTTCTTCTATAAGAATATTTGATGAAATCCAATAGTAATTAGAGAGCTGGGGTGACTGCGCTATTGAGGTTGTAGCAAATTGTTGTAGGTTAGTATTGAATTTGATGCCAATATTTATTATCTACAGGAAAGGTTTTATATCGAGAGGGACCGCGCGGTCACGCCAGCGGACTCAAAGCAAACTGGGTCGTTATTGTATTACACATTTATTTTTATAAGGGCGGGCCAGTGTGATATCTATACTATGAAATAAATAAATATGTATGATCTGTAAAAATGCTTAGTATCGTGTTTTATTTTTAACCTCTTTAATGCTAGTCGGTACCTAGTTGAGAGATTTTACTTTGGAATCCAAATGGCAATATAGATGGAAGAGTGATTATTCATCGCAAGTAAATTTTACGAAAGCACATGATTGATTAAATACCTATGCACATAAAGATTAAGAAGAAAATCTGTATAATCTAACAGTCAAAGCAGATTGCTTCAGGGGTGAAATTTTGTATGCAATCTAGACTGAAATACGAGTAGGTATCGTATTTGAGTGTAGACTATGGTTTTGCTCTTACTCGTTCTTTAAGACAAAAAAAAACATTTTTGAAAATTTATGCTGCCTATATACCTAGCTATCGATCACGGTTAATTATTAGATATAGGATTAATAGATTAGGAGGCAGACCCAAATCGTCTTTAAAAAAAAACTATTTATTCACGACAGAGCTATTTTATTGAAGAACACTTACATAGGCTTTGACTAGTTGACTACAGAACCTTTTAGTAAAAAGTAAGAGGCTCAGTACAATTTCACAAAATTGCTTTATTTTGCTCTGACAAAGTAACACGAAAAACAAAAATCCTTGGATACCTAGGTAGGTACACCTCCGAACGGATTTATTATTTTATTTTTGTTTTGTACCTACTGGGGAACAATTTAGAATGCTGTTCATAGAAAGGGCTGTATCAAAGTAGACGATCTAGTTTAACTTTGATTGCAGAGTTTATCTCATTTTATAAAACAATTAATTATAATTTTTATAAAATTTATTATGTATCTATGTATTTTCCTATTTACATTTTTTTTTATATTCGCATACCTATTTGAAGAAAAATAAATTTAATAATTTTATTCGGAAACTGATCATTGTTGCTTCATTCTACGGTATTTTAAAATCGTTTGATCTGACTTATTTTTCTAAATAAGTATTGATATGGGTCCTGCTGCCTCGCGCTCGCGCTGCACCAAAGGGTCACCAATAGCACAGCCTACAGATCTCTTTACTGTGCCAATAGTTCAAACTATGGAATAATAAAATAAACACCATATAATGTAGGTACTTAAATCAGTGTATTTTGCACTTTCTAATCTAGATAAACTCCATACACTACAATATTGGCAAATAAATGAGGATTGTCATAATTGTATGAGGCGAAGGAGTCTCGTTCATGATCCCATAGGAACGTATGAAACACTGCTATACTCTGTTGGCGGCGTTGGCCGATGCTCACACAAACAATGATCCGGCACCTGTAATAAAATTTCAAACATTTACGTAATTTGTAAGCAAGTTACACCTAACTTGCTTAGTGTTATTAAATCGTTTAACTGGGGCGCTGATTCTCGATTGTACGACTTGAAAATGTAGACGAAAGTCTCAGATTAAAAGAATAACATGTTGAATGAAGTTATAAAAAAAAGGAACTTCGTTCCAATAGAATAGAATGTTATTTTATTAGTCTGAAATGAAAGTTTACTGACGATGTGGAAGGAGTCCGTGTGTTATGAGCGAATATTACGAAATCGCCTAACTCCACCAATGAACTCCATTGCTGATATGATTGATTGATTGATGTGTGTGTGTGTAATTGACTTATAGGTGTTGTTCGAGCATAGTGTACGAAGTAGGATAGGATCTAGCCGTTACCTGTAGTCCCTGTAGATAAGGACTTTTTACGCAGTATATCCTCGAGATTTAATACGCTCTGTAGCGTCCTATCTGTAGGTAGCTGCTAGACCCTCAATATACACCACTCCACGCCAAATTAATACCTATTGCACATAGTTACTGATGGATACCTACCGATCATAGTTGAATTCTTTTACAGCATTCCGTATCATTTCAGCCAAGGTCATACATAGCTCTGGTACCACTTTATCACTGAATTCAATTTCCGACAACTCGTCGTCCACTATACGTTTTAACACCTTTTGCACTTTATCAGCATCAAATCGTTTTCTTGCATTCAGTTGATAAGTAGGTTGATATGTTCGGACCTGTTTGGTGGGTTTACTTTCAGTCATTTTGTTTGATCAATACCGATAGAATTGGAAACGGATTGCGTAGCTAGGTATTACAAGTCATTCTTTCTTATGTGTTATACCTACCTACCTTTACAGTGTATATACTGCACTATACTGTTAGGATAAGTAACCTGCCTTATAAGTTGACCACACGTGAAGAGTTTGAGTTACCTACCAACTTCGACCAACATTAGTAGGTACCTATCGTTGATCAAAGATTTAAGTTAGTTAAGACCGAGCTTCTGCAGCAGAGAGAATGCAGAGCTAACTTACTGTAAAATTATAAACTATTCAGAAATTGTACTGCTAGAAGCACTCGTTGCACCGTGAACTCAATGTTCTGTTCACAATCACTGCAGTAAGCAGCTTTCACTATGGCCGGTCCTTCGATGGGTGACCACTTTCTGCCATTTATTAGCGAGCGTTTGCGTGCTTTGGAAGGCACATTCGGCCGTTGGTCCCTGTTGCCAATAAAATGACAGTCTTTATACCAAGTTGAAGGCCTTTATGGGCGGCTTAAAAATTTTCAACAACAAGCAATTAAAAGTGCACTTGTCTATTTCAACATGGCAATACGGTAAATACGGATTACCACCTATTACGTCGGATAAAAATTCTGAAAAGGTAAATTTGGGCATAAAATATGTCTAGCTAGCTATCCCTTTGGAGATAAAGGCGTGGCCATATACGTATGAAGAGATATTGGTAGTCGTCGTTCCGGTAAACTTAGCCTGAAAATTTGTTAAATTATGGCAAGACTAGCATCCATATTTTACGTCCATGTGAACGAAGAAAATCGAAATTACTAGGTAGGTACCTATCTACCTAAGTTCTACTTTTACAAATTTCTATTAAGTGAGTTTAGGGTCGTTTTATGATTAGAGCATAGGTAGGCATTAAATTACCAGTCTTGGTTGTTTAGGAGTAAATGGCTTGGTGACAACTGCACTGGTTCTTAATATAGAATATCTTTTGTATTCACGCGACATAATTATATTTCTTGAAGTAAACAAGTGCCTTCCTTTTGTAGCCTCCTCGATTTCGATTCACAATGTCCGTGAATGTCCTATTTAGGTACCTATTATAGTCTATTTACGAACCAAAATAGGTTCATTCATGCACATTAACCTTAGACCATATAACACGGGACTAGCCTTTGCGAACCACCGCATACAAAAATATTCTGCCAGTTTTCATACAAGTGAAGGGGGAAACACAAAGACATATAAAATTTCATTGCATTTAAAAATGTATTAATCGACAAACGCGTAATGGCTGTTGTGTGTTAATTGTTATTGTACAGTCAACTACAATGAAATGTACTAGTTTAATCATAAAAAATGATGTACTGATGTACAGGCTTTTTATAAAGCCAAAAGACCAAATGGTCATGTGCAATGGCAGAAAACAATGCTTAAGTAAGGCGCATCCTGTGGTTAGATGATCTAAGACATTAACTGATGATTTTTTTGTAACGCATTTTCTTCCGAGTTACTTCGAAAGCTCCAGTAAGTTTATAGAATATAAACTTCACTTTATTGATGATTTTACTACATATCATTTTTCTTACAAAATAAATTAAAAGCTCAGGCAGCATTGTCTTTGATCATTGCTTAGAACACTTGGAGCGAATAAAAAAACATTAACAAATATGACAGATTGACACTGACAATTTTGGCATTTCTTTATTTACATCGCTCCTCGATTCCTCAGGTGGAGGCCAAAGGTTATGAAATTGTTATCAAAAACCTGCACTGAACACCTGCACACTACCTATATTAGTGATACATCAGCTTTATTTTAGGGAACTCGTAACTATGATAAACGTTTCTTTCCAATGATATCCTAACATGAGTTATCAGACATCGCTCGATAGCTTTTTTCGGCACATAGCCTCTGGTCGAACGTCTCAAAGAAAAGCCATGGATGAAGAACAGACTACTATAAAGCGTAATTTAACTCTCAGGAAATCACTACAACATAATAACTCAAAGAAAGCCACTGCGATGAAATCTGAAGATTCTGTATCAAGCAGCAATGAAAATTTACTTACACCAACAGAAACATTGTCCCACTGTGATATATCTGAATTGAAAAACAAAGACCGATTGCTTGTACAGGTAAAAACACCGGATAAATTGTTTAACATAAAAGAAACCATGGAATCTGAAGAAAAGAAATCTAAAAAGCGTAGTTTGAGTCTCAACAGATCCCCTCGGCCTCATAAATCATCTAAAATTCTTAGTCAGCCTATAACTGGATTGGAGTCCGAAGATGTTATATGTATATCAAGTAGCAGTGAAGATTTACTTACCCCTCCGGAACAGAAAGCACAGACTGACAGTAAACTAGGCAGTAAAATGTGTTTATCTCAAGGATCCACACAAGATAATGTTCATAATGCTAAAGAAGAGATAGTTTCTCCAAACAGTAGTGCAGATTCTTCAGCCACTATTGTTTATAACATTTCATACAACACATCTCAAAAGTCTCCTAGAACTCCTTCAAAAACTCCACAAACTCCAAAATCTAGTTCTAAGTTCTTTTCACCAACAAAAAAGAGAGTTGTTTTCAAGAAAGGTGCTGTTAAAAGAAATTTAGATTTTCAGTTTCAAAATAACAGGACAAATGACAGTGAATATGATAAAGTGAATAAAGAAACCAAATATCAGGATGATAAAAGTAAGTTATATTTAAATTGTTTGGTCCCGAACTAAGGCAAGCCTAGTTTGGGACAGGTTCTTCTTCTTATATAGACTTTAAATTGAATTTGACATGCTATTTGAGAGCATTGTTGGGATAATTTTTTTTTTAACCTTTAGCACAAAGTACAAGGCAGACATTAATGCCTTAGGGCGCTTTTATTCTCATGCGTGTTTCCCCCGTATGCAGGCCGGGCCCGCTTCACCGTACCGTCTCACCCGCGTTCTGCTTGCTTAAGGCGTGCATGATAATGAAAACATGACATGCAGGCAGAAATATGTATGACAATAAACGCACCCTTTATTATTATTCTCTTGCGGGGACGCCGCCAACGCCGGGCGGATGATCCGGCCGCCTTTCTGCTGCCCATTCCATCCATTTCCCCAGGACATCTTCCAGGGATGTGTTTGGGTATCCCAGCAACTTCACGGCGCCCCATCGAATCTTCCGGTTTCCTTGCAAAGTCTTGCTATCTGATCCACCTTCAGATTCTTTAGATCATCTTCCATTTTGTCTGTTCCCATTATTTCCCATCTGCTCAGCGAATACATTGGGCACTCAGCTAAAAGGTTTCCTCTTCTTCCTGGCATTCATGACATTGGGTCGTCCTTTAGTCCTATTACTGTCAGATGCCTGTTAAGGCGACAGTGTCCTGTTATGATTTCTATCACTAGCCTCATGTTTCTTCTGTTAAGTTTGATCAGTTGGCTAGTTCGCTTCGGGTCCATTCCTTTGATGAAGATCTTCGACTGTCAAACGCGCCCTTAGGCATTTTCTGCCAGTCAACTTTAAGGTGATACAGACATAAAAGAAATCATTATGTGAACCTTTCCAATTAGTTATCTTAATCTGTTTTATCATTGTTGTACATAACATTTTGAAAGCTTTTTCAAATGCTAAGTATATGCAAAATTGTTTCAGCTTTAGCACTTTTAAATATCACCAAGCAATATCTCAGAACTGATGGACTGAAGAATTTACTGAAAGAAGAGTCTTCAGCGCTGCTTTCAAATTTTGTTCAAATGGAAGAGTGTTGTATGAGAGTAGTGTGTCGCTTATACTGGCGCCAGATAGGCTGGTACAGAACAGAACAGCTGGAGGAAATAGCAACTGGGAAGAATAAGTTTGCTAGTTCAAGCCTGGATGAAATATTGAAGACGCTACAAGACAAAGGATGGATTACTTCCGCTCAATCCTCAGGTAGCTAATGATCTATCATATAATAAATCTGTAGTGGGTGGAGAATCACTACATGGAAGGAATTTTAACCATAGTGGATTCCTTGGGAGCGCCTCTGGACTGTTGCAAAAGTTCACAGACTATGGTGGTCACATCTGGTTAAGTGGGCTATATGCTCTTTTGCCACCTTAGAGGTATAAAAAAGTATCGCACAGAATGAATCAGTTCTTTCACGACAAGGCCAGCCTCAATGTAGAAACCAATCTTGTACTCCTTTTCAGTGAGATGAAAGTGAAGTATACAACCCACTAATCATTCCTGTATTCTTGTTTTAGGTGATGGCAATATGGATTTTGATGACTACGTAAAAATGCTTAAGAGACCGCAGCTCCTAGAAGTTTGCAAAGATCTTAAACTAAAGATGCAATCTAAAATGGATGGTGTGGATGCTCTGAAGAAGTATTGCCAAAGCACTGGCATTACCAGTTATTTCACTGGCAAATCGGGTAACAATCGCACTAGAGTATTGAAAATGTAATTATTTATTTTGTTCCTTGCTGTTGCTTGATACACTTGAGTCACAGACATATAAGTATATGTCAGTGTATATCAAATTTCAGCCAAAATGGTTTTTTTTTCGAACTTTCACCTTTAGAATGTTAGTATTGTGTGCGTTCCTGGTTTTCAAGTCAATTCACGTTGGTTATGATGACCACTTGTGCCTTACCTTATACCAGTAACACTACATAAAGTAAACATCCAACTCTACATTGGCAAACAACCAAGATCACTTCGCAGGAACGTGTCTTATAGCGTAAAGTACAAAATCTTTATGAAATACACAATCTACGAATAAAAACTAACTCTATTAACCTCTAAAAACACCAAACACAAATGTAATTACACGCAACACAGTACCGGTCGTCGTCACTTAGCCGCGCGGAATGGTGCGCGATGGAGGGCACTTTTCAAACGAGAATCATGAGGTGCAGCTATGATTAAGAAACATAAAATGTACTATATACTTGTCCCGTTTCTTTCTAAGAACACTCCATAAAAATTTGCGCAGGATAGAGATAGTACAGCCTGAGCTAGAAGAGCCCGAACTGTTTGAAGGAAAAAGTATCAAATATTGATACATACACAGATGCGGGCTTTTGGTAAATGTCGCTTATTTTGATTTCAACAGTTGAAGGGAAAGTCTGATATGATCTTGATTGACTTGCAATGTGCGGGTATCATTGACACTTACAATGTAGGATCACTTTACACATGATTTTACACCGTCTCTGTCAATGATACCCACATCATTTTACACATGACACAGTCCCTCACTGTAATAATATAAAGTATTAATTTATATTTCAGGCTTAAGGATAAAACAGGTGATTGTTATAAATTATCAGACCTGGGCCGTTATACGTTATATAAATTGTACATCTTAATGTACATGGGTATGGACTATTCGATCATAAGAGAGAAACGCTTGGAGTTGATATTGTTACATGAAAAAATAAAGAAAGAAACTTATCCTATTGATAAGAATATGGAGATTGACAATGCAAGTGTTGTGTTTCAATGTCAAGAGGATTTTTACAGGTATAGTTTTCTCACTATACTTCATAATATGAAATTTTCTTAGCTTAGCTAACTATAAATAAATAAATAAATATTTGTGGACAATCTCGCACAACATCATCTAGCCCAATGTAAGCTAATATAAGCCTGTGTTATGGGATCTAGACGACTGATAGACATACTTATATATCTAAATACATACATATTATACATAGAAAACACCCAAACTTCGAACTATTGTGCATCATACAAATATTTGGACCGACCCAAGAATCGAACCCAGGACCGTCAGCGCGGCAGACGGTATCACTACCGACTACGCCACAGAGGCAGTCAACTATGTGTCACTCCTGATCAACTACCTTAAGCCATATGGCGCTTGCACACCGCATCATAACGATATCGTCGGAGTGGTGTTTTGATACAATTTGATAATAATAATCCAACAATATCGTGCAATGTGCAAGCGCCCATAATTGGTCCTTGGGTGGGTGACTATGTAGTATTTCCGTTTCTGTGTTTCGGAAGGCCATTGGTCCAGATTGCCAGTAGGATTGCAGTCACTAAATCAAGTTGAAGATTATTTCAACAGAGCATTCGGCTCATCTCATTTAATCAAATAATTTCTATTGTAGGTATTTAGAAGCTCATCAACTAAATGAAAGATATGCAGAATCGGCTGATACCCGAGAACACTGTGATATAGTTATACAAGCGTATAAATTGTACCAAGAAATTACTGAAGATGACATGTCACGGTAAGATAACCCTACTCCTACCAAATGTGAATGTTTGTGAATATATTTGGATGATAAGATGTTTGGATCTGGCTGCAATTTGGTTCAGGGATAGAGTATAGTCTGGAATAACACATAGGCCTATATACGGGTACCTACCAAATTTCACGCGGGCAAACTCGCGCGCGTAAGCTAGTATTATATGAAGTAGAAGTACTTAAACTTTGCTAGAAAAGAGAATGGTCGTGAAATTATACATACCCGTACATACACATAAGCAGTCACTGATATCCAATGTAAACAAAATTATCGTAATTACTAATTACTATATTGATTGGAATAGCGTGGAGCTGACTGTTTAATTGCCAGGATCTTTTCTCACTAGCTCTACTTATCGCCTTGCGAGTCTGGTAGTAAATGTAGGTAAACGAAGAAGGTATAGCCACAAATTAGAGATAGTACAGATGGAAAACTCGTGTATGTACTTTTTTTTACACACCTACCCTCTGCTACTGTGATTTGTGCGCGAGTGGCGCACAAATCAGTATCGAAAAGTCTGTTGAGGAGCGCCTGACTTCGTGTCTGTGATTGAGTTGTCTATGTGTGCGTAGTGTCTGTGAATGAATGTCTATGTGTGCGTAGCCTCAGCGAATTTAGTATGTAGGTTTCCATCTGTACTATCTCTAATTTGTGGTATAGCGCTGACGACTGTAAAAAATCTGCTATGGTCAATGAGCGCCCAGCGGTCTTTGCTATGCGCCGCAGACTCGAGCGCACAATAGTCTGTCGTCAGCGCTGTACCAAAGTGGTACTTTGGTACAGCGCTGGTGGTGCCTGTCTACTTCATTATGGTAATAGGGTCACACAGAATCACTTATTACTTGGTGCAAAATAAAGGGCATGCCCTGAATTAAGTTCAAAAAGTGTATACAAAGTAAATTGTATCTACTGCAAGGGCTACTATACAGTTGACGATTATTTGATTAATAAGGAAGCCTGGAAATGATCTGCTTGCTCTACTGATGGAGTTTTAGTTTATAGTACTTATTGTCAATATGTAGTGCACAAAAAGAATAGCCCGCCGAGTTTCTTGCCAGTTCTTCTCAAGCGGGCCGCGTTCCGAACTGGTGGTAATATTTGCATTGTATTCATTGACGTGTCGCAACTGCCTATGTATTAGGATTATGCGAAATAAATGTTTTTTTGAGTTTGAGTTTGAAATCAATCTAGACGTATTGTTCGCTCCTTCCTATCCCTTCGGGGAGAAGGTCTGTTCACATTAAGCTATGGATTTTCAGAAAAAGATCATAAATACATACTTTCATTTATGAACTTTTACTCAAAAGACTTTTACTAAAATCATAAAAAAAAGTATCCTTCAATTTCAGTTACAAAGCCTTACCGTCATGGCTGCGTAGATACACGCCAGCGAATATTTACATTAAAATCTTAGAAAATGGTGTTCAAGACTTAAAGAAAGGAAAGTCTGAGGAGCAGTACACAATCGCTGTACAGATATTGGACTCGATGATAGCGCAGGAAGATTTCAGACAACACAACTTATATAAATGGTTCTCGGAGAAAGCGCTTATTTTGCACAAGCATTTAGAGCACACTGAACAGGTATGAACATATCCAAGCTTTTCTAAATCTATACACATAATAAAACTGTGGAGGGTCGAGAGTCTGTACATGGAAGATATTTTGAAAATTTAAAATATTGGGCATTCTCTAATCATCCATTCTCTAATTCGATACTTAAGCCGAAAATGTAATTTGAAAAAAAAAATGTCTGTCTGTCTGTATCCCGAACAAGTATCATGTCAAAACTCCTGAATCAATTTGAATGATACTTAGCACAATCCGAGCTTATGATCCAAGGAAGGTTCTAGGATACTTTTGATTCCGATATTTACCTAAGCGCGGTTCCTTCAGGAGAGGCGATGAAAGATAAAACGGTTTTTCAGCGGTAATTTCTCACCGCATGGTCCGATTTAAAAGTTTTTTTGGTGTTAGAAAGGTATTGTTCCACACAAGTTTCAATAATGAGGGTTTTGTAGTTCAGAAATCAGTGACGGCTCAACTTTCGCTGAACCTCTATTTAAATTTAAGGGTTCCTTACAATGTGAGGGTAAATCTAAACTGGCGTGTTGGCGAGCTTAATGATTAAGACCTTCTGGCCACTTAGGACGGATTCCATGTTGGACGGATTCCATTTCGGACGAGTTCCACATTGGGCGGAAACAGTACAGTCATGCATAAATCGTTACATTAGATTTTGCAAATAGTTCTATTAGGTGACATCCGTGACGAAATTTTGGAGATGGGACATTTTCAATAACGCCGCAGCCTTTTTATCAATTATACAGTCTACATGCAAATTTTAGCAATTCCGTCGACAAAACCCACTTTATATACTATTAGCTTAACTAGCTGACCCGCGCAACTTCGTTTGCGTAAGAGAGAGAGAAATAGAAAGGTTCCCCGTCGCTTCTATTCTTTTCGCGTGGTTTTCTGTTGCGTGTACCTACTCCCGTTCTATTATTTTGGCACTAATTGGATTTTCATTAAAATGGTTATTGTAAACGAACCTAATTTGAAGCACTATCAGTAGGGTTACGGGATTTTTACTTTCCCGTGATTGTACTGGGTGCTAAGCGGTAGTGCCAAGGGAAATACGGGTTGAAATGCAGCAGCGCCACTGGTTCATTATGCGAATTAGTCCGGTACAGTAACCAACTATCAGGTGGACCGTAAGCTTCTCTGCCGTCTTAATAGTATAAAAACCAGCCAAGTGCGAAGCGGACTCCCGCCACCGAGGGTTCCATACCAAAAAAACAGCAAAACATCACGTGTGTTGAATGGGAGCCCCCCTTAACCCCCCCCCCCCCTCTCTAAAAATTTCAGCTCTCTAGCTATCACGGTTCCTGAGATACAGCCTCATGACGGACAATCTTCTAAAAAAAAATGTCTATCTAGACAGACAGACGGACAGCGAAGTCTCATGAATAAACGGGACCCCGTTTAAGGGTACGAACCCTAAAAATCGTTTCTTTGTGCGCACCTATGTCATTAATCTAATTTCAAGGTTCTACATCTCGATCAGAATTTATGTCAGTTTTTGTTTTTATATCAATCAAATCAGCGTGTACACTCCTGGATGTAGGCCTCGTAATTTATGTCCTGCGCCTTTCGCATCCAGCCTTCAACCTCTTCTAGGTTCTCGATCCATCTGGCGATGGCGGGTGGACCAAGTCGCGATGCCCACTTTAGAACTTGTTTGCTCCATCTGCCATTGTCTGTCGTCTTCTGTGGCCAGCCCGCTAGCACTTTACAGTACTGTTTTTATATATTTACCTAGATAATTGTGACTAAATAAATCAAAATATCTTACGTATAACTTTGAGAGTAAATCTATATTTTTGTAAAAAATAATACCTAATGTCTTTGTTAATTGGTTTAGAGAGCATTCTCTGCTTTTTATAAGGAGTTAATATCTTAACTTCTTTTTTTCTAGTATTTCTGGATTGTGTAGGTCTTCAGACTTTTGAGGCTGAGGCAAGGAAAAACCGACCGGTACTCAGGTACTAATACAGTTTCTCCTATTGTGACCAGACATTTACTGTAGATTTCATCTGCTAAATGTTCATCTATAACGCCTCTGATCGTTTGTATTATCCCTGTATAAAATAAGAAAATAAGCGAAGATGGTAATAACTTAGATTATTTAGACTTTATATCTATGGGTAATAAATACTCTGTGTTATTCGGATGAACCGTGTACACCTTATCTAGAACTTGTTCTTTCATAATTTCTAGCCAGCCATGTAGGTACAGGTTTTCCTTTTCACAAATGTATTTTTGACATACAAAATATGAAGGCAATTCCGCATATTGAAGGGCAAAAATCAATAAAATATGCAGTTTTAATAAAATTATTATAAGATTTTGTTTACATTTATCAAAAATTGCGACCATCTTTTGTAAATCGAATTGAGCTGTCAAACATGACAATGTGTCAAAAAAAAAAATTAAAAAAGTACCGACTACGGAGTATTAATATGAACTATGAGGCAAATCCCCCGTAAATATTTTTCAACCCCATTTTAACCATGTTAAAAAATAAATTTCAATAAAATACAAAACACGTCTCCCATTAATTCAGTTAAAGATGTTTCATGCCAAATTTGAAGAAGATCGGACCAAGGAATCACGTTGTCCCATACAAACTTTGCAACCCTTGTTTACCCCCTTAGGAATAAAATATTCAAAAATCCCTTCTTATTGCTCGATTACGTGACATAAGGAGCATTTGTGCGAAATTTCATGGTTCTAGACCCAGCGGTTTAGGCTGTGCGTTGATCGTCAGTCAGTCAGTTCTTGTTTTTATAAATATAGATGATGGGGGCTATTCTAAAACAATTCAGTCCGCGCCGATAATTTTGATAAAGAAATACCTCTCCTTTCATACACCTTATGTGACGTAAACGAAGTTGCTAAGGTCGTCTAGTCTATCTATGCCTACTAAAAGTATAAAGGGGATAGATCTGTTTGTTTGTAATCGATAAACTCTGTAACTTCTGTGCGTCTGACTACTCCTTTGGAAAAGAAGCGCTCATGGCCCCACGAACTCAGTGTTCTGTAAACGATCACTGCAGTAAGCAATTTTTACTATGCCCGGTCCTTGAATGGGTGACCAGACCACTACGTGACCACTTTGTGCCATTTATTTGCGAGCGGGTTTGTGCTTTGGAAGACACGATAAGCCGTTGGTTGCGGTAGTCAGGAAAATTACAGCTGTTTAGCCAACTCGAAGGCCTTAGGCTGGTTACAGAGTCACGCTGACTGTCGGCGCTGACAGCTCAGCGCGTAGCTCGTCAGCGCGAGACGTTTCAGTAACGTTGTGGTGTACACATGATGTATGTATACAGAGGCGCGCGTGCGTTGGTCAGCGCCGACAGCTACGCGGCGCCGACGACGCGCGACGCGTACGGATGCTGACCCGTCAGCGCTGACCAACGCACGCGTGATAGCTACGCGTTATTCTAAATAAATAAAAATAAATATTTGTGGACATTCACACACAACATCATCTATCCCAAATTAAGATAATATAAGCTTGTGCTATGGGATCTAGACGACTGATGTACATACTTATATATTTCTAAATACATACATATTATACATAGAAAACACCCAAACTCCGAAACAAACATTTGTGGATCACACAAAAACTTGGACCGACCCAGGAATTGAACCCAGGACCTCCAGCGCCGCAGGCGGTATCACTACTGACTACGCCACAGAGGCAGTAAAAAAAATAAAAGCCGTTCTAAAAGTCTTCCTAGTTCATACACTTCACTTTGGCTGTCAGCGCCGAGACGGTCAGCGCGACTCTATAACCAGCCTTATGGGCAGCTTGAAATTTCAACAGTAGAGGTCATAGCCCACTTAAACGACTCTGCTCCAACACCGCTCCCACCCAACACTGCCCTAAAAGAAGACTACTGCTCGCAGTCTACGCGGCGACAGCTAGCATGCACCCAGCAGTCCACACGGCGACAGCTAGCAGACGGCCAGCTTTCCACCCTCAATGTTTTTTTTGTCAAAAAAAATGTTTTCTCACCATATGTTATGTATCTCGAAGGCTGCTGAATAAAAAACTTTTCTTTCTCTCTTTTCTTTCTTTCACCCGCCGACCGCTCTCGCCTTTCGCAATAGACACAGTTCGCGATCGGTGCCGGTGCGGCGACTGCTAGCAGTGAGCGCGTGGGCACCGCGCCGACCGCTCGTCTACAACGCACGCCCAGCGAGGTGTCAACTCCCGAGCAGTCTGACAGCGGTAAGCTCTCTGAGAGCGAGCTATCTGCTAATTGATGATGGCAATGTAAAATATATCTAAAGAGCAATATTTAAAGCCTATATTTGAATTAAATTATTTTGCCGGATGGGAGCAGAGTCGTGTAAGTGGGCTATGACCTTTAGTCTTCACAACCTGTGCCTGGGTCAGCATCGCGGGTGTAGCGCCCCTGGGCAAACATCAATAGGCTACCGTAACCAACCATTAGATGAACCCTAAGCTTGTCTGCCACCTTAATAGTATAAAAAAGAGTTGTGATGTTAAAGACATGAAATGTAGAGACGGACACAAAAAAGGGAGGAGGTTTCCGCGTGAGGATTCGACTGTTTTTTTTTTCTTTAGATAGTGAGAGCTTTTCAATAAAAACATATTTTACTTGGTCTTCCTGTAATGTAAGATACTATGTTGTTTAAAATAAATTGTTCCTAATAAAAAACTCTTTCGGTTGGTATCATAAAATACAGAATGTTTTTTTTACATCTCCCAGGTTCGATTCCCGGCTCAAGTAGGTGATTTTTCAAAAATCTTTGAATGCAGTTTTACTTACTTTTGAAAATAAAAGAATGTTTCCTTTCAGCAAATCTTGCCATTATCAATATTAAGGGTAGTTTACCTTCAACCACGGTCTTTAAATTGCACCCTGTATATTCCAACGAGAAGATTAGTCTAAGTTCCGGTACAGTAACAATCACTTGATGGTTGTAACTGTTCCATGGAACTACTGGAATGTTTTTTTGTTCCAGTTGTTCTGTTATGGAACTAGACAATGAAACTACTGGAATACGGCAAATTACTTTAAGGGGCTAGTCCGCAAAAACTACACTTAGGATTTTGGAAATATTCAAGAACTCACTTCATTATATGACACTAAAATGGAACCTTAAATTCTTAATAGATAAAAGTACAATAACACCGTGCGCTTTTTACAAAATAATTATTTACATTAGGAAAAACACCTCTCAAAGTTATTAAAAATCATCGAAACAATCAAATTGACAAAGGTAAATTTCGATGATTTTCAGCGGTTTTTTCGCAAGTAAATAATTATTTTGTAAAAAGCGCACGGTTTTAATGTAGTCGCATCTATTAAGAATTTAAGGTTCCATTTTAGTGTCATTAAATGAAGTAAGTTCTTGAATATTTCCAAAATCCTATGTTTTTTTGCGCGTTTTGCGGACGCGCCCCTTAATATATTTTTCATTACTTACAGGCGGTGCACACTTTACTGGAGGGTTTCAAAGCAAGCTTATCCGAAGAGACCAAGGACATCTTACGTCCTCGAGCTAAACAGATCGTCAACCAGCGTAACTTGGTCCTTAACGACGAACTAAGGCAGGCGCTGCGAGTTCATTCTGACCATGAATATATTATAGAAAGCAATATCCCTGCTGACCATGTCTATAAACAACCTATGGAGTGAGTATAATGTGTATACATGTAGAACTGATGCTAAGCTAACACTGTAAGTAGTACTAGTTGCTAAAAGCCAAGCGCCGCGCCTTGCTTTGTGACTTGATCCTAGCGAACAGAAGTATAACGTACTACCACGGGACGGAAACTATAGTATACAAACTAGCTGACCCTCGCAACTTCGTTTACGCCACATAAGGTGTATGAAAGGACAGGTATTTTTTCAACAGACTCAAGGGAGCGTATGAAACTGCCCTGTTTGCTTAATCATAAAAGAGCTTAAAGATTAAGTCCATTCTAAAACAATTCAGTCCACGCCTTAGATTTACCCTCACATTCAAAGAAACCCTTGAATTCGAAAAGTTGAGATGCCTCTAATTTCTGAACTACGAAACTCTCAATAATGAAACTTGTGTGGAACAATGTTAAAAACTACTACTCCTCGGACTATAAGCTCGGAATGTACCAAGTATCATTCAAATCGGTTCAGTAGTTTCGGCGTGATACTTATTCGGGATACAGACAGACAGACAGACAGACAGACAGACATGAAAATTTTAAATTACATATTCGGCTTCAGAATCGATTATAGAACGCCCTACAATTGAAATTTTCAAAATATCTTTCATGTACAGACTCTCGACCCTCAACAGTTTTATTATAAGTACTAGCTGACCCCCGCAACTTCGTTTACGTCACATAAGGTTTGTGAATGGAGAGGTCCTTCTTCATCAGACTCATCAAGCAGCGTGTGAAACGGCCCTGTTAAGCCAACACGCCCGTTTAGAATTACCCTCACATTCAAAGAAACCCTAGAATTCTAGGTTTTGCGAAAGTTGAGATGCCTTTAATTCCTGAACTACAAAACCCTCAACATTGAAACTTGTGTGAAACAATCCTTAAAGTACTCCCTTTATAACACTGAACAAAATTTTTGGAATCGCATCACGCGTTGAGAAATTACAACTGAAAAACCATTTTATATTTCATCCCCTCTCCCGCAGGAACCGCGCAAAACTTTGGGATCAAAAGTATCCTAGAACCTTCCTCGGACTATACGCTTCAAGTGTACCAAGTATCATTTAAATCGGTTCAGTAGTTTCGGCGTGATGCTTATTCGGGATACAGACAGACAGACAGACAGACAGACAGACAGACAGACAGACATGAAAAGTTTAAATTACATTTTCGGCTTCAGTATCGATTAGAGAACGCCCTCCAATTAAAATTTTCAAAATATCTTCCATGTACAGACTCTCGACCCTCAACAGTTTTATTATAAGTATAGATGATTCGTTTTCAATTCTGTCACCTACACTAAAACACGTTATGTTTGTACAGAGCTTGAATGTGTGTGTGACCACTAAGGTTGAGCAAACGTTCCCTCAAAATACCCTACAACTATATGAAAGCTGTGGCGGGGGTGGGGAAACTTGCTCAGTGGGGGGCAGGGAGTTGCCTATCCATTATGTAATCTTACTTCTTACTATCTTACTTCTTACTATTAATATTATAAATGCGAAATGTGTGGATGTTTGTTACTCTTTCACGCTCAAACCGCTGAACGGATCGAGCTGAAATTTGGTACAGAGATACATTATAGTCTGGACTAACACTAGGCTACTTTGTATCCCGAGAATAAGTTCCCACGGGAACAAATTGTACGCGGGCGAAGCTTGCGGGCATCAGCTAGTACTGTTATATTATCTTTGGTACCGTCACGGCCACATTGCAACGTGCTTAGCTAAGTGCCTTAATAGTCCCACAATTAACTTGACTCTTAGCACTAAGCGAGGCTACTGTACTGTGTGTGTGTGTGTGTGTGACTGTGTAGCCTAAAAGTTCGTATCTAGACGTAATAAAATAGGGTATTACTAAGCAAGGGTATAAATATAAATGCTACCCAGACTATCTTTGCAATTTTTTTTTTAACCCAGCCATTTTTATCGATTCTATACAAATTTATGTTCAAGACCTCGTCGTTAGTCGAGCTATTTCTTTAGACAAACTTTATGTTGATGGTGTTATAAATTTTTTTTCAGCAACCATAAACAGAAAGGAAAGTTAAAATTCGAGGCGCACCTAGAGCAAGGAAGATCTATAATGTCTGCCGAGGTGTATTGCGTCGTACATTATACTCACAACGGGGAATTTACACACGGTAAGTAGAATTCAATACTTTAATCGGAGAGTTTACAAGCTACAAGTCAGCGAGTTTGCGATCAGTTTATAAACTCGCTCCATGTAATCGAGCATTTTTAGGGTTCCGGGTCCCTACTCATTAGACTTCGACGTTCGTCGGTCTGTCTGTTCGTATGTCCGTCGCGAATATCTTAGGAACCGTGATAGCTAGAGAGCTGACATTTTCACGGGTTATAACAAACTAGCGGACGTCACACACAGGTGAGAAATACGAAATTCACGGTCAAAATTAAAAAAAACAAAGATACTTTGTTTCAAAAATAGTAACCTAAATTAGGAACGAGATATATCCCAGTATCTAATAATGATCTGTAAAACGTTTCTTACATATTATTCAAACATCCACAACGTTGAACTAAAACAGTTATGCTAATGGGGTATTTTTTTACAATTATGAACATTTGTTTTAACTACAATTTTTAAATATTATAAAGTTGATTTAGGTGAATAACGTAATGAAGTCTATACCTTAAGGTATGTTTATTGTTTCTAATTAACTAAAACACTTACAAAACTTACTATTTTATATAAGTATACTGGGTGTAACAAAGTTACCTCTCCAAATTTCATGAGATGACTTGGCATCGGAAATCAAATAAAAATATTTAATAAAAAAGGGAGGTAAATTTTTTCATTCTTTTTTTTTTGTCGCACTTTAAGAATTCATTTTTTACCGCTGCAATTCGAGGTAACATGGTCGCCGTGGCATAGCAAACAATGAGCACCCGTCTGGCTGTCGTTGTCGCTTTCTACTGCCGCTCAGTAGCGATAGAAAGGGTTAAAAAGGGAATTTAAAGGATCTTTAAAACGGCTTTACGGTTAAAGTATTCATGTGGTTTTCTTTTCTTCATTTTTGTAATGTTTCTTGACTGATGCCACGTCACGTGACGAAATTTGGAGAGGTAATTTTGTTACACCCAGTATAAAGCCAATATAGCCTTGAATAGAAGACTATACTTTTCCAGTTCCTTTATTTTTTAAACTGTGAAAAAGTTTATACTAAAGTGCACTTAATCAGGATTTTTAACATATTTCTAAAGCTTATATGTGTAGCTTTCATATGACATTAAATTTAGCTGCAACCACCTGCATCACCAGAACAAAGTAGTGCTAAATATAACAATGTTCATGTATGAAAAAAATACTCACAAAAATGCTAATGCTAAAATTATCTATTTTTTTCATATAATTATTATAAATGTTACAAAATAATCATATGTGTAGTAACTTTTATAATGTAATAGTATTATTTTTGGACCCTTTTAGTTTCACCAAGTCCGTCCTAGACTTACTGTTCAAACAGTTAGTGCTAGAAAGCTAAAACTTTGCATGGATATGTGTGTTTACCATGCCTACAAAGTATTAAAATAAACCCCGAAAAAAATGGGGGTATATCCCTAGGGTTGATGCTTTTTTTACTTGGGTCTACTCCATTGTGTGGGGTATCATAAGATAAGTCTCTTAAAAGCGTTGCAAAGTTGCTAAAATGTGTTTTTGTTATTAAGGTATCAATTTTTATACTACTGAGGTGGAACACAAGCTTACGGGCCTACCTGATAGTTGGTTACCGTAGCCTATAGACGTTTGAAACACCAGATGCGGTACACACGCCCTGCCAACCTGGACGCAGGTTGTGACCCACTGTGGAACTTTTTCAAGCCACCCACAACGCCGTCAACTTGGCATAAAGACTTTTATGATACTGATAACTGGGACCAATCGCTTAAGGTGCCTTCCGAAGCACGGAAACGCTTGTAAATAAATTTCGCAAAGTGGTCAAGTGGTGGTCACCCATCCAAGGACCGCCCATAGTTAAAGTTGCTTACTGAAGTAAACATATACATTACACTGAGTGCTCAGAGCGACGAGCGGTTCAAGCTATTTGCAAGAAATCTAATTCTAAAGCGCATTTTTTTGTTTAAATAGGGCGTCTCCCATCCCCTCTCTAAAACCTAATCGGCTGGTTCAAAAAATCTGAAAATATTCCTAAATTTAGTCCATTTAATAAACTTTGAAGGAATTCTATAACGGCTGAGATGAATTTCTTAGTTCAGGAGTTATAGGGTCCACACGGAGTGGCTATGTAGTCCTTTTCTATACGCGACCTAACACGCGCTTTGCCGGCCTATTATTATTAGTAAGATTAAATAAATCAATGAAACATAGTGTCAATAAAGTAAAGTTTTAATAAAGCACCTTCTAATTACTATTTTTGACTAATTGCAGCAATATATAGGGGATAATATGCATAGCGTAATAATGACCGTCTTTTGGGCATTTTTCACCTGTGTGCGTCACTCGGTTTCACCCGCGTAGTTCCCGTTCCCGTGGAAATACGGGAATAAAATATAGTCTATGTTCACCGCAAAGAGTGTAGCTTTCCAACAGTGAAATAATTTTTCAAATCGGTCCAGTAGTTCCGGAGCCTATTCGTTACAAACGAACAAACAAAAAAACAAATCTTTCCTCTTTATATAATATTAGTATGTCTTTATAATATTAGTATAGATACTAAAATCAGAAAATAAGGGCGATAAAGGCATTTCCATACAAAAAGCGTCATGTTTTTTGAATTCTCTGTGCGCGATTCCGACTCGCACTTGTCCGGTTTTTTACAATTTGCTTTTGACTATCCCATTGTAAATCTCTCGCTAGCTTTTAAACTCGCCAACTAGAAGCTTGTAAACTTCTTGGAGGCTTCATTAGCCATGTTCAGAATAAATTAATGTTTAGAGGGGGATGGGGACTGCCCTTACCCGGGTCTCTGGTTCGAAACTCAGGTCGGAACAAATATTTATGTGATTCGCTAATGTTTGCATCGACTTTCTATCTGTAATAGAATAACTAGACTTAAACTATCTTTCAATATCAAAGTTTTTTTTTTTTTGCCGATTTACTGACTAAATTCTGTCAAAAACAGTCTCATAACTAAAGATTTAATTGTTTCAGGCGAGCATTGGGAGGGTAGAATAGTGACGACTATATTCTTCCTATTATTCTGGGATATCATATACACAAAGCCTGAGCGTGTCCCGGGAATATTTATGAGTCACTACCAGCGATATCCCATGGACTTATTTACTGGGAACTTTTACGCTAACAGGAAAACTGCGATAGATGAACGTATCAAGCTCATTGAAGAAAGTAGTGATGAAACTGTCATTGAGATGATGCAGAATCGGTGGGAGGAACGGCCTGAATGTAAGTATTCATGGTTGATATCTATACATTTATTTTTTAATATAGGGCATCTCCAAACTGCGAGGACCGCAGCGATGACACGGCGCTCCACACGCTGGTGGAGTGTACGGCGTGGGCGCAACAGCGCCAGGTCCTCGTAGTGGGTCTGGGCGTGGACACTCTCTCGCTCGAGGCCATGGTGCGAGCCATGCTCTCCAGGCTAGCCCACGACTACCGCTACACACACTCTGTTACCTCACCTTGTGAACGTGTAGTGTGGTGTGGTCACTGTATATGTGTGTATTGTATATAGACGAGGTGTCAGACATATGCCGCGACATGGGGTGGGCGAGCGTGTCGGCGGTGGGGGGCTGCCTGGGCGCGCGGCCGCTCGCCGCCATCTGTCGCAGGCTAGCCCACGACTACCGCTACACACACTCTGGATTCCCGGACCTCACATTGTGGAATGTGCATACTAAAAAGGTAAGTTCCCTTTATTGCTTGTGATATTACCAGAGCGGCAAATCTTGCCCCTATGGCTTGAATGCGTAGACGGAAATTTACTGATTAAATTTCATGTCACATATTTAAAAACGCAAAAGATAATTTAGTCTACAACTTTCAAGTCGTATGATGGAGAATCAGTGCCCTGCAATACCACACTAATACATAGATACTGTACATTTTAAAAAAATCCGAAAAATCACCAAGATTACTCCCGAAAAAAATGTTTACCCACGGTATTACTGGATCGCTTGGTAACTGCGAGAATTTCTGTCTACTTAACTATATTATTGACTGCACCCGTGGCACTAACTCCCATTAAATCTTTTTATCTATCCTCCATACATAATTTGCCGAAGAAGCGCTATTTATAGTGGCCCCACGGACTCGTTAGTGTTTTGTAAACGATCACTGGAATAAGCAACATTTACTATGGCCGGTCCTTGGATGGATGCCCACTTTGCGACATTTAATTGAGCGGTTTCCGTGCTTCGGAAGGCACGTTAAGCCGTTGGTCCCGGTTGCCAGTAAAATGACAGTCGTTAAGCCAAGTGTTTATGAGCGGCTTGAAAATTTGCAACAGCGGGCAGTCACAACCAGCGCCTGTCCATTTCAACAGCAATACGGCTCACCACCTATTACGTGACACAAAATCTAAAATGGTGAAATGTGGGCACATAGTATGCCTGCCCTGTAAGTACATAATTTACCCATTTGTTTCAATCCCTAGGGGATAAGATTAGAAAATCCTTTCTCCCATATTTAAAAAACTTAATAAAGTCAGTCAACCAGCTTTTTTATGCCGATAAAAAATACTTAATTCCGTTCATAATTCACAGATAAAGTTTGTGGAGGTAAAGACGGACGCAGACAAGCCTTCGATGAAGCAACTACAATGGTTACAGTACCTCATCGCGAACAATATAGCGGCTGGGTTCTGCTACGTGGGAGTGAACACCACTCGGTGTAAGGCGAGGTCGCGGGACAATGCGCCTCCTCAGCTTTGACAAAGACATCGAGTAAGACAGATGAAGTCGAAGTGTTGAGCTTTTAGCGTTTGAGATAGCAAACTGTAGATTTTTCTTCCATTTTTGAGCGGGAGGCATCACGAACACGTTATAGAAATTCATATAATTCTGATTACAAATATCGTTTCGAAGATATTGCGGTAGGACCCCGTCTCACCTTTTTGTTAACTTACAACATATATATCAGGTCCTTATCTTTGAAAAATTTGCTAGCCGATATGAGGTGGTAGTGATTTAAAGAAAAATTAAGCGCCAAAAACGTATTTTAGTGTTAATGATGATTTTATTTTAACGTATTATTTTATGTGTAACCCACATCCATCGTTTGGACAAAGTCCTATTTTTATAAATAACCTCTTTTTATACACTTTGTTAGAAGTACAATTAATTATAGTTTAGGGCAAACTATGTACAAGTACATCAATGCTATTAAATACATATTTGTGTTACTTACTTGTGTCTTATTTGTAATTAAATTACCTACTCATCTCAGCCTCTCAGCCGAATGACACTCGCTGCGTATTTAGCAAATTTAAGCCTTTTAAAGCCACTTGACGTTGAGCGTTTGTCGCCAGAATCCAGCTGTTTAGATGTTCGATAAAAAGGAGATCATCGATGCAGTGTGATGACACCAAAAAGTCCAGGTGGTGACATCAAAGTTACAATTGAAAAGACTTGTGCACAGCCGAGTCAAACTTAATATTCTGTCTCGCTATAACTAGGTACAGTCAAAGGCAAAAATATGTATACACTCCACTACCTCATAAAATGTCACCCTCAATACGACTATAAATATAGATTCATCTAAGAGTTTAATAATATGTATCCAGCAATCAAAATATAAATTTGGGAACATCCATATCATATTTATGTATCCATAGTTATAATCAATAATATGTAAACACGATAAAATCTAATATCGTTCTCAATTCCGGAATTGGCGAGATCAATACCGGTATTTCGATATTGGAAAAAAAATTTTCGCTATTTCTTTAATTTCATTACAAACAAAAATGTAGATTATAAGCTTCTTATGCAATTTAATTACCTTTAATTACTACTATGTTGATAATATAGGATTTCTCTATTAACAAATTAATTCGATTATGTACTTAGGTATTAATCATTTTATTTGATGATATTTCTAAAACCTACTAAGAAAGTAAATCCATAAAATTAATGGTATTTGATAGAAAACATACAATTTAAATAATAATAATATTATTGATGACGTTTTTGTTTTTTTTTTTACATTTAGACTTAAATTTATAGTGCCAAGCCAACTTAGACTTAGCGACTCTACTACGAGTTAAATTTAACTTTACTATAATAGAAACGCTGTAAGAATTTGACAGAGGACTCGCTCAGCATAGTTCTGACGGAACTCATGGGGCCCGTACCTTATTATTAGGGGCAAACATTGCCCCAAGGCCCTCCACTGACCCAGAGTGAGGAGGGTCCTGGGTTCCCTGTTCTCATGGCTCCGTCTCAGGCGCCCGACGCTGATTACAGCGAGAACGACGTGCCCGAAGTCACTGAAGGTGAGTTCGTTCCAGGCCGAGCGTGGTTCCTGACTCTTGAGGATCTTGGGCCTCGAGTGATGGGGCTCTTTAGTGCTTGCCTCGAAAAGGCTAGTTTCCCAAAGTCTGGAAGACAGGGAAGTTGGTTCTGATCCGAAAGGCAAGGTGGTCGGCAGTCTACCCATCCGGGGATCGGCCCATCGTGTTGCTCCGTTGAGCAACTCCGGCCGATCGCCGATCGGTCGATCCCCAACAATGATAGGAGCTTGCATACCTCGTTAGTTATGCAAGCTCCTTGAGCGTACCATTGCACAGCGCACAGTCGGGCACCTCACACGCGTGGGGCCAGATCTGGCGGATAACCAGTTTAGTTTCCGTCAAGGGCGCACCACCGTGGATGCGATCATGCGCATTAGAAGACTGACGGAGGAAGTAACATCGCAGGGTGAGGTGGTGTTGAAAGCAATGGCGATGTCAAGAGACACCGGCATCGCCTTCAAAACTTTGCCCTGGAGCTGCGTTAGGGAGGCGCTTATTTATCATGGAGTGCCTCCCTTCTTCCGTCGAATTGTCGGGGCCTATCTTTCCGAGAGGGTCATAACTTACCCAAGCTGGCTAGGACCCAGCCGGGTCAGCGAGTTACTTCGTGCGGTGTTCCGCAGAGATCGGTCTTAAGCCCGCTTCTGTGGTACATCGGTTACGATTGGGTGCTGCGTGGTCCGTTGCTTAGAGGCGGCATGTCTCGAGGATCTGGCAGCGAGGCAACTTGCGTCCTTGTTTAAATAAATTAATTATATTTCTAATTTATTCTTTTCTGGTGCAAGGAGGCGCTGGAGCGAAGCCATAGGCCTACGTCTCCAGAAGTCTAGGTTCGACAGTTCCAGCTCCACAAGGAAACCGTGGAGACATGGACTTGAGCAACTAACCGAATCGCCACATCACATCACACAAGGGGAGAATCGCCGAATCGCCACAATCAAGGCGGTCAGACCGGTCATGAACGAGTGACTAGAGAGGAGCCATGGTGCGGGTGCTCTGTCCTACCGGTTGTCACAGATGCTTACCGGGCACGGGAGCTTCAGTAAGTATCTGTGACGAATACACCGGGAAACCACACCTGAGTGCCAGCACTGCGAGGAACGCAGTGAGGACACAGTACTTCACACATTAGTGGAGTGCACAGCGTGGGCTCAACAGCGCCCGGTCCTCGTGGTAGGTCTGGACGTGGACATTCTCTCGCTGGAGACCATTGCGCGAGCTATGATCTCCAGTGGTAGTAAGTGGGACGCCACCGCGTCTTTCTGTGATCAGTTAATGCGGCAAAAAGTGATCGAGAGAGGACGCTCCCACCCGAATTCCGCATGTCTTTGCCCAAGACTATCGGCCTGAGGACGGTGTGAGGGCTAATCGCCGTCCTTACAAAAACACGCCCAAGACGAAAGCGTGACGTGAAAGTTTCACGCACGCCACACGCCCTGAGATGCGGGATAACACCTGAACAAGCCCCAAATACGCGGGATAGCACCCGAACCTCCTAGGTAAGGCCCCAATGATAGTCAAGGTCTGTGGGGAATCCTGGGGTCATCCTTCGGAGGGCTTACCAGGGCCAACCGTAGGCAATAGGTAGTTAGGAAACGTGTGTTTTTTGGTTGATTACGTTAAAACAAGTAATTTTACTGGGAATCAAAGTAGTTTATCACTAATCACGTAGGACTGCCAGCTCCCGTTTCTTTTTTAGATATCACTATTTTTAACCGACTTCCAAAAAAGGAGGAGGTTCTCAATTCGTCTGTATTTTTTTTTTATGTTTGTTACCGGCAAATCGCTTGAAAGTGTTATCCGATTTTGATGATTCTTTTTTTATTTGAAAGCTGGTGCTTCCCATGCGGTCCCATATACAGGAAGTCAGAATCTGATGCTGGGATCCTGGAGAAATCGAAGAAATCCCTCGAATTGAGGGAATTCCTTAACGATTTACAGCAGTTACCTTGTGTTTGGGCTTGATTAATTTGTATTGAGGAGAACATTACCCCTAGACAGATATAATTTCAGTCTACCTGTCACTAAAAATAATGAAAAAAAAAATTATCAAAAAAAAACCGACTTCAAACAAAAACTAAAAATTGAAAAATAAAATTTACTTAGCACAAAGTAATAGGTAGTATATTTAGATTTATCAGATAATATTGTCTGTAATACTGAAGTCGGCGCAAGTGAGTTCCTTAATTCCAGAATTCAAAAACTGAATATCGAAACCCAATTCCGGAACTGAAAAAGCATCCGATATTCAAGCCCTAATTACAACTGAGCGGTTAGGCTCCAGAGTAGTAAAGTTTTTACTCGACTAACTGGGAACCAGTCCGCAAGACGGGAAGTTTATTTTGACAATTTGTTTACCAATTTTGCGTTGTTCCGAGATGTTCATGGAGCTGGCTACCCTGTCAGAGGTACTATTCGCGTAGGCAGGACAAAGAATAATAGTTTTAGTATAGGATATAAATAAGAAAAACCGCACCGAGTTTGACTACCGTATGGGCTATACGGTAGTCAATCAGATTTTAGGCGTCTGTTGACTGGACAGCGGTATCTGTACGATGTGGTCAAACTACGACAGCGATTTTGTTCTGATATGCAGATGGAGTACAATAGAGAAGAAGAAGGTAGACGTTGGCATCCCACATATTTATTAAAGCTAAAACAAAGGCGTATGGGTGGGGTTGATCATTCGATTTATCTGTACCGCTCTGCTATACGTGGCAAAAATGGTGGCGAGTTCTTGTTTAGCCACATGCTCAATCTCGCAGTGGCAAACGCTTGAAGGCTGCAACTTCTAACTTATGAAAGCAAGATGGAATCAGTTCCAATTATGGAGGTGCATTGTTCGTCATTACTTGATATGAGACACACAAGCTTTGTGACTCTGCATCCAGCCGCATATTCAATGCCAAACCTGCAGTATGATGGTTGTTTAAGTCACCATCCCTCGCCCCGGTACACTCTTCCAACAATGGCGGTGAACTGTATTTAGTAAAACAGCTCCTTGACACCGTAAGAACCGAGTGAAAACACTATGTACAGGACGTATCGGAATTTTTCACACCTTATGAGCCCAGTGGGATAAATGACTATTCGAAACGGAATGATACATGGATAAGACAAATGTCAATAAACTATGATTTTGTAGTTTTAATCTTTGTATGTACAAAAAGTATGTCTATTCTTGTATACATATTTATAGCGTTATGTCGTGTACAAGTTAGTGATGCTTTGGAAGGATATATATTTTTATTAGCATTACATGTATACATGTTTTTGCCCATGACAAAGTAGACATATTTATAACTGTTTGGATGTATACAATTTATTGCCTGTGTAGATGAATACCAAATTATGTAAACTGTACGTGTATCCATGTTTTTGCCCTTGACTGTACGATCAACGAAGGGTTAAGTAATGTGAAAGTTTCAAATTAAAAAGTATAACAAATATCGCAATGAAAATAATTATTCTTGAACTCAGAATAGAGCATTCAGAGGAAAGTAATGAAGTTGATTTCAATGTTTATTTTTCGTAGTAGGTACAATTTACCCAGGTAACATTCGCAATATCTAGTAGGTAAGTTGCGACTATACATAAATGGTTGTAGACCATGCCTCATTTTTATTCGACTACTGTTAATGAATTGACTGGGTTATGCTGAGATGACTGTGGGCTTCATTACAAAACGATATAAAACTAGCAGTGCGAGGGTATGAAAACAAAGTATTACCTATATAAATTGCCTAGCATATATTTAAATATATTGAACAATAAAACATAAGTCCATTTATATGCCTAAAAATATCACTAATTCGGGTAATCACTGGAAGGTTTCTGGTCTACGTCCATGTAGCCCTTGTTCGAGTTGCCTCGGTTTTTACAATACAGGAATAACACTGAGAGCGCTGATACTGCAGACATGATCAACAATGGAATGTATACTGGATACATTTGTTGAAAACTTAAGAACTCTTCCTAATGATTGTATTTTGGTGTAATATTCTTAAATCCGTATCCATATTTTATTTTATTGATTTGAGCTAAAGGTATACTCTTCTTCTTTAAGCGGTGACAGATGATCGAATGACAACTTATGTGGATACTTTGTTGAGCAGTGATAAGAATTGTTATTATCTTTGATATGGTTAGTCAAAAAGGTCATATTTGTGTAATCTGTGGGTCAGGACTTTTCCAGCTATCTCGAGTATTAGCATTTTTTAGATCATCAAGGTAGCAGGCAGGCATTCTAACGGCCACGAATCAAAGTGGTTACGATATCATTATGAACCTTGCAAAAATCTTTTAAGAACCATTTTCAAGAGCTCCATACCTTTGAAGACGTTCGCGAAAACAGAGGTACGAGCTCCCCTCATTGAAAAATTCAAAGATTCGAAAGCGATCCCAGAAGAAACCTCCCTTCATGTTTGTAAGCTATTATTCAAGTATTCAAGAACATTTCACACAACGCTATCTAATCCCAAAGTAAGCTAGGAATAACCTGCTAAATTATTATAGGATAGTTCTTACGATTCCATACCTACCCAGTGTAAAAACGGGTCCCTATTCATACTTCACTGTCTGTCTGTCTGTCCGTCACGAAGCTGTATCTCAGGAACCGTGATAGCTAGAGAGCTGAAATTTTCACAGATGTATTTCCGTTGCCATAGCGGCAACAGAAATACTAAAATAAAAAAATACAACAAACGTGATTATTTTCAGTTTTTTGGTACGGAACCCTCCGAGCGCGAGTCCGACTCGCACTTGCGTCGGTTTTTGATCTGTATTGTGGTTTTAGTCTTTTCTGTATGTTTAATTGTAATTGCCACTGTTTGTCCCATGATTCCCTGTTACCACCACTGCCACCCCTCCTGCCAGTAAGAATACTGGGACTCTTCTCCCAAAGCTGTAATGTAGTGTACCTGTCATCCAGTCACACGCTACTTTACCGAGATATATGTAAAACCATAAAATTCGAGGATGTAGTCTCAATAAAGGTATTATCTTTTTTAATATTCGAAAGTTGCCTAAGCGCAGTTCTGCTTTTGCTGCTGCATTTTTTCAACCTTGGTAGGTCTGTACCTAATTATCGCTGCAACCAAGTGCGCTGAAACTTGATCGTTCTAGAATTTTGAAAAATCTCAACGCGATTGAAGTCTTTCAGCTATCATAACTGTAGAGGTTGCTACCATCACACATGTAACTGACAATATAAGGTCGTGGGAAGTAGTCAAGAGAAAATAATAAACGGTACCTTTGTAACATTATTTATTAAAATATATTCTACTAAAAATTCATAACATAGTATGTACATTTTCAACAGTACACCTCTTTAGGATGATAAGGCACCTATTATATTAGCTTATGCAATATAAAACCTACTCTCTGAAACCCATAACATTTATTCACGATACTAATTCATACAAAATATAGTAACTCGCACCACATTAAACCAATCAAATAACAAGTGATACAATATATAATTGAGCATTTATTAACAAAATATTTGTTCTACTTCATATGTATATAATATATACCACATAGGTACATCTCTATAACCATACTTAACGTATATACTTACGTGTATATACATCAACAAATATAAGACATTTGATAAAGCTTCTAAGTTTGTGGAGTTTGTATATTAAATAACTTTTAATGTTTCTGTCACTGACCTAAAAAAATTACGGAAGTCATGAAGTACACTAACTATGACTTCGTTGGCTGGCGCTGCATTACGGTTGGCGGTTAAGGTTTCTAACCTCAAAATGTCAAACTCTAACATTAAAATGTCAAATTCTAACTTCAATATGTCAAATTCTAACATCAAAAGTCAAATTCTAACAGCAAAATGTCAAATTCTTACATCAAAATGTCCAACTCTAACATCAAAATGTCAAATTCTAACCCCAAAATGTCAAATTCTAACCTCAATATGGCAAAACCGATAAAACCGGGTCTGTGGTTTCATTGGTTTTGACATTTTGAGGCTAGAAACCGCAACCGCCAACCGCTGTGAGCCTCAGTCTTACAAGAATTGAACTTCAATAATATAAAAAATCTGGGAAATTATCACCATACATATAATGCAATTTACGATTTACATTTTAGTACTTTTTTTAGGTCTGTGATTACTATATATATAAATACAAGAATATAGCTGAGATAAAATGCCTAAATTCACCTTCATTCCTCTTAAAATCCTAAAAGGACATTTCCTAGTGATATCTTATAATACCATCACCTACTATCAACTTCCATGGTAACTTCCAACACTAGAATCAATACAATATAACGTTTAAATTACAATTTTGACTGAAATAATAGAAAATAGAATGTTTCTATACAACTTTTGCGTACGTCCTACGGTCCGCATCATTTCATTCATTCGTTCATCGGTCAGGTTAATGCCCCTCAAAAATGGCGTCACAAAGATTTGTGAATTAAAAAACCTACTCTCAGTATAGAATAACGCTACAGTTAATTCAGAATTTACTTGTAGGCATTATTTATTGAGTTCAGGGCCGTATTATAAAATTATTATCAAGAAACGTACGAGATTTCGCCTTTTAAAACAAAGTTCAAAATTTCTGGGCGGGAATACCCGACCTTACGACTTGCAAGCATAGAATTTATTGGTAAAATATTTTTTTCTCATATTGAAACACGACAAAACGTGAGTTATCACCAGTACTTTTTATTTCTATGTTTTCAAATAGTGTAGTAGAAAATTGACTGCCTGGTAATACGGCCCTAAGCAAGTGTACATAACTTTATTTTTATACCTGTATGTTCGAGGGAGTGTGTGTTGACCCAAAATTTTTCAAAGTACGCAAAAGTTAATACAGAAACGTTCTATATCTCGCATAGTATCCGTACAATTCAAGAATTGTATCAATTTCACTACATAACCATAACTTAAGAGGCTACTGGCCAAGAATCCAACACCTACTTTTAATAGTTTAAATACAAATATCCATATAAAAGTTGGCAATATAGCTCTTTTTTCCTACACCTAGATAAAAAATATACAAAATAACAGGCACTTGTTAATTTAACTTGAATTTAGTTAGACGCATACATTTTTCTTTTAAAATATTATCGATATATAAGGCCTGCTTATGTTATCTTTAGTTGTACCTAAGTGTCACTTAACCGATTTCCATAAAATTTATATTAGGTTTTTTCCTATAGATACTGAACAATAATCTTTTAAAAGGTTTTAATCATTCGAGCAAAGTCGCGGGAATAAACAAATAAATATAATTAGTCTATTTTAGTATTGTTTTCTCAGAGGAACTGAATGCGTCTGAAAAATTTTGTAAGAATATTATCGGAAGTTGCCGATCCTCTTCGGAGTCTACTATTAGAACAGAGGGCCTCTAGAAATTGCTCAATATAAATTTTATGGCAATCGTTTGCAGAAATTTGCGACATGTTTATGTTCAAAAAGGATTCATACTGAAATAAGATTATCAGCGGCAACTGTCTACGACCATCACGAGACGCGAATACATGTTAATGTATCGACTAATCCACATTTTGAATAACGAAATGTTCGGACAAAACAAAATAAATATACTAAGGAGTCTAAATGCAAGTTTTGGTTGACAGGATTAAAAAAGAAGGAACCTTAATCTCACGACTCGTGACAGTGAAAAATAGAATTAAAATCTATAAAACTATAACAATGTAATATCGGCAGTCTTCATTTGTGACTCGTATACAGGGCTCCTGTTTGAAAAGTACGATTTATTTATTAAGACTGAACAGAAACTAGTCATCCCTTAACCAGTTAGTAGGCCTGCACCCCGACCACCAATGATTTTTAATATTAGTTATGGATAGGTACTAAATAATGTTATTTGTATGTGGAAAGGCTCTGTTCCGAGTTCTCTTTTTTGGAAGGAAACTCTTTTCAATTGAGTTCAAATTTTGTCCTGAACTGCAAACCATTTTTAAAATATATAAGGCACTTGTAAGTATCGTGCGTTTTGCAAGACTGAACGAGGTTTTCGTGTAATAGGAATTTGAAATATATCAATGGAAAATTCAAAAAAATATTTATAAGCTAAAATCATACATAGTATTATGTATAAATATTTTTCATAAGAGCTACTATAGCGCCTTAAAACAGCTAGAGATAAAGTATACTTAATCTATAACAGCCTATTTAGTTAAAATAGAAATACATTTCTTCTACTAAAATCTGGGAAAAGCCTATTCTACTACTTTAATATATAATGGCAGCTTTATTACTACAGAATAAGACACAGTATTTATAATTATGTAAGGCACTGACATTCTTATATAATCTTTGTTTGTACATATGTGTGGAAGAATACCGTAATTGCGGTAAAATACTACACAATCATGTAAAAACCACTTTTGAAGTCATTATACGACTATGCATTTATAGGCAGTGAAAGTTTGGAGTGGTAGAAAAAGTATGAAAGGAAAAGAACTTGAAATGAGAATTCTGCGAAGTATAGCTGAAAATATATGAATGGCTAAAGAAAGAAACACATTGATAAGGAAACACTGAAGATAATATAAAAAGTAGTAACTAAGATAGAAAAATGAATGCCGAGATAGTTCAGAAACGTGGAGAGAATGTATGACACCAGAAAAAAAGTACCCATACTGAAAAAAAGTATTCAAATCTTCGGATAATCATTTCAAAAATGGTTTCCATGTGATAAGTATGAGCGGAAATGGAATTAGAACGCCTTTTTAACGGTCATTTTGCGCGTTTATCTTATTAGTTACTTGTTAAACGGCAGCTACCATTCGAAATCGTATTATGCCTTAAAATAATCGGCTCGCAAATATTCAATAAGTTTTTTAAACAAGGAAATTCGAAATATGGACCAGCACATTTTTGTCTATGAGTTCTGATAAATAACGCAAGTGTATCTAAAGGATTTACAATACTATATAATGAAGTTGAAATTTGCAGCCATTTTATGGTGTGTTAACCTGGCTGCCTATCTATGACTTCGGCTGATGCAATTCAGTCGAAACTTCAAATAAATTTAAGGTAAATAAGCAAGATTGCGTTAAAACCTGCTTTTTGCTAGTAAATTAATGTTCAGTATGAACATAGGCACAGATACGACTTGACATTCAGTCTCAAATAAAACAACTTCACATCAGTTAAAAATTATGAAAACCACGTCACCAGTACATATTGTATTACGCATACAAGGGTTACATATTATAATAGACTTACTAAAATCTAAATGAAATTAGTGAAAAATGAACCTTAAACCGGTAGAGTGAAGGTCCTCACATGTTTGGCTCCTGTTTGAATGGCATCGGTTCCAGGAAAGGCTCCTGCATCGGCATCGGGCCCCCCATGGGGGAGGGGGAGGGGGAGGGGGCAGTGGCCCCCCCGGGCTGCAGGCCGGAGGGGGCGGGGGGGGACGCGTCGTTGACACACGCCGAAGATTCCTCTATGGCCGCTTCTGTTGATGCCCCTGCGTGAATATACGGTTAAAGTGTCTGTACCAATTGGGTACCTACCTAATGAATATGAGAATCCGTGGACTGGGCATTTAATATCCTTACAAATATTATGAATAAGAAAGTTTTTTAGTTTGTATATTTGTCACTCTTCACACTCTGTTTAACGGATCTGGTCGAAATTAGGTACAGCGATAGATTATAATCTGAAATAACACTTTGATACTTGTTAGCCCTGGAATAAGTTCCCATCCCGTCCCTACGGCAATGTCGCGGGAGCTGTCTAGTATAACATAATAATCTTAGTACACTATCTGCTTAGTTTAAAGCTAGATGGCGCTGTAAGTGTAATGTCAAAAAACCTCATTTCAATCCACACACCATGCATCATTTGTGCAAGGAGACGATTGTCTCCTGGCTTCGAACATTAAATTATGAGCAGACTGAAGAATTGCTGATGGTCTTGTGTTGAACATCATGCGCACACACACACACACACACACACCCACGCACACACACGCACGCACACACGCACGCACGCACATACACACACACACACACACACACATACACACACACACACACACATACGCGCGCGCGCGCGCGCGCGCTCACACACGCACACACACACACACAAATACATGCACCGCACTCGCAGAACTTTTCTTTCTTACTATTACCTTTTAATATTACTTTGAATCTGTTTTATATAGCGTGTTAATATCTTTAAGAATTTTCCGTGGGGAATTGGCACCGAAAGCCGAAACAGGTTTATACCTAGTTCGGCAACGGAAGCTATTTTCATTTTCTCGAGACATTGTTATTGTTACTTATCATATTAAGAATACTCTGTGTTAATTCTGTTTTTGTGAAATAAATAAATTAAATTAAATTAAAAAAAAAAAAAAAAAAAAAAAACAATCCTTTCATTGAAACAATTGTAAGATAACGGACTTCCCAAAAGCTTTTCCGGCAGCAGGCTGCCACAACAAACAGCTTTGCAAACCGTATTTGCGTAATCATCATTCTTAGCACAAGATCTTTTCAGTTTGAAACTAGATGGCGCTTTAACAAACTTTTTATGAAATGAGCGAATGAAAAGACCTTCTCAATTTATTATCATTCTTAGTAAGAACTTTTCAGTTCAAAACTAGATGGCGCTTTCACAAACTCTTCTAAATCATTCAATCCTTTCATCCCAACAATTATAAGATAACGGACCTCCCAAAAGCATTTCCTGCAGCAGGCTATCCACATGCGCCACCCCAAACAGCTTGGCGAACTGTATTTGCTCAATCATCTGCCAAGTGATGCTCTGTAGTGGCGGCAAACATAACAGGAGCTCTCCGAAACGACCGCGACCGTCATACTGTCGGTCTGAGATGTAATCTTCTAAGTTGATTTGTATCTGGTAGCGGAGTTGCTTGATCTTCTGTGGCTGGGAGAGGCCTTTCGCGTCTGGAATAAAATTAAAAATAAACTCATAAATAGTTTCGGGCGCATTATGTTATGCGGTCCCGAGGGACAACCCGGGGCTTCCGGCCGAAGGCAGTGGTGGGGCAAGGGTGGTTTAAGTCGGTATGAGTTCGGCATGGCGTCCCAGGGGGTTGCCAAGAATGACTGTCGAATTTCGTTACGAATTCAAAGAGAGAGAGAGGGATAGATAAGAGAGAGAGAGAAGGAAAGAATAGAGAGGGAGAAGGATAGATAAGAGAGAGAGAGAGAGAGAGAGTAACAACGGCGTATACGTACTGGGGTCAAAGAAGACGATGGCCTTGAGACACGCGAACTCTGTGTCGTCGATGTCGATCTCGCGCAGCGGCTTCACGATCTCGTCCATCACGCGCATGCCGATCATGCTGATGTCGATGTCCATGCGACCGTCTGTGACAAAACAATATAATGTAAGTTAATATAATAAAGGTTTGTGCTCTGAGGAGTTTTTTGTATTTCATGCCCACGGTCACGTTTATCATCGCATCAGTCGCCAAAGACAGGGTGTTCATCCTCCACATTGCGTCCGGAGCGTTTGAGCACGGTTAGATCCGATAGGGGCTTTACTCCGCGCACGCTTTGATTGTAGAATGATCTCCCAGCCTTGCGAGATCATTCACCACCTCCCACATAAAATAGATTGTGACTTCAGGAAAGAAATGAAATGAATATTTTTTGTCTTGGTCATCAGTCTAAGAACTCTAGGAGGCAGTGAAAAGGGGTCCAAGTTTGTACGGAACAGGTGATGTTTGACAATCGGGTCTAATGACATTTAGCATCTAGGTAGGGGGTGCCTCGAAGCGCTCGATCACTCTTCACCCCCAAGAGTTTTCAGAGAGGGGCTCTCAAGAGTGAAGAGGAGAGCTCAATTTTGAACTATCCCTCTGCTAAGTCCGGAGTACTTAGCAGAGCGACGTAACTCCGGCCTATCCTACGGTTCGGTAGAGGCAAGGCGGAAGACTAGTGGTTTAATTCTCAAGAAAAGGACACCCTGCTGCCCCCGCAGTTTTTGCTTTCGCCGGGACAGCATTTAGTTTTGTTGAATGTATGGAGTCTCTCAGAAAAGGAATATTTTTTGTGTGTCAGCTGATGCAATGATTGAGTGACAAAAACATTAGTAATTTTGCTTATCATATATCAGCATCTTGACAGCACAAGCATAGGATCTGTAAGGTATTTGCCTCGGTCAAGCCAAATTATAAGGTTGAGATGTATTGATGTGAATTTTCACAAACATGTATTATAAAAAGATGTTTTTTACACGTTTTTGTTAATGCTCTATGCACAATAGGAGGAAAAAACGCATGTAATTTGATTAATAACTATTTAACAATATTTTTTACAAATACAGGAACTTATTTATAACAAAAAGTGTAGTTTTTATTGAAGCGCGCTTGATTAGTAATTTTGTATTTCTTTGTCCCCCAACTAAAATATGATTAAATATTTCAATGTTACCCACTAGTGAATACTCGTGGCGCCGTTCGCGTGGAACTGGGAACTTCTGATTCCATAACACCAAGAAAACTTTCAATGGCGGTATCAATACCGTTTAAATTACCAGACTTGTTATAGTTCAAACTGTTACAAATATACATACTACCCGTTCGCTCTAACTTTGCCGCTGGCGTAGAGGCGTATACCCGAATTGTTAATTAGACGAAGTAAATTAACAGTAGCTAATGTCACTTCGTCATAGAAAATACGCAACATTTTATGAAGAAGTGACATTAGTTGCTGTCAATTTACTTCGTCTAATCAAAAATTCGACTTTAGTATGGAGCCGAACGGCAAAGTTAGAGCGAACGAGCAGTACATATAATCACGCCTTCATCCCCGAAGAGGTAGGCAGAGGCATAGTATACGCCCAAATTTCACCTTATAGTTTGATGTCCCACGCACTAGGGTGGTGAGCCTATTGCCGTGTTGAAATGGACAGGCGGAGGTGGTCACGACCCGCAGTTGAAATTTTTGAAGCCGCCCATTAGGCCTTCAGTTTGGTATAACGATTGTCATTTTACTGACAACCGGGTTTTATTTCGAGTTTTCCTTCTCTACGCAATGGATCTTTTTGCGGAAGTGTACCCTTAGTTGCCTCTTACGACACCCTCGGGACGTATTGGGGTGGCGACATTTTGTACTCTTACCCGTCGAAACACGGTACCCCGTCGAAACACGGTACCCCGTCGAAACACGGTACCCCGTCGAAACACGGTACCCCGTCGAAACACGGTACCCCGTCGAAACACGGTACCCCGTCGCCACACAGGGCACAAACCATTAGTAAATCGTAATCCTCAATAATGAGTTCGTATGTGTGTCTGTTCGTGTGTGTAAACTTACCAATGTTGTGTTTGGTGATGATGCAGTTGTTTCCCAGCAACAAGATGTCGCTTAGATGTAAGGAGCGACGCGCGCATCCCAACAAGAGATGTTCGCCTGCGTGTGCTCGCAGTAGCGCCACCTGTGGGGGAGGCATTTAATCAATATATTTGGACATTCTCAAATAACATCCTCTAGTCAAAATTTAGCTAATATAAGCTCGTACTCAAAGACCTAGAAAAGGTCGCAGGCTGGGACTGGATGCGGAAAGCGTACATACTACCCGTTCGCTCTAACTTTGCCGCTGGCGTAGAGGCGTTTACTCGAATTGTTAATTATACGAAGTAAATTAACAGTAGCTAATGTCACTTCGTCATAGAAAATACGCAACATTATAAGAAGAAGTGACATTAGTTGCTGTCAATTTACTTCGTCTAATCAAAAATTCGACTTTAGTATGGAGCCGAACGGCAAAGTTAGAGCGAACGGGCAGTACATACAAGTCTAAGCCCTTTCTGACTGTTGACTTAGAGCGCCAACGACACGGTCGGGGCCCGTACTAGCTTATTTATTAGCCCCTCTCTATAAAATAGAGTGAAGAGGGGCTTATGGCAAAAGGCTTTGTCTGTAGTCTGTGACTCTATCGCATTAAACTACGTGGTCACGTGGATCATCTGTTTAAAGTTTGAAATAAAACAAAAATGACAACGTCAATAGGATTGAACTTTCACTTTCACAATTAACGTGTTAGAGAGGGGCAGTCTGGTGAGAACGATATTACGGCTTTCTTGTTTTAAAATATATATAGAGTGTAATAGTTATTAATTTATCCAACGCGGAGACATACATTAATTTTCTAGATAAACGAAACTAACTAAAAAAATGTACTGACTCGAGGTCCACCATATCGAAATCACTATATTTTTTTAACCATAGCACAACGATAACAGAAATTGGTTTCTACGTACCTAAAATAAATCTATACTAATATTATAAAGAGGAAAGATTTGTTTCCTTGTAACGAATAGGCTCCGGAACTACTGGACTGATTTGAAAAATTCTTTCACTGTTGGAAAGCTACACTCTTTGCGGTACGGGAATAAAGCCTATAGCCTATTCTCACATAGGCTATATTTTATTCCCGTATTCCCATGGGAACGGGAATTACGCGGGTGAAACCGCGTGGTGTCCGCTAGTACCCAATAATAACGGTTTAAATTGGGAGAGGCCTTCGTCCAGCAGTGGACTAATTTAGGCTGATTTGATTGATTAATTGTATTTAAGCTTCACTGCGAAGTTCGTACCAGTGATCGAGCAATCGGAATAATACCTCAAACCCTGGTATGATAATTACCTGGTCATCTAACTGCAGTTCTGTGAACGCAGGGATATATTTCGCCCACTCGACCAATATAAGCAGCTGCTGTTTTATTGAGTCGCAAACATCGTTGATTTTAGCCAACTTGCGATTGTTGATCTCTGCGTCAGTCACGTTGTTCGTCTGTCGAACAATAGAGTTATAGCCTTAATATTAAATAAATAAATAAATATTTGTGGACATCATCTAGCCCAAATTAAGATGATATAAACTTGTGCTATGGGATCTAGACGACTGATATACATACTTATATATTTCTAAATACATACATACATAAAAAAACACCCAAACTCCGAAACAAACATTTGTGGATCACACAAATATTTGGACCGACCCAGGAATCGAACCCAGGACTTCTAGCGCGGTAGGCGGTATCACTACCCACTAAGAGTCACAGAGGCAGTCGAATATTGGTACTAGCTTAGGGTTAAGTTGAAGACCTCCTGGGCGACTACGGACGATAGCATCAAAACTAGTTCGTGCGTCATCTGTCAAAGAAAAGGCATGCACAAAAAATCGTCTTTAACAGACACAACTTTATTGTAAACGAACGACATCGATTTTTTTTCGTTCTGGAAACACAGGGCGGAAACTCCGTACAAATGATTCGTTTTAAATTCTGTCACATACACTAAAACACGTTATGTTTGTACAGAGCTTGAATGTGTGTGTGACCACTAAGATTAAGCAAATGTTTCCCTCAAAATACCCACAAATAAATGACAGCTGTGGGCTGTGGCGGGGTTGGGAAAGCTTTCTCAGTAGGAAGCAGGGAGTTCCTATCTGTATGTAATACTATTATATTATTATCTTTGCTGGAAATAAGAATATGAAATACTACTATGAGTTCTGAAACTCGTTAGAACGATCAAGGTATATTACAGACAACTCCGGAATTTTACTACGAAAGTTCAATAAGCCTACCAAATTTTGACAATTTCAGCGTAGTCCTTGTTCCAAGAGTAATATTAGTATGTAGTTAATATGACTCACCTCATCTATAACCTTCCTGCTTAGCAGTTCTGCATTTAATAGTGACACGACTGACAGTCCATTCGCTTGAGCGGGTTCCTCGTAAGACGGCCTCCTGCAGTTTATTCGATCTCTTTCGTTCTGCACGGCTAGAAATTGAAAAAATAAAAAAAATTAACATTGCAACACTAAGAAAGTTTGTAGTAGTAGTATATTTATCCACTATATGATGCTCGCGGCTTGGCCCGCGTGAAATTTGGTACTCGTTCCCCATTTCCCGTGGGAACATTTTCCCGGGATGAAAAGTAGCCTATGCGATATTCCAGACTATAAGCTATCTCTGTACCAAATTTCAGCCCAATCCGTTCCGCTCTTAGAGCGTGATTAAGTAACAAATATCCAAACATCTTCACAAACTTTTACATTTAAAATATTAGTAGGATTATACGTCATTGCTGAAAACTATTAATTACTGTATAGGTACATGTATCCCATTGATCATAACTATGGGAATATTTACGTAATTGGCAATTCCTGTTTAATCTTCATGAGTGCGCCAAGTTCCCTATGCTTATACGAAATTGACGTCAGCAAGTAAGCTAATTATGTATGTAAATTACAATAACGATGTAGGTAAAAACATTACAACAATGAATTTCATGAAATTTCCGACTAACGTAATTCAATATAAATTTATTAACGTATATAATAATTGATATCTTATGTACCTACCTACCAACTGTTGCCTAACCGACAACTGAGTTTGTGACCTCACATTATTCAAAGGATATTTGAGAGAAATGAATATTATGGCCTTAGAAGCCGTAGAGCATCGCGACCAGTGCCTACGAGGGGAGTAGACATAGCATGTTTGCTCTATACACATATATATCTGTCCGGCATAATTATGTTGCGGGGGAAAATAGTATTCATATACACTGTATACGCCACTACAAAACCAATCAACTATCACTAGGGAAATTACGCAAAACAATTTAAACTATACACTCATAATTTAACACATGTTGGTTTATAAGCGTACTCCTTTCGGGGTATGATTTGAGAGGGGAAGTCTCAGTGTGGCGCCTCCCCTTCGGATAAAAGTCATAGATCTTGTTGCTTTATGTCAAAAGCACACTCAAAAAAAGATTTGGGTCTGTATCTAAGCGTTGTTCATCAAAGCTCTGAAGCGACGATTAGATATATTATATTACTAGCGGACGTCACGCGGTTTCACCCGCGTAGTTCCCGTTCCCGTGGGAATACGGGAATAAAATATAGCCTATGTTCACCGCAAAGAATGTAGCTTCCCAACAGTGAAAGAATTTTTCAAATCGTTCTAGTAGTTCCGGAGCCTATTCGTTACAAACAAACAAACAAAAAATAAAAACAAATCTTTCCTCTTTATAATATTAGTATAGATTTAGGGTCTTATTCATAATAAAACGCTTATCGAACGTTTAAACCTATATTAGTTAAAACGTTCATTAAGCTTAATAAGGGTTTATTAATAGTAGTTTATGACACTGTTGCATAATGAGGGTTCTTATAACACGAGTGTGTTTTAAAAAAACGAGCCGTAGGCGAGTTTTTTTATAGTATCACACGAGTGTTATAAGACCAAGTTATGTACAGTGTCATACACTACTTTATCTACTCTCATACTATAATACCTGATTTCATTTTGTTGTGATATATAGTTGCTCCTTGATTTCGCCGGTAACAGGTTCATGGTCATGTTTGACGCAGTTTCCAGAATGTCTGGTGGTGTACAATTACCACCATCCTCGCTTTAAGACATGTTTTTACACAAAAACTAATTTATTTTACAAACAAAACCAAACTTTGTTTAATTTAAATGTAAAATGTTGGCGCCAAGGCGCAAACATCGATTGAGTATGAGTGTTTCTTTTTTTTTTAGGCTGCGGAGACCATAGATTTAGGATTTTTCGCTACTCTGGAGACACAATTTTTTTTTAAAGTAGAGGTTCAAACTTCTTTTTCAGCTGGAGATTGTTTATGGTGTATCGTAATGATTAAAAAGTTTTATTACGATATAGGTGTCCATACAAGACCTGTATCGTAATGAAACTTTTTTTTTGGCCTGTGCGTAATGTTTGTCATAATAGTATTGATTTCAATTTTATAATCTTTGTATTATAGTATCAGAGTAGATAAAAATCTTTATTCATAATCGTTATATAAAGCTCTGATAACTAAAATAGGTTTATCGTACTTAATATTGCCATTATACAGAAAAAAATGTGATTTCAATAAGATTTTGTAATTGAAAACAGGCTTTAAAAAGAAAACATGCCAAAATTATCTTGTCAACACAATGTCATAACTCAATTCAATGTCATACTTCAAGTCAAGGGGCCGTCCATTAATCACGTTAGGCTCCAAAGGTGGTTTGATAAGTACTCTATTGATATTTTATTTTTTCTATTGATATTTTATTTATGCACTCGTAGTCTCGCGGACTCAGTATTTTATAAACGATTAAAGTAGTAAACAACTTTGACTATGCCCAATCCTTGGATGGGTGACCAACGCCACATTTATTTGCAAGTGTTTCTGTGCTTCAAAAGGCATGTTAAACGGTCCCGGGGTGACCACCACATTACCACATTGTGAAATTTATTCGCAAGTGTTTCTGTACTTCGAATGGCATGTTAAGCCGCTGGTCCCGGTTGACAGTAATTTGACAGAATGAGACGAAAACATTCAATAATGGATCGTAACAACTTGTGCCTGTACATTTCCACATGGCTCACAACCTAATACTTGGGAAAAATGCTATAAGTTAAAATATAGTCATATACCATAGTATACAACATTTTCGTCAAAGTGGTAGGCAGAGACATACCTCTGCCTACCACTTCGACGAAAATGTCGTGACTATAATGTATTTATGTCTTTGTATTTATATTTTACTATGCAGTACCTACATATTTGAATTCATAACCTATAATGTTTTATTATGTCTCCACATATCAAATAATTATTTAATAACAACTACATACCATACTTAATTACAAATATTTATATTTTATTAAATAAGTATGGGCACGAAAATAATCAAGTACGGTTAATTGAACTATAAGAACACCTACGCACATCGTCACTGTGTGCATGCGAAACGATACCGAATTACCTAAACCATGATGTTCACGCAAGGCAATATATGCTCTATACCGATAAAAAATTTCAAAATACGTGATTATTGGACGACCCCCGAAGAGAAAGTAACACACTCTATAAAACATTTCTTGTCTTTGTCTAGAAACGTCAAAACCAGAAACAGCTGACCGCAATCGGCCATGTTTTTTTGCTATCGAATACTTAAAATAGGTTTAAAGAAGGGTCTCCGCTTCGTTAAAATAGTGTCACTTTATCGAAGGTTTAAACAACGTTTTAGTGCTAAAATACGATTATGAATAACACTTTTTGACAATCCCTTATTAACGGCTTATTAAACCTCTGATAACTCATTATGAATAAGACCGTTAAAGTTCGAATAATATATAAGTATCTTGAAATCATAAAGGAAAAATGTTCAACCGAAAGTATCACTATATTAGGTAGCGAGCTGACTCAATGGCGGTAAAAGTTTTATCGTCAGCCCGATTGTTTATTTATGATTTACGCAGAAATATTCCGTCACATTCACTGATAATCAACAAAAGCTTGACACCATTATCGGTCCGGATTTGGTAGACATATTATTATCAAAATAATCATCCAACTGTATACCAACCACAGATAATGAAAAACAATGCACCAGCAGATGTGAACGGAGGATTTTTCTGAATTTAGGTATACCCCTTTTTAGCAAGCTTATCAATAAGTTTCGCTGCTCGATACATATTCGTATAAATGTAAGTGTTTAAATAAATTGGTAAGTACTGATATTTATGTTTAAAAAGTATATTTTGTCAAAACGTCAGGATAGGCAGGCATTGTACTTAATAAATACAAAAAACATGCGTGAAAATATTGATAGATTGAACAGTATCTTATTGGAAATTAGTTTTCACTAATAATTACCTACTTGTATATTGTAATTTCAAACTATTGTTATACTTAGACTTCTGGCATCCCTGAGGGTATATTTACGACCCCCCCGGGCGAGGCCGCAGTGGTGGCCGTAGGTCTGTTGGCAGTCCTGGGACATCCTTCCAAGACCTTACCCGGGGCTTCCAACCATAGGTTGTTGGGCGTTACGTGAGGTTTTTTAGTCGGTAGGAGTTCGGCATAGCATCCATGATGGATTTTCCCCTCACGTTAAAAAAAAAGGTATATTTACGAGGTCCCATGGTTTTAGAAGGGATCAGAAGGTAATAGATCTATTTAGTCAACATAAAAGTACAAGTAACTACAAAATGATTGCTAATCTTACCTTTTTTGATCATGCCAGCTTTGAAACATTTTCTTAACCTACAATATCTGCATTGATTTCTTTTGTCTTTGTCCACGACGCAATTTCTGCTGAATCTGAAACCAAAAAATTACAAACATTTTTTTACAAAGTTTACAAAGTAATAACGCTTTCAGACGCATTTGCACGTGTAAGAATTGTATTTGAACTTTGAACTTCTCATAAAGTGCCTAAGTTAAGACTTTGTTCTCGATAAAAAAAAGTAAGGGTTTGATTTTCAGAAAGAAAGACATACATAAATCTAAACTAATATTATAAACCATTCAGTACCCGAGTCTTAAATCAGTGAAATGATTCTGATGTACTTTGATAGGTACAGAGACAGTCTATCTGTACAAGGCTAGTTACGGATATTGTTAACTAGGTACTGTTTTCGCAAGCGAAAGCCGTGTGCAAAGTAAGATGTCAATAAGATTTATAAACAACGTTATAAGGATGTTATACATATTTTTTGCAATATAGTACTTACAAATAAACATCGAGTGCAATGCAAATTGCAGATAGCAATAAAGTTCATTGGCAATTGTTTCTATGTGATTACTGAGTTGCAGTGCTGATACGAACGCACACAGTGATGACATGGAAAAGGACAAGAGGATATCGATATCGACCGACCGCATTCTTCAATATTATTGTACCTACTTCATTATCAGAGGTTACAGCATCTGCTACACGGTTGTAATCCAGAACGAGAACCAGGATCCTCGTTGCTATCTAACAGTTGTGATCAATATTATTGAAGTTTCATTGTTCATCGTGGGATCAATCAAAGCTCACCTCTATTGGGACACTGGATTACATCGATCTAGATTCTAGACCGATGTAATCCAGTGTCCCAATAGAGGTTCTAGACTCTAGAATGTCTTTATGTTTAAAGAAAGTATCTGAACAATCTAAACCTTTTCTATCAGTTCTATGATGTTACTTCTGAGCGCCTTCTTTGGGCTTAGCACTATAAATCAAGGCGAGGTGTTTGACTTTCCATTCGGCTATTGACATTATTCTTGTTTCATAACATAAGTCATGGAGCAGTTCTATCTAAAGATATTTTAATTTAAGTATGATTACGACCCAAAAGTATTACACTTATTTAACAAAATAATATCAACCCTGACATTGTACAGATAAGATATAAAGTTGCATCAGACCGCCTTATTGTTTACACCTCATTACACAGGCCTGCAAAATGAGGGTCATAACTTCCTCTCTGGAATTTGATAGCTGATTCTAGGGTATTTTGATGCGCTGATTACGAATATGTACTTAGTTTTTCTGCATCACCTCTAGATTTTTCAAAAAAGGTACAGAAAGAAAATAGAAAAAAAGACCCAAGTTTTCTCATAAAAAATATATATTTAAAAAAGTACATTACTTTTAACTTTAAAAACAACTAAAATATAATAACAACTTGTTACTAGTCTAAATTACATGTAAATTTTATTTGTTCAACCTGGTCCTTTTTTCCTGAACGAAGGGTTGTGCGATTTTCGGTTAAAATTCCAGTTTGGATCGTCGCGCTTCAGTAACCAACAATAGTCCGCCATCATGCTAGTATTCCATGTTCCTTGATACCAGACTTCAAGCTCTTTCAAATCTCGGTAAAATCTTTCGCCGTGTTTTTCGCCAACGGCTCCTAGATTTTCCGGGAAGTAATCAATGTGCGAATTTAGGAAATGAAGTTTAGTGCTCGTTTATGTCCCTTTTATTATTAAAATTGTATCCAGTTATGTCACAACAACAACAGTAGCAATCTTTATCATGGTTGTTAGCCTCTCTTCGTAGCAAAGGCGAAACGATTTTGAAGCTATTTATCTGTCCTTTTGACCACTTGCGAAGTTCTAATAAACAAGTCGTACAAAGTTTATGACGTGTCCAAGTTTTGTCTTTGGTTAATTAAAAAGTCTCCATAATAACATTTGTAAATATTTTTCACAAAGTCAGTAATGCTGTTTCGTTGTTTTATCACCATAAAATTCCCGCAAATATTACAAAAACAATTTGGAGAATTTAAACATCTTCGCGATGACATTTTAAAGTTCATGTTGCAAGATGCGCACTTCAACTGTTAATTTTCTAAATAAGTGCGGGTACATAATAAAAAAAGGCCTTTTGGATTATCTTTATTACACCCTTTTTTAATAATATTTACAACAATTAGGTAATATTACTACTAGGTAATATTTTTTATTATTTTATTACTAAATTAAGTCAAAATTACCCGTTTTCAACATGGTTAATGCGGATTACGTTTACTTTTTATGTAGTAATCATCAAATTACTGATTTGCATTAATTTCTATGTCCCCTTACACGAATTAAATGCAATAAAAATTAAGCTAAAGTATTTTAATGACGTTTTATAAATTTCTAAAGGTAGACGCTCAGACATTTTGGAGCTAAATCTTAAATATTCAATATCAAAAAATCCTGACGTGATGGATTTTTTTTATTATTTTTCTCGTAATCAGCACATTAGAAACTATAGAAAATGTTACTCAGATTTCAAAGAGGAAAACCATTGCAGACCTGTGTTATTTTTCGAGTTATAATAACGAATATTATCTTGCTCATAGGAAAAGTTCTACAATAATTTCTATTTATAACACTGTTTAGGTATTTTGCACTCTGTAACAAAGGTGTTGACTCATTATGTGTATTTATTACACACTAGCTGACCCGCGCAACTTCGTTTGCGCCACATAAGAGAGAGTATTACCTGTTTCCGTCGTCCCTCGTTTTTGAAACATTTACTATTACTGCTCCGCCCCTATTAGTTGTAGCGTGATGCTATATAGCCTATGACACTCCACAATAACGTAGCTTTCTATTGGTGAAAGGATTTTTAAAATCGGTTCAGTAGATCCCGAGATTACCCCTTACAATTTAACAAACACACAAACTTTACTTCTTTATAATATTAGTATAGATATACATTATGTCCAGTACTTGATTGATATTATCAATTTACTGACCTACACCTTAAACTCATGTTGGGAAACCATTGCTGCACCAAGAGTAATAAGACTTCTATTAAATTTGAACATCAAAACTGAGAAACTTCCAGAAAGTGATTCTCTCTACTCTATACTCTCGGGCAAGGCAAGTTTCTTTTGTTAGGCCTGTGGTAGATACATCGGGAAACGCAGCGAGGTCTCAGCTCTTCACAAATTGGTGAAGTGCACAGCGTGGGCGCAAGAGCGCCAGGTCCTTGTGGCAGGTCGGGACGTGGACATTCTCTCGCTGGAGACCATGGTGCAAGCCATAATCTCCAGTGGGAGTAAGTGGGACATCGCTGCGTCTTACTGCGAGCAGATCATGTCATGAAAGAGGCGGCTGGGAGGGAGCGGGATTGAACTGCCCCACCTGAGTTCCGCAGACTTGTCTTCGCCCAAGACTATCTGCCTCCAATGGGGACTAATCACGAGGACTGGGGGCCTGAAGACGGTGGGGAAGCTGCTCACCGTCCTTACAGAAGCATGCACAAGAAGACAGCGTGACGTGATAGTTTCACGCAAGAACAGGGACAATATTCGAACAACCCCTAAAGACGCGGGATAGCACCCGAATCGCCTAGGTGAGGCCGCAGTGGCAGCGTCTGATGGGAACACAGATATCAGAAAAAAGAAGATGTGCTGTTGAGTAAGGAAATGTATAAAAACCGGGTGTCGCTAGCTGAGCCCCACTCCGTGCTCAACGCAATCAACCCGACCACCAATCATCGGAATAGTAAAAACCAATCACACCTCAGCTCCGCTGCTGCAAACAAAATCATTGGCCAAAAAAGTCTTTTTTCTGATTTCTGTGGATGGGAAGTAGACTTTCGTACAGAGAGGATAGAAGAATCACAGCAGCCCATTATTAAACAAACAAATGGACGGTACATTTTGAACGCAATCAGAAATGAGCACGATTTGTGCGATGTATTTGCTTTAAACGATTGCCACGAATTTTGCACTTTTCATTTTCAGCTCATTACTAAGTTTAACATTAAAAGGTCAGTGATACTAAATTATGCAGTTTATTGGTGTTGTGTGGCGTATAATGTTTTTAAATAGTGGACGCACGCGACACGTGCATTTTAAACACTTTCTTTATTATTTTGCCAAGGTTCTAAATGACCTGTCTTTATAATCAACAAAGTCACTGTTTGGACATGTAGCTAATTGCGAATTGATTAATTATCCATATTTTTTCTTATTCAGCTCGTCAACACATAAAAAATATGTTACACGAATACATTTCAAAACTCTTCATCATCAAAGTGGTTTTGTCTGTTTCTGATTCTGTTGGGTAAATCTTGTAAAATAAATATTGTCAATCCGGTTTCTTTCCAAAATTAACTACTAAATTATAAAATGAAAAAGGCTTTTAATTTTTATTCGCATCATGAATCCTTTTTATGAAACTATTAGCAACTCAAGCCAATCAGCACAAACCTATTCAAGCCTATCTTTGGAGCCCAAGCCAGCCTTACCTGCAAGATGCTCTTGTTGAACTTGGTCTCGGCGAAGTAAACCTCGAAATAAAACCCTGTACCAACCCGTCTGGCCAACGTAGTGCAAAGACCAATCACCCTCTCTAAATTATTTTGGGAGAGGCCAGGAAATGACTTGACTTGATTGATTGATTTGAGTCAAACCAGAAATAAACCAAGAATTGACTCGACACTAATTTTATTAAAGCTTGAAAAAAAAAACCTTCACCCATTTAGTTAATGGAAAATTAATTTTATTTATTACACCTATTGACGTAGAATGATGGCACGAAAACATGATCTCTTAGAACCAGTTCTCAGTCACGGTAAACCGCGTTCAGACTGACGCACTTACCCATGAATTATACCGAACTATGACGTAACCAGGACACATAGATACCTGAGAAAATCTTGTGCCAATATACACTTAATTACGCGTGTGTAGCACCTCTGGTGTTGCAAACGTCTATAGGCTACGGTTACCAACCTTCCGGTAGGCCGTAAGCTTGTCTGCCACCTAAGTAGTATAAAAAAAAAAAAAAAACGAGTCTTAGCTGAGATGAAAGTGAGTTTAAATATGAATAAGTGATTGTTTGTCAATAGTTTTGGAGAACATTCTCGCGGTTATCCTTCGTTCATCTGATCTTCAAATGTAGAGAAATCAAGTCTAGACTCTAGTTTCGTTAGTCAGAGAAATGTTTTTATGAGCACATTCTCAAATCAGTACACTTCGTCTTTTGGATCCAGTGTCATCATCACGCGATTTTTTCCCAGCCAGGCTGGGGCTAACCTAACTTTACGTTTGCTGAGTGGCGGTCTCCATCCTAGAACTCATCTACTTCGACAGACATGATCAGTCCATAATCACTACATCTATAGCATGCTTACTCTGCTGGTTTTTTTAACAGAAAACATCGTTTTAGAGTAAATCCTCCAGAGAGAGTGATAGCTCGCTGCGCGATTTATTATTTGTCTGGTCGAACCTAGTAGTTGCAGACTTTCAGACATTGCAGTAAAGGCGAAGACAGCACTTGGCAACCCCAGGGTAGAATTCCCTTCAACGAATACCTACTGTAAACTTGCCAGAATGTATCATCTCATCATTCAACAGTTTCACAACACGAGCAGACCGCTATTACGAGTCTCCAACAAAAGTTAATGAATAAATCTGATAGGAATTGATTACGCTAAATTGCACTTTTTGTATGTGTGTGGTTAGTTTTTTATATAGCTTTTTTTTACAGAAAAGGTCACGTTTTTGCTGTTGTGCCAAAGCCTAAAAACTGCTTCGAAGATTTTATAGATTTATATACTTTGTTGCATGTGTGTAAATTATGATTTATTTATCTTAAATCCTTGAAGAACATGGCAACATTTTTTGTACAAATAGGAAACTTCAAATTTTGGTTGATTATTTTAAGAAAAACATCATAATTACGTTGTGTAGTGTGTACAAGGTTTTGGTGTAGAAACCCAGTAAGCTGGGTTAGTTGACAATCATGTTTCAACACTATCGAAAAGAAGAGGTTAAATCCTCAGCAATCACAGCATGCCGAGTTCACTGCGGAATTTACTAATGCCGTAATTTTGTACTAAAATGATAAGATTGTTGTTTTAATATAAAGAAAAAAGAATAAAAGGATATGGGCATTTTTTAAATTATTTCATTACCCACTATTTACCGTTATACTCATCTCGAACATGTACTAATTATCTTTTTTTAATAATCATCTTTTGGTAAAGTTTGTTGGATTCTTCTTGTGCATATACTTTTTAATGATTCATAATTCCTCAACTGATAAATCGAATTACCAAAATGGTAACAAGATTACAGCTAATTTGTCAAATTAAAGCTAATAATTTCTTTAAAACTTAATTACTTTAGTATCCTAATAAAGTAAGATATTCTTTTTTGTACACTGATCAATTTTATTTTAAGATTACCGGTTTCCCTGGCATTTCCTCCTCCAAGAATTGATCATTACGTTATATCAAAATAGAATTGTATCTCTATTATAAATATAGTCAGTTTTTACTAATCTTGACCAGCCGATGTTAGGCTTGTCTTTTGGAGTAGAGCAAGCTTTTCTCTCGAGAAAAACGTGAATATTTCGTGTCGTATTACGAACTTATAACAGTTAGGGCTGGAGGGGGCTAGGGGAGGGGGGTATAAAGCCTAGGCTCGAGTGTAGAACCTTTGATGATGCAAATGTCAAGCTACGGTGATCCCCTACGATCAGATAGGCCGTGTGCTTATTTGCCACCAAAATCTACACTAATATTATAAAGAGGAAAAAATTGTATTTTTGTGTGCGTGTATGTTTGTAATGAATAAACTCAAAAACTACGGTGCCGATCTCAAAAATTCTTTCACCATTGGGAAGCTACATTCACCCTGAGTAACATAGGATATATTTTATTCTCATATTCCCACGGGAACGGAAGCTACGCGGGTGAAACCGCGTGACGTCCGCTAGTGAACTAATAAATAGGTACACTCACCTGCAAGTATACTGATGGTTCTTTCTGACACTCCTCCTAAAGAACCCCTTACAGCCATCGCAAGATGATGCTCCATAATGTTTGCCGGTGGCCCTGTCGCCGCAGATAGCGCAGTGTTGTGATAATGCCGTCGAGCTGGCTGCTGACGCTTCGCTGCTGCTGGTCTCCAATTGCATGTCACTATCTGCAACAAGAGAATGAGTCGTGTAAGGACTTTTTCAGGAACTGAGAAGGCTGTAATACAAACGATTTGGGGAGTGCAGAGAGAAAACGTATAGTAATTGATTCGGTTGAAAGTTATGTCTCGTTTCCAAATAATGTATCGAATATTTGGTTGATTCTGCACTCCCTTTATATTATGTAGTTTTAGGAAAGGTCAACTCCCTAAAGCTTAAAAAAATAATAAAGAATTTCAAAATCGTACCTAAATGTACCACGCTCTAACTATAGTCTATATGAACATATGAACACTATAATTACTCAAAATGTGCTGATTACTAAGGACGTTAATGTTTACTATACTCTACGGATTTATCAAGCATGGGAGGGGTTCGGGTTTTCGCAAAATGGATGACGCTGAATGGATGATGCATTTAAATGCAAACATTTGTGACAAAAAACAGCGGACTTCAAGCTTCCAGGATAGGATCCACATATTAGTGCGGTTCTTGAAGCGTTCAGCGTCAAACATACATGACGCTATGTAGAACGCTTTGATCGAACTGTTTAGCTTACATTTTGTGGTGAAAGGGCTCGTAGATTTATGTCCTCAAATCTATAATTACTCAGTGTGATCAAGATGGCATTTTCCCCACACACGCCTTTCGATTTTCCGACAGCTGTTCTCTAAAACAGCGCTACTTGTTTGACTCATTTACGCTACCCGGCTCTAGTAAATCTGACAATGACACCACCAATATTAATGACATTAAATTGAGACTTCAGCAGTTGGAATTATATCATTATCAAAGGAAAAGAAAGACAAAACAACAACATGTTATTACAATGTTTGGTTCGCTTGTCTGTTGTTGAAACTGGATACGTTTAAAATTGCATGTAAATTAAATTATTATATGTAGGTAGGTACATAGAAGATCAACAATCAAATCAACTCTTCGACTGCCTCTGTGGCGAAGTCGGTAGTGATACCGCCTGCGGCGCTGGAGGTCGTGGGTTCGATTCCCACCGGAGACAAATATTTGTGTGACCCATAAATATTTGTTTCAAGAGTCTGGGTGTTTCTATGTATAATATGTATGTATTTAAAAAGTATATAAGTATTAATATCCGTGGTCTGATACCCATAACACAAGCAGGTTATTCCTAGCTTACTTTGGGATCAGATAGCGTTGTGTGAAATGTCCGTGAAAAAAAAAAAAAAAAAAAACCACTACACCATGACCTCGTACGTCAATCAGCAGGTACACCACTCGCAGGTGAGGCTGGCTTGGACACCGAGGTTGCCGAGCCATCGCACCCCATGCACATACTTACAAGATATATTTAAGTAAATCAAATCCAAAACAGATTAATATAAAACTCGAGATGGTGGTGGTATTGGTATACAATTATACATTATGATTTTGTTTGTGATAATGCCTTATGGCGAAACCGGTCAAGTAAAAATTTAAATAAAAGCTGTGGAATAGAATCAGTGATTGTTTTTTCATTCTGTATTACAACAAGTTCTATCATGTGCCAACAATCAAAAGTATAAAGGAAAGGATGGTATTCTTGAAGAAACAACCACTGCAGGCTGCAGCGTATCATCTAGGTTTCTGGATGAAGATAAAAGGTTTTTCACCATAGAGGTTTTCACAAAGGTATTGGTAATGTGTACCAGGCCTTCAGATTATAACCAGACTCTAAAAAGGGTTAAGGTTAGAATGCATATATAACAAAAAAATTACGTGCAAAGAAGGAACTAAAAACATTTTAAATTATTTATTAAATAAGAACCTGTCAATGGCTTTTTTGTTAGAATGTGAACGTTTCATTATTTCATACACGTTTTTCTATAAAATGATGTTGTCTTCATCGACATGTAGGTATAAGATCGTAAGGCCAAATATAACGATATTTTTAACTAGCTGAGCCCGCAACTTCGTTTACGTCACATAAGGTGTATGAAAGGAAAGGTATTTCTTCATCAGAGTCATCAAGCAGCGTCTGAAACTGCCCTGTTTGCTTAATCATAAAAGAGCTTAATGATTAAGTCTATTCTAAAACAATTCAGTCCACGCCTTCGGCGCGGACTGAATTGTTTAAAAATAGTCTTAATCATTAAGCTCTTTTATGATTAAGCCAACACGCCAGTTTAGGTTCACTCACATTCAAAGAAACCCCTACAATTAAAATTTTCAAAATATCTGATTCTTAAAAGTGTTATAACTCTTTTATTTCTAAACCGATTTACATAAAACAAACGCTAAATGTTAACTGGAGCAAACCTCCACACAATAAAAAAAACCGCATTGCAATCGGTTGAGCGGTTACTGAGATTAGCGTGCACAACCGTACAGACAAACAGATATACAGACATACAGACAAACAGACAAAAAATCTAAAAATCATTGTTTTGGGTTCTATTGCGTTCATAAAGCCCCCCTATAATATTTTTTCTTATTTATCTTCAATGTACAGACAGCGACTTGTTACAATTTTATTATATGTATTGATTGTAATTGACGGTCATGAGGTAGATATTTCTAAAATTACTTATAAGTAAGTACATACCTACTTACATAATGAGATTGATTACTTAATAATTTATGATACTTATTTCCAGTGACTTTTGGTTCTGACTGACTTAGCAGCCAATCTTAGGGATGGAAAATTTGGATCCGGCTCCACAGATTGGTAGGTACCTAATTAAAAGAAAAAACATGTCACATAGGCCCGTTATATGCAATGAAAAAAAATACGATCGGCTTATGGCATTAAGTCTCACATTTGAAGGAATTTGCATAAAGTTTTATTGCTAATTAAAATTAAATGTTTTCATCAATTTGTAAGTGTTCGGTTTACAACATAATCCTGGTAATTATGTCAGATATTGCAGACTCAGAATTTACAAGTCATTCGTTGTATGATGTCATAGGATTTATGAATCAATTAGATCCTTAGGAAAGGCATCTCAAATATCTTAACGTCAAGAAAACCAAAGGATTTTTGTTCTATTGATTTCATAATCAACTTACTTCTTACTAATCCCTACTAATATTCTAAATGCGAAAGTAACTCTGTCTGTCTGTCTGTCTATCTGTCTGCCTGTTACGCTTTCGCGCCTAAACCGATGAATCGATTTTGTTGAAATTTGGTATAGAGATAGTTTGAGTCCAAGGGACATAGGCTACTTTTTAACTGACTGCGCAAACGGAGGGTAATGATTTTACGCGATAACGACTTCTACGCGGTCGAAGCTGCGGGGAACAGCTAGTATGTATTAGGTATAAATGCGCGAACGTTTGTGGGTGTAGTGTAGTGTAGAAGCCTGGATGTTGGTAACTCTTTCACGCTCTAACGGGTGAGCGGATCTGGCTGCAATTTAGTACCTATGCAATTTAGTATGTATGCTACTTATTATACTGTAAATATGATTCCATGGCTAGCGGGAACGGGAACATAGGCACCATGGTATTTTCAGGCCCCTTAGGATATGCTAACATTTGCCTTTGGATTCATTAACCCAGTACGGTACATATATAGATAATTAGATACAGATCGCAAAAGTATACCTAAAATTTGACAACACAAATTATTTACGCTTAGTCACCGCCATTTATATCTATTGTACGTAAATATAGATATAAACGACAAAGCCGCAATTAAATAGCTGGAACAACAATTTAAAAATGGCTGATGTTTATGTAATTAATGACAAATAGTGCACTTATGTGTCTTCGTCACGTGTCAATTGTGTGGTATTCACAACCAAATTATTTTTGTACGTAGTGGAATGCATTGCCTTAGGGCCGTATTCCCAGTGCTATCGTGAATAGGTGCTGGGTAGGGCTTGAATATCGGACACTTTTTCAGTTCCGGAATTGGGTTTCGATATTCAGTATTTGAATTCCGGAATTCCGGAATTCCGGAACTCAATCAAATTTAGTTTTGTACAAAATAGTGATATGTAAAAAAAGAAACGGGAGCTGGCGGTCCTTCGTGATTAGTGATAAACTACTTTGATTTCTAGTAAAATTACTTATTTTAATGTAACCAACTAAAAACCACACATTTCCTAACTATTGCCTACGGTTGGCCCGGGTAAGCCCTCCGAAGGATGACCCCAGGATACCCCACAGACCTTGACTATCACTGCGGTCTCACCTAGCGCCTTGGGGCAAAGTTTGCCCCTAATAAGGTACGGGCCCCATGAGTTCCGTCAGGACTACTAGAACTATGCTGAGCGAGACCTCTGTCAAATTCTTACAGCGTTTCTATCAAAGTTAAATTTAACTCGTAGCATAAGTCAGAGCTAATTCTAAGTTCGCACTATAAATTGAAGTCTAAATGTAAAAAAAATACAAAAACGTCATCAATAATATTGTTATTATTTAAATAGCATGTTTTCTATCAAATACCATTAGTTTTATGGATTTACTTTCTTAGTAGGTTTTAGAAATATCATCAAATAAAATGATTATTTAATACAGAGAAATCCTAAATTATCAACATAGTAGCAATTAAAGGTAATTAAATTGCTTATGAAGCTTATAATCTACATTTTTGTTTGTAATAAATAATAAAATAAATATTCACGGACATATCACACAACGTTATCTGATCCCAAAGTAAGCTAGGAATAACCTGCTTGTTTTATGGGTATCAGACCACGGATATTAATACTTATATACTTTTAAATACATACATATTATACACTAGCTGAGCCCGCAACTTCGTTTACGTCACATAAGGTGTATGAAAGGAAAGGTATTTCTTCACCAGAGTCATCAAGCAGCGTCTGAAACTGCCCTGTTTGCTTAATCATAAAAGAGCTTAATGATTAAGACTATTTTTAAACAATTCAGTCCGCGCCGAAGGCGTGGACTGAATTGTTTTAAGCCAACACGCCAGTTTAGGTTCACTCACATTCAAAGAAACCCCTACAATTAAAATTTTCAAAACATCAGATTCTTAAAAGTGTTATAACTCTTTTATTTCTAAACCGATTTACATAAAACAAACGCTAAATGTTAACTGGAGCAAACCTCAACACAATAAAAAAAACCGCATTGCAATCGGTTGAGCGGTTACTGAGATTAGCGTGCACAACCGTACAGACAAACAGATATACAGACATACAGACATACATACATACAGACAAACAGACAAAAATTCTAAAAATCATTGTTTTGGGTTCTATTGCGTTCATAAAGCCCCCCTATAATATTTTTTCTTATTTATCTTCCATGTACAGACAGCGACCTGTTACGATTTTATTATATGTATTGATTGATGGATTGATATTGATAGAAACACCCAGACTCTTGAGACAAACATTTATGGGTCGCACAAATATTTGTCTCCGGTGGGAATCGAACCCACGACCTCCAGCGCCGCAGGCGGTATCACTACCGACTGCGCCACAGAGGCAGTCGAAAATGAAATTAAAGAAGCGAAAATATTTTTTTTTCTCAATATCGAAATACCGGTATTGATCTCGCCAATTCCGGAATTGAAAACGATATTAGATTTTATCGGAATTCCGGAATTATGTCAATTCCGGAATTCCGGAGTTCAAGCCCTAGTGCTGGGCTACCCTCACACTAGCCTATGCCTCGCCAGAATGGCTAGCCCGTAAGCGGAGCTGTCCTTGTAAAAAAAGGGTACTCCCAGTTCAGGAGAGGTGCCAAACTATCCATTAAAACACCACGGTGTTTCATCTCTCCTCTGCCAAGGCGCAGGAACGGTTGGAGTTTAATTCACCGCGACGCGCCAAAGCCAGATGGAGTAGAGTTTATCGCTAGTCAATCTCTGCATTTGGATGTATCTAAAGTAAGGCATATGATGCTAAAGTATAAAAACATAGAATACGTCTTTCATTAAAAATGCCCCAGTAATGGCAAACACAAGGGCAAGTACGGCATCAACAAAGCTATTAGTTATAGGAAAATCCACTCAGACAATGGAAAATATGGCAGAATTCAGAATGAACATTTCAGTCCCCTTTAGGACATACTAAAGATTTCTTTACATTACTCTCTCTATGTAAACATAATAGCAATGATAAACCAACCTTCAGTTTTATAAGACACGCTATTGCAGACTCGCACCTCCTGCGGACTGTGCATCATCGGACTGTAGCTATATGGGCTCTCAGGGGTCTTCTCCCACACATGTGAAGGCACCATGTACTCCGAAGGGGTATACATTGGACACAACTCCTGTGACGTCATCTCGTAACCCAGCACAGGCATCTTCCATCCACCACTAAACGATCACTACGGCCAACAACTATCTACTAACCGAAGTAGAACGCGCGCCGATAATGCTTCAGAACCACTAAGTATTTATTTAACAGGTGATTAGCCCACTAAATATTGTTACATAAACTGTCTTATCACTATAACTACGACACTAAAATCGTTGTCTTCAATCACAGCAAATATTTATTTAGTTATCCTGTAGCGAGCATGGCAGTACGTTTCCTGGTAATGTTTTTGTTTTTATCAAACAGTAATTTGTCTAAGTGGGTTGTCGATAGCGTTGTTTACAGATTGTCACGCCAGTGTCAAATGTCCAGCGAGTCAACAAGGCGCGACCTTCCGCGAATGCGGTGTTGCTGCGACTGATTAACAACACACTGACTGACCACCGAAGCAATACTGAGCAAAACAAAGTTGCTGTGATACCTATGAATGGCCGGTTACTGTCAAAGTCAGCAAATGGTGGCGGTCGGTGTGCCGGCGCTCCATCAACACCCGGCCGCTGACTCACTCGGTTATCGGAAATGGACGGATGTGGCGTCGAATGCACCGAGGAGTCACCCGGTGCCAGCTGACAAACAGAAGCTTTAGCAAAACTGTCGTGTGGTTTAAGTAAACAAACTGTGACTAATGAATAGACGCATTCACATTCTTTGTCTTAAGCTGTCTTTGTTGCTAAGTGTGCTCATCTATTGTGTCATAATAACTCCATACCCGTATCAGATAATGAAAGGGATATTATTTATCACGGAGATAACTCGTTATGATGATATGGATCAACGACAGCACTGGTTTTCAGTAGTAACACCTAATCGATATTACATTACAGGTGCCTATCTGCCTATAGGTACTTATTTAATAGACATTTCAAGACACAAAAGCTATTTGGCATAAATTCTAACAGTTAAAGGCACATTCTACAATTTTTATTCTAACAAGAGTAAGAGAAAACTTAACACTTCTATCCCAGAGACTTAGATATATATCTATGCCCAGAGAATACTCCAAATCCAAACTATAGATCATCACTAGCGTCATATTTTTATTCCCTTATGTAATTCGATTGATGTAATTTGAGAGGTCTGAACCTGAGTGAGGCATAGAAATTAGAGGGCTATTGAATCCCATAGCTTTTCCCCATTAACTTCTAAGCACTACCTATAGCGTAAATCTCATTCTAAATTTTAAATACCTGCTGCAAATGTTCATGGTTTGACATTGCATTCTAATTACATATGTTTTCTTCTTCGTCTTCGTAATCGTAATACATTGTCTTAAAAATTATATTGAGATCATAATATAGAGATCTCTCTAGCTAGACGTCGGCGTCTCGCCCTGTCATAAAATGGTCGTAGGAATAAGCAAATTGAATTATTTGTTGCTACGAAAAGTTAGTTTTCAAAATATGATTTAGGAAACCTCATGAACTTGAACAAGGTAGGTACAGGTTTTTTTATTGGAATCGCATTCTAGGTCCTTTTTAAGTAGCTAAGGTAAGAAATGTAGAAAGCTGTCAAAAATCGATAACAGACAAATTCAAAGTCAAACGAATTACCATCAAAGATCAAATACATAATACTGAATTGCAAGTTTTATTTCAGTTGTGCAATAAAACACCGAAAGGAACAAAAACAAACGTATCACGCTATGATTGAGCTTGACACGTAGTTGGGAAGATGTAAACAATCAAAGCGGTACGGCCACGGCGTATCTGCCAGGGCGGGTCGGGGTCGCAGTATCTCGGTCGACTATCCGCAGTGACAGTTAAACGGTGGCGTTTATCGTCAGGACTTTCTGTGACACCACATTGATAAAAAAATTAACGTCAAACTTCTAACCGATATACAATCAAAAGTGTCATGTCTCTTCGAATTAAAGGTCTTTTGATAAACAACTGAAACGAAGAAAAACATGTCCGTTTTGTCTGATGTTTGACTCTATTACTGATTAGTGGACGTCACCCAGTTCCCGTTCCCGTGGAAATACGGGAATAAAATATATTATGTTCATCGGGAATAGTGTACCTCTCCAACAGTGAAAGAATTTTTCAAATCGGTTCAGTAGACAGGAACCTATTCGATGCAAACAAACAAACAATCAATCAAATCTTTCCTCTCTGTAATATTAGTACAGAAAACTTATTACAGAAAATTGATCATTTAGAAGAGCTCTTTCTTTCTCGGGGCCCAAGCCAGCCTGTCTTGCAAGTAGTGCACCTGCAGTCTAACAAGTGTTGGGGAGGACAACTTGTAACAAAACCCAGTACCAACCCGTCTGTCCACTCTGTAGACAGACGAGTTGGTACTGTACTCGTAAGAAGTAAGACCAATCATCGCATTCAACCGAAAATTAAAGAGACTACGCCAAAATTGAAATTGGGAGGTCTACGTTTACCAGTGGACTGTGAAAGAATATTTTGATTGACTTTAATAACCTAAAAGGCTTTAGGTACCAGAGATACAACAAAGCAGTATGGAAATTCCTTTATTTTAGGCCATTTTAACTGTTGATTTGAGGCACTTGGTGGAACTTGTTGCACATATTGGAAAAACGACACTTGTGCTGTTTCTCAATATTTATTAATATACCTGACCGTAGTCCTGGGGTATCCTTCCGAGGGCTTACCCGGGGCCCCCAACCGAAGGCTATTAGGTAGGATACGTGTGGTTTTTAGTCGGCATGAGGCCGTCATAGCATATTCGTAGGAATTTCATCGTTTGAAAATATATATAAAATACCTGACCGTATGTTGTAGCGTAAATTGGGAGCGGCTTACGTCCAGCGTGGACTGCCATAGGCTGATTTTATTGCCCCATAACAGTGTCTACCTCAACAGATTCATTGGTCTGAATTATATTGATGTGATTAGATTCCTTAATTATACCAATTTCAATATTCATAGCGATGGGGTCAGCTAGTATAATAATAAATAAATGATTTGAATTACAAGCATTTAACAACACAAAATGTATATGGAAAACTACAGATTTTTTTGGATAAAGTTATCCAAAAAAATCAGTAGTTTTCCATACATTGAACGTACACAGAAGTTAGCTACTTTTTTTAAAGCGCTTAAAAAGGTTATGGCGTCTACCTTGTATTTAATGATTAGTTAAGTTTACTCGGTAATTCCTTACTTGTATAATTATAACGTACCTACAATTTCAAGGTATCGACGCAAACGACTGACTTGCGCAATAGATAAACGACTAATTTTAATGGATTTCAATGGTTTTGTACAGCGTATCATTAATATTAATACTTCATCGAATTTAACATTACTAATCATGACACATGAGTGGTTTCAATGTTTATTATAAACAATTGCATATAAAAACATAGTACATTACATACATAAATACATAATATGGTCACACCTTTATCCCATAAGGGGTAAGCAAAGGCATCCTATACGCCCACATTTCACCTTATTAGTGACTGTCCCACGTACAAATGTTAGTGACAAAATTATTCCCATTTAGATCAAAAAGTAAAGCGGCGAAGACGAGGGTTTTATACGGATAGTACAATAACGCCCAAACAGTATCTATAAAAATGTCTGCTAAGAATGTGCGGGCGTTTTCCGTCGCCCGGTCATATTTATTCTGGTGCTCAACTCATAAACTCCTTATGGGAGCGCATAATATGCCTTAGACGAAAAGGGGTGATCGGCGAAGAGGCTCACCATCACCACCACTTCCACGAGCACTAGAATAAAAATGACCGGGCGACGGAAAACGCCCGCACATTCTTCCCAGACGTTTTAATACTGTTTGGGCGTTATTGTACTATGCGTATAAATCACTCGTCTACCCCACTGTACTTATGGTCTAAATGAGTACGATTTTGTCACTAACATTTCTTAATCTTTAATTAAATGAGTATTTTATTTTATTAATTTTAAATGAATTGTCAAACACATAAATTTGTCAGATGATCATTTTTGTAAATAAGTTAAATTATAACTTAATTAGTCCCATAATTAGTAAGATGAAGTAGGCATAAGATAAAATTTACGTTACCTACATGCGTAATTAAGATACCAAATAAATATTTATTTTGACACAGTAAAGTAAATATTCTATTAATGAATTCAACTACGCGTAACTAATTTTCTTAATAACGCGGAGTGCCTGTAATCGGGCATTTAATATACCTACCTAGCTACCTACGTTCTTGGCTGAAACGGGCATTTAATATGAAATGGCAAACGTTTTTCTATCATGCAAGCTATCAAATTAGCCTAATGCCCGCCTTCCACTGCGAGCGAGTCGGGCCCATTACGGACTCCGATATAATATACTCATAACGACGATTTTCATACATGTCCTTCCACCAAAGCGGACATGGCGTTACGAGTACGGGTCCGACTCGCTTGCAGTGGAAGGCGGGCATTAAGGCAGTCTTCTGCTGGCGTAGGTCTCTCCAAAAAGCTTATAGCTCTCAAAATATCACGATCCATTCATGCAGCAGCTGTTGCCACTAGAAGACTTGCTCTGCTCTTCTCGTGACCAAGGCTAGTGCAAAACAGAAATTCGTAGAGGCCTACTAAAGTCCAGCCGTGAATTTTGATGGATTGACTCGATATAATAATACTAGCTGATGCGCGCGGCTTCGCTCGCGTGAAATTTGGATCCGGTTCCCGCTTCCCGTGGGAAAATTTTATCGAGTTTAAAAGTAGCCGGACTATACTCTATCCCTGTACCAAATTTCAGCCAGATCCATTCAGCCGCTAGAGCGTGATTGAGTAACAAACATCCAAACATCTTCACAAACTTTCACAATTATAATATTAGTAGCATATTTAAGGAGATTATCAAAATAATTAGCACTTCAAAAACTGTATCTCATCGTGAATGTTGCAAAGAAGACAAATAGCTTTAATAATTGTAAGAGTATTTATGTCGGTTTACGGAAAATCCGGTTCGGCGCAGTGTTCTCAGTATTATTAAGTATCATTCATGGACGTGTAAAAAAGACGCATCATGTTCTTTTATCCACCGACATTAAAAAGGAGGTTCTATGTTTTTTTATTACTTCTCAATTTATAATTCTGATCTACTAAATTAATGGGACGATCCCCCGCCAGATGAACGCGACGACCTGAAAAAGGTGTATGCCTGATTTACATAGTAAAAATGTCACATAATTAAAGAAATATTTGATAATATGAAAAACATAATGCTTGAATGTACTTATTTATTATTTAAAAACATTAATTTTCATATACATTTGAGTAGGTAATAAGAAAATCAGCCAAGATATGATTTGTTTTTTAATACCTATTTGAAAAAGGAATTATGTAGGTAGGTAAATACACTCGAGAGCAATGAATCCGGGTCACTTAAAGAATCCTAAAAATCTCGGAAACTAAAAATGCTAGGTTAATGCAATAAATTGTATTTAATAGACAATGTAATACTCCTTAAATGAAGGTATTAAAACTTCTTAGTTATTGTAAAGTTATATCATAAAAAAATCAAATTTGAAAAAGGGCCACTTTCGAAGATGGAACTACGAAATTACAGCATTTGGTGTTGCTTTTGTTTGTAATCTGTCATTTATGTGGGTACATAAACCATGTTGATAGTGCTCTATATTCATTAATCAAGCTGAAATTATGTCGCTTACGCCTGAAGAATGCACCAGAATACTTACAATGCTGGAAACCGGCCGGAGTCAGCGCGATACAGCCAGGACTGTCGGTGTGTCGCTGTCAACAGTACAAAGAGTTCTCCGACGTTACGAAGAAACTGGTTCTAACCTACGCAGACCAGGAACGGGCAGAACCAGGTGTACCACAGCACGAGAAGACCGATACTTGGTGAACACCATGCTTCGAAATCGCTTTCTCACAGGAACTGAACTCACCAATCAGTTTCGACGCCTCGGAGGAAGTAACCCAAGTGCATGGACAGTAAGACGTCGGCTTGCTGAATCTAACTTAAAACCCCTTAGACCTGCAAACGGCCCTAAACTGGAGCGTGGGCATCGTATTTCGAGACTAAGGTATGCCCAGAGCCACGTAAATTGGAGTATTGAAGATTGGTCAAAAGTTATGTTCTCCGACGAATCAAAATTTATGCTCTACAAGCACGATGGAAGACACAGAGTGTATCGAAGACCAGGGGAAAGATTCAAGCAAGCATGCATCGAAGAAAAAGTAGCCTACGGTGGTGGGTCTGTACTTGTGTGGGCCGGAATTTCTTCTGAAAGTCGCACAGAGCTGGTGATCATAGAAAACGGCTCTTTAACTAGCGTAAGATATGTGGAAGAAATCCTCAATGATCACGTTGGTCCATTTATGGTCAATTTAGGTGAGGATGCTATATTTATGCATGACAATGCCCGACCTCATACAGGTAGGATTGTGAATGACTACCTTCAAGAGATGAACATTACTCGTATGGAGTGGCCAGCGCGCAGCCCGGATATCAACCCGATCGAGCATGCTTGGGACGAGCTAGGCAGATGCGTAAAACAACGAAACCCTCCCCCAATCACGCTTCGTGAGCTCAAAATTGCTCTCACAGAGGAATGGGAGAATATTCCCCAAAATCGTATAAGGAACTTGGTGTACAGCATGCCAAACCGCGTAAACGCAGTAATGGAAGCCCGAGGAGGCAATACGAAGTATTAAAATTCAAGAAAATCGTAATAAAGTTCAAAAATTTCATGTTTCCTATTTTTGTTTTAAGGAGAGATCGGCAGTTTTTAGGGTTTCGTAGCCAAATGGCAAAAACGGAATCCTTATAGATTCGTCATGTCTGTCTGTCTGTCTGTCTGTCTGTCTGTCTGTCCGTCCGTGTGTCACAGCCATTTTTCTCCGAAACTATAAGGCTTATGCCATTGAAACTTGGTAACAAGATGTATTCTGTGAACCGCATTAAGATTCTTATATAAAACTAGAAAAAAAGTAGTAAATTTTGGGGGTCCCCATACTCAGAACTGAAACTCAATTTTTCTTTTTTCATCATATCCATACGTGTGGGGTATCTATAGATAGATCTTCAAAAATGCTATTGAGGTTCCTAACATCATTTTTTTCTAAAATGAATAGTTTGCGCAAGAGACACTTCCAAAGTGGAAATATGTGTGTCCCCCCCCCCCCCCTCTAACTTCTAAACTAAGAGAATGATAAATCTAAAAAAAAATATATGATGTACATTGCCATTAAAACTACCAACGAAAATTGGTTCAAACGAGATAGAGCTGGTAGTTTTCTTTTAATACGTCATAAACCGCAATTTTCGGTTAGAAAAATCACTACCACTGCGAACGTGTTAAAACATCAATCAAAGTTACAACGAACTATAAGAACTTTTATATTATGTTACTTGCTGCTACGAAACCCTTCATGGGCGAGTCCAACTCGCACTTGGCCGGTTTTTTCTTTATGTAATTTTGTGTTAATAAAATGTATGGTGACTCATATTTTTTTTACTTTCATTTAAGGAGTATTACATTGTCTATTAAATACAATTTATTGCATTAACCTATCATTTTTAGTTTCCGAGATTTTTAACATTCTTTCAGTGACCCGGATTCATTGCTCTCGAGTGTATTTAAAAGAAAAAGTTTTCCTACTTCTAATGATATTTATCTGTTGATGCCATTTATAACAAGTCTTTTTGAGTTTAAATATATTATGCATAAAACTCTTTACAATCAATCAGCGCGCCTGACTTAGAAAAGCGCCGGACGGGGGCGTGTCAGTGTCAAGTGCTAAAATGCCTCGCAAAACCCTAGCTGGGACTGACTAGATAAGGAAGGCGGCATAACCATGTATTGTAGCGAAATTTGGGAGAGGCCTAAGTCCAGCGGTGGACTGCCATAGGCTGATTTGATTGCATCTTCTAAATTCAAGACTGTCTGTATAGGCATATAGTTAGCACATTTTGCTATATCATATAAAAAATAATAACAAGATGGGTTGCATATAATATTATGTATCGTGGTCACCTACTGGACTTTGCCCCTTGTAATCTGTAGAAATGTCACAGTACAAAGTCCAATTTCATCAGTACGTTGATTGTAGAGCGCAGAAATAGCCGAGATTGAATATTCATAAGAATTATTGCCCACTATACGATCTAGTAAAAATTGCGACAACTTAAATATATTCTAGAGTGCAAGGTTTTATTGCTCGGTGCAAAGTCTAATTTCTAAAGTAAAATATGCTGACTAGAAATGTGACTTGTAAGAGGTCTGGCTGCATAATTGAAATTCCTTTGTTCTGAATCTGAATGTCTATGAAACTATGGGTTATTAAACAAAAGTTCGATAGGGGATGTAAAATTTTAACAAATTGAACTTTGGACTTTGGTCAGGAACTTCGAAATTTGACATCAATTTCACGAGAAAAGAAAATCAATACTTCCTAAATTTTACCCAAAGGCTCTGTGTAAAACCTAGCACTAATAGGTATAACATCCCACAATATTAACTGAAGACCTTATAAAATAGCTAGAAATTGTTGTTTCTTTAACCTATAGGTACCTACTTAGCACTCTATAATGACTGAGATGCTAGCGATGATTCTGTCGTTTATTTATTTTTCAATACCCTACAAACCCAATTTTTACATCAAGTACGATAATGTGAATTTTTCATGCTTCTCTTTTTGTAACGTTTTCACAAGAGATTAAGGAAAATGTCGTAACTTTTGCGGTCTTTCTTCCTTCACCAATCAGGACAAATTTACTGGAGACCCTTAGTTATCATCACAGAAATCGGAAAGCCTGTGGCTATCACACTGCTTGCAAAAAGGGACATATATTTGTACCTATAATTGGAACAACCCGCTAGGTACATAGATAAAATGGCCACCAGCCCCAAGAGGCACCAACATTAATCAGAAGGTGAGATAAACATTGACCTCAAAGATCTTATTGGAGGCATTCATTGAAGCACCACACATTGGAGCACGTGAATCACTTTCTCCCAAAGTAAACTGTGTAAATGTGACTCATAATAATTTATGTCGATCGTGTTGTACACTGCCTAGTTACAACAAATAGTTGTGTTGTGGTTAACATCGTTTCTATATGACTAAACATATGAAAAAGAAAAACAATAAAATAAAACACATATAAAACAAAGTGTCTCACTTTGAGTCATAAATTATTACTAAGCAAAGGATAATTTTATTGTGAATCGTAGCATTATGTAAAGACATAAGGGTATATGTATATACAAACTATGTAGGTAGGTATATATATATATGTTTAGTATTATTTTGCTAAGCAAGGATGACTGAGCAACAAACGATTATAAATATCTACTACGAAGAAATATAATGGAAGAGGAAAAATATCAGCTAAACGAGTTTGCCAATGTAGGTACACTAGCTAGCGACTATGGCGCTACCTTTTCACACCTCACCATAAAACTCACCAAACACACTATTCTGATATTATATTGCTTGTAGTTTAGTCGAAAAAACACATAATATCACTCGGCCTATATACACAGAGTATTTTTTGTGTTGGAATGCATATAAGGGCTTTGAGTAGGACTACCAGTTCTGGATAGGGGCTGGACTTCCCAAAAACCACCACAGTTTATCGACTTGCCTTTATGGAGTCGTAGAAAAAGTCAGTGTAAAGAACTACCGCCCATCAACGGGACATTCCTGGGGTCGGGGCTTGTAGCAGTTTCCCACGAGCTTCCTATGTCCAGCAATGCCGCTTCCGTCACACTCACAAGGGCCACCTTGAAAGCAGATTAAGTGGAGGGCAGACGAGCGAGCGCTGAAAGGCAGCCCCGAAACACAGAGGAGGTACCAGCCGCCATATAATTATTATCGGTGGACGACAGGACCCCCGAACACCTTTCGTGGATGTGCTCCCACAACCACCACGGTCGCAGAATGTCTCCAATTTTTCAGTCGACTTCCGAAAGAGATCATCACGAACCAGCTGTCTAAACCTATGGGTATAGACAGCTGAGCTGAGTTGAGCTAGATAGAGTGGGCAGGTAGCACAAGTAAAGAATTCAATTAGACAACTAATTGAATAACAAATTAAAATCTTAAGTGTGATTAAAACATTTCCGGCATTCATTAAAATTAAGTAAGCGATTGTAAATTAAAAATATTTTCCCAAAAAGCTGTCACTGCAGTCAGGGCCAGCTACTTGAATGATTTCTGTGTGTTTGAATACATATTGCCTGAAGTCCCAGCAACTACAAAGACGGAAAAACTAGAGAATTTCATAACCTTAGAGAATGGTGGGGTGGACATAGGACTACGGTCTGGGTCCTGTAGCAGAGTACTTACCAGATAATAAATTGACATATAATTTTATCGGGTAAGTACCTTCACGTGTGCACCTCTGTGTGAGTGGGTCCGTATCACACGTTTATGTACTGCTTTGATCTATTTACTGTGCCAGTAGTAGCAACCAGTAATACGAGACCAGGGCAGGGAAGTCCTTGTGAAGTGGAGGGAGGAAAGTAGGAAACTGATACTGCTTTCCGAAACTAGGGTACCGGATACATGCAGGATCAGAAATGTGCAGACGATAAGGTATAGGGGCAACATAATGAAGTTTAGTTTGCTTTTCAAAAGGCTGGCCTTAAGTTGATACTACGGAGCAGACCCTTCACGATCACGAATTCTTTTAGTTGTATAATTAAGTTGATGACAGCCACTTGTTACGGAAAGCATTTACATGTGAGGGTCGTAGCTCGTATCTTACCAGAAAAGAATCGTACAGTATAGTGGTACTTGTTAACCTTGTTTAAAACGAAAAATAATTTGTAGGTAGGTAAGTCCATTAATTAGGTACCTCCATAACCTTCATTAATATCTCTGCTAGCTAAGCAAAGTTGTTGCATTGCAGACGTAACTCTACTTCTCATTTCCGTGATCTACAGTCAACAGATGCCCCCGTAGATCGTATCCACCCGTACTAACAGGATCGGTGACCACGACGGAACCGTGGCGAACGTCAGCTCCACGAATCTCTTGGTGACGAAAGTGCGGACTCCTGTCACCAAGAGATTTGTAGGCGCAGAGAGGAGGTAACATACTATACGGAGTCTAATTCTCCCCAACAGAATCTGGGTGAACTAAGACTTTCAACAAAAAAACTGGAGATCTTAGTGCAGAGTATAGAGTCACGCCCGGGCATTGGGCGACTTTAACGCGCATTCCACAGAGAGGGGTTCCTCTATTACGTCTCCCCGAGGAAAAGCCGTCATAATAAATAAATAAATTTTGTTAGAAATTCTCACATAACATCATCTAGCCCAAACTAAGCTAAGTATAGGCTTGTGCTACGGGACCTAGACGACATCATTATCATTACATAGTATAAAACAAAGTCGCTTTTTCTGTCCCTATGTCCCTTTGTATGCTTAAATCTTTAAAACTACGCAACGGATTTTGATGCGGTTTTTTTTAATAGATAGAGTGATTCAAGAGGAAGGTTTATATGTATAATAACATCCATTAAATAGTGGAGTAATACTGTATACCCGTGCGAAGCCGGAGCGGGCCGCTAGTACTTATATATTTAACACAAAGAGATTTGTCATAGAGTGGATCAGTGTGATGGGTCTCTCATATTTGAATTCATACCACTTGTACTTACGTTAATTGTACGACAGTTTCGAGAATCGATAGCACATTTTAAATTGCTATCCCTGTCGTCGCTGAAAAGGATTGGTGTACTGGAGCAATAAGCGGACCACAGATATTCCAATTCAAGCTGGTCTCTGAACACCAGAAGATCAATTTCGGTCCGCACTCTACAATTTCCTCGGTGGGCGCTAGTACAGCTTCATAGGAATTGCTAATAATGGAGGCAGCCATATCAGAAGCCTGGCTAATCTCAAGAGCTGCAACTAAACGGGTGGACCCTTAATACGCGTCGCTACAATACTATCTGTAGTTATGTCTCAGCCAGGTGTAAACCTCCAAAGAAGCAACTTTGTGGCGCCTACTCTACCAACGCCTATCGCCAAACGGGAGTTACAGACTACTTTATGAGTCTTACCGCTTGGCGAGTACAATTTTAAGCAAGTCAAATGCCCTGCTAAATAGCATACAAGTGAAGAGAAGGTAGAGTGTCTCAATGATGACGCCTGGGTACGAAACAAGCTATGAACTCAAGGCTGACGAAAAGAGTGATGCACCAATCGCCCAAGGGTGTCATTCCTTATGCTAGGTTCATTGTGGTGTCGAATAAATCAGGTGTAATTCTTGCATTTCGCCTCTTTCGTATCGTGGGAACTTTCAAGGAAATGAACATCAATAGGCTAAGATGATAATAATGGATTTGAGTAATAAGAGCCCTACATTTTATATTACAGCGTATCATTCAGGTCATAATAATACATCGGCTAGCATACAATTGTTAGGCCTATCGTGATAAGCTTACAATTGAAATTAATTGTCCTTAGACCACCATTAAATGCATACTGCTTGGGACACAATACACAGCAATTTTAGTTAGTTAGATATTAATGAGAAAATGTATTTTCTCATAATTTTTTATGCTACAAAACACCTACGACTCTGTCTGTGTGTTTCCCATGAGAATAAGGAAAAGTTTTAAATTCGACACTTTCTTAATGTGGATAGTAGTGTCCGACCGAAACTGGTTTTCTGGCCGAAACCGAAACCGAAACCGAACTTTCGGCCCCAGGGTCAGTTTCGGCCGAAACCGAAACCGAAACCGAAACTCACGTGTTCATATTGAAAAGAAAAAAACCAGCCAAGTGCGAGTCGGATTCCCGCACAGGGAGTTCCGTAACAAAAATTGGGCACAAAAATTACGTTTGTTGTGTGTGGATGTTTTTTTATATATGACTTTTAGTAGGTATTTTTTGTTATAGCGGCTACAGAACAGGACGAGGTGGTGGTGGCAGTGTCTTGACATCGCTAACGCCTTCAACACCTTGCCCTAGAGCTGCGTTATGGGAGGTGCTTATTCACCAATATATTCCTACCTCCTTCCTACCGACTGCCTCTGTGGCGCGATCGGTAGTGATACCGCCTGCGGCGCTGGAGGTCGTGGGTTCGATTCCCACCGGAGATAAATATTTGTGTGACCCATAAATGTTTGTCTCAAGAGTCTGGGTGTTTCTATGTATAATATGTATGTGTTTAAAAGTATATAAGTATTAATATCCGTGGTCTGATACCCATAACACAAGCAGGTTATTCCTAGCTTACTTTGGGATCAGATAGCGTTGTGTGAAATGTCCGTAAATAAATATTTATTATTATATTTATTTATATATCCTTCGAATTGTTTGGGCCTATCTTTCCGGGAAGGTCAAAACATAGCCGAGCTGGCTAGGACTGGATCGGCGATATGTGTCGTTTGGTGTTCCACAGGGGTCGGCCTTAGGGCTGCATCTCTGGAACATCGGTTACGATTGGCGCTGCGGTCTGTTGCTCAGATTTTTCGGCGTAACGTGTTACGCCGAAGACACCCTCGTTACAGCGCGAGGAGCAAACATCGCTATGCAGTCATGTGGTGGGTTGAATACGGTGTTTGGGTCTTTAGGTCGCCCTTGACAAATCCGAGGCTCTGTTCGAACCTTGGAAGGGGCCACCTGTCGGATTCAGCTTACATGTTTTAGCATCGGCATTGAGCCCTCGATGACGTATTTGGGGCTCGTACTCGATAGCCGGTGGAATTTTGGATACCAATTCTGAAGTTTGGTCCCAAAACTGAAAGAGGGCATCAGTCACATTCCCGCGGTTATTGCCCAACATCAGGAGACCCAACGCTTGAGTCTCCTGGGGAGCGTCTGACGTCTGAGCGGACACTGTACCTTGGGATAGTGCAGTGTACTATACGGGGCCTCCGTATGGGAGGAGATCCCGACAGCGAGCAATGCGGCTAGATTGCTTGGTCCGCAGAAGGCGATGGCCGTGAGGGTGATAAGGGGATACCTTACGATCTCAGTTGAGGCGGTATGTCTCTTACCGGAGACCCCACCATGGGACCTGGGAGCGAGGGCCCTTGCGTCATTGTTTAAATGGCACCAGGAAGAGCCGGAGTGGGGCCATAGGCCTGCATCTCGAGAAATTGAGTCTCTTCGGTCTGAACTCTACCAGAAAACCAAGAAGACCTGGAAGGTGCGACTCGAGCAACCAAGAGGTGAAATCGCCACAATTGAGGCAGTCAGACTGGTAATGGACGAGTGGTTGAAGTAGAGCCACGGTGCTCTCTCCTACCGGTTGTCACAGATGCTTACCGGGCACGGAAGTTTCGTTAATTATCTGTGGCGAATACGCCGGGAAACCACGGCTGAGTGCCAGCACTGCGAGGAGCGAAGCGGGGACACAGCGCGGCAAAGCCTCGTGGCAGGTCTGTACGTGGACATTCTCTCTCTGAAGACTATGGTGCGAGCCATGATCTTCAGCTGGAGTAGGTGGGAGTCCGCTGCCTCTTCCTGCATGCGAGCAGCTCCTAGACGACAGCGTGACGTGAGATTCATGCACGCTCCCCCAAGAAGCGGGATAACTCTTGAACAACGATAGGGATCGTACCCGAAAAGGTGAGGCCGCAGTAGTAGCCATCGGTCTGTTGGTAATCCTCTGGACATTCTTGCGAGGGTATACCCGGGGCCCCCAACCATAGGCTGTTAGGTAGAATCCCTGTAGGATTTTCCTCACGTTAAAAAAACAGCAACAGAAATACATCATCTCTGAGAATTTCAGGTCTCCATCTGTCACGATTTCAGCGATAAAACCTCGTGACTAACAGACAGACGGACGGCTAAGTCTCATGTCTCGTTCATAGGGTCCCGCTTTTACCCCTCCGTGCGTGAATCCGACTCGCACTTGGCTGTTCTTTTTTTTCTTCAATAGGTGCAGCAAGTTCCACCAAGTGCTATCAATCAACTGATTATATCATCTCAAGTGTTCATTTTAGAAATATCTCCACCTAAAGAAGGGTTTCTTTCTATTACATGTGGAATTACTCATAGATGCTATTGCGAACTCCTACAAGCATTAAATTGCCCGGTGCCCTTCTACAGTTACTAGCTCTTGACCAGTTTTGGTTACATTCAGTATATTAATAAAACTGGACAAGAGCATGCCGGACTCGCTTAAGTAGGATTCCATACAAGAAAAGCGTTAATAAATCACGTTCGATGTACGGGCTCCTTTTAATAATTTATTTTGTCCGTTTCTATTATTTGTTGCTATAGCAGCAACAGAAAAACATCATCTGTAAAAATTTCAACTGTTGTACAATCACGGTGCATGAGTTGCAGCCTGCTGACAGACAGACAGTCGACCAACGAAGTCTTAGGAATGATGCCCTGTTTTAACCCTTTTTGTACGCAACCGACTACTAAGGGGTAGGTTCATGGATCACCTTTTTAGGATTCCGTAACGAAAAAGTAAGGACGGGACCCTAAAAAGGTGATCAAAGACATAACACAGGAGTAATTGTCTAATACATGCCATTGATTGTAATTGCTTGTAGTTTGAATAGAATTATATTAATGTAACTATTGATTGGAATTCATTTGTAAGTTTCTAAATCTTAGTTTAGTAACATATTAACTGGTTGGGCTGTCCTCAACCACGTCACAAGCAGAGCCAGGCTCTTAAAATTCACGAACACGTGAGTTTCGGCCCGGCCGAAAGTTTCGGCCAATTTTGGCCGAAACCGAAACTGCGGCCGAAACTCGATTTTTTGGCCGAAACTGGCCGAAACCGAAACCGAAACCGAAACTTCGGTCGGTCACTAGTGGATAGGTTTGGAAATTGTTCTAAATTATTTTCTCCCTTTGAGAAAAAAGGTTAGTTTGTCATTGTCATTATAATTATATTATAGAGTCTAGCGAAAGTCCTTTACATAAAAATGTTAATTTAATTTAGATATTTTTCATTACACTTGCTACATTTCAATACAACAACATAATATGAAATTTAATAATGTTCTATTGCAGTTATCCAAATGTGCAGGACATTATGATCAAAGAGGAACATTCAACGCACGGAGCTAAAATTCTATTAAAACTACCAAACAAACCCGTTTGCTTACCTTCTGGTTGAACCCATTACCTTCCAGTTGTAGAAGTAAAGCCATAACCCTATCACAATTTATGCTTATTTATTTGCATAAAGTTTTTTTCTTTTAACTAAAGGGAGGCAGAACTACAGGACGAATGGCCATAAATTTATCAAAGATTCTTTTACATGTATTCATCTTTTATCCACATGGATGTTAAATGTCGACTAGACCCATCTAAAACCACAAGGTCCCCATGTATCTGCCGTTGGTCCTGGTCCCTAGAATTAGATTATAATGAATCTCATTTAGCCTCATAAATGGTTGAATTCGGAGTTTTATATTGATCCAATATAATGTCTCTCTCTTTTTTCTGCCTTAAATATGCTGAGGTATCTTATCTTTTTTTTTTATGTGAAGAAAACCCTACATGGATACTATGCCGGTCTCCTATGGACTAAAAAACCACACGTATCCTGCCTAACAGTTCAAGGTTGGGAGCCCCAGGTAAGCCCTCGGAAGGATACCCCAGGACTAGCTAAAAGTTGTGCTGGATCGATATAGAGTGGCTTAGTACATCAATCAATACATATAATAAAATCGTAACTGTCTGTTTGTCTGTACGTTTGTGCACGCTAATCTCAGCAACAGCTTAACCGATTGCAATGCGGTACATCTTTATTGCGTTGCGGTTTGCTCCACTTAAATGTCAATCGGTTCATAAATAAAAAAGGTTATATATCAGCGTACAAAGTCACAGGCAACAGCTAAAGTTCGACTTTTTATTAGATGCAGTAAACTGACGTTTCAAAATGTCATTCCGTAACGAAATTCAACCATTTTCGTTATGTAATGACATTTTGAAACGTCAGTTTACTGCATCTAATAAAAAGTTGAAGTAGGTATGTATAGTAATATAATAAAGCTGCTTTCACTGTCTCTTTGCTTAGTCCACTTTCAAACTACATAAAAAATTTTGAAGATCTTTTAGCAACAGATAGAGTGGTTCAAGAGAAAGATTTATTACGACACGTTTAAGAACCAAATACTGCTATCTACAAAACGTCAACTTTACAGGAGAGGAAAAAAACTTATTAAAAATTTAATATTAGAGTTCTGGATTATTTATACACGCAATATTCTTATAAAATACTATACCTTATAACTGGTAACCACATTTTTTATAAGAAATTACGAGAAAAGGTATTTAGTGTAGATAGCAGCTATTGTTTTACATATAGGCTAAAATTACTACGGTAGCAATGTATTTAGCAGGCATTTATAATTAATGGAAAATCAATTTAATGTAGAAAATGTATTTATTTATACACACACTATTTTCAAAAAGATTATACTAGCACTGGTTGCTGATTATACAGCTTTTCTTATTAAAATTCACGGGAAAGGATTTACCCATGTAGTTAGCAGTTATTGTTTTTAATATAAGCAAACATTTTCAAGATAGCAATATGTAGTTACCAGGTAATTATAACAATATAAACTCGATTTGATAGAGAAACTTAGTTTATTTTAGAGCATAAATCAGAGTATCAAGAACAAAAAAGAAAAAAAAAACAATGACAATGTAGTTATAAAATTAAATTAAACGTAGGGGAGAGAATCAAGGCGGCTGGGTCTCGAGGTCGCCCTTCACAAATCCGAGGCTCTGTGCTTCCACGGACCTCAGATGGGGCCACCTGCGGGATCCAGCCTACAGGTAGGGGGCGTCAGCATCGGCATCGAGCCCTCGATGAAGTATCTGGGGCTCGTACTCGACGGCCGGTGGAACTTCGGACATCACTTCCGAAGTTTGGTCCCAAAACTGAGGGGAGCATCGGCCGCACTCGCACGGCTGATGCCCAACATCAGGGGACCCAACGCTCCCTACAGGAGGCTGTACCTGGGGATCGTGCTAAGCATGGCCCTGTACGGGGCTCCCGTATGGGCGGAGACCCTGACGGCCAACAATGAGGCTAGACGGCTGAGCCCGCAGAGAGTGATGGCCGTCAGGGTGATAAGAGGATACCGCACGACCTCCGGTGAGGCGGCATGTCTCCTAGCCGGGAACCCTCCATGGGACCTGGAAGCGAGAGCCCTTGCGTCACTGTTCAGATGGCGCAAGGAGGCGCTGGAGCGGGGCCAAAGGCCTTCGTCTCGAGAAATCGAGGCCCAGCGGACCCTGCTTCACCAGGAAACCGTGGAGACATGGAAGGTGCGACTTGAGCAACCAAAGGGGGGATTCGCCACAATCGCGGCCGTCAGACCGGTCATGGACGAGTGGCTGGAGAGAAGACACGGTGCTCTCTCCTACCGGTTGACACAGATGCTTGCCGGGCACGGTAGCTTCGGTAGGTATCTGTGGCGAAAACACCGGGAAACCACGGCCGAGTGTCAGCACTGCGAGGACCGCAGCGATGACACGACGCTCCACACGCTGGTGGAGTGCACGGCGTGGGCACAACAGCGCCAGGTCCTCGTAGTGGGTCTGGGCGTGGAAACTCTCTCGCTCGAGGCCATGGTGCGAGCCATGCTCTCCAGCGGGAGTAAGTGGGCCGCCTCCTTCGCGAGCATGACCTGCTCGCAGAAAGAGGCGGCGGGCCGGGTGCGGGAGAGAACTCTCCCACCCGAGTTCCGCAGTCGGCGCCCTGGGCGCCGCCGACGTGTCTTCGCCGAGGACTATCGGCCTCCATGACCGGGGGTCTGAGGACGGTGAGAGGGCCGCTTATCGTCCTTACAGAAGCAGGCCCATGACGGCAGCGTGACGTGAGCAACTCACGCACGCCCCCCCTTAGAAGCGGGGTCACACCCGAAACCCCCCATAGACGCGGGATAGCACCCGAACCACCCCCTGGGCGAGGCCGCAGTGGCGGCCGTAGGTCTGTTCGGAGTCACGGGACATCCTTCCTGAGGGCTTACCCGGGGCTCTCAACCATAGGCTGTTGGGCGTTACGTGAGGTTTTTTAGTCGGTAAGAGTCCGGCGTAGCATCCTACAAGGATTTTCCCTCACATCAAAAAAAAAAAGGGGTAGAGAATCAAAAAAATTATGGCAATCTCGTGGCAAAACAGTCTTCAACTGTTGCAGGTGATCATACTTCGTTTTCTTTATTGAGATCTTGCTCGAACGCTCAGTCCGCCTCAAAAAATGAAGGGGTAGAGACGCTTCGATGTGTATATGGCAGATTCTTCCAGAAAAGATATCACGAACATAGATAGCATTTGTTTCCATAATGTAGTTAGTCGCTATCACCAGCAACAAAAAGTGTTCGTTTTAATTATTGAACTTAGCAGTGATTGGTTTATCTTGGTAATGTTAAAAGTAATGCGTTCTCGATATTTTATGTCTTTGACAACTGATGAAGCAATATTTTTAGTATATCTAAACAAAAAACCAAATTATCGAAAAAAGGAGATAGCAGTATTTGGTTCTTAACCGTCGATTAGTATAATACATACCTATAATAGAACATAAAAGCCAAGTAATGTAAATGAAGTTGAGCATGTCAAATAGTCTTGACAATAGGTTACCTAGGATAATTACCTACTTAGAATACTAATAATTGCAATCCCATTTTTAGCAAAGTATATGGCAATGTAGCCTGGTAAGTGTACCTGACTTCAAGCAGAAGGTTCAGGGTTGAATTCTCACCCAGAAGTATTCTTGAGTGATGTGTACAGTGTTTTTTAAAGTCACGGGGTGTAAATTGTCTATAACATACCTATGTAAATTCTGTAAGTAAATAATAAGTACATTAATCAGTTTTTTAGATATAATACTAACAAGATTCAATCAAATCAGCTTATCTCAGTTGCATGCTGAAGATCAGCCTCTTCTAATTTAGTTTTTGGAGGGTGATTGGTCTTACCGTACCACAAAAATGTGTTAGACAGAGACAAGAGATTGGTTTTTCTTCTATTCACTCTTGTATTAGCAGAAGTCAGCAGATGCACCACTTTCTTGTTTAGCTGGTTTGAGCTTTAAAGGCCTAGGCACGACCCCTTCACACACAAGCTTGTTTTAACTTATTTTAGGCCACTACTACTTGCAACAGTATAAAAATGTTCTAAACATATTACCTATAAGTACACTAGATTTAATTTAAATATATATATCAACAATCTTGTAGCTGCCAATAGTAAACATGTACTTACTTTATAGTAATAGATAACACCACAGAGGTCAAATCTATTCTCCCCACATCCGCTGCCTATATTTAAAACAAACACATAATAACTGTGAAAGCAAACAGATTTCATATCATCAAAATTCCAAGGAAATGGTATAACGACGTAGTATAGAGAATATCAGAAATCACATAGTGTGATGTCTGTTTGCGTAATGTATGTAGTTAAAACTCTTTAATTATGTACATTAAGTACTTGAAGAGTGCCTGAACAAAATATTTACCACTATTTGCTCAATAAATTAAGAAAGTAAATGATAATATAGTCCTTACCTTCGTCACAGAGTCCCATAATTTACTTAAACTCTTCGTAATAGTAGTAGCACTATTTTTTTACACTGCAATTCAATACATTTTCACTTTTTATACACTTTTCGTAATAAATTAGATTCTTACAAGAATAATGGCAAATTGAGGAGGACTATTTATTAATTGACAGCTGTCAGGTTCAATTGACAGTAATTAACATATGATTTTACAGGAAGAATGAACGAATTTTTGGAGTGGATGAATGAACTAGTTTGCAGATTCTTTGGCGCGAATTGGAAGGAATCGTATCGCGTCGTTTTGTAAATTCGCAAAATTAGTGTAATTTCGAGTGTTTTGCGTGTATTAATGGTGGATTTTTAAACATAAACGTTCGACAACGTGCACTAGTGTTGGGAAGTGATAAAACGCAGTGAATCGCAACTTTGCAGTTTCCGACAAAAAATCCAAAGGAACTTTCAGAAATGTATCCACCGCTTTTCTGAAGGAAGACTGACTTCGACTTAGGGTTGTACTTGACTTTGACTGGACTTAGAGGACGAGGACTGTGACTTATTAAAGCAAAATGAAGAGTTATTGAATATACAAGATTTGGCTGTATGGCTCAAATTGCCTTTGCCTATCCGAGAATGGATAAATAAAACTACTACTGAACTAGTTTGCAATAACTTGAAACAGTGACATCTATAGCGATTACAGTGAACTACACTTTAACTAAATTTGTTTATTGCCAATAGATGGGGCCACCTACTTTACGTAAGTACACAGACATTATAATTCTTAGATGTCTGTGACGTAAGTGCGATAAATTATTATGATGTAAATAATCTCGAAGTTTAGATGAATAAAAGTTAGACTGGAAAAGTGACCCCCAACCCCAAACCAATCCCTGGGCGACGCCGCAGTGGCGGCCGTAGGTCTGTTGTGAGTCCTGGGACATCCTTCCGAGGGCTTACCCGGGACTCCGAACCACAGGCTGTTAGGCGTTACGTGAGGTTTTTTTTAGTCGGTAAGAGTCCGGCATAACATCCTCTGAGGATTTCCCCTCACGTAAAAAAAAGCCCAAACCAATCGGGTTGCGATAAGGTCGGTGGATTATGATGGTACCTACATACCTACATACATATAGTCACGTATTTATCCCCAAAGGGGTAGGCAGAGGCATATTATGCGTCTACATTTCACCTTATCGTTTATTGTCCCACGTTAGGTGGGGTGAGTCTAATATTATTGCCGTGATGCTGTTAATGTACCTACGTGCTTACATACCTAAGTGCTTTTAAGTAAATGGTAAAATATTTCTATAAATAAGTATCAAGGACAAGTATGATAGTGCTGCTAAGTGAATACAAATAAATGCAGAAGTAGGTACACTGGATGAAATATGTTTCCGTGGGATATGGAAACGGGGAAACGGGAACTCCACGCGGCAGAAGCCGTTGGAATAGCACAAAACAAAATTATACATATGAGTAATACAAGCTGAAGTTCTTTCTTGCCTATTAAAACTGTTATTGTAACTAGCTATAGATAACTTTTGATTAGATATTAATAGTTTTTTAATAGGTAGGCAGGTACCTACCTACCTAATCTCGGATTTAGAATCTATTTATTTGTTTATTTATTATACACTTTATATGCACGCCAGGTCAATAACTTACCACCGATGGTTCTGTACAAGTGTTTTAGGCACCTACCTATATGTATGAATGGTAGGTAGATAGTAGTAGATACATTGGGCCAAGTGGCATGAGGTGATAGTGCCAAAAATCTTCTTTGAATGCGCAAAGGTCTCGTCCATTCATCAGCAGGATATAGAGCAACACTGCAACGATATTAAAAACGTTTTCTAAGAAATTACTCAAGTTATTTTAATTTCCGCCCAATTAGAAACCACACCACATAGTCTAATCCCGGGATAGCCCCGGGGTCCAGGGATTACTCGTCGAAAATCCCGTATTCCCGGGATTGATAAACATGCTCGGGATTGTATTCTCTAAACACGGCCAATTAAGTAATCTTTAATCGGTAGAAAGGCGACATATTATTATGAAGACAGAGAAATTATTGCTGTTTGAAAATAAGAGTATATTGTTGAAATACTTTTGTGTAAGTTCCACAGTGACAGCTCATTGCTTTTTTATACTCTGTAAAATATAGCTTGATCTCTGTGACAGTTATATTAACGTAAACAAAATTGACATTTATTTCAAAGGCATAAAGTTGTTATTTACAGTTTGCACCTCTGTGTTTTCACTCTCTGCATTTCAACCACATTATGCTTTATGCCGTTGACATAAATTCTATTCTTGTTTACGTTTGTAGAACTGTCACAGAGATCAAGCTATATTTTACAAAATATAGTGGTGGTGTATGAATACGATTTCCCGCTACAACAGACGACAGATAGATACGAGTAGGTACATTATGTAATGAAACTGTAGAGCAAACTACGCTCTTGCTCTACGCGTCAGGATAATGTTTCTGTAGACAGCATACCTACATACAGCCATAGATATAAAGTCTAGATGGAAGGTCAAAGCGCAGAAACGGCGCAAAAAAATTAATGCAACTGTTACATGAATTGGTCTCATTATTTACGCACACAGAAAAGCCGACGCATTGTCTAAATACACTGGCCGCTCGACGGCGCACGCACACATTTGCGAAATCGTAAGCCGTTTTGTTCATGTCGATTGTAGAGCGACCGTCCATCTTGACCTTATATGTATAATCAAAGCATACAGCGTAGAATAGGAACCATTTCAATATGTAGCAACCTAGTAAAAAAAAGAACAGGCTATAGCAGGGCTTCCCAAACTTATGTAGACTGCGACGCCCTTGGGACTTGGTAATTCTTTTGCGACGCCCCTCAACAACTGCCCCTTAAATAAAAGTCTGATAACTAAGTGGTAATCAGAAAAAATAAAATTATGGCATTTAGGTTTTTTTTTACAAAATAAAGCTAAATTAAAACATAAGCTACATTGCTTATGTTTTAATTTAGCTTTATTTTCAGGCTGTTTAATGCAGTAGGTCGAGGAGAGGTATTATTGGCGGTGTCACTGGACATTGCAAGCGCTTTCAACACCATGCACTGGCAGCCCAATCGCCATCATCGCTGAGGCACTGAGGTACCACAGCGTCAGTCTATGGAGTTTTGTCCAGAAAGTTCGGCAATTCACGCCAAAGTTACTGTCGTACGGCTCATTGCGCCATTAGGCTGTCTAGAGAGCTTCCTAATCTGAGAAGAGAGCCAAAAAGTGCCTGTCGCCGCCTCATACGATAGTAGGTATAATAAGTTACATGTGTGTGGCTCTACGGGGCGTCTCTGTGGTTGGTCATTCTGAAACTGTATCTCCAGTTAGGAAAATTGTTACTTCGTATCATTTTGCTCACTCGACTCGCGACGCCCCAAGGACCATGCCGCGACGCCCCAGGGCGTTGCGACGCACAGTTTTGGAAGCCCTGAACTATAGGAACCATTTAAATATGTACCTAGTCATACTCTACTGGGCGTGAAGATATTGTTAGGAAAAGTTCATCTAGTAGACATTTTGTATTTAGTTGCAAGAGGTAGGTAAACCGCCATTAACCTAAGTTGACATTAAGGTTCTTTATTAAATATTTTATACTCATACTAGCTGAACCCGCAACTTCGTTTACGTCACATATGGTGTATGAAAGGAGAGGTATTTCGTCAGCAGACTCATCAAGCAGAGTGTGAAACTGCCCTGTTTACACGGAGCTTAAAGATTAAGTCTATTTAAAACAATTCAGTGTGCGCCGAAGGAGTGGACTGAATTGTTTTAAAATAGCCTTAATCATTAAGCTCTTTTATGATTAAGCAAACATGGCTGTTTAGATTTACCCATTTTTAGATTCTTATGTCTATGTACGATTCTTTAAAGTGATATAACTTTTTTATTTATAAACCGATTGACATAAAGACTGAATGTTAAGTGGAGCAAACCTCAACACAATGAAGAAAACCGCATGGCAATCGATTAAGCGGTTACTGAGATTAGCGTGCACAAACGTACAGACAAACAGAACAGATATACAGACATACAGACATGCAGACAAATAGACAAAAATTCTAAAAATCATTGTTTTGGGTTCTATTGCGTTCATAAAGCCCCCGTATAATATTTTGTCTGATTTATCTTCCATGTCCAGACAGCGACTTCTTACGATTTTATCATATAGCATGATTCAGTATTCACGTGCGACGGTGCGATGGCTTATATAAGTTTGGTGTTTCTATACCGATTTCTATGATTCTTTTTTTATTGAATAGGTAATAATGTTAACTTTTTTAAATTAGGGATGAGTGAGAGTATTATAAACGTAAGAGTAAACAAATATAATCAGAATGCTCCGAACTGCTAAGCTATCAGGAGTTACACGTGTTATTGTGAGTCAACCATAAAAGATAGACATAGGATATTTTTTAGACGATTTTATGTAGAATACGAATATGTATTTCCGTCATACATGATTTCTATGTAACTTTAACCATTAAGGCTGCACACGCGACGGAAGCTTAAATAAAACCGGCCAAGTGCGAGTTGGACTCGCCCATGAAGGGTTTCGTAGCAGCCATTAACATAACATAAAAGTTCTTATGGTTCGTTGTAACTTTGATTGATGATTTAACACGTTCGCAGTGGTAGTGATTCTTCTAACCGAAAATTGCGGTTTATGACGTATTAAAAAAAACTACCAGCTCTATCCCGTTCAAACCAATTTTCGTTGGTAGATTTTATGGCAATGTACATCATAGGTATATTTTTTTTAGATTTATCATTCTCTTAGTTTAGAAGTTAGAGGGGGGGGGGGGGGGACACACATTTTTCCACTTTGGAAATGTCTCTTGCGCAGGCTATTAATTTAAGAAAAAAATGGTGTTAGGAACCTCAATAGCATTTTTAAAGACCTAGGTATTCCAAACCGACCACCTGAGTTATCCACCTGGTTGGTCAGTTAGGAATAAAAATTCCTAACCACCCACCAGTGACTGTATAAAATAAATAATGTCCATAATGTCTACTTTATCAATCAATCTTCATTTGTTTTGTCTATCTTCATTTGTTTTGTAGATCTTCATTTGTTTTGTCGATTTTCATTTGTTTTGTCGATCTTCATTTGTTTTGTCGATCTTCATTTGTTTTGTAGATCTTCATTTGTTTTGTCGATCTTCATTTGTTTTGCCATATAGACATGTGGGTATATTGATAAAGTAGACATTATGGACATTATTTATTTTATACAGTCACTGGTGGGTGGTTAGGAATTTTTATTCCTAACTGACCAACTAAGTGCACAAGGTGGGTGGTTAGGAACTTTTATTCCTAACTGACCAACCAGGTGGATAACTCAGGTGGTCGGTTGGGAATGGGGGATCTAAAGATACCTCACACGTATGGATTTGATGAAAAAAAAAATTTTGAGTTTCAGTTCTGAGTATGGGGCACCCATAAATTTACTACTTTTTTTCTAGTTTTATATAAGAATCCTAATGCGGTTCACAGAATACATCTAGTTACCAAGTTTCAATAGCATAGGCCATATAGTTTCGGAGAAAAATGGCTGTGACACACGGATGGACAGACAGACGGACAGACAGACAGACAGACAGACAGACAGACATTAGACATGACGAATCTATAAGGGTTCCGTTTTTGCCATTTGGCTACGAAACCCTAAAAATGGAGTAACTTCTCCCGTTTTCACAAAATTTCCCTTCACTACTCTGCTCCTATTGATTTAGCGTGATGAAAAGTATACTATAACCTGCCCAGGAGTATGAAGAATAATTGTATAAATTTTCGTTAAAATCCGTCGAGTAGTTTTTGTTTCTATATGGAACATACAGACAGACAGACAGACAGACAGACAGACAAAAAATTTACTGATTGCATTTTTGGCATCAGTATCGATCACTAATCACCCCCTGATAGTTATTTTAAAAATATATTTCATGTACAGAATTGACCTCTCTACAGATTTATTATAAGTATAGATAGGTAGGTAGGTAGTAAAATAAACGTGTTTACGTCAATTACTATGATCAGATGTGTGCCTCGCAGTAGGTAATAACTATGCTATATTTAGCCCAGTCACAGACGAACAATGAATTATAATAATCTCAATACCTAACTAATTCATAAATAATTCACCAAAATGTTCCACTAGCAGGTTTTCTTTGCGTCATGCATTAGTTACCTCTTTACAATCCCTACTAATAATTATAAGAAACGCGAAAGTAACTGTTTATTTTCCTGCTTTCACGTCTAAACCACAGAACCGTTTCTAATGAAATTTTGTAATCATGTAGGTAGAATACAGCTTGGGAAACGACATGGACATGGACGACATTATTTTAATCTAAGGAACAATATCATTTTGGAAAATGGGTAGGTACCTACGGGAAAATGCAGGCGTAGTCGTCGTTCACGTAATCATTACAAAACATACTTAGGTACACAGTCATCACCACGCAGAGAGCCTGATATACATTAGGTAGAGGTAGAGGTACTCTACATTTTACCAGCTGTACATTCTTAAATAACATACAATACCACTTATTATAGTAGGTATATCCCTATTCAAGCTGCCCATTAGCTAAATTCTTGGACGTGCCTTTCCAAAACTCCAAGCACAGAAACGTAAATGGAAATGATAAAACATACAAACATCTCTGGACTCATGAATTTATTTACGTGCGGAAATCCTTTATGGATGCTAAGCACTCCTAGCAACTAAAACCACAAGGCGCTCCGCCAGTAAGATGTTCAACACCAGGAGCGGTCGCTACCTGATTTTGAGGGTAGTCAGTAGGTAATAATCATTCGACGAACAAATGTTTCAATTTGACTCCAATTTTGGGGCTGTCATGTCCTACTAATGTGATGTCATGTGACCGCACCTGTTCAACGCAGTGATCGTATACACACATAAGCAAGTGAGATTACGAGCGCATCTTCCTAACATCCATAAATAGTACTGTATCTTAGTGCAGTTGAGCACGACAGCACCTGGCAATTATGCAACGATCTAATAATAATGAATCACGATGTCCAGTCGACGTCACTTCAGTTGGCAGGGCCGAGTACGATCAAATTGGCAAGCGTGCTCGGTCGTTCAATGACACGGGCCGTTTGACATATCGATGTCATAGTTGTCAGTGACGCGATCCATTCATACCTGTGAAGTGCCTACTATCGGTGCATCCCGCGTTTTTGAACTGTGTATCAAGAAAAGGGGATTCTCTTCAGCCGGCACTGGCTACCCGGCAACCGGTACCTACGTGTGTAAAGGGCCTTAGTCTTACCTTGGCTGGTGCCAGAGAGCTGGTGTACGAATATTTATTGTCAAACTAGTCCTAGTCGTTTAAATAAGAGTGATTGCTCAAATATCAGTCAATTACTGGACGTACTAGAACTCTTCCAATTTTAGCTATAACACACGAGTACCCGTCTTCTATGTCCAGTCCCTACCTGTAACCTTTTATAGGTCGTTTAGACACTTTAGGGGGCGTCCTACTTTATTTATAGGCAGGTATAATTGACGAAGGGACTGTGACAGGGAGTCATTAAATAATTATCCCTGTCACGGTCGCCATAATTGATAATACCTTACAGCTGTATGAAACTCAAGATAACTATGCAACAAATAGGATGTAGTGTAACACTAGCACGGAGGTGATGGAAGGTCATGAACGAGACGGTATCTATTAAGTAGTGTGGGTACAAATTAACCTAACAACAGGTGATGAATGAACCTTGACAGACGCAACCGATACTGTAAGAACGTTATTAGTTAAGTACCTAGGTCAGCTTCCACTCTCAGAGTATGTTAAGTATGGCTACAATACAATATGGCGGTCACTTACATAGTACTAAGACTTGTATTAGGAGCCCCCTAGAGTTCTTCGGAGTTGAAACCAAATTTACTTATCTAAATGCTGATATTAGACGATTGGTGTTGTGTTGCTACCATCTTCGGGTTTTCACAATGTTCGGATCCTCCGTCGCGATGCATCCTGGGCAACGGAGTAGCACGACTGCCCCACAAAATGATGACACACCCCCACAGAAATTACCTACAATACTAATGGCTAATAGTGAGAAAAGTTCCCTCGACACTACCGGTAGTGTGCCGTGGTATAGTATGGTAGTGCATTGGGTCAACTGAGAAGGCGCGTGAAGCCGAACCAATACAACAAACAAACCTATATCCCCCTACGGGGTAGCCAGACAGAGGTGAATCACACTCCCAGAGTTTACTAGTAGTTTTGTTGGACTCGCATAATAGGGGGCAAATACTATGACGTCACTCCAAAAATATAGGTCAAAAAACGGATATCGGTTATTTCACTGTGTGATCGTGTAACTGAACAAGCGGGGCTACAAAGGGTGATGTTGGAAGTCATCGTAAATCATTATACAGTGCGAAAGAAGTCAGCCACTTTACCTGTATATACACGTGCATCTTTAATCGGTTATCACACTCACACTCTCACAGTGCAGAATGTCACATGACGACTGAGCACGATTCAAGTCTCTGTTTACCAGTAAACCGGTAAGTAAGTACCTACATTTTGGTGAAAGTCAATTTGTAACTGTCTATAAATTCACCTACCCTATCTTATAAGCCGTTTCACATGGTTTTTAAAAATGAATGTGTACTTAATTTAATATTTTAGACGGTTTTTATGAGTCTAACGTTGAACCATTATTCTAAATCGGTTCACAGGAGTCTGGCTGAATTTTAGAATTTGTGGCTCATAACCACATCTCCCACGACAAACAGACTACACCCAGCTTGCTGCAAACCTATTACGTGGGCATGAACTGTACTTATGGTCAATCTGGAAGTCCCTAAATAGATAGGTAACAGTACCAATACCAACTTGGCTATTGCAAGACAAATCAGCTGAAATGGGGTTATTTTACCTATAGGTAACGAAGACATTCTTACTGTGATTCTAGTGCACCTCTGCAAGCCGATGTGTCTACCACCTTTTTCAAGCTTGATGTCCGCTATGCTCAAACACCTTTCTGAATATAATTCAGCATTTACAAGTTTATTTAGAATTCTTGATCATTTATTGATACGAAAAACTAAGAGGGACTCATCTATCTAATGAGTTTTGGCACAGGCTTCGTATAGCAAAGTTACGATACTTTGACAGTAGGTACCTACTAACTGGGAGAATTCTCACTCGGATCTTTTCTAAACTACTGAGGTGGAGACAAGTATATGGTTCATCTGAAACGCCATGATCGTGTAAAAACGTAGATGCAGGTAGGTACGTGTTGTGGCCACCAGAGCTGTCGAAACCGTTCTTGTTCGAAATGACTATCATGTCACTGGCACTTTCTTTCCAAAGCAAGGATATGCTGGTATCCTGGGGTATCCTTCCGAAGGGCTTACCCAGGGCCCCCAACCGTAGGCTGTAAGGCGTGTTATGTGAGGTTAATAAGTCGGTAGGAGCCCGGCATAGCATCCATATAGGATTTTCCTAAAAAAACAGAATGGATCTATGAAGATAAAATACTAAACTTACAAATAAAAGATGTCTCTCTGACGTGCTACAATAGAAAAAAAACTTATCACTTCAACCTGTTCTCTCTCGTATTTTTGCACGATACATTTCAACAGCAGTTTTTATCTTAGAGATAGGTACCTATTTTATGTTGTAATATACAGAAATATATCTACATTCTACATAAAAGAAGTGAGATGTAATTGCTTTCATATCGTTTTATCTTGTCACAAAGAGGGCGTTGTGATGTGACAAGTCGGGAGATAACGGTGGCCTTCTGTCGCTGCGGTTTATCAACAACAATAACACACCTATCGGCGCAGTAGTGTATGTATTTAGTTATGACATGCTAGATTATTTTTGGATAAAGCGGTCAGCGCAAAAGTGGCTTAATCCTCAATCTTTTCCGTATGAAAGAATGACCCGACCAGTTTCGGCTTTTAAGCAGTAAACCGCTGTAGGCTGTTCTGATTTTTTTTACGTGTGGGAATCCTCGTGGGTGCTAATCCTCATATGATTGCTACCAACTAAAACCACATGGTGCCCTGTCATCTGGCTATGGTCGAGCGTCCCGGGAACGCCGCCGCCCGTCGGCGTCGGAAGGATAGCCCCAGGCCCCAAGGTTGTATTGATTGATTGTTAGAAGGTCTGAAGTAGAGATGAAAATGACCAAAGTGACTGAATTTGACTGACTGTCATTTACGGTCAAATTGGTCAGAAACGGTCATTTTGCTGTCAAAAAGGGTCATAAACAGTCACTTTGATCTTGAGTGCTTTTTGATATTTATTTTGAACTAGCTGACCCTCGAAACTTTGTTTACGCCACATAATGTGCACGAAAGGAGAGGTACCTAATTCTTCATCAGACTTGTCAAGCACCGTGTGAAACAGCCCTGTTTGCTTAATCGTAAAAGAGCTTAAAGATGAAGAGAAGATATTCTAAAACCATTCAGTCCAGGTCTTTGGCGCGGACTATTAGAATTATTTTACAATAGCCTTAATCATTAAGCTCTTTTATGATTAAACCAACACGCCCGTTTAGACCTACCCTCTCATTCAAAGGAACCCTTGAATTCTAGGTTCGTCGAAAGTTGAGATGCCTCTAATTTCTGAACTACAAACCCCTCAATCTTGAAACTTGGGTCGAAAAATCCTTAAAGTACCTACTCCCTTTTCAATACTAAAAAAATATTTGAAATCGCATCACGTGTTGAGAAATTACAATTGAAAAACCATTTTATCTTTAATCCCCTCTCGCGCAGGAACCGCGCAATACAAGGTTCTAGGATACTTTTGATCCCGAATCAAAAGTATCCTAGAACCTTTCTCGGGATATAAGCTCAAAATGTACTAAGTATCATTCAAATCGGTTCAGTAGTTTCGGCGTGATACTTATTCGAGACGCAGACAGACAGACAGACATGAAGAAACGTTTAAATTACATTTTTGGCTTCAGTATCGATTAGAGAACGCCCTCCAATTAAAATTTTCAAAACATCTTCCATGTACAGACTCCCGACCCTCTACAGTTTTATTATATGTATTGACTAGCTGACCCTCGCAACTTCGTTTACGTCACGTAAGGTTTGCTAATGGAGCTAATGCTTCTTTATCAGACTCATCAAGCAGCGTGTGAAACGGCCCTGTTTGCTTAATCATAAAAGAGCTTAAAGATTAAGTCTATTCTAAAACAATTCAATCCCCGCCTTCGGCGCGGACTGAATTGTTTTACAATAGCCTCAATCATTAAGCTCTTTTATGATTAAGCCAACACGCCCGTTAAGATTTACCCTCACATTCAACGAAACCCTTGAATTTTCTATGTTTTGCGAAAGTTGAGATGACTCTAATTCCTGAACTACAAAACCCTCAATATTGAAACTTGCGTGAAACAATCCTTAAAGTACTCTCTTGATAACACTGAAAAATATTTTGGAATTGGACCACGCATTGGAAACTTACAACGAAAAAAACCTTTTCTCTTTCATCCCCTCTCCCAAAGGAACCGCGCAAAATATCGGGATCAAAAGTATCCTAGAACCTTCCTCGGATTATAGGCTCTGATTGTACCAAGTTTCATTCAAATCGATTCAGTAGTTTCAGCGTGATACTTATTCGGGATACAGACAGACAGACAGACATGAAAAGTTTAAATTACATTTTCGGCTTCAGTATCGATCAGAGAATGCCTTACAATTAAAATTTTCAAAATATCTTCCATGTACAGACTCTTGACCCTCAACAGTTTTATATGTATAGATTATACTGAAATGGTGCCCCCTGTCTGGAAAAATTGGCATAATAGTCACTTTAATAGTTAGAATTAATAGTAAGTATAAGTCAAATTGATTGAATTTGACAATAAATGACCGGTCAAATACGGTTTTTGACAATCGTGACTGGTCAGATTCAGTCATTTTACATCTCTAGTCTGAAGTAACCTTGCTTGGTAAATATAAGACCAATGCAACATGTAACATCTTTTCCCTGGGCAAGGCCGCATTGGCGGCCGTGGGTCTGTTGGGAGTCCTGGGACATCCTTCCGAGGGCTTGCCCGGGGCTCCTAACCTTAGTCTGTTGGGCGTTACTTGAGGTTTTTTAGTCGGTAGGAGTCATGCAGCCATGCAGCATAGCAGCCATGATGGATTTTTCCACACGTTAAAAAAAATGCAACATGTACCTAACTAAGGGATTTTCCAATAGGTATAATAATAACCGAGTTCAAAGTGACAGAGGCATGCCAGTCCGTTGCCAGCTGCTTCCTAACCTATGCCAATATCTACTCAGCACGCGTCAGTCGCGTGTCGCAGTCAACACACCTACCTCTATTACCTACTACCCATACCCAACATAGCTTAGTGGAACTTTATTTTACAGTTTCAGTTTGCCCTAATTAGGCATAGAAAATATTAAAACTGGTACTGTACCTATATTACTGATAGTAGGATATAAAACATTTAATAAATAGTTAAATATTTTGTGGACATTCTCACACAACATCATCTTGCCCAAATTAAACTAATATAAGCTTGTGTGCTACCCATAGCACACAAGCTTATATTAGTTTAATTTGTATTTTAGAAATATATTGTAGTCTAGATCCCAAGTACATATCATCAGGCAAAATGAAAAAAGACAGTGGCTATTTTCTGTGAGAGTGAGATAATAAATATATGGCTGAATAATATTATGATGACTGGAAATAAATATGAGAGAGGCCTATGTCCAGCAGTGTGGACTGCTATAGGCTAAATTGATTGATTGATTGAAATAAACTAAATTCATATAAAAATGCGATTGGCGGAATAAGCCAATCGCATTTTTATATGAATTTAGTAAGAATGCGATTAATTTAATATTCTCAATGAATCACGCAGTGAATAGCACTTTTTGGTTCGAGACAAATAGTCTAAAGTCGGTGGAACATTTGTGAAGCGTACTTCACAAATGTTCCACCGCTTTTCGGGAGCAAGAAATTTAGAATAAAATTTTGAAATAGTTGTATATCGGTCCAGTCACGGGTTAGTCTGCTACCAAATTTCTTCAAAACAATTTAATATAACGCCCTTGCATCAACGACGCATTTATATGAATGAAATGTTATTTTTAAAAAATAATGAGTAATTCGCCAAAATTTAAATTTTTTCCTTAATTTCCATGACTTGATTTTTTTTTCTGAATTAATGCCAACTTGACATTCCATTGGATTGAAAAACTTCAACAATTTTTTGAAGTGGAACTTCTTAAACGCCGTTGGAAAAAAAAATCCGTCCCCTTTTTTTTTGCGCTACGCGTCACATTTTTTCGTTACGCGCCATCTTTTTCTCGTCCCCACCACCGTCGATCCGAATAAATACTACTTTCTTAAATGGCTAAGTTCCCAAAGCTAAAATCTTTTGGACTTAGGAGTTTTGACTTTTGGACTTTGGACTTTTGGACTTTTGGACTTTTAGACTTTTGGACTTTGGACTTTTGTCGTCCTTTGTCTCCTCGTCTCCTTACGGGGACGGCCCCAGTGTGGCGACGGGCTTTATCTCTAAACGAAATTGCGAGGGTCAGCTAGTATTAATTTTATTTGTTAACATAAAATGTAGTGGTTGCCCTGCGCCTGTCCATCTCAACACAACATCGGTTCACCACCACGACAAATTCTAAAAAGGTAAAATGCGTGCATATAATATGCCGCTGCCTGGATGTATGGATGTTAACATAAAAAATTTACACCTACTTTAGTATGTTAACATAAAAATATAGTACATTAGTACTTGCCCATAAGTTGCCCATATAATGAAGTTGATAAGTATTGAGTCTGTCTCTAATAAGTAGGTAGGTAGCTAGCGACGTGGCTCGTGGGTTTGTTTCTGTACTTCGTCCGTTGAAAGTTAATATAGATAGATAGATAATTCTTTATTGTACACCGATATTGTTACAAAAAAAATCTATTGCAAGCACAATTCATAAGAAAATAATCAAATGTACATTGGGCGGCCTTATTGCTTAGGCCGATTTCTTCCAGGCAACCTTTGGATGGACATAAATGATACGTGCAACCAAGCAACGCGGTGTAGTCGACTAAAATAAGATATTTAAACAAAACAATAGATACATACATTCAGAATTGAATTAAAATAAGATATTTAAACAAAACAATAGATACATACATTCAGAATTGAATAGACATACATAGTAGAATAGAAAATAATTCATAGGTTTCATTGATAAGTAGGAAGAAAATTATTTTTAACCAGATTTTTAAATGAATTCAGTGTTTGAGTCTGTTTAATATTCAAGGGGCAATGCATTCCAAATGCGAATGGCTTTAACTGTAATTGATTTGTAATAGTAATTGGTGGAATGCGTCGGCATATCCAGTCTCAAGTTTTCAGAGATCTTAATGTCATGGGATTATATCACTCAACCTTTTCGTTGCCTACTTTGATATGTGTGTTGTGTTCCAAAATAAGTTTTTTGTTTCTCCTATGTACTTTACTTTAGTCGAAAGTTACTTTCATCTTTTGCTGGTGTTTTTTAGGGCGTGGCCATTATTTGAGATATGGAACTTTGTGGAACCAACCACTTTTCCTTCGGTCGTGATGGTACTGAATGTTCTTTTCCAAAATTAATAAATATAAAAGTAACACTCTTATACAATCGTATAATAAAAGAAACACTGTTTTAGTTAAGTTAAGCATATTATGACTATTTATGACATGAAAAACATAACACTTTATGCTTACGGTTAGATGTTAAAATCTCCACTTAAATTCGGTAAAATGGGCTGTGGCTGGGTAAAACGCTGGCACTTATAGGACGACAACGATATGTACACAGAAAATCGTACAATGAGAAGCTGTCAGATGTAAAATATTAATGAACAGACTATAAAGGTGCGGTTCCACTTAGGTGGAGCGGAGCGGAGCTGTGCAGCGATTCACCAATCACGGTGCGGAGGGAACTCCGTACTTAAGGTTTTAAGGCGGGAGGGAAACGGAGCGGAGCTGTGGATTTTAAGCCAATCACATGGTTTAAAATCCACAGCTCCGCTCCGCTCCGCCTAAGTGGAACCGCAGCTTTAGAAGGTAGTTATTTGACAAGTAATAATAATAATAATATTCACGGAAATTTCACACAACGCTATCTGATCCCAAAGTAAGCTAGGAATAACCTGCTCGTGTTATGGGTATCAGACCACGGATATTAAAACTCATATACTTTTTAATTAAATACATACATATCATACATAGAAACACCCAGACTCTTGAGACAATCGTTTATGGGTCACACAAATATTTGTCTCAGGTGGGAGCCGAACACACGACCTACAGCGCCACAGGCGGTATCACTACCGACTGCGCCACAGAGGCAGCCTATGCCTATGTAATGAGTTGTTATAGTCCGTTCAGTTATATTACTTCCTCAAAGGTTTACATCTCTATCGACTTTACATGCCCATATTGAAGTGACTTAAATCTCACACTCCCATCTCGTCACACATATTCGCGAGTCCATTTTATTAGGTATTAAAATAAATAAATGTGTCTATAACCTTTCAAGTTTCAACCTAGTGCAAATAAATTTAATATATCGTCAATATCACGCGTAAAGAAATCACGCTCACTGAAGCTGATTTCATTCATATTATCAGACTTGTCAAGTGCTGGGAGCCCATTATGGGCCCGATACATGGTCTAACTGCACTTGTCATGCCTCGTCAATATCTTGTGTACATACACGTCGATGCACACACATACATGCAAAGAAATCACGCACACTGAACGAACTTTCATTTATAAATATCAGACTTGACTCAATATTATTGACCGTGTCGCTAGCCCATTAGGAATTCATCCTAACTCTATGGTTTTGACACGTTCTGAGTACGTCCACCGCCGCCATGGCGGCCATTTCGCTCGCCGCCCCGCAATTCTCTAAGACCGGTCTACGTGGCCGAACCGAGACTTCGATCAACAATATACTGTTGGTTTGTTATATTAAAAATATATTGTTGATCGAAGCGACTAGATGAATCCTCGTCATCGAGTCTTCCCATAGTGAATTCATAGTTCCATTTTGGTCCCGGTTGGCTGCCCTTCAGTGCGTTCATAGCGGGTATGCTCCTTAAAGACAGGTAATTATTTTTTATACTACTTAGGTGGCAGACAAGCCCACCGGAAGGTTGGTAACCGTAGCCTATAGACGTTTGCAACACCAGAGGCGCTACACACGCGCTGCCGACCCGGGCGCAGGTTGTGACGACCCACAGTTGAAATTTTTCAAGCCGCCCGTAAGGCCTTCAACTTGGCTTCACGACTGTCATTTTACTGACAACCGGGACCAACGGCTTATCGTGCCTTCCGAAGCACGGAAACGCTCGTAAATAAATGTCACAAAGTGGTCCACGTGGTGGTCACCCATCCATATCCGGCCATAGTAAATGTTGCTTACTGCAGTGATCGTTTACAGAACACTGAGTCCGCGGGGCCACGAGCGCTTCAAAATGTACTTACTATATGGAATGTAGTTCCAGTTCTCGTAAACTTTTTTACTACCATAATCCAGTAGCCTTATTACAAAGATCTTCTATCCCATCAAAAACATTAATGTGAAATGAGAGCCAAGTTCAATTTCAATTGTCAGTCCTGAAATTTATTTATAACAACATAAAATATTATTTCTTCCTATAACTTAGGATAATAAATAATGTAGCCTAAGGTTTGACTTGGCTACTTCTCATATACGAATTATAATGTTCGATGGCTACTTTCTGCCAGCAGAAAATATGGCTTATTTTCGGAATAATAAAATAAGAACCGACAAGTGACAGGCTTAGAACTTGCGAAGGCTATAATATAATCCGTCCAGTCTTTATGACACGAGAATGAGTCATGAAAAGCTACTCAAAGGGAGTTGCAGTTTTTTCATAATCTATTAAATTGTTTTCCGTTTTTATCCTCATGGATGCCATGCTGGACTTCTAACGGGATCAAACAATACGGTGCCCAATAATCTACCTGCAGCCGGGAGTACCAGGTAAACTCTCGAATGACGTCCCTGGATCCCCGGCAGACTTTGGCTATTGGCTCCCACTGCGGCCTCGCCTAGGGGTTCGGGTGCTATTCAGCCTCTTTGGAGGTTGGTTCGAGTGTTACCCCGCATCTTGGGCGTGAGGCGTGCTTGAAATTGTCACGCAAGCATCACCTTGGGGCTAGTTCTGTAACGAATATAGCACCCTCCATTTCCAGACCCGTAGGTCGGTAGGTAGTACCTTTTATTTTAGCCAAGACAAGCTTTGAGGAGACCAAGTCTGTTATTTCATTTGAGTCCAATCCAAACGCCTCGTTTCAGATTTTGGGAATGCAGTAGTCATAACCACAACTCATAACGATCCAAATTAGTGAAAAATAAACATACCTAAAACTTCACTATTTCTGACCGTATAACCGCTATCTATATTTATATCTTTATGTCCTTACTTCAGTTATAAGAAGTTTGCAGACTAAATAATATATTTATATAAACCAAACGAAAACAACTGGCGGCTACCTACCTAATATAAAACGAAGATTGAATGAACTTACATAATGTTAAAAAAGTTTTCATGAATATTTATAAACATTTTATGTATGCTAGGTAGATATGTTATGCAGTCAACGATTCCTTAACTTCCATCATATAAGTCATCGCCCTGACCACTGGCCTTGGTGTGCTTTACTGACTAGAATGTTTTAGGGCGAGCGCCCACTGCTTTGCGATCCGGTGCGTTTGCGTTTTTTCTTTTTTAATTTGGCCTGGCTATAAACTGAGATCATTGGTGAATGAACTAAAAACTGGATTCATTAAGGTCGCTTTACACGCTAATTTGTTATATATAATAGTGTTGCTATACGTGTAGAAACGAGATAGCAGCATTCACTAACCCCTTAGAGCGAGCGGAATGGAAAGACCAACGCACACAAACATAATTAATGTTTCGTCTGCTACTTATTGTACGTCTGTGGTGCTAAGTTAATTTTATTTTTCAATTTTTAGTATTTATTTGAAGTTGTTTTTTTTTTAAATTTTTTTTTCATTATTTTCAGTGACGGGTAGACTGAAATTATATCAGTCTAGAGGTAATGTTCTCCCCAATACAAATTAATCAAGCCCAAACACAAGGTAACTGCTGTAAATCGTTAAGGAATTCCCTCGATTCGAGGGATTTCTTCGATATCTCCAGGTTCCCAGCATCAGATTCTGACTTCCTGTGTATGTGACCACGTGGAAAGCACCAGCTTTCAAATAAAAAAAGAATCATCAAAATCGGTTAACTCTTTCAAGCGATTTGCCGGTAACAAACATAAAAAAAAAGAAAATACAGACGAATTGAGAACCTCCTTGTTTTTTGGAAGTCGGTTAAAAAATATTAGTACATCTTTTTATCAAACATACAAATATTTTTCAAACATTTTCTGTATTTCGATAAATGATTGCGGAAAATTTCTGAAAATGAACTGTAGATGTTTGCTATAAATGTGTGCAGGAGTAGGTATCTAAACATGATTTTTTTTTGTTATTGCAAATGAGTTATTTGAGTTTGTTCGTTCATACTTGCTGTCGCCCAACAACTTAATCTTTAACTGAACGCAGCAACTAAACACGATTGGACGCTACTCTCAATACGCACTTATGCTAATCATTCAAAGTTATCACTAATGGCTTATCACCTGCGCTCGCACTAATCAATGTGGAAAGTAGCCTAACTAAACCGAATTAGGGCACCCGTGGCATTGTGCGTGCCCATAAGACAAGCAGCGTTCCCCCTTTGAATAGCAATATGAGAGAAAACTGCCAGCCCTTAGGTCATCAGTCTTCTCTACTAAAAACTTCAAGGCGTTTTTATTATTCTTAAAAAAAATACAATAGAAAATTGCGGTTACCGCGGCGCGGTTTATAAGCTCAAAACCTACCATTGACTTGATTCACACAGATCAGTGACTTGATTAGGGCGAGCGCCCACTGCTTTGCGATCCGGTGCGTTTGGTGTATTTGACAGCTTTTTCTTTTTTAATTTGGCCTGGCTTAAAGTTGAGAACATTGGTGAATGAACTAAAAACTGGATTCATAAAGGTCGCTTTACACGCCTACTTAGTCGGTTCACGAGGACCACGACTCACGAGGGACAACTGTTTCTCGTGGTCCTATTACGAAAACGGATGTCAATATTTTAATCTTGATGTTTTTTGCTTATATACACTTTTTCGATAGATACAACATTGAATTTTAAAATAAAACAAATAAGGAAGTCAGTCTTCATTTAATTTATCGATTTTAATTTTTTGTCAACTTCATTTGTTTTTCTAATTTTCACATGTTTCACTGATCTTCATTTGTTTTGAAAATTAGCGCATACCTAGTTATATACAGAATGTAGATAAAAAGTAGGGACCACGAGGGAGAACTGCTTTCTCGTGGTCCCACTATTTCGTCACACTAATGGTACCACGAGAAAACATGGGTAAATGTGTGTGCAACTGTATAAGTGTTCGTGGTATGATCGTGAAGTTAGAGTCGGAGGTGGTTTTTGGACGCGAACTCGAAGATATGAATTTGGTGTATAAGTTGTGTGCATTAAGTTGCTCTAGCTATCAACTTAATGCATATTTGGCCACCAGTTGTGAAAAGCCCCCCAAGTAACCTAGCCCCGGTTGGGTTGCGTTCGGGGTTCAGCAGCTGCACAGCCTGGCCCGGGGCGATGTTTGATGCAGCAGGGGGGGACCAGTAGGCGGTACGTGGAGTCTAGTGTGGCTGACGGATGTTTACCCCCGGCCAGGGAGACCCGTAGAAACGGTCTTAATAATGCCGTTTCACACTTTCGTGAGAATCGCGAGGTGGATATCGAATAAATGTCGGTGTTTTGCGTGGTCCCACTATTTTGAACCACTAGTGGGACCACGAGGGAGAACTGTTTCATGATGGAGAGATGTCAACTGTTTGGTCCTGATGTTACCTGCTTATATACTCCTTTTAGATAGGTATAACATTAAATTAAATTTTAAAATTTAATATTAAATAACTAAAAATGTCGGTGTTCATTATTTTATTCATATAAATTTTTGTAATTCTTAATTTTTTTTCTCTGATCTTCACATGTTCCACTGATCTTGATTTGTTTTGTCATTCTTTGTCTAAAGATCTTCATTTGTTTTGTCGATCGTCATTTGTTTTGAAAACAGGACATACTTAGTAGAACAGAAAACTCTCGAAACTTCTCGTGGTCCCACTATTTTGTCACACTAGTGGTACCACGAGGAAACACCGGGTAAATGTGTGTAAAAGTGTTCGTGGGGCTTTTACATCACATCAGGACCATCAATCGTATTGGACAGCACATCTCTGCATAGCACCTAGCGTGACGAGTAAGTACCTCGCGGTGTCATTCCAAAGGTGAAAACATTTTCCGACGCAGGCAAATATCTCTGATGCGGCGCGTAGAACCGCCTCACCTTAATTAAGATTCCTTTTTTTTATTTAGCTTGCCAAATTGACGTCGCCACCAACCTGATGGTAAGCCGTGGTGCATCTAGCGATTGGGGGCCAGTGTCACAGTCCTTAAGACTTTAGACAGTGGCCCTCAAGTTGGCTGCCCTGTGATGTGCGTCTTCACGTTCCTCTTCAAGAACCCGGGATTGTAAGATGAGGGAAAAACGTGAGCGGGCAGGTCGTTCCATGTTTTTATAGTTCGACAGAGGAACGTCTTTTAAAATGCTGGGTTCTAGCGAAAATTCTCTCCACTGTGTATGAGTGGCATCTCTGCTGCCGCGCACCCCGCACATCGCATTGCTGGATATGAATATCCGGCATCGTGGTTCCAGTCTGCGAAAGTGAGAGGTTGCTTGCCACAGTCATCGACCCGGGAGCTAGCCGAAAAGAGATTGGCAAGCATTTCAGCTTTCTTTTGGGCTTTGTGAGCCACTGATCCGTCAGGATAGCGCAGCGGCGGCAGCGAGGGCTTGCAAAAGTTGGCCTGCACGGCTTTGGCCAGTTGCCAGTATCCACGGCTGCCCGTCGGATGTGACGTGAGCTCCTGACCAAGCCGCGTGACGCGCTGGGCGTCCGCTCTCCTGATAGCTCTCTTACTCGACCGAGTGGCTATGTTGTACGCTGCCTTGAGGTGAGCCACATTCGGGTTGCGCACAGCCCGAGCCCTGATCCAGGTGCGGTAAGCCGCCTGTGTTGGCTGAAAGGCTACGGCACACTCACCCGCGAACCAGGGGCGGGCTTTGCGGATGCTGGCGACATCAGTGTATGGAATGTAGTATTCCATACCTAATGTTATCTCACCAGCAACAGCAGAGGCGCTTTCCGATGAAGCCCTCTCTGCAAAGCAGCGCTAAATCCACGGGATGGTTGCAAAGTATTCTCGTACTGGATTACTCGTCAGCAGTAAGTCCAGAAGGGCGGGTCCATGGTCTGACCTGTCCGGTATGCGCGTAATCCCGAGTACCATTTGGGTCAGACCATGGGAGAGAGCGAACGCGTGGGCGGCCTGTCCCGCAGGATCAGTCTTGAGGGACCCCAGCTACTCAGTGTGGTGACCATTGAAGTCACGACAAAGGTACGACTGATCGGCAGGGCGGCGTGTTTGCGTCTCCGTTAGGAACATCACAGAAGGCCGTGCCGTCTCTTGATGGTGAAAGACGGCGTCGAGGTTGGCTTGGAGTTCGCGGATGTTAGCGAATTCCACCTCGAATAGTGCGTTTTGAAGAATGGTCGCAGCGGCCGCTGTGAAACCTCTATTTTTATTTTGCGCTGCCATGATTGGGTTAAAGGGAGACGTGAAGACGGAGCGACATTTGCTGCAGCAGTGAGTGACAAGTCGTAGGGGCTTAGCTTTATCTATGACTGTGTGTTTAGAAGGAAGTCGACCCGCCGGACGAAAGGGTATGGCCGCCGGGTCCCCTTCCGGTCACCATCCCGCACGACGGACCACATCGGGATAATGCGTGGCCTGGTAGGGCAGCCTCCCAGGGTGGTTAGTCCCTGTTAGGCCCCTATAATATGCCACGGGCAGCCAGCGGCAAGACCGTTTCTACGGGTCTCCCTGGCCGGGGGGTCAACATCCGTCAGCCACACTAGGCACCACGTACCGCCTACTGGTCCCCCCCTGCTGCATCAAACATCGCCCCGGGCCAGGCTGTGCAGCTGCTGAACCCCGAACGCAACCCAACCGGGGCTGGATTACTTGGGGGGCTTTTCACAACTGCACGGTGGTACCCCCCGGACCAATATTGTACCACCTTGTACCACATGGGAGCCTAGGCCACCATGTGGGTACCTAAATACGCGGAGCGTCGTCCGTTGTTCGGAAGGTGCACCGCGTGCCGGTGAGGTCACTAGGGCACCTGAGTCTTGTTGTTAGTGGGGCCCCTTAAACCCTAATTTCCGCAAGGCGAGTATTAGGCTCGCGTTCCGCAATCTCTCAATATAGTTTTTTACAATTGAGCCTACGCTCATATTGAGCTCATGCCAAGGGTGTCCTGTCCAGGTTATGCTTTAGTCGAACCGTAAGGTCCTGAACAGAGGGTAGGAATTGGTTGGTACTTACTTAATAGAAGAGACAAATTCAATACTCGTCAACATCGGTAGCTTTATTTGTCACAAAAACCTGTATCTGTAACACAATACTTTTTGGATTTGGTTCGAGCGACTCACGGATTTGGTTCGCTTCCAGACCATATCCGACAGTCTGTAGATAAAATAATGTCATCTGGTGGCTAAATATGCATTAAGTTGATAGCTAGAGCAACTTAATGCACACAACTTATACACCAAATTCATGTCTTCGAGTTCGCGTCCAAAAACCACCTCCGGCTCTAACTTCACGATCATACCACGAACCTTGTACAGTTGCACACACATTTACCCATGTTTTCTCGTGGTACCATTAGTGTGACGAAATTGTGGGACCACGAGAAAGCAGTTCTCCCTCGTGGTCCCTACTTTTTATCTACATTCTGTATATAACTAGGTATGCGCTAATTTTCAAAACAAATGAAGATTAGTGAAACATGTGAAAATTGGAAAAACAAATGAAGATTGACAAAAAATTAAAATCGATAAATTAAATGAAGACTGACTTCCTTATTTGTTTTATTTTAAAATTTAATGTTATACCTATTGAAAAAGTGTATATAAGCAAAAAACATCAAAATTAAAATATTGACATCCGTTTTCGTAATAGGACCACGAGAAACAGTCAGTTGTCCCTCGTGGTCCTCGTGATTCGTGATCCGGCTAATTATGAGTGTAAGGCGACCTTTATGAATCCAGTTTTTAGTTCATTCACCAATGTTCTCAATTTGAAGCCATGCCAAATTAAAAAAGAAAAAGCTGTCAAATACAACAAACGCACCGGATCGCAAAGCAGTGGGCGCTCGCCCTTAGTCACACACGTGTGATTTTGAACCTTTTTACTTTTATTTAGTAGCCACAAACTTTTTTAAATGATTTGTGCAGTGAGACTTCGCCATAGGGCCAAGTTAGCTTATCTTGTCAAGACAGTAAGAAGGTTTCTATAACCCAGAGGGCAATGGAGAGGGCTACCGTCACAGATTCGTAGTCTCACTCCGAAATCGAATTGTAACGACAAAATCTGATGGGAGGTTCCGGGCAACAGATATAGGTAGCTGAAAGAATCACCCGGCTTTAGTGATGACAGTTGAACGGGGGTTACATTGCTAGTAGAACTGTGGGCCAAAAGACACAAGCAGAATGGGTTGGTGTCCCAACAGGTGGGAAGATATCGTTGCTGAATTGTGGTAAACCTTGGGAAGGCTTTGATCGACGAAGGGGAGGCCTAATGGCTAACAGTGAGAGTCGATAGCACGCAAAGAGAGTAAAAATTTGTCTATTCTGTACAGTTGGCTTCTACAGCCCCGAGTCCCATCATGTCGAATGTCTCTGCTAATGTCCTTGCTTATTCTATTCAATTCAATAACTGTTTTTGATTGATTTGTTTCAATAAATAGATGGAACGGAGCCGTAACATACCCTGTGCGATTTATTCAGGATGTTAAATTGCAGGGTTGGATCTGGGCACGATAATGAAAGGAAATCGAAGAATCTATGTAAGTACTACCCGTTCGCTCTAACTTTGCCGCTGGCGTAGATGAGGCATATACCCGAATTGTTAATTAGACGAAGTAAATTGACAGTAGCTAATGTCACTTCGTCATAGAAAATACGCAACATTGTATGAAGAAGTGACATTAGTTGCTGTCAATTTACTTCGTCTAATTAAAAATTCGACTTTAGTATGGAGCCGAGCGGCAAAGTTAGAGCGAACGAGCAGTACCTTTATTTGTACAACACCAATTCATTTCAGCAAGTACCTACCATCTAACTCTTGTGTAATTGGTTGGATGATTGTTTCTTGATTTGCCACGAAAAGATGTTGAATGGATTTGCTTTGGGAATCTAAAGTGTTAAACATTTTATTAGTGTTTATAATAAAGCATTAATTGGTGTTAGACAAAATTGTACAACTATTTTATCAAGATTTTAATGAATAGTTTTTTTTAAGTTCACAGTTATTAGCAAACAATTTTGTATTTTGTTTTGTGATGCTCAGTATTATACTCATTACGCAAGTCTGTTCCGCGTTTTCCATGTTTTTACATAATTAAATACCTACGGTTTTTTTTCTTTAATTCTCAACGCTAACCTCTGACTTTTCAAGGTAAGTAAGTTCGACCATTCAATTTTAAACTTATAACTTTACCGTGTGCATGATGCATAAAATATATTTATAGTTCTATTCAAATAATTTGAATTTCCGTTCTACGCTGACGATTAATTAAAATAAATAACCGGAAGAAAAACGATTTTAGTTGACTTCGACAATGGGCGGTTTTCCATTAGCCGGACCGGCACCGGCACGGCACCGGCGTGACCGAATACCGGCACCGGCGCCGGGGCTTCGATTTTCCACTGCGCCGGTATACGCCCGGCTAGTGGTACAGTACTGACACGAACTTCAGCACTAACTCAATAAGCGTCACGATGTCGTATTTAAACGCCATGACGCGTACTCTCTGAAATGGAATCACAAACCAAATACGACGTGTCTCTCTCCCTCCGCTTCGCGTTCATCTACCCGTCCCGCGTCAGACGCAGACCGCTCATAGAATAGTGTTTAATTGTCACCCATAAAACGGCTTCTATAACACCTACCTACCACCCAGCCCCCTTAGACAGGGGCTTTTACGTTAGTAGAATAGAATTCTCAATGTATGAGACTTAGGCTAAAAGACTTTTAGTCTGAGGTATGATGAGACTGACACTCGATATTGAGAGACATTTCGATAACGAGTGTCAGTCTCATACATTGAGAATTCTATTCTACTAACGTAAAAACCACTTGTCTAAGGAGGCTGAATTAAAGTTATCTACGCCTCGTTATAGTTTTCTTTCAAAGTTGTTTTTTTTTTTGAAAGCTTCATACTACAATACCTACTGTTGTAAAATATCCAAATGCGATTCAAATAAGAAAGTTTTAAAGCAACATTAAACATTAGCTAACATGTAGGTAATTGACCGCTGTTACAAACAAAGTTAACAAAAACACCGTTTTCATTACAACAGGGAGTGTGAGGTCACAACCTATATTGTTCCACAGTTAATGCCTATGCCTTTAACTTAATCGTTTGGATTCGGCCGGACGCTAAATGCATTTGAATTCAAAAGTACTTACCTACTTACAGTAGTACCTACCGCCCAGCACCATCGTCGGCGCCCAGTGAGTTACGTATTTATTGGGTTAGAAAATCAAAAGAAAATCCTATACCAACACGTCTGGCAAGTACCTATCTGAGTGCACGGTAGTGCCTTCACCAAGTGAGCCATAGCGCGGCGGCGGGCGGCACGGCCGTACTATCTTTGTCGTCGGCGCCCAGTGAGTTACGTATTTATTGGGTTAGAAAATCAAAAGAAAATCCTATACCTACCAACACGTCCGGCAAGTATCTGAGTGCACGGTAGTGCCCTCACCAAATTGAGCCATAGCGCGGAGGCGGGCGGCACGGCCGTACTATCTTTGTCATCTTTGTATCCTGGGGACATCCTTCCCACCGAGGGCTTACCCGGGACACCCAACCGTAGGCAATACTAGGGAACGTGTAGTTTTTAGTCGGTAAGAGTCGTCATAGCATCCATGATTGATTTTCCAACAGTAAAAAAATGTAGATACTCTTGTAGTCGGTGTCCACAATCTCCTCTAGATTTGTCCCGTAGAGGTCTAAATGGAGACATAAACATATCAAAATCTATATTAGAATATTATTCCTCACAATTGGACATTTCCTGAATCATGCGGCGCGCGGCGCCTATGTTTGTTCCGTTAACCGTTAGATAAGATAAAATATTAAATAGATAATCCTACTAATATAGGTAAATGTGAAAACTTGTAAACATGTTTTTAACTCAATCTCTAACCCCCAAATACCTTTAACACAGTGATAGCTGTCACCTTTTTTTTAACGTGCGGAAAATCCTACATGGATGCTATGCCGGACTCCTACCGACGAAAACCATACGTATCCTACCTAACAGCCTACGGTTAGAAGCCCCGGGTAAGCCCTCGCAAGGATAGCCCAAGATTAAGCTGACATCCGCGACAGCGAGTAAATTTACAATTATTAATTCATTACAATGAATGAATTAATTACAAATTACATTAGGTACATTACAATGAATGAGCCTAAGATTAAGCTGACATCCGCGACAACCATTTTTAGGGTTTCGTAGCCAAATGGCAAAAACGGAACCCTTATAGATTCGTCATGTCTGTCTGTCTGTCTGTCTGTCCGTCCGTGTGTCACAGCCACTTTTCTCCGTAACTATAAGGCCTATGCTATTGAAACTTGGTAACTAGATGTATTCTGTGAACCGCATTAAGGTTCTTATATAAAACTAGAAAAAAAGCAGTAAATTTTGGGGGTCCCCATACTCAGAACTGAAACTCAAAATTTTTTTTTTCATCAAATCCATACGTGTGCGGTATCTATCGACAGGTCTTCAAAAATGCTGTTGAGGTTCCTAAAATCATTTTTTTCTACAGTGAATAGTTTGCGCAAGAGACACTTCCAAAGTGGAAAAATGTGTGTCCCCCCCCCCTCTAACTTCTAAACTAAGAGAATGATAAATCTAAAAAAAATTTGTGATGTACATTGCCATATAAACTACCAACGAAAATTGGTTTGAACGAGATAGAGCTGGTAGCTTTTTTTTAATACGTCATAAACCGCAATTTTCGGTTAGAAAAATCACTACAACTGCGAACGTGTTAAAACATCAATCCAAGTTACAACGAACTGTAAAAACGTTTACATTATGTTACTTGCTGCTACGAAACCCTTCATGGGCGAGTCCAACTCGCGCTTGGCCGGTTTTTATTCTTAAAGGAAATAAAGCGAGTAAATTTACAATTGTAACATTAAATCATAGACAATGCCGCCTATAGTTTACGCTTTCGCTCAATAGATGGCGTTAACCGGTAAAACTGAATCGCGCAATAGTTCTATTGCCGACTGCCACATATAAGATCGGTGAATTTATGTATTCGGTACCTAACGTATCCACTTCGGTAGGGTAAATATATAGTGCGCACGATACCGGGCCTCTATATACTTACAAAATACAAATAGCTTATGTACGAAACGTATACGCCTGCGCGGATCGTTTCTTTCTTAATTTTCACTTGTATAGTTGTCTTGTAGTATTAAAAATAAAGGCATTTAGTACTACTGCGTTAGTTTCCTTACACAATTTTTTTTGTAACTATTTATTACTTAAGTAAGTTACTTATAAGTAGTGTCCGACCGAAACTGGTTTTCCGGCCGAAACCGAAACCGAAACCGAACTTTCGGCCCCAGGGTCAGTTTCGGCCGAAACCGAAACCGAAACCGAAACTCACGTGTTCACTTTGGAAAAAAAAACCAGCCAAGTGCGAGTCGGATTCCACACAGAGGGTTCCGTTACAAAAATTCGGCACATAAATTACGTATGTAGTGTGGATGCTTTTTTTCTGATTTTAGTAGGTATTTATGTTATCGGCATCAGAATAGGGTGAGGTGGTCGTGGCAGTGTCTCTTGACATTGCTAACGCTTACAGCACCTTGCCCTGGAGCTGCGTTTGGGTGGCGCTTATTTACCATGGAATGCCTCCATACTTCCGTTGAATCGTCGGGCCTATCTTTCCGAGAGGTCCATAACCTACCCGAGCTGGCCAGGGCTGGGTCTGCGAGATGTGTCGTTCGGTGTTCCATAGGGATCGGTCTTAGAACCGCTTCTGTGGAACTTCGGTTACGATTAGATGCTGCGTGGTCCGTTGCTCAGAGGTGTCCGCGTAACATGTACGTGCGTAACGTGTTACGACGACACCCTCATTACAGCACGTGAGCAACGCACCGAGACGCAACACACGCACAGCATCGGCATCGAGCTCTCGATGACGTATCTGGGGTTTGCACTCGATAGCCGGTGGAACTTCGGATACCACTTCCGAAGTTTGGTCCCATAGCTGGGGGAGGGGGCATCAGCTGCACTCTTGCGGTTGTTGCCCAATAACAGGCGACCCAACGCTCCCTGCAGGAGACTGTACCTTGGGATCGTGCGGAGCATGGCCCTATACGGGGCCCCTGTATGAGCGGAGATCCTGATGGCCAGCAATGCGGCTAGATTGCTTAGCCTGCAGAAGGCGACGGCTGTCAGGGTGATAAGGAGATATCGCACGATCTCAGTTGAGAGACCTGGAAGCAAGGGCCCTTGCATCATTGCTTAAAATGGCCCAAGGAGGCGCGGGAGCGGGGCCATATGCCTCTTCCTGTGAGCAGGTCATGCTCGTAAAAGAGGCGGCGGGGAGGAAGCGGGAGAGAACTCTGCCATCCGAGTTCCAGTCTGCGGCGGCGCCCCATACTATCAGCCTCCATGACCGGGGGCCTGAGGACGGTGACGGGGCTGCTTACCGTCTTTACAGAAGCAGGCCTTAGACGATAGCATGACGTGAAAGATTCATCCACGCCCCGCTCAAGAAGCGGGATAACAACTGAACAACCCCCCCAAAGACGCGACCGTAGTTTGCATCATTCCGAAGGCATACTCGGGGCTCCCAACCATAGGCTGTTAGGTAGTATACGCGTGGTTTTTAGGCGGTAGGACTACTAGTACAGCGAAAATTTTAGGCCTATATCTGGCACGGTTCCAGCGATACAACCTCGTGCGTGACTAATAGACAGACCGACGGCTAGGCCTCATGTCTCATTAATAGGCTTTAAGACTAACTCGCACACGGAGGGGCCGTGTGCGAGTTAGTCTCGCACTTGGCCGGTTATTTTTTCAATAGGTGCAGCAAGTTCCACCAAGTGCCATCAATCAACGGTATAAATCTTCTCAAGTGTTCATTTTAGAAATATCTCCACCTAAAGATGAGTTTCTATCTTTTACGTGTGGAATTACTCATAGATGCTATTGCGAATAGGGCTTGAATATCGGACGCTTTTTCAGTTCCGGAATTGGGTTTCGATATTCAGTATTTGAATTCCGGAATTCCGGAACTCCGGAACTCAATCAAGTTTCGTTTTGTACAAAATAGTGATATGTAAAAAAACAAACGGGAGCGGACGGTCCTACGTGATTAGTGATAAACTAGTTACTTTGATTCCCAGTAAAATTACTTATTTTAACGTAACCAACTAAAACCACACGTATTCTAACTATTGCCTACGGTTGGCCCGGGTAAGCCCTCAGAAGGATGACCCTAGGGTACCCCACAGACCTTGACTATCACCCTCACCTAGGAGGTTCGGGTGCTATCCCGCGTATTTGGGGCTTGTTTAGGTGTTAACCCGCATCGCAGGGCGTGCGTGAAACTTTCACGTCACGCTTTCGTCTTGGGCGTGCTTTTGTAAAGACGGCTATTAGTCCTCCCACCGTCCTCAGGCCCCCGATTATGGAGGCCGATAGTCTTGGGCAAAGACATGCGGAATTCGGGAGGGAGCGGTCTCTCTCGATTACTTTTCGCCGCATTAACTGATCACAGAAAGACGCAGTGGCGTCCCACTTACTCCTACTGGAGATCATAGCTCGCGCAATGGTCTCCAGCGAGAGAATGTCCACGTCCAGACCTACCACGAGGACCGGGCGCTGTTAAGCCCACGCTGTGCACTCCACTAATGTGTGAAGTACTGTGTCCTCACTGCGTTCCTCGCAGTGCTGGCACTCAGGTGTGGTTTTCCGGTGTATTCTTCACAGATACTTACTGAAGCTCCCGTGCCCAGTAAGCATCTGTGACAACCGCTAACCGGTAGGACAGAGCACCCGCACCGTAGCTCCTCTCTAGTCACTCGCCCATGACCGGTCTGACCGCCGTGATTGTGGCGATTCAGCGATTCCCCCTTGTGTGATGTGATGTGGCGATTCGGTTTGTTGCTCAAGTCCAGGTCTCCACGGTTTCCTTGTGGAGCTGGAACTGCCGAACGTAGATTTCTGGAGACGTAGGCCTATGACCCCGCTCCAGCGCCTCCTTGCACCAGAAAAGAATAAATTAGAAATATAATTAATTTATTTAAACAAGGACGCAAGTTGCCTCGCTGCCAGTTCCTCGAGACATGCCGCCTCTGAGAGAAGCGGTCTTAAGACTGATCTCTGCGGAACACCGCACGACGTATCTCGCTGACCCGGCTGGGCCCTAGCCAGCTTGGTTAAGTTATGGCCCTCTCGGAAATATAGGCCCCGACAATTCGACGGAAGTAGGGAGGCACTCCATGATTAATAAGCGCCTCCTTAACGCAGCTCCAGGGCAAAGTGTTGAAGGCGATGCCGGTGTTTCTTGACATCGCCATGCATCGCTTTCAACACCACCTCACCCTACGATGTTACTTCCACGGTGGAGCGCCCTTGACGGAAACCAAACTGGTTATCCGCCAGATCTGGCCCATGCGTGTGAGGTGCCCGACTATGCGCTGTGCAATGATACGTTCAAGGAGCTCCTTGAGCGTATCATTGTTGGGGATCGGCCGGAGGTGCTCAACGGAGCAACACGATCGGCCGATCCCCGGATGGGTAGACTGCCGACCACCTTACCTTTCGGATCAGAACCAGTTTCCCTGTCTTCCAGACCTTGGGAATCTGGCCTTTTTCGAGGCGTGCACTAAAGAGCCCCATCACTCGAGGCCCGAGATCCTCAAAAGCCATGCAGGACCCACGCTCGGCCTGGAATGCTGTAGGGTCCAGGGACACGGTCCGTGCGGAATCTAAGCCGCAGTACAGTCGATCCTAACTCACCTTCATTGACTTCGGGCACGTCGTTCTCGCTGTAATCAGCGTCGGGCGCCTGAGACGGAGCCATGTGCGACGGAATATGTTCCTTCGCCTTGATGATAACAGGGAACCCAGCACCCTCCTCACTCTGGGTCAGTGGAGCGCCTTGGGGCAAAGTTTGCCCCTAATATTAAGGTACGGGCCTCATGAGTTCCATCAGAACTACTAGAACTATGCTGAGCAAGACCTCTGTCAAATTCTTACAGCGTTTCTATCAAAGTTAAATTTAACTCGTAGCATAAGTCAGAGCTAAGTCTAAGTTCGCACTATTACATGAAGTCTAAATGTAAAAAAAATACAAAAACGTCATATTATTATTATTTAAATAGTATGTGTTCTATCAAATACCATTAATTTTATGGATTTACATTCTTAGTAGGTTTTAGAAATATCATCAAATAAAATGATTAACACTTGGGTATTTAGACATAGTCGAATTAATTTGTTAAAAGAGAAATCCTAAATTATCAACATTGTAGTAATTAAAGGTAATTAAATTGCATAAGCTTATAATCTACATTTTTGTTTGTAACGAAACTAAAGAAGCGAAAATATTTTTTATTTTTTTCAATATCGAAATACCGGTATTGATCTCGCCAATTCCGGAATTGAGAACGATATTGGATTTTATCGGAATTCCGGAATTATGTCAATTCCGGAATTCCGGAGTTCAAGCCCTAATTGCGAACTCCTACCGACTAAAACCACACGGTGCCCTGCTATTAGCTCTCGGCTGGTTTTGGTTACATTAGAATGTAACCATATACTTCTAGAGAAGTATATGGGCACCTTCAAATTAGAGGCGCGAAGAAGCGCCGCAGTGGTGCGCTGGACGCGCCACCACTAGTTTTCATACAATTTTTAGAAGCGCAGTTGTGGCGCAGGAGTGGCGCTGCAACGGCGCTTCTAAATATTGTATGAAAACTGGTGGTGGCGCGTCTGGCGCGTCACTGTGGCGCCACTGCGGCGCTTCCTCGCGCCTCTAATTTGAAGACACCCTATAACTAAAACTGGACAACAGTGAGCCGGACTAGCGCGCGTAGGGTTCCGTATCAGCAAAAAATCACGTATGTTGTTTGGGTGGCCCCCTTAAATATTATTAATTTGTCTATTTTTATTATTTTTAGCTGTAGCGGCAACAGAAATACATCATCTGTAAATAATTTAACTGTCTAACTATCACGGTGCATGAGTCTGCTGACAGACAGACAGACGACCAACGAAGTCAACGAAACCGACAACAAAGGGGTAGGGTTATGTAATGTCCTAGATCACCTTTTTAGGATTCCGTAAAAATTGTATTATTATAACTATTGATTGGAAGTCCTTTGTAAATCTTCGGTTAGTAACATATTAACTGGTTGAACTGACCCTAACCACGTCACAAGCAGAGCTAGGCACTCAAAATTCATGAACACGTGAGTTTCGGCCCGGCCGAAACTTTCGGCCCATTTTGGCCGAAACCGAAACTGCGGCCGAAACTCGATTTTTTGGCCGAAACTGGCCGAAACCGAAACTTCGGTCGGTCACTACTTATAAGTAACTTGAGAACTCAAGTTTTTACAGCGGTCGCAAAACTGTTGACAGTCTGGCGGCTGTTATTGGTCTGGTCCGGAGTCCGGAGCTGGGAGATGTTGTTTCTAGTCTAAGAGTCATGCATGAGTTATCAAAATTCGAAAAGCACTTGAGCGTAGTATTTTCTGAAAAGTGTTTCTTGTGTATGTACTTATTGAGTATTTTGTAAAATGGTCCTTAAGCCAACCTAATGATAATATAATGAAATTAGAGTAGTATGACCAAAGTATGACTTATTTTTGATTAGGTATACCTACAAAGTTATATATAAACACTAATAAACAGGTACGTAGATACATATTTTCTGTACATAATTTTGTGAACGATATTACACAAAATATTACATTTAATATAGGTAGGTAGGTAGACAAGTTGATAACGTATTGATAATACAGCGCAACGACCCGGATTTATGTAAGAAATTGTTTATTTATACAATAATACTTGGATACCTAGTAATAGGTACCTATGAGATCTATTATCTCGGGTGACTCTTCATAGTCTACCTACTGACTTTTAGTTCATGGATTATTTATCTATTCTGTGATAGTAATAATAATTTATCTGTCTAGACTTCGTGACAATAATTAGTTTACTGCATCTGTTAGTAAATATTTGTTTGCAAATCACAATCGAGACTTGTAAACAAATGATTATTAAAGACAATCTTCCTCTCCTGAGACTTATTTCCAATGTTACCTAACCGAGCTAATCCGTTAATAAATATAATCCCGTTCGATCTAAGTTTGCCGCTGGTGTAGAGGCTAATGTAAGGGCGTAGTCGTAGTGGGATGCGACCGGCAATATATGTATGCAATGTATAGTATATAGTATTTTAACCTATTTAAAGTTAATTAACGGAAGTTAATACGCCAGTCAACAATTTTAAAGTTAACGTAAAAGACTTTTAATCAGTTAATCAAAATAGTCAACTGGTAGCTTTGCTGGCTCTTTGTCTATATGCCTATACAGGCAGTCGTGAAAGAACCGTGTATCAGTATCCAGGTAGTCGTGGATAGGCTGATCAGAAAAAGGACACAAAAGAGTGGACGCGGTTAGATTGATCTAACAATGACCATACAGAATACTAATAGGTCATCGCCATGTTTAACAAATCTCTTCTTCATCAATTCTGGTAAGATGGCTTAAAAAAATAAATACCTAATAATGAAAATCTGAAACTTTCACCTAATAATTATCTCTGAATAGTTGAAGGTCACAAGAAGAAACTAGATATGCGAGACACATGACCATGTGAAGAGAATTGGAAAAGCCTACGTCAAGCAGTGTACTGCCACATCCAGAGATATGTTAAGTAACAGTCTGTATTCTTAGGCCACATCATTTAAAAATAACTGACTCATGACTTTCTGTCAGACAGGCGGCGTCATTTTATCTCTACATTATCGTAATATTTTTGTTGGGAGATTATTAATTAAAATAATCCCTAAAGCTTATGATTCATTAACTCCGGATCCGGATTCGGATTCACTCATTATCGCACGACGGCGACGACTATTTTGTGTCAGTGAGATACCTAATGATACTAAATACGTAGGTATACATCAATGGTAAGCAGACTTGACACTTTCAAAAATAATGTACATTCAAATATTGACACTGACAGTGAGGTGGTTAAAATGATGTCATTCTCGTTACGGAAGGCTAAGTGATGAAAGCGAGAGTTTTCAGGCCTAGAACGGCACGGTAACCCATTGGTCACGATCAATAGTCAATAACTTGGTAATCGTTGAGCTAAGTTGAAGGCCCATAGTCATTGGCCACAACATCTTGGTAAATGTTTGTTGTTGCAGCGCTTGTGGAATCACGGTCGCCTGCAACGGCGCATGTGACTGTAAAGTCCTATTTGAGCGCGGCACTTCTTGCCGCATCTATGGCAGGTGTGACATGAGTCACATGAGTCTGTAGGAGGTGGAAGACGGCGAGGGAGTCTCTTCTCCTTCAATGACTCACACAGACCACTGTCGTGTTGAGTTATACCAGCCTTAATGTCCTGACGCCACTCCTGTCTTACTTCGGCACGCTTTTCCCAACCCTCAAATTTTATGTCAAAGCTGTGCATATCACGTTTGCAGGCGTCCTTAAATCTCAGCACTGGACGCCCCACAGGTCTCTGGACATCCGCGATTTGACCAAGCAACACTTGTCGTGGTAACCTCTCAGAACCCATGCGGTAGACGTGACCGAGCCATCGAAGTCGTCGCTGCTTTAGCAAGGAGAGGAGGAGGTCGAGGAGGTCCTCATAAAAACACACTAAAGGCCCATAAGGTTTTAAAATTTCAACAGCCACAGCTCAAACCTGGCAATTTCAAAACCTCCACCATTAAGAGGACGCAAAACAACATAGGCATTTATACAACAAAAGGGTTATACTTATACAGAGACATGACTCTGTTTACCCCTTCGGATAAAAAGGCGTGTCTACATGGTAGGTAGGTACAAATTATTTAGATCTATGTAGTGTATTGACCAAAACAGAAAAGAAACCAGTGAAATGCAGTTTTAGATACCTACGGAATTAAGAAGTCAAAGATTCTGTTATAAAAGTAATTTCCTGGCTGTCACTCAACCAGTATCAAAGCAACTATGTAAAGGGTGTTTTTTTTAGAGGTATAGAACTTTGAAATGGAATAAAAGAAAGGGTATTTTTTTTATTGATATGAAATTGACTTTATTCGAAAGACAATTTTCTGGCATTATAATTTAAATATAATTTCTGGCATATGACCGCCAAGGCTGTCTCAGACGTAGTCTAATCCAGAGGTCCAATTTTCGATGACTTTTCCGACATTTGTGGCCGTATATCAGCAATGACGCGCCGAATGTTGTCCTCCAAGTAGTCAATCGTTTCGGGCTTATCGGCGTAGACTTGCGACTTCACATATCCCCACGGAAAATAGTCAAGTGCCGTTAAATCGCACGATCCTGTAGGCCAATCCACGGTACCAAAACGTGAAACTATGCGGTTACCAAACGTTTCCTTCAATAAATCAATTGTGACACGAGCTTTGTGACATGTTGCACCGTCTTGTTAAAACCACAACTCCTGCACATCATGGTTGTTCAATTGATGAACGAAAAAGTCAGTAATCATCGCTCTATAGTGGTCACCTTTGACTGTAACGTTCTGGTCAGCATCGTTTCTAAAGAAGTACGGAACAATTATTCCACCAGCCCATAAAGCACACCACACACTCAGTTTTTCTGGATGTAACGGTGTCTTAACATACGCTTGAGGATTATCATCAACCCAAATATGGCAATTTTGTTTATTGACGTATCCATTCAACCAAAAGTGGGCTTCATCGCTGAACAAAATTTGCTTATGAAAATCGCGATACGTTTTTCGGAGAGAACCATGATTTTCAAAATAAATTTGCACAATTTGGAAGCGTTGTTCCGGCGTCAGTCTATTCATGTTGAAATGCCAAACCAAACTAAACATAAATCACTTGACAGTTGACAAAATTACCGCCAGTTAAAAAAGTGGTGCCAACTTAAAGTTCTATACCTCTAAAAAAAACACCCGTTATTAAGGCCGTGGGTAGGCCTAACGACCTTGACCATACGTACAAAACACGCGTCCTTCAGGCTAGGAAATGTAGCATTTTCTAGCTTATCTTAGTTGTAACAAGCTAATAGGTACTTATACTAGAAACATTAATTAATTATTATGGAGTATTTTTATGTATGATTATGATTGATAATGTGAATAATTTATTTTCGTGAATATTGTTAATTATTGTTATTCTGTGTACTATTTTGATCTTATTATTTTCAACACAATTTATATTGTTATGAAATAAATAAATAAATAAATACTTATTCAAAATCGAAGAAAACCAGTTTAAAGGTGTATATTTTCTTCATATGTTGGCATATTTTTTTCTTTCGCGTCGATAAAAATTGAAGTCCTAAAATGTATTCATCTAAAAATTTGGAGGTGAGTCTACGAACGTTTTACACATTATGTATAATTAATATACAATTTACAACACAACCATATTTTGACACACATCTTGTAGATTAACAATCTATTTTTGGCTATAATTTTCCGTCTACTTATGCAGACAAAAAACGCTTTCATTTGCACCTCTTTTTCGTCATTTTCTAAACCAGTCCCCTTAAGTAGTCTGTCTATCGCCCATATTTACATGCAACTGAGAATTGTAAACCGGTTATGTATGAAAGATTCCGCAAGTCATTGTATAGAAGTGTTAATTCATTCATGTCATACATAATAATAGATGTTTGGCGTCTCCAAATTACATTGCGTACTTAACACATTGCAAAGATCCGTGATAAGGATAGCTGGCTGCTGTTGTCAAGATTACATGAGAAGCTTAGGAACATTACATAATTTGAAGGTCGCAACAGTTAAGTGCACCTAGAGCGATAAGACTGTTGCAAACGACCTTGAAAACGGTGACAGGTATCATCTTATAAAGGTTTTTTTTTATTTTGTTTAACGTGAGGGAAAATCCTCATGGATGTTATGCCGGACTCCTACCGACTAAAAAACCTCACGTAACGCCCAACAGCCTATAGTTGGAAGCCCCGGGTAAGCCCTCCGAAAGATGTCCCAGGACTCATCTTATAAAGGTACAGTCCCATGGTTTAATTAGTAGGAGTAAGAGTATCATTCACAATAGGACATAACATCAGAACGGGTCATAATTCCAGTTCTGTGGAAACCCAGGTATCTTGCAGGGGGGACCTGGTTCAGAAAGGATTTTTAGACCAGTTTATTCATACTTTAGTACTTAGGTACATGAGAAATATAGAAAGGGTAAGTTTCAGATGGGGTGGTTTAGGGTCAACTTTCTACGAGTAGGTATACATACTTAGTTGACAAGCTTTTAAGTTCATTGTTAATTCAATAGTAATTCAATAGTGGTCAGAGTATCCACATAAGGTAAGTAAGTAGTAGTGATAGAAAGAAAGAAAGAAAGAAAAAGCGTTTTTATTCCACTTAACAAATACGTAATAAAAAATTAAGGTAACAACACAGAAAGTAGAATAACGGCCACCTCTCAGTAATGCTGTCCGTCTATGTTAACAGGCAGACAGAACTGATTTTCAGAGGTGGCAAGATGCTATTTGATAGTACTGCCACACAAGACATATCCGATTATCTCAAAGTATAAGTCATTATCAAAGGCCAAATAATCATAAAGGCAAATGCAACTGAATAGGTTGTAAGTAGCAGGTATTCATTTGATGGGTTATTTGCTTAAAGGTCCCTGTACACATTGGGCCAAAGTGTTTGCGTTTGCGGTGTGTAGCTGTTCACACATTGGCGTACTGCTCATTGTGGATTGGCGCTTTGACAGTGGAGGTAGAAACTCTGGCTGCAGCGGCAATCTTTTTTTTAAAGCAAAAAAATCTTTTTAATTTTTTTAAAAACCAAAAAATTCAAAAAGATTGGTTTGCTTTAAAACATGAAATCTTTGATTCGTTTTGACTATGCTCTTATATAAATTGACCCATTATGGTGTCAAAACAACAATAATATTTTTATTGCTTATGTATTTTGTTTTTATTTTTGTGTTTGTTCTGTTTTGGATCCCATATAATCCGTTCATTTCTTTAATGGTCAATAAAGCCCATGACCTCGTTGCTGGTCCAGGCTGTCGACATTTTCGCTCAAGCGCGGCACTACTTTCCCGGTTGACGAATTGGAACGAACTGATTCGGACACCAACGTGTAAACACTGTTTGCGGTACGCGCTTAGATCCTTTGATGTGTGCTCAAAAAACAGACATATTCCGCTGGCCAGCCAACGTTCGCGCCAACTACAATTTGTCACAAACGTTTCGCAAAATAGCCCTCTACACATTGGTCCAATGCATTGGTCCAATGCATTGGCCCAATGCGTTGGCCCAACGTGTACAGGGGCCTTAAGGGTCAACTTATCAAAATGGCAACTTCTCATACATGCAATGATGGGTGAATGATGATGATGAGATGATGACATAACATTCATACGACTTGCCCACGGTTTTGAAACCTTTATCAATTCACACATCACTTAGAAATTATATTATGTAACAAAAATGTGAAGTTACAAAAATATAGGCACTTATTTAAATGTAAGTTAATCTACAACAATTATCTGTGTATCCGTGTGATAACAATGACTTACAATATCACTAAAAACTGATAAAAGACAAACACATACTCTTGCTATTGTTTAGAATCACCAAGAAAATAGTGATACCTACGTTCAATGACTTTTTTTTTGACATTTTGTTTGACTGCCTCTGTGGCGCAGTCGGTAGTGATACCGCCTGCGGCGCTGGAGGTCGTGGGTTCGATTCCCACCGGAGACAAATATTTGTGTGACCCATAAATGTTTGTCTCAAGAGTCTGGGTGTTTCTATGTATAATATGTATGTATTTAAAAAGTATATAAGTATTAATATCCGTGGTCTGATACCCTTAACACAAGCAGGTTATTCCTAGCTTACTTTGGGATCAGATAGCGTTGTGTGAGATGTCCGTGAATATTTATCTATTTATTTATTTATTTATTTAATGACGTATATTCTGAGGTTTTCGTACCCAAAGGGTAAAAACGGGACTCTATTAGCACAGATTATAATATAGGTATTCTATTTATTACTAAGATTTCGCTATCCGACTGCCTGTCTGTATGTCTTACACTAGGCTGTAGGTTGCACATGAATTGTGATAGTCAGATAGCAGAAATTTGCACAGATGATGATGATGAGATTGCTGATGCCGCTATAAATAAAAAAAAAAATTAAGGGGGATTCCCATACAAGTTATAAAAAGTACGCTGAGTGACAGTAGTGGGGATGTGTTTAGGCATAGATACAGTCACGTTCTAATGGATTAACTGTTTTTTCTAGAATGTATATAAGAGTAGTTTTACTGCATAATCACATTACAAGAATAAAATCAATAAATATACTATTTTTTTACCAATTAGACCTATAAATCACTCAGTGCGCGATCAACGGACAGCGATCTTCTTACGTGACGGCAACTATACAACAAACGTTATTAATAATTACCATCTTTTGGTGCGGAACCCTCTGTGAGCGAGTGACTCGCAGTTAGCCAGTTTTTATTCAGGTAAGTACATCTGTAGGTTAATTGGTGATTATGTGAACACGGCTCTAAACGCAGGCGGTTCAAGGAGATGCACTTGTCTCGACACCTCGTCTGAAGGCGACACAAGACTAAAGCAAATTACTAGGTACCTTTAAGTATAGTTGCTGCTATTACACAAACGTAAACTTCTAAACATCTACAGTGCATAAGACACGGTAATGTAGATATTACATTATTTTTCATAATATATTTTGTGTATGCAGGGTCATTTGTAAAACACCAGCAACCTGCTAGAACTAGATAGCTAACATCATAACAAGCAACGTTTGTTCTACTAAATTCCTGCCCGTTATACTTTCATACAAAAATAAATAAATGGTTTAAAAAACCCTAGAAAAAATACGCTTTTATAATGCACAAAAAAAAAACAAAAATAAATTAAATTATGGATCGTTCAAGTTGCCTCTATTTCTAGGCTGAAGTGTAAACTATGTGCTATTTGTTATAATATTTGATTGCAAAAGCGTGGGGCGCTGGGATAGGAAAGACTTTCCTGGCGGAAGCTGCATGATGTCTTGTCAGATTAAAGATAAGGTAACATTTATAAAAGCGTGTTTTTCTCGTGTTTTTAAACTATTAATTTACACTGTCACGCTTTTATATATCTATTGTGACTTTTACTCTAATTAATATCATTTTATATTTCGGAAATGTATTAACGATGATAGGCTTTAATTGAAATGCATACCACTGCGACTGCCTCTATGGCGCAGTTGGTAGTGATATCGCCTGCGGCGCTGGAGGTCGTGGGTTCGATTCCCACCGGAGACAAATATTTGTGTGACCCATAAATGTTTGTCTCAAGAGTCTGGGTGTTTCTATGTATAATATGTATGTATTTAAAAGTATATAAGTATTAATATCCGTGGTTTGATACCCATAACACAAGCAGGTTATTCCTAGCTTACTTTGGGATCAGATAGCGTTGTGTGAGATGTCCGTGAATATTTATTTATTATTAACACACTTACTTGAAAAGTAAAGTAGTTAATCACGCCTACGCATTTTCAACACCCACTTTTGCCAGATTTTCGTGACACCCGCGTAATAGGAGCAAACCTATTACCGTTACGAATCTCTTTCAGTTAAATTATAGGTAGGTCCTTAAAGTTTCGGCATTCCGAGATATTTAGTACAATATGTAGTAATCATGTAATAAGAATACAAACGCATTTAACCCCAAGCGGGTTATCAAAGATAACCAAAGATATCTCGTTCTCGAACAAGAACTCTACATTTTGCCACAGTTAACGTATTCCCCTCATGTATCTACTTAATTGCCTGAAAGAAGAGGTGGTCTCTTTGGCAGCATAAACGTTATGCTCTTGTACGACCTCATGCAGCTTTCGTCGGGATTTTTTTTATATCAGGATTAGTATTAATAGGAATTTGCTTACAAAAAAGTCTTGCTTGTTCTAGCGCCCCACGCTTTTACAATCAAATATTAAAACTAAAAGCACATAGTTTACACTTCAGCCTAGAAATAGAGGCAACTTGAACGATCCATAATTTATTTTTGTTTTTTTTTGTGCATTATAAAAGCGTATTTTTTCTAGGCTTTTTTAAACCATTTATTTATTTTATACTTTTTAGTCACAACATTTATACCTTTACTAGCTGTTCCCTGCGGCTTCTTCCGCGTAGAAGTTGTTATCGCATAAAATCATTACCCTCCTTTTGCGCAGTTAGTTAAAACGTAGCCTATGTCCTTCCCTTAAACTTAAACTATCTTTATAACAAATTTCATCAAAATTGGTTCAGTGGTTTAGGCGTGAAAACGTAACAGACAGACAGATAGAGTTACTTTCGCATTTATAATATTAGTACAAAGGGATTTCTGTATTACACGGTGTTTTGTCTGAGTTCGACTAATGTGAAAATATTTCATTATTACTCTAATACATATACATTTTATGCAGGTACCTATTAAACTCAAATTTACACTCAATATTATCTTCAATATATTACAGGTTTGTTATAACCCTGAAACCTAAGCTTGGTCAAAGTTCATTACAAGACTTTTCTGACGAATCCAAAAACAGATATAATACGATATTCCATCATGAAGTTCCAGTGCATATCTTCCGGCTCCATCATCAGATCAGTTCGACAGTACCATATTATTGTATTGTCATCAGAACTACATACATCTGCCAATTTTCATGACGCTACGATCCTTGGAAGCTGGTTAAATTGGCTACCTTAGATTCCACTTTTTCCATCGAAGTTTCAGTGCCTATCTTCCGGCTCCATCATCATATCAGTATGACAGTACCATATTATTGTATTGTCATCAGAACTACATACAGCTGCCAATTTTCACGACCCTACGATCATTGGAAGCTGGTTAAATTAGCTACCTTAGATTCCGCTTGTTTTCAGTACCTATTTTCCGGCTCCATCATCATATCAGTTTGACAGTACTATATTATTGTATTGTCATCAGAACTACATACATCTGCCAATTTTCATGACGCTACGATCCTTGGAAGATGGTTATATTAGATTTAATTACATTGTTAGTTACATACACGACGACCTAATAAAAGCGTATTAATAAACGCTCATACAAAACCTCTGAATATTATTTCTTGATGATCTTCTATGATATTCATCAAGATCCGTTTTTCTGATTAGTTGAAAATATCTTTATTCATCTAGGCCACAAAGTAACATTTATGAATGTCTAAATTATTGCTACTGCCAGATTAGCAACGCTTTATTTAGAGACTTGAGCAAAGAATCTGGCAATAGGTACTATTTATGTTCAAACTGCCTGTAATTAAGTGCAATTTGTTCACTAATAATTACAGTGCTGTATTTATTTAAACTAAGGAGTTTACATCATCAATACATATAATAAAATCGTAACAGGTCGCTGTCTGTACATGGAAGATAAATAAGAAAAAATATTATAGGGGGGCTTTATGAACGCAATAGAACCCAAAACAATGATTTTTAGAATTTTTGTCTGTTTGTCTGTATGTCTGTATGTCTGTGTATCTGTTTGTCTGTACGGTTGTGCACGCTAATCTCAGCAACCGCTCAACCGATTGCAATGCGGATTTTTTTATTGTGTTGAGGTTTGCTCCAGTTAACATTTAGCGTTTGTTTTATGTAAATCGGTTAAGAAATAAAAGAGTTATAACACTTTTAAGAATTAGATATTTTGAAAATTTTAATTGTAGGGGTTTCTTTGAATGTGAGTGAACCTAAACTGGCGTGTTGGCTTAATCATAAAAGAGCTTAATGATTAAGACTATTTTTAAACAATTCAGTCCGCGCCGAAGGCGTGGACTGAATTGTTTTAAAATTGCCTTAATCATTAAGCTCTTTTATGATTAAGCAAACAGGGCAGTTTCAGACACTGCTTGATGACTCTGATGAAGAAATACCTTTCCTTTCATACACCTTATGTGACGTAAACGAAGTTGCGGGCTCAGCTAGTTAAATTATATATTTTTTTAAAATTTCGTTTATTATTATAATTTACAGAGAATTATAATTATTACATTTACATTATTACTATCTAAACTAAACCTAAATAAGGACCCCGTGGCATTGTGCTCAAAAAACTAGCAGCATTCCCCCTCTGAATAGCAATAATCTATTCGCTGAGCGAGAAAACTGCCAGCCCTTAGGTCACCAGTCGACTCCACAAGGCGCTTTTTTTCAGATTCTAGAAATTTTTATGCGCATTGGGACCCCATGGACATAGGGTCTCGACACCGACTGGACAAAAACGTTACGATGAGTCGAGACCCTTATATTTATTAATTTTAATATTTTCAGCCGCCTCCGCTGCTGCACTGGCTTTTAATTCTGTTTTAGGAAGATGGGACGGGACCAGAGTGTCAACACAAGTTGCATCTCAGACCAGCACCCGATCCATCTCCAACGGTATTAAAGTCGTACGGTATCATCGTCCCTGAAAACGCCGGCGCCGTTTAGCTCTAGGAGCGCAGGCACATTGGCGGTGGTAAGGGGCCAGTCGTCTCATAGTCTGTAAGACAATTTTGTCAGAATTTTACCTACGAGACTCGACGTGGCGTGTACAGATGACAAAAAGGCTGGCAAAGCCACACTAGAAATTTTGAGGATCCTTAGCCCCCTATATTGAATGGGAAGAGATGCCTGTGACCAAGATTGTTCGCTCAGTTATATAATATTGAGAATCGATTCCAAAGAAGATTTGATTAGCGAATCAATAGAAAATAAATCATTTTGATGTTTCCTAAAAGGACAACAGCAAAGCAAATAAATATATTTTGGAACAGACATACTTACAAAATTTTAGAATTGTGATTGCGTAATGTGAACTAATATTAAGAAGCCGATCTACATTGATTTCAAATTTTGAAATTGTTTGTGCAATATATTACGGAATAGCATCTTCAAATAAAGGGATAACAATTTTGATACTCGGTTATAAGGAATTGAATTTATCAATAAGTTTCGAATTGTAGTGATTGTTATGAATACCTATAGGTAGATATATCCTCACTTATTAAAATTTAGTTCCAAACCAATCAAATTAAACTTATTTTTAATTTCTATAAAATCTGACAGAACAGAAACTGCATCACCTCCAAGAGTCCCGTCATCTAGATACCAGACGTTAAATTTTGACTTTAAATTTCGAATGATGGGGTTAATAGCTAGCCTGAAAATGGCTGGTCCGAGGGGATCATCCTGCTGGCAACCGACTTCAGAAGAAAGTTCGTTGCATTTATTCATTAATTTTGTTGGTTCGTGATAACAGTTACAGTTAGGTAGTTGATTATAGTAGGTACCTACTTTACATTTTTTTTTGTGTTAAGACTTAATCCCACGCATTTACATAGTTTAAACTTAGTAGTAAAATAAGTATGGCTTGCTACATATTTAATACATAACATAATACCTTAATGTTATCTTATATTTATTATTTTTAACCGACTTCAAAAAAGGAGGAGGTTCTCAATTCGTACGCTATGTTTTTTTTTTTCTTGCCAATATTTTAATTTCGTTGGGAACTTTGTTTTATAATCGTTTCTATACATTGCCACACAAAAGAATTGCTTATTTTTATTTTAAACGCGAATCCGCCCGAGTGTTATGACGTTTTGCCTTACCCATTTTACACATCTGTTCCCGGGAAAAAACAAACTGCTCGTTCGCTCTAACTTTGCCGCTCGGCTCCATACTAAAGTCGAATTTTTGATTAGACGAAGTAAATTGACAGCAACTAATGTCACTTCTTCTTGTAGTGTTGCGTATTTTCTATGACGAAGTGACATTAGCTACTGTCAATTTACTTCGTATAATTAACAATTCGGGTATACGCCTCTACGCCAGCGGCAAAGTTAGAGCGAACGGGTAGTATCGTCAATGTGCTCATCCAGCGTCAGCTATCTATCTGTATATCAACATACATACGCCGGTGCGTGTACGGCGGTCACACTTTTATCCCCGAAGCCGAAGGAGTAGGCAGAGGCATATTATATGCCCACATTGTACCTTTTTAGAATTTGTCCCACGTAATAGGTGGTGAGCCGTATTGCCGTGTTGAAATGGATAGGCGCATTTTGTGACTGCCTGCAGCCTATAAACGTCTTCAACTTGGGTTAACGGCTGCCATTTTACTGGCAACCGTGACTAACGGCTTAACGTGCCTTCCGAAGCTTGGAAACGCTGAAATAAATGTGACAAAGTGGTCACATGGATGATCACCCATCCAAGGACTGGCCATAGTGAAAGTTGCTTACTGTAGTGATCGTTTACAGAACACTGAGTCCGCGGAGCCACGAGCGCTTTAAATTTCAGGTAAATTGGTTCAGGGTTTAGAGCGTGAGTAACAAACATATTCACAAACTTTCACATTCATAATTTTAATAGAATGAACCTTAGCGTTTATCTGTCACGATAAAATCAAAATCTACCAAACGATTATTCACACGGTTTTCACCGAAGTATTTAGGAGGAAGGTTTATTTTAATTATACGCGAGTGAAGTCACGGGCGTCCGCTAGTTACGTACGTATATTAATGAGCTTTACAAGGTTACAAGTACAGGTTTGTAATGGCCTTAGTTATTGGGAACGAGTGTATTTGCTACTGTGGAACTAAATACATTATGCGAAAACTGAGTAGGATTTATAGCGGCGTAGACCAGTGATCGGACTGCATTTCAATAAACTGGGTATCGGCCAGTATCGGGTAAGTATATCTTTTGACAGGTCCTAATTCAGTACCTATCTTTTATATATTGCCTGGGCACTGACCCATTTAGCTTACATACAAACATACTATACAGTCACGCCTTTATTTCCGAAGGGGTAGGCAGAGGCATAGTATACGCTACATTTCACCATATAGTTCAATGTCCCATTTAACTTACATTTCCAATATTGTGATACCCGCCTCGGCGCCTCTCAGATGTCTCAGCTTAGAGGAACGAATTTTTGAAAGTTGTGGAGATTGACCTTCACGAGTATTTTAAGTATTGTTCTACATTTCAGGACCTACTCGATATAGGTATGCTCAACGCGTTGAGGCGTTGAGCATACATTTTATCTATTATCCATAGCATTTTATCTATTAAGATGCTATTACTTTTTATAATGTGACGTGTGGAGACGATCACATTCGCATTCTGTTATTATAAAGCTCCATTTTTTTTAAAGCGATGGAAAATCCTACATGGATGCTATGCCGGACTCCTACCGACTAAAAAACCTTACGTAACGCCCAACAGCCTACAGTTAGGAGCCCCGGGTAAGCCCTCGGAAGGATGTCCCAGGACTCCCAACAATTTATTATGCTCCATTAATATAAAAAAAAACCCATGCTCCCATAGTTTGGAGCTGCTGCAGTACCCCCGTCAAAGATTTCAACGTCCGTCAATTCTGACAGGCTATTTCTTTACATACATGAAATATCACTAATATAGTTCGATTAAACATCAAAAAAATGCTAATTACAAGTCAAATAATGTTTGTGAAGCGTTCAATGACGATATAAAACATAGAGCAATACGGAAAAGAGTTGTATTTCCAATGTCAAATGATACATAGGTGCTCATTATTTTGTCATTTGTTGCGGAGCGAGGGTCGGGTTAGTGGCGGTACTCGGTAGTAACACGATGATGATACATCTATGCTACTTCTGGATATCTTGGAAAATCTATATATATAAAAATCAATGCCACTTTTCGTTGTAATTTTATAACTCAAGAACGGGCTTATCTATTCAAACCAAATGTTTAGGCTTTGTTCGGACTATTTAGTAGATGGTTTATGTGAAGTTTGCACAAAATCGGTCAAGCGGTTCTTTATTTATCACGCAAACGAAGTTGCGCGGGTCAGCTAGTAATTTAAAAAGAATAGCTGAACCGCGCAACTTCGTTTACGTGATAAATGAAAAACCTCTCGATCGATATTATGCAAACTTTACATAAACCATCTACTAAATAGTCCGAACAAAGCCTAAACATTTGGTTTGGAAAGGTGAGCCCGTTCTTGAGTTATAAAATTTCAACGAAAAGTGTCATTGATTTTTGTATACAACATGAAATTTTGTATAGCGCATACCTGAAAACACTTTGATCAGAATCAGTAACATTATCCAATGGACCCGGTTTCAACCTATGTGATTTTTTTTCAATTTCAGAAACTCGGCAAATGTACCTACATAAAATGGGAGGTCCACCCGTCAGATGGACCTACGAGCTAGAAAAGGCAGGGACACTGGATGAGGGAAGCACAGGTCCTACGCCGAGCAATGGCCTGCCATAAACTGGTTTGTTTGATGAAGTTCCAGAGATTATCGGTTACAAGCAGACATCCCTTTCCTCTTTATAATATGTATTGGAATAGATGACTACAGCCATTTGACCGTAGAGCGTCTTACAACACTCAAACCGACAACACGGTTAATATAAGAGTACAATGATCTGTAAATGGCATAACAAGGCTCCCTTCGACTGCTAATATACAATCTAAGTACCTAGGTACTACAAGATACTTGACAAACTCCGGCTTGACAGAACATACATACAATCATTTACTAATGCGGTAGATACTGGCCCCTCTATCAACTAAATGATGATATCATTAGTTATTTTGAGGAAAAGCTTTGGAAAAGTTAATACGAGTACTATCATATTCGTCTCTAGACAAAATTTCCATTTGCTGCAATTATGTAATTTACTTTTACCTTGAATTATTATTATCATTACAAATATGTCTAAGCCTCGAAACAAACATTTGCGGATCACAAATATTATTGTTTCGACTGAGATTTGAACCTAAATTTTCAGCAGAGTTAGTTGCACACACAATAAAAGTAAATAAAATTAAAGGCACCTAGTATATCTGGTATGGCTGCCAAGTAATACGGTAGTCGTTAAGCCAAGTTGTAGGCCTAATGAGCGGTTTGAAACATTTCAACAGCAGGTAATGACAACACAACTTGCTCCCAATTCATTTCAAAACAGCAATAAGCCCACCACTTATTACGTGGAACCACATACAAGACGAATTGTGGACATATAATATGCCTCTACCTATCCTTTTATGTAAATAGGTATATTTAGTACAAAAAATGAAGGATAACCTCAAGATAATGACTGAAGTCATTTAGTACCTATACTTAGGTACTGACATTTTTAAGATGTTTATAACTGTCGCAAAAGCCTTGAATTTTGTACGTTATCTATTACAAATACATACAGGCATAGTTTTGCCTTCTCTTGCTGCTTTGGGAGCAACGAAGTATTTCTTATTAAGTACTAGACATTTTGTCAGTCTGGCTACATCATCTCTGCCACTCGTGGAAAAATACTGGTGACAGATGACCATTCATGCTGTTGGCTTCAGTACTGAAGACTGCGGGAAGAGGGCACAAAATACCCAAATAAAGGCTTTCTGTAGGTACATCAATGCCCCGGGGTTCCGAAACGGGAAACTCGGATGCAATCAGATTTAATGCTCGGATGATGATGAGATCTATCTACATAATGGAAAACCTCAGATCATATAAGTACTAGATTTTGAAATATCATGATATCACCAACAGCCTTGGATTTCTATCATATATCCATTACACCGTAATTCCCGTTTGAAGTTAAACCGAAAACCCCCCTTCTGAAGGCTCTTCAGCAAATCATATAATTGTTACGTTACAAAAATGCTTAGAAATCTTTTAAATAGGGTTTTTGTTCTAACGATCGTAATACGATAAATATAGAGTCATCCACCATGTATATTATATACATATACATATATTAACGCCTTTATCCCCGAAGGAGTAGGCAGAGGCATAGTATAGTTTCATGTCTCACGTACCTTATTGTTGGCGGGTCCATTGCCGGTTTGAAGTAACGTCGTGTCTGACATAGATGATCATGATAAATATTTTTTCATACCATAAAAGCTGGATAAGGTAACGGGATTGGATGGAAGGCGCAGGAACGTATGTTATGGCGGAAACTGGGAGAATCCTACGTCCAGGTGGACTGCTACTAGCAGCGGACTGCCTCAAGCTGATTTGATTGTTTGAATATAGATGACGAGGAGAATTCTACAGGGACGCTTTGCCGGACTCGTAACAACTAAAAACCACACGTATCCTACCTAACATCCTACGGTTGGGAGCCCCGGGGTATGCCCTCGGAGGGATGTCCCCAGGACTCCCAACAGTAAATATTGGCCTAAGTTCTACATGTAGGTAATGTAGAGTGTATGCTACACAACTAATACGTAGGGTTCAGTTGTTACAAAAAAGAGGCACGTTGATCACCCAAGGTTCGAGTTCCAAGTTAAAAGTGAAACTTAAAATACAGAACAGTAATCTGAGGAGTAGAATATCTTGACGGTTTTACATGCAGCAACTAATTTATACAATATTTAAATTAGAGTTCATAAATTCAAATTAGCAGCGTCTTTTAGCTTTGTTTATGGAAGGAAATCAGTTACCACAAAAATAATTTCACTATCCTATGTGATTATTGTCTTCACTTACCAAGTATTTGCAGAAAGCTGTCTTCCAGCCTCATGGTGGAAGAGAGAAGGTAGTCCGTCCCTTCCAGCTCGCTCGGTGCCAACACGTCGCTCCTCATTTTCACCTTATTAACACTGCACAAGGTTTAAATTTCAACAAAAATCCCTAAAAAATAACCATAATTTTCTATCCCAACTGTTAAATTATTTCCGTATGATTATTTTTGTTTTGTTCACACACACACAAACAAATTACATAACAAAAATGACGAGTAACAATTTTTTTGTTAATAGCCACTAAATCACTGATGGTTCGTTTGTGTCACTGGGTACGATAATGTAATTGCTGTCAGTACTCTGAGACCGGTCTCGTAATTATGTGATGGTTGGAGCACTGTAAACAAGCGTAGAGCCGGTTTATTGCTGTTTCACGTTTACAAAAATTGACAAGAGAGTTGAGATAGTGCCGGGCGGCGCGGGCGCAGGGTGGCCGTGCGGTGTCTTCGCGCGGGCATGCGCGGTCACACTCGCGGAGTTGAATCGAGACACGTTTCATAGCCCATAGGCGCGACGCAAGCTGTCCACGAGGTGCGCTCATCAGCTGATCCACACTATAAATAATACTAAATTATTTTCTAAGTGTATTGTCACGCTGCCGGTGGTACACAGTTTGAATATAAGTCTCAATAAGCGACTGGTACAGACGGGCCCCTTCGTAAAGATTAGTGATATCGTTACACACCTATAAATTTACACACAGTTTTATATATCTTGAGTAAATATTAGATAATCTGTGTAAGGACAATATTATCGAGTATCTAGTATTTAATCTGCATAGTAAAATGGAAGTTATCTTTGTAATAAGTACAGTCACTTGGAAAAGTTATTTAGGAATTTGTAATACGAAAATATTTCTAATGTTTGTTCTTTCTTGCCGCTTTGCAGGATAATAATTCTCTGTCGCTACTAATTGTCATTTGAAACAACGAACACCGCATCAAAATCGATCCATGCGTTGTGGTTCTTAAACCGGGCCTTTTACGTAATCAAATCAGTTAGGTACCTATTTTACATGCGAGACACCCTCCTGAAAACTGAATATAAAATGTGTCCCGTCATTTTCAATTTTGTAATTCAAATGAGTATTTGTTACTTCGCCAGTTGTATAGCAAGTAGCTAGTTTTACAATAGGTATTCCTTGTTGTGTCAATGTTTTATTATGTTGAATAACAAATAACGTATTTTTATTTTATCTTGCCTTGAAAATAAAATCTGACTATTGCGATTTTGCGAGTCCAACGCGTCTGGACAGGGTTTTTATATGTGAAAATCTTCATGGATCCTTTGCAAGACTCCTACCGCCGAAAACCACGGTCCCTACAACTGCCTATGGCTGTGGGTCCCGGGTGGCGGGTTCTAAGGCCTCCGAAGGATGTCCAAGTGAAATATGTACTCGAGTATTATTTTACTTTAAAATAGCTGACCCTCGCAACTTCGTTTACGCGACTAATTAAAGGTGTATGAAAGGACAGGTATTTTTTCATCAGACTCATGGGAGCGTACGAAACTGCCCTGTTTGCTTAATCATAAAAGAGCTTAAAGATTAAGTCCATTCTAAAACAATTCAGTCCTCGCCTCGGCGCGGTCTGAATTATTTTACAATAGCCTTAATCATTAAGCTATTTTATGATTAAGCCAACACGCCAGTTTAGGTATACCCTCACATTCAAAGGAATCCTTGAATTCTAGGTTTTGCGAAAGTTTATATGTCTCTAATTCCTGAACTACGAAACCCTCAACGTTGAAACTTTTGTGAAACAATCCTTAAAGTACTGCCTTTATAGCACTGAAAACATTTTTGGAATCGGATTACGAATTGAGAAGTTACAACTAAAAACCGTTTTGTCTTTCATCCCCTCTCCCAAAGGAACCGCGCAAAATATCGGGATCAAAAGTATCCAAGAACCTTCCTCGAATTATAAGCTCTGATTGTATCAAGTTTTATTCAAATCGATTCAGTAGTTTCGGCGTGATACTTATTCGGGATACAGACAGACAGACAGACAGACATGAAAATTTTAAATTACATTTTCGGCTTTAGTATCGATTAGAGAATGCCCTACAATTAAAATTTTCAAAATATCTTCCATGTGCAGACTCTCGACCCTCTACAGTTTTATTATAATACTAGCTGACCCTCGCAACTTCGTTTACGTCACATAAGGTGTACGAATGGAGGGGTACTTCTTAATGAGACTCATCAAGCAGCGTGTGAAACGGCCCTGTTTGCTTAATCATAAAAGAGCTTAAAGATTAAGTCGATTCTAAAACAATTCAGTCCACGCCTTCGGCGCGGACTGAATTATTTTACAATAGCCTTAATCATTAAGCTCTTTTATGATTAAGCCAACACGCCCGTTTAGACTCACTTTCAAAAGAAACGTTGAATTCTAGATTTACCGAAAGTTGAGATGCCCCTAATTTCTCAACTATATAACCCTCAATATTGAAAATTGTATGGAATAATGCTTAAAGTACTCCCTTTCAGACACCAAACAAATATTTGAAATCGAACCATGCAGTGAGAAATTATAGCTAAAAACCTATTTTGCCTTTCATCCCCTCTCCTGAAGGAACCGCGCAAAATATCGGGATCAAAAGTATCTAAGAACCTTCCTCGGACTAAAAGCTTACATCGTACAAAGTATCATTCAAATCGGTTCAGTAGTTTCGGCGTGATACTTAGTCGGGATACAGACAGACAGACAGACAGACAGACAGACAGACAGACAGACATGAAAATTTTAAATTACATTTTCGGCTTCAGTATCGATTAGAGAACGCCCTACACTTAAAATTTTCAAAATATCTTCCATGTACAGACTCCCGACCCTCTACAGTTTTATTATAAGTATAGATATGTATATAGATAAAAAAAAAAATTTCAATAAAAAATAAAACCGACTTCCAACAAATCCTGAAAAATAAAATTTACTTAGCACAAAGTAATATGCATTTTGATTTATCTGGTTTTATTCAATATCATATTGAAGTCGGCGCCAAGTAAACCCATAGGTTCATGTAGGTATTTTTTATGGCACCAACTTTAATACTATATTGAATAAAATCTGATAAATCAAAATACATTTTACTTTGTGCTAAGTAAATTTTATTTTTCAGGATTTGTTGGAAGTCGGTTTTATTTTTTATTGAAAATTTTTTTTTCATTATTTTAAGTGACGGGTGAACTAAAAAATATATCTATCTAGGTAAAAGTTTTTATTAATACAAATCAATGAAGCCCAAACACAAGGCAGCTGCTGTAAATCGTTAAGGATTTCCCTCGACTGTCTTTCGGTTCCATAATCAGATCGACTGCACGACGCACTGAATTAAAAAGTTAACAAATGCACTGGTTGTCCCTACAATTTTCGGTGGTTGCCCTCGTTTTCTCCTGGATACCATCATCAGATCCTGATCTGATTAAAATAGGACCACCTCAGAAGTAAACCCAATTCAAGAAAGAAAACAATTTAAATCCGTTTATAATTGACGGAAATATCGGTGAACATACATAAAACATTGAGAACTTCTTTTTTTTTTGAAGGCGGATCTATCAATTTAGGTGCAAAGTTCTCATCAATACAAATCAATCAAGCCCAAACACAAGGTAACTGCTGTAAATTGTTAAGGAATGCCCTCGACTGTCTTTCGACTCTATCATCAGGTCGACTGCAGACCTTCATTAAAGTGTAGAACATTAAAGCACTTCATTAAAAAGTTAACAAGTGCACTGGTTGTCCCTACAATTTTCGGTGGTTGCCCTCGTTTTCTCCTGGATCCCATCATCAGATCCTGACCTGGTGAAAATGGGACCATCTCAGAAGTAAACCCTATTCAACAAAAAAATAAATTTTGAAATCTGTCTATAATTGACGGAAATATCGCTAAACATACATAAAAAAAAATACATACAGACGAATTGAGAACCTCCTCCTTTTTTTGAAGTCGGTTAATCAAAGAAGCGCTCGTGGCCCGCGGACTCAGTGTTCTGTAAACGATCACTGCAGTCAGCCCCGGATCTAGGGGGGGGCAAGCCGGGGCCCGTGCCCCGGGCGGCAAAATCAGGGGGGCGGCAAATCAGAGGGCGACAAATTAAAAGTTTTCAGACAAATGGACAAATCATCAGTTAATAACCTTGACGATAGTAGATTACCTACCTAATAATAAACACTTCAACTTATTCAACTCTTTTTACAAGAAATAATTATGGTATTTGTTCAAATTATATCAGAAATTAACAATTCCAAGTTGCATGCACCACTATTTTACAAACTTGCAGCATGTTGTGGGAGCGGCCAACGCAGGGGCGGCCACAGTAATTCATATTCTGATTTTTGCATGGTACGTCAACGGATAGCTTTATAAAGTTTCTTTTGATTATTTTCTTTTTGTCTCTTAAAAATAAAAAAATGCTAAGTAGATCATTTTTGCATACGAAAAAATTGAGGATTAGGCACTTTTGCGCTGACCTCAATCGTGCCGCTGGTTGGCCAGTTTCTTGAACGGGTGACCTTTATCTACTAGTCCCCTGTGCTGGTCAGGTTCCCTGCTTTCTGCAGTTTAATTCAAGAGTACCTACCACAGGGATCTGTGTAGTCCAAAACTATTTCTTCGGCATATTTTGAATCGCTCGTGGCCCCGCGGACTCAGTGTTCTGTAAACGATCACTGCAGTAAGCAACATTTACTATGGCCGGATATGGATGGGTGACCACCACGTGGACCACTTTGTGACATTTATTTACGAGCGTTTCCGTGCTTCGGAAGGCACGATAAGCCGTTGGTCCCGGTTGTCAGTAAAATGACAGTCGTTAAGCCAAGTTGAAGGCCTTACGGGCGGCTTGAAAAATTTCAACTGTGGGTCGTCACAACCGGCGCCCGGGTCGGCAGCGCGTGTGTAGCGCCTCTGGTGTTGCAAACGTCTATAGGCTACGGTTACCAACCTTCCGGTGGGCCGTAAGCTTGTCTGCCACCTAAGTAGTATAAAAAAATATATATATTATCCCTTGGGTTATGCAGACGACAAGTACTCTACAGGAGAGTTAATCTGGTCGTCCAACGGAGGGGCGGCCCGACCTGGAGGAAAAGAGGCGGCAGCTCGTAGCGTTTCTCGACCGGGTCTGACCGCATTTAGCAATGGGATTTAGAAAACATGGTAGATTTAAATGCCAGGAATTAATGGCGTGTGCCTTATAGTATAAATAGAAGGTACCTTAATTTATACTCTAAGGCGTGTGCGTTTACCGGGCCTGACCGCATTTCCCAATTTTATTAAGAAAACCTAGTAGATTTAAATGCCAGGAAACACAGGAATGTGTGTTTACAGCTGAAAGATCCCATTTACTTCTCTACCTCTTCAGAAGGAGATAAGCAACGGCAACCTCTTCTACCGAGTGTCGCAGATGATTACTGGGCGCGGGATCTTCTGTGTGACAAATACACCGGGAAACCACAGCTGAGTGACAGCACTGCGAGGAACGCAGCCAGAACACAGCGGTGCACACATTGGAGGAGTGCACAGTGTAAGCGCAACAGCGCCAAGTCCTATTAGCTAGCAGGTCTGGTCGTGGACATTCTCTCGCTGGAGATAATTGTGGCCATGATCTCCAGTGGGAGTAAGTGGGATGACGCCTCGACTTTCTGCGGGCAGTTCATGTTCGTGAGTGGCGTGGCGAGGAGCAACGGGGAGGAAGCATGAAACTGGAGATAACTGTGGCGCCCGCGCCGCAGCTTTATCTTCGCCCAAGACTCTCAGTCTCCATGACCGGGGGCATGAGGACGGCGAGGGCATGCTCATCTTAACAGAAATCCAAGCCCGGAACGCCCCAAGAAGCGGGATAACACCTGATCGACCCCCGAAGATGCGGGATAGGACCTTAACCCCCTAGGTAAGGTCGCAATTGTAGCCAAAGTCTGTTGGGAATCCTGGGACATCCTTCCGAGGGCTTAACCGGGGCCCCAGACCGTAGGCAGTGGTAGGATTTGTGTGCTTTCAGTCGGTAAGAGTTCGGCATAGCATCCATGACGGATTTCCATACGTATCTAAAAAACTCTCTCTTCGGGATGCGATAATACCTACTACTGAAGGACTATCTAGACATTCTCGACCTAGACTCCGAATACATCTCTCGTGGAAAATAGGAGCTCTATGTAAATACAAAAGGTGATGATTACGCCACCAAAGAGGTGTCTGTTGTACCAGACGCAGATTTGTACTAAAAATATAGGGGGGGGGGGCCTCATTTTCACATTTTGCCCCGCCTAAAAAAATCTCTAGATCCGGGGCTGACTGCAGTAGGCAACTTTCACTACGGCCAGTCCCTGGATTGGTGACCATCCATGTGACCACTTTGTGACATTTTATTTTCGAGCGTTTCCGAGCTTCGGAAGTTAAGCCGGTGGTCTCGGTTGCAGTAAAATGGCAGTCGTTAAGCCAAGTTGAAGGCCTTTTTTGGCGGCTGCAAAAATTTCAACAGCAGACAACCTGCGCCTGTCCATCTCAACAAGGCAATACGGCTCACCACATATTACGTGAGACAATTTCTAAAAAGGTGAAATGTGGGTAAATAATATGCCTCTGCCTACCCCTTTGGGGATACAGGCGTGACCATATGTATGTATGTATGTAGCGCTGCAATTTCAGGGCACATCTCTTTCCATCTCCAAAAGTATAGGGATCCTTGGCGTTGACATCTCCAGTGACGTTCAGCTCTGTAGTCATTTGGAGGACAAGACACACACATAGACAACTCATTCACAGACACGAGGTCATGCGGTCCTGAGGTCCTCAACCGACTTTTCGATACTGATTTGTGCGCGAGTGTGTGTAGCAGAAGGTAGGTGTGAAAAAAAAAGTACATACATGAGTTTTCCATCTCTAATTTTTGGTAGTGGGCAGACGCAACATCTCTCCCGTCTCTACTCATAATCATACTATTGTACATTTGACGGCAGTTACTCCTAATTTACAGAATATCGAAGACCACTCCTAACTTGAAGTGGAAAAACCTAAAATCTAAACAAACAATTTTTTTACAATTCAAGTGGGATAGGAAAAATACCGGAATGTCAGTAATCGGTTCGAGTGACCTAGAAACATTGGCTCTATGGCTATACGTTGATAATATTTTTACTACTGCTAATCTACTGATTTCATAATCAGTTGAAAGTGATCTCCGTTATAAATAATACCGATAGCGTTGGTATTATCCACTTATAATATGGTTTGACGATATCTGGTTTTAAGTTCTACCTTAGATTAGGTAACCATTGAGTATTGATAAAGTAGTACATTCAGTGCATTTATTTGGAAAAATTGGGGAAAAATGGCTTGTGATAAAGTAGGGCTATTATAAACTCTTTAATTTGCTTTCATGAACTCTACTAAGTACTTTACCTCTACAAGGTAGGTACTTTACGCGAGAAAGAGAATGTACAGCGTCTCTTTTTTAACGTTTGAAAATAAAATAAATTCTACGTGGAGGCTATGACTCCTCTCTATCGACTAAAAACCACACGTATTCGACCATACAGCCTACGGTTGGGAGCCCCGGGTAAGCCCTCGGAAGGACACCCCTACAGCGTCTGCTAGATCTAAATGATTGTAATTCATCAGACGGACGAAGTTACTCTTTAAATGTAGGGTCATTCAATTCTGTGTTGGAACGATCACAGCAGGGGCTGCTACGAGGATACGGAGATCCACACATTAGTAGACTAATATTAGGTGTGAAAAGCGACTTTAAGGTTGCATCAGTTAGCCATCATCAGCAGTGCTACGATACAGCCTTGCGTACAGCGATGCCACAGGCGGCGAGTTATTTACACTAGCAAGTATGTGAGGCAGCAGTAAGAGTGGTAGACAACGCCCAACTCCACCGCCTTATTTTGCGAGGAAATCCCAAAACAAGGACGGAAAAGTAACAGGATAGCAAATAGCAGTCTCCTGTTCCACAAAAGACTATCTGGTCACCAGAGGTTCCTTACAAACCATCGATTATTATACCGTCTCAGGGGCGACGCGATGTCTCTATAAGGAATCGAGATCGACCTATTGCCTTGAAAAACAGGGAGTGATTGCCAAAGTTTCAAGTCCATTTGAGGTTCTAAAGCTGTTATATTTCCTGGTCATCCCCACGAAAGAGCACCAAGTGGAATTAATAGTCTCTCGTCTCACTGCTAGCTCCGTTCATAAGGTTAATTTTAACAACAGCTCTATATAGACTACTAGCGGACGTCACGCAGTTTCACCCGCGTAGTTCCCGTTCCCGTGTGAATACGGGAATAAAATATAGCCTATGTTCACCGCAAAGAGTGTAGCTTCCCAACAGTGAAAGAATTTTTCAAATCGGTCCAGTAGTTTCGGAGCCTATTCGTTACAAACAAACAATCAAACAAAAAAACAAATCTTTCCTCTTTATAATATTAGTATAGATATAGTTACACATGTACTGGCTTGTTTGTTGATGATATAAGTTTGACTTGGATTTTGAAATATTTTGCGTTTTCTATACTAATAGATATTATAAAGAGGAAAGATTTGTTTTTTTGTTTGTTTGTTTGTAACGAATAGGCTCCGGAACTACTGGACCGATTTAAGAAATTCTTTCAATGTTGGAAAGCTACACTCTTTGCGGTGAACATAGGCTATATTTTATTACCGTATTCTCACAGGAACGGGAACTACGCGGGTGAAACCGCGTGACGTACGCTAGTTTACAATATTTTTAATTCCCTTAGAAGTGCTTCTCTGTTTCTGTAAATTCTTTAATGCCGATGAATAATAATGAGGAAATACATGCTTCAACATCTATATAAATAAAAACACTATGCGGTAACTAGAAGGATACTTTAAAATGGTTTGCACAGTGACTGCAGCGGTTTATACGTACATGTTTGTCTGCCTAAGTGGCAAATATGTCACCTATCAATGTCAGGAGAAATCAAACAATGTTGAATATCACCTTTAAATATGTCTTCAAATGAGTATTGTATGTTATTGTTGATTATCCAAGCGTCATATACATGGAAATAAGAGATCAGATAAGATTTTATGAACTACTGGTCCATCAAAAAAAACCTGTGTAACCTTGGAATGTTTTGCCAGCGCACGTGTTTCTCTCATTTTCCTTTTTACGGATTGTAGAAATTTTTAAAAATATGGCATATTTCCATACATCTACAGAGTTTGGAGTATGTTTTAGGTGAAGCCGTGAGGCATAGTTAGTATAAAATAAATTGACTCGCATACCGTCACCAACTAATCATAATTAATTCTCCAATTAACGGCCTACGCCGTAAATTAATCGGCGCCATCTAAATTTACTGGACGTTTGTTCATAAGATACATTGAACTATTGTAACGATTTCCTTTAAGCCATGTGGGGGTCCAGTACATACCTACATACGTATAACATACAAGTGTATTTTGATGATATTGAGAGATGCATGAGGTTTATCACTATAACTTTGTTACTGAACAAAAAATTGTCTTCCTCTTGAGTGATGTTTCCTGGACCATCCAAGCGAGGAGATCGCGTTGTGCTCGACACTAAATACGTATAGCCCATTCGCTTTAAGTTTGCCGTTGGCGTAGAGGCTGGTGTAGAGGCGTAGTACGGGAGGCGACCGGCAAACTTAGAGCGAACGGGTAGTAGGGGGTGTGGTTTTAGTACGGTATACCATCCGAGGGGATTTCCACGTGTAACAAAGTCATAAGAGGTAAAATAACCGTTTAAGTCAACTTTGCCTGCTAGTGGTGCACCGATCGATTGACGGACACAATACAGGGTGTAACGTTCGGAGCAGTCAGTATGTGTCTGTAAATGTTCAATTGGAAAAAATGTAAGTTTTATTTGTCAAAACGACCGGGTGGCGATGCTCGAACTGTGCAAAAGCTTTTCAACATTTTTCAAAAAAAAAATCTTCCTAAGAACAGATCTATATATTTCTAATATTTACAGACTTGTCCATACTGATCGCTCCGAATGTTACATCCTGTATATTATTATGTATTTTGTAATTTTAATGTATTTATAAAAAACTTTTAAAAAGTATTGCCTGTAAACCAGGGATAAAAGGGCCTTTCAACTAGGGTTGCCAACCGTCCCGCTATATGCGGGACGTCCCGTTTCTGAGACCCATAACAAGACGTCCCGCTCACACCCTGAGCGGGACGCGTGATATCCCGCTTTTCTTGATCTAGCAACAAACGTTTACGTTTACTGTATTTCTAGCGATGCATCAGATCACGGAAATGTGAAGTTATTTCCTAATGTAGTTGTAAGATTCTACTGTCCAGAGGAGGGTATTCGCACATGTTTGCTAGATATCTATGAAGACCCCAATAAGAAAGCGATAGATATATACAATAACATTAAGGCCGTTCATAGGGCTAACGACCTTGACCATACAAAACACGCGTCCTTCAAGCTAGGAAACCAAATTATAGAATGATGTTTATTTTCTTTTTAAGGTAGCATATTTTTTTCTTGTGCGTCGATAAAAATTGAAGTCATAATATGCATTCATCTAAAAATTTGGGGCTGGCTTTATGATCGTTTTAGACATTATGTATAATTAATATAGTATACAACAAAAGCATATTTTGACACACATTTTGTACCTAGATTAAAAATATTTTTTGGCTATAATTTTCCGTCTAGGTACTTATCCAGACAAAAAATGCTTTTATTTGCACCTCTTTTTCGTCATTTTCTAAACAAGGCCCTTTTTGATTTGCGAAATGAATGCGATCGAGCGAATGTTAAGTTGGTTTTTTTGACAGCTTTTTAAAAATAAATCAGTACAGTTACAATATCATGCGTTTAGAGAAAGAAAATGCGTTGTCGTGTAAAACTTACAACAGCAAAAAGCGTACGGAAATTATATTTAAACTAAATGATGCTCGCAGCTTCTCCCGCGTGAAATTCAGTACCCGTTAAAGTTCACGTTTTTTAGTATTCTGAACAAAATTCGTAAGATCCCGCTTTTTAAATCCTTGTCCCGCATTTGAAATCAACATTTCCCGCAAATTCGCATTTTGAAGTTGGCAAGCCTACTTTCAACTGACTGACCCTTGAATAACCTTAGATAGTCTCGGTGGCAATCGTAGAAGCAGGAAGTCACATGATGCTGACCATGGCCATTTTATGTCTAACAAAAAGTTTTAAACTCACAAAAAAATATATACCTACATATGATGCATAATGCATTTCAAAATTTAAATTCAATGATGTCGCCAGTGTTGTGGTGTTACTAACGTCATGTTGAAATAATTACGAATAGTTTTTGGCGCTTAATTGCTCACTCATAGGTATGCAGAGCGCAGCAGGCAAAAATCACACATTTATTAGTACCTAGCCAAATGGCTCCTAGGTGAGGCCACAGTGGTAGGCAAAGTTCTGTTGGGAGTCCTGGCGTATCCTTCCGAGGACTTACCCGGGGCTTCCAACCGTAGGCTGTTAGGTAGAACACGGGAGGTTTTTTTAGTCGGTAGGAGTCCTGCAAAGCATCCATGAGGATTTTCCCTTACGTTAAACAAAAAACAAAGCCAAATGGAGCACGCGGTTTCGTCAAAGCGATATGTGTGTGCACGATAAGTTTCCCTAAGAACTTATTCGCTGGATAATATGTTTTTGCTATTCCAAACTATAATCTATCCTTGAATCAAATTTTAGTCAGCTATGTTAAGACGTTGTGTGAAAAAGTAACTAACATCCAGCATGTACACATGTACTGTGTAATATTAGTAAGATTGATTCCAAACCAATGATGAAAATTACTTGTACGTAGCTGGTTGCGACGCGGTTAGTTACCGAAATATTTAGCTGAAGGGCCAATTTGTCAATACAGTGATTATTTCAACACTAGTTTTCTCACATACGTCGCGGTTCGGTGCATTTTACTCGAAACATATTATGTATTAACTATTGTACAATTAATATAAACACGCTCAGTGTAAAATTTATGTTTATTAAACTTCACAATACGTTTTACAAAATATAAAATTTATATAGACAGTAAATTACATCAAAAAGGCACTTACGACAATACTAAATTGTAAAATAATGGCGTTTAAATTCGAGATTCTTAAACAATAATATAATGAAATGATTTAAAACTTTAAAAAATTATATAAAATATTGATCGGTAAATGGCTTACAATTATTCAATGGGCAAAACAATTTAAAGATGACGTAAGTAGTGTTGGTTATAGGTTTTAAACAATAATGTAATTAAATGATTTAAAACCTAAAAAATATAATTAAAATATTGATCGGTAAATGGACAATTATTCAATGGGCAAAACAATTTAAAGATGACGTAAGTAGTGTTAGTTATAGGTTCCCCACATAATATACTATGTGACAAAATGCTACTAGTGTAATGTGGGCGCATAACCTGTCACTGCCAACCCTTTAGATAAGACTGAAGCCGCATTTGCGGTTACCGCGGACGGTTTCTAACCTCAAAATGTCAAAACCAATAAAATCGAGTCTATGGTTTCATTGGTTTGGCATTTAAAGGTTGTAAATCGAAACCACCAACCGCAGTGCAGCCTCAGCCTAAAAGGTGTGATTTAAGTCGGTTTATATCTATAACTTTTTTGTGACAGTTAAATATCACTGAACTTTTGAAAAGTTCACTGACATTTTCCAATGATAGCTTTTGTCCACAAAAAAAATGGACGATTGTTTTTGTTAAAGATGGCTGATGAATGGCTAATGAAAAAACATAATGGCATCTTTTGTACAAACAATACATTTGGCACTTCGAGATTTTACCTACAAGTCTCAACAGCACGAACATAAACAATTACTAGGACCATTTGAATACACATTTTGTTGTTTACCATTTTCTTTAATGGCCGTCATCATCGATCACATAATCCGCAGCAACGATTCCGACTTACATAAAAGGAAAGTTCTTAGAAGGGCCGCTCTTTTCTACGACTTAAACTCTCTCTTGGCCGCGTGGCAGACGCGGTGCGGCAGCTATCTCTCCCTTGACCATTAGACATAAAAGTGGAAGAAAGGGCTTGCATGTCCCCAGCAAGCACGAACTTCGCTGGGTATATGTCCCCACCCCAACAAAATTGGAATACAAAATTCTTAAGATCTGTCCTTCTATATACAGTCTGCTGCCAAGAAAAGTATACAGGCCGCCTGTAAGAATATATTTAATTCAAAAATTCTTTGAAATTTTTTTATGAAATTTGCTACGGTTATTAATTTTGTGTACCTAATCCTGTAACTACAAAATTTCACAAAAATATATAAAAGATTTTCTGATAAGATTCAATCATTATACGGCGGCCCTGTATCTCTGCAGCTGACCGTACGTCTGAATACGTTGCTGAAGAGAGTAATTTTTGAACCAAGCAAATCTCTAACGATTATGACGATTTTGAAAGACCCTCAAAACTTCATCCGCCAATAAAACGTTACGACAAATACGCGCGATCGTTTCATAGCCAATGAGAGTATGGTAAATCTAGATGGTATTTCTTTAGCATTAATCTTAACAAATTTTATGCCGTCACGTGTTTTGATGTTTGATTATCAGTACTACACAGTTTTACAGATGATTCTGCCATGTCTACGTGAAAAACAAATAATACTAGTTCAACATTTATACAAAAGACAAATTCTTACCTGCTTCAGTAACCCGCTTTCATTCTCTCTCTTGTAGTATTGTGTTCGAAACTGACAGATGTTATTCAAAATGGTCCAAATAAACCTAACTACCTATTAAAAAGTCTTAATTTAACTTATTGCCTACTAAAAAGGTCCTAATTTAATCTCTAATCTCTAATATAAATATTCGAAGGCACTGATAATTCAGCTTTTAAAGAAAAGTCTGTTAGTAAGGACGGAAGAACATAACTATTACCTAAGTTAAAAAGAACTAAACCCAGTTTCATCAACGGCAAAGTTTTCAAAAGATGGCTCTTGAAATGGCAAAGTTGTCAGAATGACAAAATCAATATGGCAATGTTGTTAATAAGTAAAAATTTTAACACAAATACCTCTTAAAGACAATGATTGTCGATTTGGCGCGACCCTAAATACAGAAAGACAGAAGAAACTTTGCCTATTTCATACATATTGAATGCGTGTAGTGAAAAAACATCAGGTATTCATCTACCGGGTATAGCAATTAAAATTAATTTATTATTACTAGGCATGTGTCAATTAATATTAAAATTGTTTATTATTACCAAATTACTATTAAAACATAAATAACCGTTAAGAAGAAATAAATATATCGGAACTGGGCTTCATAAAAGCACATAATACTAAATCTAAGCCCTAAAACAATTGTAATTTTTTATATAATATACTGTTGATTGATGGCACTTGGTGGAATTTGTTACATATAGACATTGGTTATATTTATAGTTAAAAAATGAGGCGACGCGACTCATACGCGTCGCTGTCTGTGCGTGTAACAGCACAGTATTATAAAACACCATCACAATGTTTGGAAAAGTTTACGATGAAATAAAATTGTTTTTAAATAAATAAAATTGAAAATATAGCATCACATTGAAATTGTTTTCATTATGTACGTCGAGATAGTTGTCAAAAATAATGTAAAGTTACAATTATTGAAACAATTTTTAAATTACAAGTATCACTAGATCTTATCTAATTCGTCATAAATATTCAAAATAATTGGTTAATAATTAGTGTCATGTTTTATTTGAAGGGGTTCAGATATTTTATACCTACTTTATTTTATAATTTATTAATATGCAATATTTTAATAAAAAAAAAGTAGGTTTCTAATATTTTTCACTGTCAATTTTTGCTGTTAGCTGGCAAAGTTTTTATTACCATAATCTCAAATAAAAAATATTTATAAAATAATACCTGGGGAGTATCAAATTTTGCTTGACTAATACTTGCTACTATCTACTTAATTATACTACTTACTTCTATAAACAGTACACATTTAACTTTTTCCTACAACACTATGAAACCGAGCATTGGTCGGCAAAACTCTCAGACATTTCATTCTAAAACTACCACTAAGAATCTACTCTACTACAGAATAGATAGTTCAAGTATTTACAGTGACTGATGGGTATCGCCTTCTTCGCCATAATCAAGATCATCGTAGCTCAGTTCTTCATCAGGCGTGTTCACTGTGGTATCTTTGCCGCCCGGGCATGCCAGGCACCTGAAAATATAAAAACAAGAATATAAGTATTATTTAGTTCGGCAATGTTGACATTCCTGAAAACTGGTCAAGTGCGAGTCGGAATCGCGCACAGAGGGTTTTGTACCAAAAAACGGTAAAATATTACTTTTGTTGTATAGGAGCCCCCCTTAAATATTATTATCTTTATGTTTTAGTACCTATTAGTTGTTATAACGGCAATCGATATGCATAAATCTGTGAAAATTTCAGCTCTCTAACTATTGCGGTTCATGAGATACAGCCTCGTGACAGACAGACAGACGACCAGACGAGTCTCAGTAATAGGGTCCCGTTTTTACCATTTGGGAACCTAAAAACAGATTCTGAATATCGAAAACAGGTAATATACAGGGTGTAAATAGTGGTCTAAACGTCAGGCTGTGATAGAACAGATGCTCCACTATAACATACTGCAGTTTCATCCACATTTACGAAACGGTTACAGAAAAAAATTACTTTTTTTATGAAATCGTCCTTTTTTTGTAAAGTTGGCTGTAGATTATAGGAAAACCGCTATTTCTGATTTCTGTTTCTTCTTAAGCTAAGTACATAAGCTATCAAAAAATAATATAGTTTATTAAATTCCACCACAAACGTTTCAAATAAAAATAAGTTCATCTCAATTTTCTCTCTAATTTTAAGGTATCATCAAAATTGTTCAGAGTTTTTTTATAAAAAAATATGTATACACTGTTACTACCCAAACGTTCAAAAATATGCTTATGTAATACTGATTTCAAAATGGTATCATAAAAGGACCTGTACAATACATTGGACGGACGGTGCGACCTCTCCTGCGTATGAGGGTCCTACCATTACCAAAAGTGAGCAAAGTAGGGCGACTGTCAGATACCCAAGAAGACATTTAAGTACAACCACAGGGCGGAAACTCCATACAAATGCTTCGTTATCAATTCTGCCACCTACACTAAAAAACACGTTATGTTTTTACAGAGCTTGAATGTGTGTGTGACCACTAAGGTTGTGCAAACGTTCCCTCAAAATACCCTCCAACTATAATGACACTGTGGCGGGGGTGGGGAAGCTTGCTCAGTGGGGGCAGGGAGTAGCCTATCTGTATGTAATAATACTATTACTTTATCTTTGGTACTAGCAGACGTCACGCGGTTTCACCCGCGTAGTTCCCGTTCCCGTGGGAATACGGGAATAAAATATAGCCTATGTTCACCGCAAAGAGTGTAGCCCCCCAACAGTGAAAGAATTTTCCAAATCGATCCAGTAGTTTCGGAGTCTATTCGATGCAAACAAACAATCAAATCTTTCCTCTTTATAATATTAGTATAGATAACCCCAAATTCTTCAAGCTGAGCGTGAAGAGGCACATAGGACCAACTTGAGAACAACTGTCTACAGTCTTGCAGACTGTGAGAGAGGCTCCCAATAGCTAGGTATCGCCCAAGCGAGAGGCGTTATTTTGGAGATTTAAATATAAATCAGTTTCTAGATTCCATATCACAATATTATATTAGTTAAATTTGGGCTAAGCAAATAATGTAAGTTAGCTTCGTAATTGTACAAAATTGTTTCAATTAAATAATAATCAATGTAATTTCTGTGTGCAATAAAGAATTAACTTAAATTAAAAGTTACAAAATATTAAAATGTTGTCTTAAATTAAGTCAAACTAGTTTGTTTTCTTTAATAAGGCCATTAAAATATGGTATTATATGTTGAATTAATTAACGACACCTGGCAGTAACTCGATACCTGTGCTCTATGCGGCAGTTATGTAAACTGCCTTACGGTTGAATTAAAAAGCTTTATTCGATCTTAGAGTACGCCTAAGAACTACCACTCGTTACCTTCAATCAACTTTCCCCATCCAAAGGTTGCCTGGTAGAAATTGCTTTTTAGCGATAAGGCCGCCCATTGTACACCTTGCACTGTATTTATGTACCATAATTTTATTTACTTGGCGTACAATAAAGTGTAAAATAAATAAATACATTTTGATTCACAATTGCCTTCGGAGAGTTTATATGCCTTTTTCATTATTACATTTCTACTCTGGACTTGATAAAATAAAAATATAAACGTCAGTGTCTATCAAAATTTTTAATTTTTAATTATTAGCCGACTTCTAATTATTAGTTTATCTGTAAGCTATGAAAAGGCGTATTGGAGCACAAACTTCTTAAAGTTTACATAAACAAACACTGCATAGTCTGCATACATATATTTTGACTATCCTTTCAGCATGTGTGCTGTAAAAGATTCAAATAAATAGTCCTTCTAGCTTAGTGAAGTACCTGAACTAGTCGTGGGTTCAGACCCGAACAAAAAAAATCTCTTTGTATGATGAGATTTGCGAACGTAGGGTACCTATCGTACCAACTAAACGAAACATGAAATACGTTTGTTGTATGGTAACCCCTAATTTTTTTCTGTTGTCTATCTATCACGGTTCATGAGATACAGCCTGGTGACAGACAACGAAGTCACAGTTAAGGTGCGGTTCCACTTAGGCGGACCGGAGAGGAGCTGTGCCGCGATTTACCAATTACATGGCTTAAAATCCACATCTCCGCTCAGCACCAGGATTGGAAGACCACCAGAATCGTGGTACAGCTTCTCTCCGCTCCGCCTAAGTGGAACCGCACCTTAATAGTGTGCCGTTTTTAGCCATTGGCTCTTCAGATGGAACTCTAAAAAAATATATGTAGATACAAAAAGGGTTCTATTCAAGAAAAAAGATGCTAAATCTTTTTGCGAAATGACTGCCTCTGTGGCGCAGTCAGTAGTGATACCGCCTGCGGCGCTGGAGATCGTGGGTTCGATTCTCACCAGAGACAAATAGTTGTGTGACCCATAAATGTTTGTCTCAAGAGTCTGGGTGTTTCTATGTATAATATGTATGTATTTAAAAGTATATAAGTATTAATATTCGTGGTCTGATACCCATAACACAAGCAGGTTATTCCTAGCTTACTTTGGGATCAGATAGCGCTGTCTGTGAATATTTATTTATTTATTATTATTATTTTTGTTGTAAAACAATTACCTGCTTTCATTGATGCCATAGTACAAGCACTTGTCTCCGGCACATTCGCAGCACCCATCATGGAACCATCTGCAACGTGTTAACAATACTCATTAGATATACTACCGATAAATAACTGCACAATATATTTACATAGTTGATCTTCATTGTAATATGATTCATAAGCATATAGGAATAAGGTCTAGTTCAGTTTGCTGTAAAGTTAGGGCAAAGTTTACCACGTAATTATAATGAAAACAACTCTACTGTTTCCTAGAATTCTCAATATTTACATTATTCCTAGTTTAGTTAGTAGAAATTGAGCGGTTTTAGATAAAGATTGCAGTGCACGTGTATTTCTCCTCTTACAACCTCGGGTTGTTCGGAGCATGAAGAGGAACATCATTCGGCTGCCAACTTAAAGGCCATTGTCAGTAGTCTCGAATGGTGTGTGTGGCTACACAAATTAGAGATAGTACAGATGGAAACTTACAAGGTACTAAATTCGCTGAGGCTACGCACACATAGACAACGGTCACTGAGTTCACAGACACGAGGTCCGGCGGTTTGTGCAGTTTTCGATACTGATTTGTGCGCGAGTGTGTGTAGCAGAGGGTAGGTGTGAAAAAAAGGTACATACATGAGATCCATCTGTACTATCTCTAATTTGTGGTGGCTACCAATTTGCAAGACGTTGCCATGACTTTACATTAGACTGATGAGGTTATTGGCGCCTGAGATTAGTTACCGTTTGTGGCAATTCCATTTACTTGTGTTTCCGTGCTTTAGTAGGCCTGGCACATTAAGGCGCTTAAGAGACGACGGGGCGGGCTGGTCTTTTTGTCAGCAACGTAATAAAGACCGCGTCTGCCCGTCGATGCCCGCGACTGCCCTTACCGCGAAAATGTGTGTCTGGCGGGCAGCTACGGCGCGGTCTTTTTGCCCTTTATGCGCGTTGGTAGTATAGGATTCCCTTAGCGCTATCGTTCCCGGCCCGTCGCGTGGTTTGCAAAGCGCCTAAGCATTTAGTTACGGAAGTCCGCGACATAGTATTATACAAGTCAAGTGGGACATGCTATTTGACAGTTTGTAGGTTGCACATTAATAATATAAAAGAGCCCTTAAGAAAACTGGGGATATTGCCCAGCTTTCTTAAGGGCTCAGTGACACCACTTCCTATGACAATCAATCAATCAAATCAGTCTATGGCAGTCCACTACTGGACGTAGGCCTCTCTCAAACCACGCCACAACACAGGGTCCTACGCATTCCGCATCCAGCCACTTCTGGCGACCTTCTCCAGGTCGCCGTTCTACTCTTATGACATTTACGTAAATCGGTTTCATAAAAATACATTTTCACGGCCATTTTTACACAACTCTATCTGATCTTAAAGGAAGTGAGGATTAGCCTGCTTATATTATGGGTATCAGACCACGGATATGAAAACTTAATCGAACCCACAATCTCGTGAGCCGCAGTCGCACTTTTTGACCTCTAGACTAAAGAGGCAGTCAAAGGTAAAAAGTCTCTGGTGTTGCAAACGTTGATAGGCTGCGGTGACCACCAGCCTTTGTGGTGGACCGTATGCTTGTCTGCCACCTTAGTGGTATAAAAAAACGAACACACATGAGAATACCAAATTTAAAACACCATACCTGAGACTATTAGCGCCCATAGAGATACAAGACGCTCGACACTTGTCGCAGGACATGCACTGCGAAATGTACGCGACGGTGCAGTTGAGTGTCACTATGTCGCGGTTGATTGGCTCCGATTCTTGCTCCACGCTCTCTGAAGTACAGAAATGTTGTTCCAGTTAACATATGTTACGAAGATATAAACTTCTAATTTTGTGGTACAGGGATATTGGGTAAGTCACATAGCAACGAACGAATGTGCGTTTCTTTCCCGTGGCACTACCGCTTGGCAGTAGACACTACTGGTAGGGCTACGGGTAATTGTACATTTACGTTGACACTACCATTTGCTAGTAGTGCCAAATGGCAAATGGATTGCTAAAACAAATGAAGCTACTTATATGTAACTAGCGGACGTCATTCGGTTTTACCAAAGTGGCTCCTGTTGCCGTGGGAATAAGGAAATAAAACATAGCCCGGGGATAGTGTAGCTTCCCACCAGTAAAAGAATTTTTCAAATCGGTTCAGTAGTTTTGGAGCCTATTCGATGCAAACAAACAAAGAACCAAATCATTCCTCTTTATAATAAGATGTTTAAATAACATACGAGTTCTTGACCATTAAGCCCCTGCTACACGGTTTCAAACGGTGGTTTGAAACACTGGTTTAAAACAGTGTAGATAGTAGTTTTTAGCCAAATTTCGGTTGACCTTTAAACGCCCTTGGCAGCAAGGCTTGCGTTTGAAACCACTGGTAGAAGCGTTGGTTTAAAACTTGTTTGAAATCGTCTAGCCGCTTGTTTGAAACCTCGCGATCGACAGTCTCGATCACAGAGTACATTTGTATATTATGAGATAGAGACGTCACTCGACTAAGTGACGACACCAGCGGTGTCAAGCAGCTATTGCAATGCAAGAAACTTTCTGACTGCGTGGCCATGAAATAAAAATCGAGTGTAACAAATATATTTAAGTAAACTTGAATCTTTTAAAAAAATAGTTTTATGATCGTAAAAAATAACAATAAACTACCTTGGGCAGAAAAGTAGTCTTACTTATATGACCCTATGTAACGAAACCATACCGCGATTAAAAAAAAAGGCACACCGCCATCTAGTTGTGAATTTTTAACTAAAATATTAGATGTTTTAATATTGCATACAGCGCCAACTACCACATGTTTCTGGAAACTCATACGTTATAATGAAACGAAATTAAATATCATGACAAGTGTCAATGTAACTGCAACGTTGAGAACCTACGTAAGTTGGTTACATTATAATTCAATGCTCAGTTATAAGTGATAACACCATGGTCTCGATGCAGCGGTGAGCGCAGGCAGACGCACGCGACGATGACGTTCTCAAAATGGCACGAGAAGAAAAAGAACGAGAAGTAGTTACAGAACTTCTTGAGCCTTGCCCTGCCTTTGGGACTTAACATGCAAGTCGTACAAAGACTCGACTCAGAAAAAAAATGCGTGGGATATTTAGCAACAAAATTAAAATATATTAACCCAACGGCCAAAGCCGCGTCCGCAAAAAAGAAGATAGACAATCTAAGAATTTCTATAAGCCTTTCTCTAACAGATATATCTGGTCTCATGTTTGTCTTTTTAACTTATAAATGGCCTCGCTTTGGACAATAATTCGTAAAAACTTTCTTTATCCATTCTTAGAAAGTAATAATGTCATCAAAGTCGCTAAAAAAGGAGTAGGTTAATTAAGTTCATATTATGACTAAGGGTTAATCTCTCCTTTAATCATCGCTTCATCCATATTTATGCACACAAAAGAGCAAGACCCCCATCTTTTTGTTCTTTAGATAGGTAAGGTGCCATGACGCTGTTGTAGTGAATATACGGTGCGAGCATAGAGACGTCCTATTCATGGTGTTATCACTTAGAACTGAGCGTAGAGGGAGAATATACCTAGAGAAGACATTAAATAATGTTAGTCATGAGTGAAAGTGACACATATATAATATTTACACAAGATTAAGCGAGACAGACGCCACTTTTTTTGTCTCGCTCACCGTATGCGTTTTCATTTGTTTGGAACCTCTTTCGTTGGTCCCAAACAAAAGCGTGTTCGATAGTGTTTTGTCGAAAAATTGGTGATAGTGACTTATTTGTGAAGTTAGAAGTTGTTTGGAGCTTATACAAGTGTAAAATTTATCTTAATAATGGGGCGTTGTTGTGTTAAAGACTGTACAAATCGCCCAGAACGGAAAACTCCGAACATAACCTTTCATCGGTAAGTAAGCCCATTTATGCTGTTTTGTATGTATATAATGATATGATTTACTTCGTAGATTAGTATTCACTATCTTTGGGCCTTAATTTACATACTTTTAAGTATATTTCTCGAATTATTTTTTTGTATTATCCGACAGAATTATGTAGCTCATATACATTAAGACGGCCATGTTGTCTAGGGGTCAATCATCAATGTTCGTATAATCGGGGGAGTGTGATCAGTATTTGGTAAAGTTTACCCAACAATATTGAAATTTATAGCTATCGTTTTATTTACTTTTAGGTTTCCAGAGGATATAACTATGAGAGTTTTATGGATTCAAGCAACAGGCAGAAAACATTGGCAGCCTGACAAGAATGCTCGGATTTGTTCAAAACATTTTGAATCCTGTTGTTTTCGGAAGGCAAAAACAAGGACTTATTTGAATCCAAATTCGATTCCTTCACTCTCTGTTTTTCATGTAAGTTATTAATCTATACTAATATTATAAAAAGCAGAGGATTTTTGTTTATTTGTAATGAATAGGCTCCGAAACTACTAGATCTATTTTAATCATTCTTTCACTAATAGAATCCCCCATTATCACATCACTGAGCTACTTCCTGCCAAAGACGGGTAGTGACCATAAATGCCGGCGTAGCCGCTCATATAAAGCTAGTTATAGATGTACCGGGTGTAACATTCGGAACGGTCAGTATGGGCAAGTCTGTAAATATAAGAGATACAAAGATCTGTTCTTAGGAACCATGTCATCGATTTTAGAGAAAATAAGAACTGGATACTTATTTTTTTTTACACTCTTTTTTTATACTTGTACTAATTATATTAGTAATCAATAATCAATAGTAATAAGCATATACTTACTTTTTTACAGGATAACGAAAAGAGTATAGTTTCATTTGAGCAGCCTAGTACTAGTCAACTGCCTGTGGTAAGTTTACCAACGTACATACACTGAAGCTTTCAAGATAAGTGTCGCAAGTGCCTATGTATTAGAAATGCGAAATAAATGTTTTTTTAAATTTTGAATTTTGAGTTTTATTTCCCACGTAAAAGGTGGTGAGCCCATTGCCTTCTTGAAATGGACAGGTCGCCGCGACCCGCTGTTGAAAATTTTCAAGCCGCCCATAAGGCCTTCAACTTGGCGTTAGGATTGTAATTTTACTCACAATCGGGTGATCTAAGTGGTTATAAACGTTCAAACAGACGCACCTGGATTATAAAAGTAGCCTATGTCTTAATCTGGGCTGTTAGCTACCTCAATACCAATTTTTTGGTATAGTAGCTTCTTTATATGAATTTACCTATTTCTCAGGTAAAAACATTTGGCGTGAGTGGGTAACACCGATGTCATAATAGCGCTATCTCAAAAGGTATACGCCGATGACTTCTCTAGGTATATTCTCTCTCTACGGAACTGAGCATTGAATTATAATGTAACCAACTTACGTAGGTTCTCAACGTTGCAGTTACATTGAGACTTGTCATGATATTTAATTTCGTTTCATTATAACGTAAGAGTTTCCAGAAACACGTGGTAGTTGGCGCTGTACGCAATATTAAAAAAATAATATTTTAGTTAAAAATTCACAACTAGATGGCGCTGTGCCTTTTTTTAAATCGCGGTATGGTTTCGTTACATAGGGTCATATAAGTAAGACTACTTTTCTGCCCAAGGTAGTTTATTATTATTTTTTACGATCTTAAAACTAATTTTTCTAAAAGTTTCTAGTTTATTTAAATACTAGCTGACCCGCGCAACTTCGTTTGCGCCACATAAGAGAGAGTATTACCTGTTCCCGTAGCGTTACGTTTACTCCCGTAGAGTCTCGTCGTTAATTTCAATAATACGTGAGAGAGAGAGAGAGAGAGAGAAAGGTTTCTCGTCGCGTGTATTCCCGTCACATTATTTTTAAGAACAATTTCCCCGTTGCATTATTGTACAAAAAAATTGATTGCCATTAAAATGGTTATTGTGCACTAACCCAAAGATAGACACATCATTTTTTTAGAACTTTTTTAAGAGAAATAATGTTGTAGTACATTTTTTTACATAACTATAAATATTTACGCAGCACATGCAACGAAGCTCTCAAAAGGAATAACTTTTCCACCGTTTTTGAAACATTTACTATTACTGCTCCGCTCCTATTCGTTGTAGCGTGATGCTATATAGCCTATGACACTCCACAATAACGTAGCTTTCTATTGGTGAAAGAATTTTTAAAATCGGTTCAGTAGATTCCGAGATTACCCCTTACAATTTAACAAACACACAAACTTTACCTCTTTATAATATTAAGTATAGATATTTGTTACACTCGATTTTTATTTCATGGCCACGCAGTCAGAAAGTTTCTTGTAATAGCTGCTTGGCACCGCTGGTGTCGACACTTAGGCTGAGCGCAGATTATAGTCACGACAGTTTTAAGACAGACTTGCCTCACATAGACAAGTCTGTTTTAAAATTAAAACGAAACTGTTCTGTCTACGACACGTCGCACACCTTAGACAAAACTGTTTTGTCTACGATACGCATCGCACGAACACCGTCCGCGTTGCGTCGGGTAGGTACTGTTCTTACTGCCGGACGTGTTATATGGTATAACCGCCTACTGGTTCAGTACTCAGTACGCGACAAAATTTAGCAGGACCCAGCACCTTTTTCGGATGCGATATACCGCTCGGGCGCGTACAGTCGACGTTCGGTCGCGTTCGAGTCCGAGATAGAATATATTATACTATCTGTGGTCCGAGCGACCGGTTGACCGGATTGATGCACGCTTGGGAACATTTTGTTCCGTAGTGTATCTCAACTTAACGCGTACGAGTAGTAAGTAACGAATACTGTTGAATGTTATATGAATACTTGAGGCACGCCTGCCAGCTTAATGGGCTCAGGAGATGGTCAAGCGACTTGAGTCAATATCAAGTGTACATACACGTCGATGCATATACACGTGCAAAGAAATCATGCACACTGAAGCTACTTTCATTCATATTTTAATCGACTTGTCAAGTGCATATTGACCAATAAGAGCCCATTAGTCAAGGCACGTGTAGTACCTGCCAGATAATAATATATTAAACGAATAATATTTATTATTATGATAAATGAAGAAAAAGTGACATATTTTATTTTTTTAATTATCTCGAAAACGGTGCGTGCTATCGTAAAAATAATGGCAATTTTGACCCCCCTTTGAAACACCACATCCGCCAAATATACATTACGAATAACAATTTTTATACCACTAAGGTGGTATAATGTTGCCTGTTTTATTTGTTGGTTTGATATCAATCGTCAAAAAGGGTCCATGCTGGCGGTGTTGCAGTCATCCTCATCAGCTAGCAGTTTCATAGAAGAGAATGATTACAAGGTAGATTTTTTTTCGAATCGTCATCAGAAATACAGTCACTAGTCACAACGATAAAAGATGACTGTCTAATGAGAGGCTTACATTTGAACGCGACTAAAACGAAAGTGATGGTATTCGAAAGAGAAGAGGACAGAACGAATGCCAGGATAACTGTAAATGACGTAGTGCTGGAACAGGTGGATGAGTTTGTATATCTTGGATGTGCATTTAGCAGGGATGGACGGTACACCGCTGATGTAGAAAAGAGGGTAACTGCGGGCAATAGTGTGAATGGAGCGTTAGGCAAACTTTTAGGTACCAAGGCCTTAAGTCAAAAGGCCCAGCTCGCAGTACACAATGCGGTGCTGATACCTACGCTAACGTATGGAAGCGAGAGTTGGGTATGGCAGGAAACGCATGAAAGTAGAATAAACGCGGTCGAGATGCGCGCGCTACGCAAAATCTGCGGAGTAACGCTCGCAGATCGCGTTCGGAATGAAGATGTAAGAAAGAGAGTTGATCTGAAAGAGAGTGTCGGTGTCAAAGTAAGGAAGGGCATGCTACGATGGTTCGGGCATGTGGAACGAATGGGAGATGAAAGAATGACAAAACAGATATACAACGCGAAAGTGGATGGACGTAGGAGTCGGGGAAGGCCACGACACACATACAACGACCAAATTAATCGTGTGTTAGTAGAAGGTGGTGTCAAGAGCCGTAGGAACCGACGTGCATGCATGAAAAGAAAAATGAAAGTTGAAGAAGCAAGTGAGGTGTGTATGGACCGTGCCGTGTGGCGCTCGGTTCTTTCTGCCTACCCCGCAAGGGATTTGGCGTAAAGATAGTTAGTTAGTTAGTTAGATTTTTTTTCTAAATCTTGTATATCGAAAACCGTGCGTGATGTCCTGATATTGCAAATACAACAAAATTTTCATCCCCTTTAAGAAAGCCCCAACCATAAGGGGCAAACACATACAAACATAAGTGACCCTCGCCCCCCCCCCCCCCTTATTTTTTGCAAAGCGGGAATTTATGAAGGTCAACAAATCTGTCAGAACAATCAGAACGCTGTATGTACTTGTACGAAAGACCGGGTACTGGTCCGGGTACTGTTCGAATGCCATATGGCACGGTTCGGAAAGTTATGCTATATGTCAGGACATCATCGGGTACTGTTTTGCGCAAGACAGTTTTGTCTTTGATGTGCGCGCCCGCATGCATATAAAAGGGAAGCCGACAAACGTTAGTCAGACTTGTCGCCTTGTAGGTAAAGACAGCTTTGTCTAAGAGACGTTTTGTTCGAAGTGTGCGCCTCTCTATTTATCTCGTAGAGAGATAGTCTGTCTTAAAACTGTTGTGACTATAGTCTGCGCTCAGCTTTAGTCGAGTGACGTCTCTATCTCATATTATACAATGTACTCTGTGGTCCTATTCACGCAACGTTCTATAAAACACTGACGGTTTCAAACACGTTTTAAACCGGCGTTTAAACGTGTAGCCGGCAAAGCGAAAATCAGTATTTTCTGTTTCAAACCACCGTTTGAAACCGTGTAGCACATGCTTTATTATAAAACAGCCGCCTCAGCATCGATGAAGTGTATTCAAATCTATAGTTCCATGTTGTATGAAGGCAGTAGCAACCAAAGACAGCATCTTTAGCTTAACTACATGGTCTGCTTTTACCAAATACGTGTTCATGTTCTGAACACGTATTTGGGTAACTGTTTTTACGCCCTATGGCCTACCCTGCACACTTGGTTGCAGGTAGGGGCGTGGAGGACCACCACAGTAGTTATTGAGCAATCTGGTCCATCTTCGAGGGTCAGGAGCCTCACATAAAGAACCCAGCTGCCCCGTGGCAAGGTCGCGTTGGGCGTATACGGTCAAGCATCTAAAACTGTTTTTACAACCATCATCTTAGCAACAGTCAGAAATAATTTTAAACTGTGATTGTAGACTGCACTAGAGTAACATAAGCACAGCATTAGCTAAACCAAATTCATCATCCGTCGACAATGACGTCATTTGGCGTTAAAAAAAAAGTCTCAACCCAGGTCTACCCAACACATAAACTAACTATTGTGTGTGGTCTGACTCAACATAATACATGTAGAAGTTTACAATCATATTTAGTGAATATCGGCTAAGCATTGAATGAAATACAGCCCTTGTTACACCATTGGTGCATTGTTGACATAATGAGCAGGTAGCATTTGTGCAGATGATGATTCACATCTTGATCTCACAGTGGGGTACCGTTCGACACTTTTTTTTTAATGCCATGGCGCCGCCTTGTTGTAGGTATGTGGTAATATTATAACAGTTATGTAGGTATCTAAGGTTCTAAGTTAAACAAGAAAGGCGTGAAACGGTCTCACCCGACTGCCCCTCTCTAAAACTTTTATTGTGAAATTGAAAGTTCAATCCGATTGACGTTGTCATTTTTGTTTTATTTTAAACTTTGAACAGATGATCCACGTGACCTAGTGGCGTAGTTTAATGCGACAGAGTCACAGACTACAGACAAAGTCTCGACATAAGCCCCTCTGCACTCTATTTTATAGAGAGGGGCTAAAACTAGTTTTATTTTATCTTCAGTTATAGATTGGCGTTTTCTGAGAACCGTCGATACGGAATAATAACAATGAGCTCTATTAATTGTTATGAGAGCTGCAGTGTAATGCGAATGACTGTCTGTCTGTTCATAAGTTTTGAGAATTGACTTCTCACGGATGTTATTAAGGGGTCCCGACATGATCAATTGGCAATTGTCAAGCACGTTAAATATCATGTGTACATATACGTCGATGTACACACACATGCAAAGAAATCACGCACACTGAAGCAACTTCCATTTCAATCACAAATTTAACGTGATTGACAATTGAAAGGCATGATCGTGTCGGGAGCCCCTTAGATAGCAGATACCAGTCTAGCCACAAGTTTACAGTTATTGAAGACGGAGTGACCCGTTTACCGTTAAAATCAGATAGTACTTAATTCATAAAAAATAATGTAGGTGGGTATTTCTCATCAAATTTCAAAATTTGAGATATTATTCAATTTTTTTTCTCTTGTAAGCTTATGTATTTTTTTTTTGCAGAGATCACAAGTGTTGCTTTAACAGATCTGTTTAGGAGTATTGGTCTTCCATATTTTTTAATATATATTTTTAAAAAAATAGGTTTTAAAAAATAAGTAAATGAGGGAATGATTAACCGAGTGAGGGAATGATTTATTATTCGATTATAATAAAAAAACATGTACAAATAAAGGGAACTATTTATTAAAATGAACAATGAAATATTATATTCTAAAGAAAATTAACTCGAAACTTTGTACTTATAGTTAACAGAAATATATATAAACTCAAAAGATTACTTAATGAGGTAAGAAATGTTTTTATCCTCATACTTATTTCTATTTATTTTTAAACTTTGTACTTAGCACTTCTCCAAAACTTTAAACGTCTTCATATTTATTTATTAATCATTAATTATTACTAATATAAATCTTTATTAGTCTTTTCTTGTAGTTTTTGGTTTGTGAGATCAATAAATTACTTAATCTCAATTTTAACATCACTTGTAGAGTCCATCTAACTCTGCAATAACGTAATTCCCTCTCTTAACTAACTTTGGCGTCTTTATATTCTGTATCACATCTTCCCACTTATATAATTGCTCATCTTTAATATTAGGCCATATCCAAAATTTCAAACCTTGCTTCATGCACCTAACCATTAAACCATCTTCAAAAACAGATTAAACTTCTCCGGGATACTTTGCCGTGCCCCATTTCACCAGAACATAATCCCCAACGGCAGCAATATTATCACTCTCTGAGATAACAGTAGATCCCTCATCTTCTAAATCAATTGCATTTTCTTTAAACAGTTTAGTGTGATCTTGAATTTGCGAAGACGACGCTAAAGACAGTTGGTGATTATCCTTCATTATATTCGATTTCATTGACTTTTGAGGGGATTTGCTACGCTTCTTAGTAAATGTATTACTTCGGTGTTGTTGAAAATATCCCAAATGATAGTGGGGTACAATCTTCGTCGCAATCTATGCATTAAAGGCTTCTGCATTGTAAGGTGTTGTTAAAAAACTGTTTTATAAGATCATCCATCAGCAAAATATCTGCTGTGGTAACTTCAAACAATAAAATAGAAGGACACCTGGATTGAAGTATAGGTTTCAATGAATTCAGGTCTACAATATTATGGCCTTCTGCAACAACTTTATCAGCTGTCCGTTTCAGGGTTTCACCGACACCGTCAGGTGCTCCCTTACCGTGACCGGGTTCAGAATAATGCCATGAAAAGTGTGTGATTTCTGGATAGATATCTTTTAGATGGCGACATACCATTTCAAACATAAATTTATTTTTATATTGATTACCAGGTCCATCACTCAACATATGTAATCGGAAAATAGGTAAATTTTGTTTCTTTATCCACTCAAATATGGGTGTTAAGTGAGCCCAAACAGCCATTGTATCATGTCTACTGTCACTAGAGAGAGAACAAAAGGATACAGGTGTAACTGCATTATCCTTGCGCAAGTAAAGCACTCCTGTATGCATTGTTATCTGCTTCCTTCCTCCACCAAAGTGGACAGCTTGTATTTCCTCATTATATTTGCAGCTTTAGTTCTCGCTGTAATCTACATGAATTAGAATGTCGTTAATTGTTAAATTTTTCTATATGTTTTAAATGGCTTGATATTGATGTGCTATTGTGCCAATATGTGAAAAAAAAAGTGGTAATGCTGCTTCCAGATTTTGAACAAGCTTTTTCAATTTAACCGTCTTTACAGGTTTACGAACTATCTCTCCAAAGTCCCGCAGTTTCTCCAAAGATTCAGTATTATTTTTGATACTCTCTCGCCTTTTTCTATCATATTCTTTCTTTTTTAATTTTTTTTCTGCCTCACTCAACTTCTTTTGTCGTGCCATTTTTTTTTTACATACATGTACCTGTTTAAAATTAAATACCATGAAATACAAGTTGCAAGAAATAAATAAAAAATCTTAAAGAACCGTAGACTACCTTATAAATCATTCCCTCATACGTCCGCCATTCCCTCACTCCTAAATGCAGTGAGGGAATGGCTATGAGGGAATGACGAATTTAAACTAAAGATACAAAAACACTGGTACATAACCTCAATTTGCTTGTTTCATTTGGAATACGCATTTTACTCCCAAAACCGAATAAAATCAGCAAATTTTATTTATAGAAATTAAAATGCTGAATACATTCATGTGACGTGAGGTAATGTTCGTCATAAATTTAACTCCTAAAAAAAATTCAAATAATGTTTTTTTGCACAAACTCACCTACAGTTCAGAAGAAATCGCCATATTGAATCATTTGAGAGTGTTGCCAGGTACTAAAAACTTAAGGTTGCGTTCCTGAATATCGTTGGACACGTTCAGAAATTGAATATTCGTAATAGGGTGAGGGAATGGTTTTGTTTAGCGGGACATATTTAAAATCGAATTATCCTTTTTATAAATTCGTTGTTGTAATATGGAAGCTTTTATAGACAATAACAAACATGTTTTCAAAATATACGCATGATTGTAATATTAAGAATATTAATATATTTTTGATAAATAGGCATTTTAGTAATGGTTTTGAACTAAGGGACAAGGTGAGGGAATGATTTTTACGGTAAAAAAGTAGCCATATCTTTTTTTACTGTAGAAGTAGTACGTTTTCTTTTTAAACAATAGTTGTATAGACAACGTGCATTGAAATAAAAAAAAGACATATGTCGTTGATGCATATGACTTGGCACTAATGACTCGGGAATCAGATTTCGAAATTTGATGAGAAATACCCAGGTACTACATCCTGCCTACTCTACTTATCCGCATACATTTTATGTCAAACACGATCTTCGCAATTTTTTAAAAATTTGTTCAAAGTATTTTGCTTCTTGCTTCATCTCATTCTTTTCCAGACTATTATAAAATTGTTAAAATAGCTGTGACGGTACATTTTAGGGCTTCCGAGTCCAAATCTATATTTTTTGTTCTTCGTGTCTGTTTGTTTGTTTATTTGTTCGAGGATTGGAACAAAATTCAGAAGCTTGATCATAATTTTACTATAAGGATTTATACAGCGAGGCGACTATAGTAGATATTTTTTCAACATAAATAACACTGTATGTATCATCAAAATCAGTTCGACAGAAAGGATAATAGGTACAGCTTGACCTATGTTTTGCTAGAAGCCCTATGCATACTGTGCCTATGCATTTATGCATTGGACAGGTCAAAGTCAACTGGTTATCCTCGCGAACGAAGTCGCGGGCAAAAGCTAGTGTATTAATATAAAGACAATGAATACCTATCATCTAAGCATTGAATGAAATCCAACCCCTATTATACCATGTCGTCTAAAGCAGGTAAGATTTGCATTCCAGAATGATGATTCACTTCATCTCTCAGTGGGATATCCGTTGTTTCTTTTTTTTTTTAATTCCAAGGCGCCGGTTGTCTACAGATATCATATAGGTGCATAGTTACAAAGACCTATCTGGTCAAAAACGATATAATATAATATATATGTACGTATCCTAATTCCTTTGCAGTCGGTAAAAATAAAGCAATCGCTAACGATGAGCCGATGAACGGATTTTCATATTAATTAGGTTAGGACTTTTAAAAGTAGAAGGGATTTTTTACGTGAGGAAAAATCCTACATGCGTGCTATGTCGGACTCCTATCAACTAAAAAACCACACGTATCCCGCCTAAGCGCCTACGATTGGGAGTCCCCGGGTAAGCCCTCGGCAGGATAAAGTAGAAGGGTTGATGTGAAATGTTGAGATAGTTTATGACGTAGGCACACATGGGTATATCGCGGACTAGACCGCGGGGCATTATGGTAATGTAGTCAAAATAGCTACATAATTGAAGTTTTGAGAAGGCGGATCCTACGGAACCTAACACAATGAGCTTTATATTGATAACAACGATACAGCGCCGCCGTGTCGATTCGTCTACGACTTGGTTGGATCCTGTCACTGACAATTGCAGCTGTAGTACTTGATACTAGATCCTGGGGTCATCCTATGGTTTGGGACCCCGGGTAAGCCCTCGGGCTTACCCGGGGTCCCAAACCATAGGCTAGGAAGGGAACGTGTGGTTTTTAGTCAGTAGGAGTCCGGCATAGCATCCATGTAGGATTACCTTAGGATAAAAAGAAAAAATAAGGGGGAAGTACCTACCCTTAAAGTCCGATATCACTCACGGTTCATTTCTCCACTTTGTCAGCCTGACTAATAAGTTAGGTATATCCAAGCCAAATTACAAAATACCTATTAATGCACCTATTAAATGGGACAAAATGCTAATGGTGAAGTGTGGGCGTATACTATATCTCTGCCTACCCCTCGGGAATAAAGGCGGGACTATAGGTATGTAAATTACAGCATTCTAGTGGGTACTAAGCTGAGCTAGATTTGTTGAGGTTCCATTATTTCTACAGACAGAACCCCATAAAATACTAGGTACTGTTTTAAATTATTGAACACCTGCTTGCCTCCTATAGAGACAAGTGACGTAAAATACATGTTTACATAATTCAATAAATGAGTATGTAACTTTATACATGAATTGAAACATGATACACTACATTATAATATCATAAATGCTAATTAATTAGGAGTGGCTGCAAGATATACTACTAAGATATTATTAAAATGATTTTATGAATCGAAGACACCTGTTCATATATGCTTTAATGTTAGGAGACTGGGCGTCTATTACTACTATATCCAAGCAAGTTTGAGATATTGGAAACAACGGGACCTTAATCCCTATTGTTTTGCAATATCACCACTTTGTTGCATGGTATCTGCTGTGGCATTAGCAGCCAATAGCTGCTGTAATTTGGTTATTATCTATACTAATATTATAAAGAGGAAAGATTTGTTTTTTTGTTTCTTTGTAATGAATAGGCTCCGGAACTACTGGACCGATTTGAAAAATTATTTCACTGCTGGGAAGCTACACTCTTTGCGGTGAACATAGACTATATTTTATTTCCGTATTCCCACGGGAACAGGAACTACGCGGGTGAAACCGCGTGACGTCTGCTAGTCATTGATAATACTCAAATAGAGCTAATATTTTTGTTCTGCTGTTATATTTGGCTAGATGAAATTCTCGTTTGACCTCCCAAATACCTCATACAACTAAATATAAAACAACTACTAAAGAGGAAGTAAACAAAACTTTAAAGAAAGTTGATAGAACAGTGTATGGGAGTTCGCAACACCAGAGGTGTTTCTATTCCCTTAAAAATCAACTTACCTATGTCATGTCAACCATCATCAACATGGCTAAGTTGCCATGCTTGCCACGCCAGGCACTATATATAACGGGACAAAAGATGAAGGTAACTTTACATAGGAATTATACAGCTTGTCTGTTATCATTGGTTTTAAAACTGTAGTTGTTTTAAATAACTTACTCATTCTTTATAGTTTATTTTGAATTAGACTTGATTTATACTTTTCTTGATTTATACTTTGGAAAAACCGAGGCAGGAAGATCATTCCACAACCTAAGCGTTCGCGGAAAAAAACCCAAAAGTATTTGTAGTGATATTTTTTAGTAAGAAACATGGTTGATTATCATGGAGTAAGTATAAAAGAAAAAGGAATTAATAAACTCACGTAAATGATAAACCAATTGCTTCTCCACAGGCCTGTAAGAGGACAAATCAATGTCTACTGGGTATGTAATAGACAGCCATCTCTCCTGAGGATCAGGGTCACTGGTCAGGACAGCAAAGAGTCCAGGCACTCCATCAGCCAACTCCTCTACGTATGACGTTTTTGAGAGTTCCGTTTGGGTGTTATTCGGTTTGGGACACATATCTGTGAATAAAAAACATAATATTAGAAATAACAGCATTATTATCCTCTCAACATGTGAAATGACACTTAGTTTAGTTTGCAAGAAGTCACTCAGTGTGGTCGGCATAGAGAAAAGTGTAGTGGACAGCTTTATGGAAGACCAATACCTAACAGTGATTAAAAAAGAAAAGTTCAACACTTCAGTAGAAGCTAACGATTGGGGTAGGTACATAAACAGAATGCAGTATGTTGATTGATACTAAACTTTGTTCAAGCTATGTTACCAGAGATCTTGGAGAGATCAGTTAATAGCATAGAACTGGTTGAGGGCCTGCATGACTTCATTGATCATAATGATTTAATTCTTTCACCCTCACTTAATTGTAATAAATAAGTAAATAATTTACTTACCCACACAACTACAGCATTCACTATATAAATAGCCAAGACAACCGAAACAGTCCTTGCAACAAGAGCAGTCCTTCAAGTCGCATTTACAAGACTGAGTTAACATACATTTCGACACAATGCTGGCACAAATAGCTTCGTTGCATGCATACACTATGGGTAAAACAAATAGTAACGCAACTAGGAAATAAATTTTACTAGCCATTATTAAAGTCTAAATAAACTTGTAAACAAAGTTTGAGGAATTTACAAAGTTGTAAAAATAAACAATTCTCCGATTAGTTAAATAAGACCCGGAGACGCAGTAACTTTGTCTCTAATTTAAATTATATACGATACACGAACAGTAAATGGTCACTAAATTAAACAGCATACACGTAATTTTAACAATCTAGATTTGTTAAAATTATTTTTTCTGGGAATAACTAGCTCGCGTCCTCTTGACATAAAAAACTTTGATCGAATGATGAATGAAAAAAACTTTGATCGAATGATGAATGATGAATGAAAACTGAATGAATGAACTAAAATGAATTATTATTCATCCATTTCCATATAAGCAAAGGCTACTAGCCGTACAGCCTAGGAGTAATTTAATCACTAATGAGCGCCCGACACGATCATGTCTTGCAATTGTCGAACACGTTAAATATGAATGGAAGTTGCTTCAGTGTGCGTGATTTCTTTGCATGGGTGTATGCATCGACGTATACGTGCACATGAAAGTCTACGTGCTTGACAATTGCCAATTGATCATGTCGGGACCCCTTACAACAGATTTTACTTGGCAGAGGTTATTTATATACCCACAGTTCACTTTAAATAGGCTTAAAAATTAAAATTAAAGCTTGGTGATCTATCTTCACATACCTTTTCAAAGCGTAGAAAGAGACCTGACACTGCTACTCTCATTTCATGCTCCACATTGATTCTTTGCGATATTTGCTCTTAAAATTATAATTATGAATGATTGCAATGCGAGCGACATAAATACGAAATTGTAAAAGGAATGGATATTTTGAAGCGTTTTGATGCTTATGTAATGGCCAATGGGCTCCGGAGATGGTCCATGTCAAGAGCCCATGTGCCTTGACAAGTCAGTAGTGTTTACATGCACATCGAGTCGTCGATGCACACGAACGTACAAAGAAAGCAGACACACTTGAACAACTTTCATACTATCTGAGATTTATTGATGTCAAATTCCTTTCTTGCGTGTGGTACTACCAGTGGTACTACTGGTAGTACCACGAGTAAAAAAATTCCTTTCTTGCGCGTGGTACTCTACCAGTGGTACTACTGGTAGTACCACGCGCACACCACTCTCAACTTCAACTATTCTATTTAAAAAAAAAATATCAGACCATACATTTTGTTTTCTGGGCTCCCGACATGATCATGCCTTGCATTGCAATTGTCAATCACGTTAATTAAGAATGGAAGTTGCTTCAGTATGCGTGATTTCTTTGCATTTTAAGTTTAAAGTCGCTTGGGGAGGTGCGGTGCAATTGCACCTCTTGGGGTTTGACGGAATGTCGTGACGAAATGCGCGGTGCAATTGCACCGCTTGGGGGTTTAGAGTTTGGACCTGTGGTTTGATATTTTTTTCTCGGAATCGACAGTTGAACAGTTGAAGGGATGGCGATTCTTTCCGAAAAAGATCGATATTTAAATTGATTCGAATCGTGACCTGATGAATCGATCCTTAAAAAATCGAGGTCTAAAAGATCGATATCCAAAAAATCGACGCTTTTCTAATTTTCCATTACAATGTATCAACCAATTTTATTTAGAACATGATAAATATTCAATTTTACGATGTTTTGATCAGTAAAGTCGAGGACTTCAATAATAACAATTATTTTTATTACCTAACATATAATACCATATCAGATCAGATAGAAACAAGACATTAATTTTCTAAATTTATTGGTTACAAAGTTACCTTATAGTTCCGAATGCTTTTAACCGGCAGCCCTCTTGTAATACGGGCACCTTCAACTTATTGTACGGTTAAAGCCGAAAAAATCGAATGTCGATTTTAAAGGATGATGTATTGATGCAATGAAATGAATTGATCTAGTACTACGTATCAATTTAAAAGAACGATTTTATTCGATGGAAAAATCGATTTTTAGATTAATCGTTCTCAGATCGTCATCCCTAGATGATGCTTTATCATCTATCAATCATTTGCTTTGCTTCTTTCTTTTTAGAGTGCGTGCGTCTGATAAAAAGTGCGTGTGTTTGAAGTGAAATACTCGGATTTATTAACGTAAGTAATGTTTTCTTATGATTATTCGGCTTATAATTATTCTATTTAGGTAATAGTTGGTAAAAAATACATCGTTTTATCCAATATAAAAAGCCCCAGAAAGTTACCGATTTCAGAGTGATTTTTACGATGTTTGTCAGTTGTGAAAAATATTGACTTTTATCTCTGTAAATTCATTAGAACTCGTTTTGAGAACAATTTTGTACGTACTATATATATTTTAGAGTAATAATAGCAAGACAAATTTGGTGGGAAACCATTATAAATGGACAGTTCGGTTAACCACGCCATTTTTAGGGTTCCGTAGCCGAATGGCACAAACGAAACCCATAAAGATTCGTCGTGTCTGTCTGTCTGGCCATCCGTCCGTCCGTCGCCCGTCCGTATGTCACAGCCACTTTTCTCCGAAACTATTAGGCCTACGCTATTGAAACTTGGTAAGTAGATGTATTCTGTGAACCGCATTAATGTTTTCAAATAAAACTAGAAAAAAGCAAACATCATTTTTTCTATAGTGAATAGTGTCAAAAGCATTGAGAGTGTATGTATTCTGTGGTGAAAAGTGACAAATTATTGGTGAATTTTAATGATTTTCATTATTTTTTTTCTCGTTAACCATTAATTTCCGCGGGATTGCTTTAGAATCGTGCCAATCGAATTAAGGGGGGAGAGGGGTGGGAGGGGGGAGGGGGGAGTCCCCCCCCAGCAACTCCCCCCCTGCGGAAACGCTTAGTTTTTAAGTTATGAACATTTTCATAAACTAACCTAAAAGTATATTTTTGAAGGCTAAATAAGTTTCCTATACCTACTCCCTAGCCCTCATTTACCTACTCCCCCACCCCTATGTACCTACTCCCTAACCATTATCAACCTAAGTGGGGCCTGGCCTGGATGCAATTTATTACCAACGAACCCCGAGTATCTGTCCCCACACGGGGTCCGTTGGGAATTGAAGATAATTTCATGTACAAGGGCTTGGCAAGTAGGTGGGGTCTGTTGGGAAAAAAAAAATCCTTACAGACACCCACTCTCCACTCTGCTAATAAAAAAAATTGTTTAGGCTGCTACAAAAAAAATAACCACGAAGGCTAATGCGGGAGCTCCGCTTCGCTCCGCTCCCACCTTAGCCTTCTAACCTAATCTATCCAAGTCGGATTGCGCGAGGTGTATACTGCTGCACTTTGTTTTTTATTAATTTTTGCATTATTAAATAATACAACTGCTAAAATATATTCAAATAGTAAAAAAATAGTAAAATTATTAAAATTACCTAACTATATTTTTTTTTTTTTTTTTTTTTTCTTTATGGCGATACTATTTTCCGCCAATGACTCAGTGTGGATTTGGAAAGTGTTTATGCGGTCCACACCTATTAGGATCAAAGTTTTGTGAGTGTACAAGGAAAAACAGAAACAGTAGGTAACTAAGTAGCCAAAATCCAAGATTCGTGTTGAAGTACATGTAACAATAAAAAAGACAGCATTAAAGCACAAAGAATATGTTAGTAATTTAGCAGACACACACAATGTTCTACAGTTTAATGTTATTGGAGTCAATGAAATCACATACAACGTATATGTGGGGGGAATCAACATAGGTCAGGAGGGAGTTGAAGTTAATAGGACGAGGGAAATGTTCTGTAGGAAGATAATCATATAAGGATCCATTCCTTCTTACGCATTCAAAGAAGATATGGTTCGTAGTATCTTCATCTAATCCACATTCACATAAAGAATTATCCCTAATCCTTATTTTCCTTAGAAAAACGTTAGTGCAAGCATGACCTAACCGAAGACGACAGATAACCGAGGTTGACCTTTTACTGGCCTCCCTAAATTTAAAAAACCAGGGTTTAGCTGGGATATCAGTTTGTAGGGAAGCATAGTGTAACCCTTTAACTTTGCTAGATTGATTCCAAAGATTACGCCACCTTAAAAATAGACTAGATCTAGCCATAGAGGCAATGTCTTGGGAATAGGCTCGGAAATGGTCAAGTGATCCATTAGAGATGGCAGCTTTGGCCAATGAATCAGCCATTGAATTACCAACAATTCCACTATGTCCAGGTATCCAGACCAGACAAACTAGCAGCCCTTTGGAATAGCATCTAAAGAGTGTACTCTTGATTTGGAGTATAAGAGGGGATTTGGAGTTACTGGAGAATTGGTTAGCCATAATTGCCATTAGGCAGCTCCTAGAGTCAGAAAAAATCACCGTCTTGTCCACATTATGAGACTCTATATATAAAAGAGCCTCCAGGATGGCAATAGCTTCTCCTGTAAAGATTGAGTTAATAGGAGGAGATTTAAAGGAGAGGATAATTTTGTATCGGGGAATCCAGACTGCTGACCCAACATATGTGGAGTCTACTGATTTAGAGGAATCTGTATAGAGAGTCAATCGATCCTTCCACCTTTGGTCGATTAAGGACATTAGCTGTCTATCCGCCTCGACAGAGTCTTTATTGATGCCAGTATTTATGACAATATCAGGGGAATGAATAATTGCCTCGAATGGAATTTCAAATAGGGGATTAGATTTGGATTGTGAGCATGGGAAAGGAAGACGTAGGGATTCAAGAAAACTATTAAATAAACAGGGGTAAACTTTCTTTGACCAGTAAGAACCGGATGAGATAAGCTCTGATAGTGTGTGCAGTTTAGGGATTAGAGGGTGGAGGGCAAGTTGGGAGGTTTTGAAAAAGTACCTGTCAGCGAGATACTGCCTCCTTAGGCTGAGGGGAGCCTCCCCACATTCGACCTGGAGAGAGTTGATTGGCGATGATTTCATGGCTCCAACAACTGATCGCAGGCATTTGGATTGTATCTTATCCAGAGAATTGAGGGATAACTTATTACATGGCTCCAGGAGATAGCTGCCGTAATCCAGGTGGCTTCGGATAATTGCGTTATCCCCTCATCTGTGTAGGGCGTCAGCGCGCGGTAGCTCGCATCTGTGTAACCTACTGCGGGGGGGGGGAGCGCGGCGTCGACTGATGTTCTAAAAATGGCGATTTCTCATAACTTTTCTATGGCAGCCATATAAAATACTTACCTCACTGGAATCGTTATGAAACAAGCTAATGATAAAATGATAGATAAGACCAGTTCTGCCTTGTAATGTATTACTAATTTCTATTAGAAAAAAGAATTTGTAATTTTTCACCAGTTTTCTCTACAAAAATTGTAAAAAAAAAAAAAATAATGTACAATTCCAAATTTTTTTTTTTTTAGTATTTTAAATACATCGTATTTCACAATGTTCAACAGACACAATACAACTCGTAGTACATTTTTTTTTATTTACAAGCTTTTCAAAATACGACTCATTTCGGCGACCCGACCGCCGACCGCCAAAAAAAGGTTAAGTTCATGCCATGATTCTGAGAAAACTGTGCTTCAAGTGGCTTACATTCTTTTTTTATTCGTAAGTATGGTCCTTAAATTTTTTTTACACAGAGTTTTGTTTGACAAACGTGTTTAGTTTATTAGAAATTGAACAATGAACCGAGCACTTAAAAAGAGGCCCAAAAGGGTGGTCGTAACTTTGTTTTTTTTTTTTGAATTTTTTTTGTGTATTTTTTTTCATAAAAATTTACAATCTTCAGCTACATGACTTTTCCTAATCGATTAACATAAAAAAAAGGTGTGCTGGCATACAAATATATTTCAGAAATGAATTATTTGAAATTTGAAAGCTTTGCAAAAAATGATCGAGAATTTCGACCAAATTTTACACAAAATTATTGAAATAGATTTTACATTCAATGCTTGAAAACAATAAAAGAATACATAAAAATACATAAAATAACGATAGATTGTCATCATTACAGTATTTATTCTTTGTATTTCATCCAAATGTATGGGCTTGGCGCCGCGCCGCCGTGACGCCGACGGCGCGTAAAATACAATGAATGTTCGTTGAAAATACCAAAATCTTTATGAAATACACAATCTACGAATAAAAACTCTAACCTAGTCATGATTTTGTTAAGTTTTGAAAGTAAAAAACACCAAACACAAATGTAATTACACGCAACACAGTACCGGTCGTCGTCACTTAGCCGCGCGGAATGGTGCGCGATGGAGGGCACTTTTTAAACGAGAATCATGAGGTGCAGCTGTGACAGACAGACATACAATGTACTACATACTTGTCCCGTTTCTGTCTAAGAACACTCCATAAAAATTTGAACAGGATAGAGATAGTACTTTTTGCGCTACAAGACCGCAAACTGTCTGACGGCAAGGTATCGCTAGGAGATACTTACACAGATGCGAGACATAGCAAGGAATAGAGAATCATGAGGTGCAGCTGTGACAGACAGACATACAATGTACTACATACTTGTCCCGTTTCTGTCTAAGAACACTCCATAAAAATTTGAACAGGATAGAGATAGTACTTTTTGCGCTACAAGACCGCAAACTGTCTGACGGCAAGGTATCTCTAGGAGATACTTACACAGATGCGAGACATAGCAAGGAATAGAGAATCATGAGGTGCAGCTGTGACAGACAGACATACAATGTACTACATACTTGTCCCGTTTCTGTCTAAGAACACTCCATAAAAATTTGAGCAGGATCGGGATAGTACTTTTTGAGCTACAAGACCGGAAACTAACCGGAAACAAAAGTATCGCTAGGCGATACTTACACAGATGCGAGACATTGCAAAAAATATCAAATGCGATATGTCAACAGTGGAAAGGTTATACAGTAACTTTTGGCAGTAGGGGTGTGCTCCCCACCAGGTGCCGGATAAGGAGCGCAGGATGTTTAAGTTTCTTTCACATTTCGACACGATATGGTGTATGTGGGGAATGCAAGTCATTTTGTTATCCAGAATCATACCCAAAAACTTCACTGATTCTCTCACTGGAAAGACTTGATTTTCATAAGTGATCAAGCAATCACTTACAGATCTCTGACGAGTGAAGACAACCACCGAGCTCTTAGGAACTGACAGTGATAACCCATGTTCCACAAGCCAGGATTGCAGATAGAATATGGCAGACGTGAGTCTAGACACTGCGTCCGATATGTCATCTACCGAGATGTATAAAGCTAAATCGTCTGCATACTGAAGTATGTTACAGAAGGAATTTACTGAGAGGTCCAAATCAGCTGTGTATATATTGTAGAGAAGGGGGCTAAGCACAGAGCCCTGAGGTAGACCTCTCCACACCATTCTCGGAGGTAAAATAGAGTTTTGAACTCTGACCGAAATATTTCTGCCAGAAAGTAGATTTGAAATAAAATTGACTATCTTCTCTGGAACACTCAGCTTTTGCAATTTTTGCCTGAGGACAGGAAGAAGGACATTATCATATGCGGACGCAATGTCCAGAAACACACCCACACAATGCTGCTTCCTTGACAGCGCTATTTGAATGTCAGTAGTAAAGATGCCCAAGCTATCCATGGTTCCAAGACCTCTACGGAAGCCAAACTGAGTTTTACTAAGAAGTCCTTGGCTTTCTATGAACCATTCCAGGCGATTCTTGATTAGATGTTCCATTATTTTGGCCATAGTGCAGGAGAGTGCTATAGGTCGATAGCTGGAGCCGTCATTACTAGGTTTACCTGGTTTTAGGATTGGGAGGATAATTTGGGATTTCCACTCATCAGGAGGGATACCAGAAAGGAAGATAGAATTTAAAATGTTGAGTAAGAAGGTTTTGGTCTCCAAGCTGCTTTTGGTTATAAAAGAGTATGGGATTCCATCTATCCCAGGAGAAGAATCTTTCAAGGGCCCTAAAACCGCCTGGAACTCGTCCAGAGAAAAGGGGGAGTCAAAGAAGTGTCTAGAATGGGAAGTTAAGGAAGAGACTGTAGTGGACTCTAAAGCAGAAGGAACGGTGGGAGGAGCTAGTTTCTGTTCAAAGTCTTGAATCCACACAGATGAGTCATTTGAAGATATGGAGATATCAGACATAGAGGTCTTGAACCTTCTTATATTTCTCCAGACTAAGGTGGAGTGAGTACGAGGGGAGAGAGACTCACAAAATGAACGCCATCCCTCCCTTTTCTTTTGGGACAGAAGTCTGGTAGTTTCAGCTGCCACTTTTTTATAGTGCAGATAGTTACTGGTGGACATAACTGCTGCATATGCTTTTTCAGCATTTTTTCTTTTTTTGCAGGCTTCTGTGCAGGATTGGTCCCACCATGGAGGGGATGGGAGGCGATTATTTGCCTTTTTTAAGGGTATTGAATTATCAGCAGCTGATAAAAGTCCATTCTTAAACAGGTAATAAACATGCTTAACATTATTAGGATTGGGGGTAGGGATATTTTCAATTATTACATCAAGGCAGCTGGAGTAGGCACTCCAGTCTGCCCTTGCAAGATTATATTTTAATAGAGGGTTATAGGAGAGTTGATAGTTGGAATAGCCTAGGGGGAGGATGACAATAGGGTAGTGGTCACTGCCATGAGTACTGCTCAATGAAAGCCATCCCAGACTAGAGGAGAGTGAAGGGGAGCAGAGAGAGAGGTCAACAGCACTGGGGCCAGGATGGGTAAGGGTTGGACTACGCGTGGGAGCACCATCGTTTAGGACACATAGGTTCAGGGAGTCTAACATATCGAGGAATATGGGAGATAAGTCATCACACTTGTAGGATCCCCATGAGGTGTGATGGATGTTGAAGTCCCCTAGTACTACAACCGGAGGAGGGATAGAAGATAAAATGTTGTTTATTTCAGTAAGGGAGGGGCGATCAGGGTATGGGACATATATAGACAGGAAAGATATGTTCATGACTCTCACAGCGACCATATGGTATCTATCACTATGAGGAGGAAGAGGTATCAGGGAGAAAACTAGGGATCTAGAGATAAAGATACAACAACCGGCATGTCCATCATTCCTGTCATCCCGAAAACAGGCATAACCTGACACTCTAAAGTGAGTGGAAGGCTTAAACCAAGTTTCCTGGATGGCAAGAATAAGGGGTTTATATTTATTAATAAGGAAAATTAGTTCATTTTTTTTATTATTGAGACTCCTACAGTTCCATTGTAGGATTGGAGGGAATGTTATTTGTTAAAAAGGAAAGCTGAGAAATTTTGGATTTGAGATTTTGGGGAAGCTCAGTGTCACTGAATCGAGAAAGAAGGTTAATAACCATAGAGAGAAGTAATTCAAGGAGGTTATCTCCAGAACCAGATTGTCCTGTAGAATTACCTTCTTGTGAGAGGGCACAGCCATTAGGCATGGAAGAGGAAGGGACCTGGGTTAACAGATTGTGAGCAATTCTGTCAAACCCTGGTGAGGAAGCTGGGTTATGTGGTCTACGGGGAATAGAGATTGTCTTGGTATAAGAGACCTGAGAAGAGGGTGAATTTTGAGAAACATAATTAGATGAAGCAGGGAAAGAGGGAGAGGGAGTAATCGAGGACTTTGTAGTGTCCGCAAAAGACCTACGGACCTGTGGGAATCTAGCAGATGCTTCTACGTAGGAGATACTCTCCTGTGACATAACTAACTTAATAGCTTTCTGCCTGTTATGTTCTGGGCAGGAAGGGTCTTTGGAGGCATGTGGTCCAGAGCAGAAGAGGCATGATGGGGTAGGGCTAGAGCATGTTATGCCCTCATGAGGCTGGCAGCAGATGAAACATCGGGGAGCAGACCGGCATTGGGATGTGACATGGCCAAACCTGCAGCATTTTAGGCATTGGATGAGGGGGAGTACATAAGTTTCTACCGGGAGGGAGTTATAAAAGCAGTAAATGTGTGGCGGAAGGGTTTGTCCACTGAATGTAAGGACCACAGTTTGGGTGGGAACATAGCTAGGGGTATTATTTTCACCTATCTTTTTACGATTGAGTCGTCTGGCTCTCATAATACGTCCATGTCCAATAGGAATTTGAATAGATTGAACAACTTCCTCCAGGGTCCATTCCACAGGAACGTCCCTTATAATTCCCATTCTGGAGCATGCATAAGAAGGAATGGAAACATCATATTTAGCTCTGGACAGAGATGGATGAGAAATAAAAGAGTTAGCGTCCGATGCAGTTTTAAATTGAATTGATAGGCGATTACGACCAACTCGTTTGATGCCATCTTCAACTACATTAGTTATTTTATTATTAAAAATAAATAGGCCGAACTTAATAGGGCGGAATACCGTACCCGAGGAAGGATTATCGGCTGATCTTGCTACATGGACAATGAACGGACCGGAATCCGCGTCAGTGTAGCACGTGGGTCTGTTTTCAAAATCAGGATGGGTGTATGAAGTTTGGATGGATGGGGTAGCTTGGGATGGGTCAATGATAGTTTTTTTTAAAGAGGTAAAAGAAATATCATCTTGGGGATGATTTCGTTTTTTAGATTGGGAATTTGGAATGGGTTGAGAGGGGGGAGCAACATTAGAAAATCGGATAGGATCATCACCTCCACCCGGATCGGGTGGATGATCATCCATGTTCCGAAATACTTACGTGGGACGTAAATATGCACACCAAAACAACACAAAAGCACTAAAAATACAACAACAACACTTGTTTTTAAATAAAATAAATTTTGGAAAAGTCGGACACTTGTACTAAGCACTAGACCACAGATCCAAAAACCATTCTCGTGTTCAACTATATTTATAATGTATAAAAATAATAATATAGCGTTTTATTACGCATTACTTAGTCCCGTTACCAGAAACTTTAAGGTTGTTTTTTATCATTTATTGCAATTTTAAATAATACAGACGTTAATGTATATTCAAATAGTAAAATTATTAAAATAAACTATATTTATAACGTATATAAATAATAATATAGCGTTTTATTACACATTTTTTCATTCCATTTCACGCAACTTCAAACAGCCCTAAAAAAAAAACCACGCATCTCCTCACTGGGGGAGAGGTATTCACCCCTATCCAACGCAACCCCTAAAAACCCTAAAATCGATTGGCACGATTCTAAAGCCCACCCATTTCCGCAAGTTAAAACTTCGTGTGGAGGCTTCTAATAATATTAGCTTTGTGTAAAAAAAATATGAACCCCAAACTCCACGTCAGACAATCTAAAGTTGAGCCTTGTGTTTCATTTTTTCTCTTCTTAAATTGAAGGGTTGAAAGTCTAAAGGATCTAAGTGCCAATTTTATTATTCGCAGATATAACGAAAAAACTGAATAAAACATCTGTTTTGATAAAAAGTATTCTTTATTTATGCTCAATCAATAAAACAAATACCGTATAACTTCAATTAAACGTAAATAATCTGTTAACATTATAATCAACGGAGATAGCACAGGTTAAAGACTCACAATCTTGAAATGTCGTAACTGCAATAATAAGATACATCTAAAAGGGTCTAAGTGCCATTAAAGCGAATTATGAAAAAGGTCTCAATTAGGCCTCTGTGAGATTAGTCAAATTCTCATAGAATGGTTTATTTTCAATGGGTAAATATGGTAACATATTCTATAAGTCAGTCAGTTTCTTCTTTGATATATTATTCTTAAGTAGCAACGTAGTTAGTGTATAATCTTTTAAATAGTCCGGTGATTTACCTTTTTTAAAAATATGAATACTATCCCATGCTATCGAATCATTATGAGATTCCATTAAATCTACATCAATCAATCAAAACAGCCTAACGCAGTCCACTACTGGACATAGGCCTCTCCCAATTTACGCCACAATACACGGTCCTGCGCCTTCCGCATCCAGTCCCAGCCTGCGACCTTCACCAGGTCGTCGGACCATCTAGCGAGTGGACAACCTACCCCACGTTTACAGAGTTGCGGTTTCCACTCTAGAACCCGTTTGCTCCATCGGCCGTCGGTTCTTCTGCAGATATGGCCGGCCCACTGCCACTTCAATGTGCTTATTCTGCGAGCTATGTCAACCACTTTAGTTCTCTGCCGGATAGTCTCATTTCGGAGTCTATCCCTCAGAGACACCCCAAGCATAGCCCTTTTAGCATTATCCTTTAGAGCATTGACCAACCTCACTGTAAGTGTCCACGTCTCGGCACCGTATGTCATAACTGGTAGAACGCACTGGTTGTAGACTTTGTCTTCAGGCATTGCGGTCTAGGCGAATTGAAAACTCGACTCAGTTTCGTCAGACGGGGTCTTCCAAGCTGTTGGGCAAATACTTTGGTACCCCTGTTCTGCTCGATCGCTGCCTCGACGATGTTGGTGTTATAGTGTCTAAGGTAGCGTCGTATCAGCTTTCGGATTCTCAGATTTAGATCCCGCTGGTCTGACGAAGATGAGTGCTTATTTTCATAAGTTCGAGAATCTCGAGCGAGAGCTTAGAGCACCTGTTATTGCTTTTTCCGGACAAAAACCTTCGGGACACTTGCTGAAGCATCCTGACCACATTGTTGGCTTTATCGCGAATAATGCCAGTGGTTTCCAGCAGATCGAAACGATTTTGAAGTTCTAACTGGAACCTCTCAGGCCCCGAGGCTAACTGGAGCGTGGTAGGTCGAAGAGTAGGCTTCATCATACGGGCCCTTTCGGCTCGGAAGTCCAGATTCAAAGATGCTCGTACAAGTCCAAGTTCACCAAGAAGAACCCCTAAGACTCAAGAAAATTGACTAGCATATGCCCCCGGTCATTTCTGCGCCCCTCACCAAAGGGGCCGATTTTCGTTTCACCGCGTTCTTGTACTCCCACTTTGGCATTGAAGTCCCCCATCACAACGTTGTAGTGAGTCTTGGCAGTACCATGTAGTGCTTTTGCTATGTCCTCGTACATGGTCTCAACTGCCTAGCGATGGTGACATTTTTATACGTTACGTACTCTTCGCCACTTAATCGACATTTCTTCCGATTTATTTTTTTATTTTATCTACTCTGATACTATAATACAAAGATTATAAAATTGAAATCAATACTCTTATGACAAACATTACGCACAGGCCAAAAAAAAGTTTTATTACGATACAGGTCTTGTATGGACACCTATATCATAATAAAACTTTTTAATCATTACGATACACCATAAACAATCTCCAGCTGGAAAAAAAGTTTGAACCTCTACTTTAAAAAAAATTTTGCCTTCGCAGCCTAAAAAAAAAAAAAGAAACACGCATGCTCAATCGATGTTTGCGCCTTGGCGCCAACATTTTACATTTAAATGAAACCAAGTTTGGTTTTGTTTGTAAAATAAATTAGTTTTTGTGTAAAAACATGTCTTAAAGCTAGGATGGTGGTAATTGTACACCGCCAGACATTCTGGAAACTGCGTCAAACATGACCATGAACCTGTTACCGGCAAAATCAAGGAGCACAACAAAATGAAATCAGGTATTATAGTATGAGAGTAGGTAAAGTAGTGTATGACACTGTACATAACTTGGTCTTATAACACTCGTGTGATACTATAAAAAAACTCGCCTACGGCTCGTTTTTTTAAAACACACTCGTGTTATAAGAACCCATATTATGCAACAGTGTCATAAACTACTATTACTTCTTACATTTACTACCGATGTTTTCACACTGTGACGTTGTAGCATACATCTTAATAGCGTGTAATTATGCAACTAAACTAGGTCTATGAAAGGGTGCGCAGGAGTCACCGCCACAAGTGCCCGCACCCCGCACGCACACAAGCATTTGGCGTTTTGAAGTACAAGTGCACCGGCACTTAGACCGCATGTCTTAGTTATCTATATGTGTGTGAAAATATAATAAAGATAGGCACTTAGTTCCATTTGAATATTGATAGGCTTGGCTCTTAGATTGTGTTCCAATTAAAATATCGAATTTTGATTTTTTGGCACATAGACCGTTTAGACTTTCAACCCTTCAATTGTTTTCATTGTATGTATGTATTGATAAATATCGAGATAAGACTTTGGATGCTTAAGATGTTATGAATAGAGGGATGGAATCAATTTTTGTTTTCTCGGTTTGACAGTATGCCAAAGTCAAGTTAATTTCATTGTGAAAATATAAATCATTTTCATGTTATGATTCTTCTTAAGAGCAGCGCATTCATGTATGTCCAAGTTTGGACTTAGTTCTACTCTAGTAAGGCGGTGGTACCTTACTAGGGCTTGCAGTGGAATTCGTCGACAAACCTAAAAACTTGCGTTTCACTGCGCTTTATCACTTTCCAACACTTTTGCACGTTGTCGAACCTTTATGTTTAATAATCCACCATAAATTCACATAAACACTCAAAAATACACTTGTTTAGAAAAATTATTATAACGAAATGTAACGCTTGTCTGAAAGTTTCCATCCAAATCCTCTGTTTTGTCTTTATTCAGTACATGAAATTTTGTAATTATGTTTTTTTAATAGAAAATATAACACCTAGAGAGATTTCCAGAGTAACACCTAGAGAGATTTCCAGAATCAAATTAATGGACAATAGGAAGGCTCCGCGATTCGATCTCATCGACAAGAAAGTCTTGGAGGAACTGCCACTCAAGGCTATAGTATATCTTACAACCTTGTTTAACGCTATTCTGCGAGTGGGCTACTATCCTGATCTGTGGAAGGTCGCGCAAATTATAATGGTACAGAAACCAAGTAAACCAGCTCACGAAATCACCTCATACAGACCCATTAGCCTGCTTCCAACTTTGTCTAAATTGTTTGAGAAGATACTACTACACAGACTTACAATTGACCTGAGAGAGAAGTCTGTAATACCTGACCACCAATTCGGCTTTAGACAGGAACATGCCACCACTGAACAGGTCCACAGAGTGTGCAGGAAAATCAGAAAGTCGTTTGAGAAAAAGGAATACTGTTCAGCAGCCTTCTTGGACATACAGCAGGCTTTCGATAGGGTGTGGCACGCAGGCCTATTGTATAAAATAAAATCATTACTACCACATACATATTATGGACTACTAAAATCATACCTATCCAACAGAACATTTCAGGTGAGGGAGAGTGATTGTACCTCAAAGCTGTACAGGATTGCGGCGGGAGTACCCCAGGGATCGGTCCTTGGGCCAGTCTTATACACCCTGTTTACATCCGACCTACCACAAAGTCAGAACGTCACGGTTGCCACTTTTGCCGATGATACGGCGCTACTTGCATCGAGCCCATGTCCATCTCAAGCCTCTGAGCTTCTACAAAGTGGACTGGATAAACTGGAGCAGTGGTTATCCAAATGGCGAATTACAGCGAGTGTATCAAAATCTCTGCACATGACTTTCACCCTCTGCAAAGAAAATTGTGCTCCCGTTACCCTAAATGGTTCTCAACTTCCCCACCAAAACTGTGTTAGATACTTGGGAATGCACTTGGACCGCAGACTCACTTGGAAAATGCATATACAGGCAAAGAGGGATGAGATTAACTTGAGGTTTAGGGGTCTGTATTGGCTTCTCGCCAGGAATTCAAAACTGTCCATAGATAATAAGTTACTCATCTACAATACTATACTGAAGCCTATCTGGACATATGGCATAGAACTGTGGGGTTCGGCCTGCAACTCCAATGTTATGATGGTACAGAGAATACAAAACTATATCCTGAAACATATCTCGAATGCACCATGGTTTGTAAAAGTTAATGAGATTCATGAAATGCTAAACCTGCCAATGGTAAAGGAAGTAATTGACTGCCACACTGAAAAGTACATGTCTCGACTACAAAGGCATCCAAACCAGCTTGCGGAGCAGCTGACCATTCCGGAATCAATTCGCCGTCTAAAGAAGCGGCGTGACATCTTCGACCACTAATAGTCAACCTGATGGTGACTATACAACTGAAAGGGTTGGCTCCACTGGGAGCGGCACCCTAAAACCCATCCGACTTTAACACATCTGCTCATAGTCCACGAGACTGATCGCATGATTACAATGGAAAAAAAAAAAAAAAAAAAATAGAAAATATAAACATGTTGACATAGTGGGTAATGTATGGCTATCTATTATTGCTTTTTTTTCGTTTTTGTTACATAGCATGTCAAACGATTGGAGACAAGATGCTGAGGCGCCGCAGAACTTCCTCGACCTGCTGTACAGCAACGTCGAGGAGGAAAGCGGCGACGAAGATTTCGATCTAGACGATGAGGTAATTTAAGTTTGTCTAATATGTTGCTATGAATTTCAGTGGTTTTGGTAAAAAAAATTGTTCTTATATTTTAGGAAGAAATGCTTGAAGGCGTGGGCATAGAAGAAGTGGATCTCTTCGAGGTGAAATGGGAAATGGTAACGCATTTATTATTACTGTTATTATTATTAACTAGAGGACGTCACGCGGTTTCACCCGCGTAGTTCACCTTCCCGTGGAAATACAATATTTTTTCTTTCATAAGAACCTTCTCCTGACAATACCCTACACAAAAAAAAAGAATTAGTGAAATCGGTCCACCCGTTCTGAAGTTATGCGCTTACCAACACATTTTGCGATTCATTTTTATATATAAGATAGCTTACGGTGCAGTGCACTAACATGCTTTTTGTTTATGTATTAGAGCGAAGGACCCGAGGAGCAGTCGCCGGAGGCTCCTCCTTACTCGCCGCTCTCGTCACCAGATCGCCAGGAGTGGGTGCCTCTAAAAGTATTGGTTTTTTTTATAGTTCTGCGATATTGCTGTATTGATTGCAACTAGATGTCATTGTTTTTTTTTTGTATCATTTAGAACGAACAAGAGTCACCGTCGTCGCCGCCTAGTGCAGCATCCCCCGAGCGCGACCGATCACCATTAAATTTTCGATCTGATTCGTAAGTTTATATCTTCTCATATTCTTTGTGAATGACTCAATAAAAATACCTAATTTATTTGCTATCAAATCATTTATTCAATTTTAAACAACTGCCTCGTCAGTCTAGTCACTAGACTAGACTCTATTGACCACTAGACTCAGTGGTCTAAGCACGAGACTGTTTGTTGAACACGAGCTCGTGGGTTCGATTATCATATAGGTCAATACTTTGTGTGACCCTTATTCTAGATCTGGGTGTCATTTCTATGTATTATAACTATGTATTTACAAAAAAAAAGTATATAGATATGTTTATCCGTTGTCTAGTACCCATAACAACAGCTTTGCTTAGTTTGGGAATAGAGGGCGCTGTGTGCATGTATGTGCATTTTTTTTATACCACTAAGGTGGCAGACAAGCATACGGCCCACCAGAAGGACCGGTGGTCACCGCAGCCTATGAACGTTTGCAACACCAGAGGCGCCACACTCGCGCTGCCGACCCTAAAAAAATATTTATACGTATAATAAGTATATGTCTTGAAGATAATACGCGAATCCATATTTTCGTTCGTATATGTGTTAAAACACATATACGACGATGATGATGAATTTTGAAGGTAAACCTTTACTAGGATAATTCTGAATCACAGGCGGTAGAAGCTAATAATTGAATTTATTTTTACAGCGCATCGGCTGGTATCGTGTTGCGCATATTCGGGGAAGATGGGAGGGCGCTGGATGAAGCTGACGGCGATGGTGATTTTTTGGCCCCGGATACTCACGTTCTGTATGTGTCTGAGGAGCTTGAAAGGGATGGACGTCAGAGAAGTGTGAGTGTGCGAAGAGGTGGACGACGACAAGGAAGAGGTGTTAGGAGTGTACGAGGACAGAGTGCCCGTGGGCGTGGGTATCCGAACCAGGGCCGTAGGGGAAATCCGTGGCGAGTGGGGCATCCTCTCCATGAAATATGGACCTCAGATGAGGATGTCCCCCTTGAATTGGTGAGTTTGGCGACGGATGTATTGAGGAGGCGACAGATGAGAATGCAGGAGAGGATTGAGAGAAACGCTGAACAGGAGGATGCTAGCGAGGACGATGATGATGAATTTTTCGACGCTAGTACTGGAGCGGATAATCCCCTACGACTGGAAGGGCAGAACCTCCACTTTGAATGGTCTCCAATGGATTCCTTTCAAGGTGAAGAGGAACAATTTCGGCCTGACCGTACTGGTTCGGTTCATGTTACCAATTCGGCCTATGATGCTTTTCGTCGCTATTGGAGCGATGACGTCGTAGACCTAATTGTTACTGGAACGAACCTGTATGCGACCAAAATTACTTCTGCTTCTTTCCAGTCGTCTTGGTACCCCACTAATTGCCATGAGATTTTATGCCTCTTTTCGTTCTGGATGATGTTGGGGATCATCAAAATGCCAACTATAGGTAGTTGTTTTTCTGTTGACCCCCTTCTGAGAACAGACATTTTCAGAAAAATATTCACACGAAGAAGGTATGAAATGCTGTCAAGGGCTTTACATTTTGTAGATTCTGACCCCGTTACGAACTTAAATCCCTCCAATACTGCCGATAGAAGCTTTGATCGTTTACACCGTTTGAGACCAATATTGACACATTTAAATTCACGTTTTCAGTCCAATTACATTTTAAGTAAAGATATTTGCATAGACGAAAGTCTAACCCTATGGAAAGGAAGATTGAGCTTTAAACAGTATATCCAGAACAAAGCTTCTAAGTTTGGTATCAAGACCTTTGAGCTCTGCGAGAGTGGCACTGGCTACCTGTGGTCGTTTATTGTTTACGACGGTAAACAATCTTCGACCGACACTGACCAGTCGCCCGGTGTACTGAAAAGTACAGCTGTCGTGATGAAGCTCATTGCTCCTCTGTTACACAAAGGTCATAGATTATTTATGGATAATTGGTACAATTCACCTCTGTTAGCTAGATTTCTGAAGCTCAATGGGACCGACTGCGTCGGTACCTTGAGACCTTCACGTAGTGACGTTCCCTTTGTTGTAAATAAGGCTCCACTTCAACGGGGAGAGCTGATCGCGAGACATTCCGGGGATGTCTCAGTATTATCGTGGCAAGACAAGAAAAGGGTGACCATGATTTCTACATGTCATGGCTCATCTACTGCCTTGCCTACAGTTCCATCATCATCCTGTAGGCCAGTACCATTTAAACCACAAGTGGTACTGGACTACAATAAATTCATGGGGGGTGTTGATTTGAAGGATCAGATGCTCGAGCCTTATTTATTAGAAAGGAAACGTTGTGCCAAATGGCACATGAAACTCTTCAAACGTCTACTCAACGTTTCCATCCTTAACTCTCGCATCCTTCTAGAATCATCGACGCAGAAACGTTGCGATCATTTAGTTTTTCGCCTTCAGCTTGTAGATTCCATCCTCACAAATCATCTTTCACATTGTCCCCGAAGCCGTAGGCATACTGTTTCCATCAGTAGGTCTACGCATGAGCAACCCGCTAGGTTAGTTAATTCTACACATTGGCCCGTTTTACTGGAACCAACAGAGGCTTGTACCGCGCGTAATCGTAATTTTGCTAAACGTTGTGTTGTTTGCCTTAAAGAAAACCGTAAATCTATAAAATCGCCATATCAGTGCGAAAGTTGCCGCGTGCCACTGTGTATAAAGAACTGCTTTAAATCATATCATACATCACCACAGTAATGCAGTCTTCTCCATATCAATTTCACCCAATTATTCATAATTTCTATTGTGATAGGTATTGAATGAAATCATGCAAGAATGTTTCGAATGTTTGTTTTTTTATTATAAATGTAAAGTTTGTATCTTCATTCAGCTCTGAATAAACATAAGTTAGCAGGACCCTAGCATCGCTTACATAAGGTTCACAACACTTTTGCGGGACTCTGTGTACGTTTTCTCAGTATGTTATGGATTTACACTTTCCTAAAGATTAACTTTTAACCATTTGCAGAAGGGATTACACAATAAATGATAAATGAAATAATGAACAAAAATGTATCTTATAAAGCACCCGCAAACATTAACTTATACAGAGACTGAAACATTGCTGACTATTGCCAAATAGAACCTTGAGATTAGATTTACATAAAGATACTGTAATTATTAAATTCACCTCTATAGCAATAGCCATTAGCTTTATGGATACCATTAGCTTTATATATACACATAAATAAACATACTTTTATTATTTTATGTGAGTGTTAATACAGCCTAAGGCACAGGCTCGGGCATCCAGTATGTGATATGTAATGAATGTGAGATGATATGTATAAATTGTTAACGTTACATTGTACTATTTGGCCTATTATAAAATCCAGGATTATTTGGATAATAAACAGGCCTAGAAATGAGCTGTTCTCTCAACTTGCTACTCAAGCAAAATTCTGTATCTAGACTAAGTAAATGTTTATAAATAGACCAAAAAAAAAAGAAAAGCCCGCTGTGTTTTTGCCGGAGTCTTCTCAGGCTCTTAGGGATTAATTTGTTTTTCAGGTGTAGTATTTAGCCTATTATATTGCCGGAGTCTTCTCAGGCTCTCAGGGATTAATTTGTTTTTCAGGTGTAGTATTTAGCCTATTATAAAATCCAGGATTATTTGGATGATAAACAGGCCTGGAAATGAGTTGTTCTCTCAACTTGCTACTCAAGCAAAATTCTGTATCTAGACTAAGTAAATGTTTATAAATAGACCAAAAAAAAAGAAAAGCCCGCTGAGTTTCTTGCCGGAGTCTTCTCAGGCTCTCAGGGATTAACTTGTTTTTCAGGTCCAATATAAATAATAAGTAATGAAAAATTTATTGTATGCAGGACACTATCAAGTTGACAATTATTTACCGGTATCTTGTGATTATTTTCATTGCACCACAACATTGAGTACCAAGTACCTATAAATTCAAGTTAGTAATGATAAAAAAAATAATTAATGAAAAATGTATTGTATGCAAGACACTATCAAGTGACAAATATGTACAGGTATCTTATGATTATTTTCATTGCACCATAACATTGTGTACCTAGTACCTATAAATTCAAGTTAGTAATGATAAAAAAATAAGTAATGAAAAATTTATTGTATGTAAGAAAGGCCCGCTGAGTTTCCTGCCAGAGTCTTCTCAGGCTCTCAGGGATTAACTAGTTTTTCAGGTCCATTATAAATATCAAGTAATGAAAAATTTATCGTATGCAAGGCACTATCAAGTTGACAATTATTAACAGGTACCTTGTGATTATTTTCATTGCACCATAACATTGAGTAGGTACCTAGTACCTATAAATTCAAGTTAGTAATGACAAAAAAATAATTAATGAAAAATGTATTGTATGCAAGACACTATCAAGTGACAAATATGTACAGGTATCTTATGATTATTTTCATTGCACCATAACATTGTGTACCTAGTACCTATAAATTCAAGTTAGTAATGATAAAAAAATAAGTAATGAAAAATTTATTGTATGTAAGAAAGGCCCGCTGAGTTTCCTGCCAGAGTCTTCTCAGGCTCTCAGGGATTAACTAGTTTTTCAGGTCCATTATAAATATCAAGTAATGAAAAATTTATCGTATGCAAGGCACTATCAAGTTGACAATTATTAACAGGTACCTTGTGATTATTTTCATTGCACCATAACATTGAGTAGGTACCTAGTACCTATAAATTCAAGTTAGTAATGACAAAAAAATAAGTAATAAAAAAATTATTGTATGCAAGACACTATCAAGTTGACAATTATTTACAGGTATCTTGTGATTATTTTCATTGCACCATAACATTGAGTACCTAGTACCTATAATTTTAAGTTAGATACATTGATATACTAAAAACTCAAGATACACATTCAGTAAATACGCTTAAGGTTGAATTTGTAAAAAAATACGTTTACGTCATTATAGTAAGTTCAACTCATCTTTGCGCGCGGCCCTATGTGTGGGTAAACTTCGTATAAACACAGTGACTTCGTGTGCGTGACCAGGGGTACAGTGAAGAACAAAGTACAAAAACACTTGTTTAATTAGTTAAACAAGTGTTTTTGTAGTATAAAATAAAAACTTAATGGGTGCAATATATGTCAAATCAATGACTGCCTCTGTGGCGCAGTCGGTAGTGATACCGCCTGTGGCGCTGGAGGTCATGGGTTCGATTCCCACCGGAGACAAATATTTGTGGGACCCATAAATGTTTGTCTCAAGAGTCTGGGTGTTTCTATGTATAATATGTATGTATTTAAAAAGTAGGTATATAAGTATTAATATCCGTGGTCTGATACCCATAACACAAGCAGGTTATTCCTAGCTTACTTTGGGATCAGATAGCGTTGTGTGAAATGTCCGTGAATATTTATTTATTTATTTATTTAAACGAAGTTGCGAGGGTCAGCTAGTATAGCTGACCCTCGCAACTTCGTTTACGTCACATAAGGTCTATGAAAGGAGAGGTATTTCTTTATCAGACGCCTAGGAGCGTGTGAAACTGCCCTATTTGCTTAATCAGAAAAGAACTTAAAGATTCAGTCTATTCTAAAATCTGAATTATTTTACAATACCGGTAATCTTTAAGTTCTTTCATGACTAAGTAAACACGCCATTTTAGAATGACTCTTACATTCAAAGGAATCCTTGAATAATAGGTTTAGCGAAAGTTGAGATGTCTCTAATTACTGAACTACATAGGTAACTCTCAATATTGAAACTTGTGTGGAACAATCCGTATAGTACTCCCTTTATAACACTAAAATAATATTTGAAATCGGACCACACGTTAAGAACTTACAATTGAAAACCCAACAATCCGTATAGTACTCCCTTTATAACACTAAAAAAATATTTGAAATCGGACCACACGTTAAGAACTTACAATTGAAAACCCATTTTGTCTTTCATTCCCTCTCCCGGGACAACCGCGCAAAATATCGGAATTAAAAAGTATCCTAGAACCTTCCTCGGACTATAAGCTCGAAATGTACCAAGTATCATTCAATTTGGTTCAGTAGTTTCGGCGTGATACTTATTTGGGAAAGATCGTAAAAATAGGTGGATAGTTAGGACATAAAAACATAGAAATTTATGATTTTTATAGTTTTTAATATGTCCAGGCAATTGGATAAATTATTTTGATTTTTTTTACACACAATCGTGTAAACAAATACTTGATTAATCATGAATTTTACAAAATAATTTTAAGATTTCAGTACAAAAAGGGACCAACAGATGGCGCTCATTGATTTAAATTCAAGATAGTGTTTGGTTTCCTAAAAGTTTATATAAAGATGTCATCTGGCCTACAGTTTACGAATTTATTATATGTATATAGATTAATATGTATCACTGCTAGAAGAATAAAATTGAGGAATTTTAGGATTCGCTGCTCTCTACAAGGTTAATTATAAATTCAGATTCCATATCAAAATGTCCATAGTATTCTTCTTCTTTGTATTACGCTAGATCTCTTCATCAATTTGACCTAAACGTTCGTTTATTAATTTCATTATTCCCATCACATTTTGTTTAATGTTATTTTTTTTTAATTCCCCATACATTTTTGATTGGGTTTAGTTCAGGATGATACGGTGGTAGCCGAAGAACTTTTAAGTCATATGGCTGAAGTATGTCATCAATCTTATAACAAACTAGCTGACCCTTGCAACTTCGTTTACGTCACATAAGGTGTACGAAAGGAGAGGTATTTCTTCATAAGACTCATCAAGCAGCGTGTAAAACTGCCCTGCCTTCTCCCAAAGGAACCGTGTAAAATATCGGGATCAAAAGTATGCCAGAACCTTCTTCGGATCATAAGCTCAGATTATACCAAGTTTCATTTAAATCAATTCAGAAGTTTCAGCGTGATACTTATTCGGGATACAGACAGACAGACATGAAAATTTTTAATTACATTTTCAATTTCCATTGCGGACATTGCGGCTTCAGTATCGATTAGAGAACGCCCTACAATTAAAATTTTCAAATTATCTTCCATGTACAGACTCTCGACCACAGTTTTTTTTTTAGATATATAGATTATGGTCTTTTACTTTTTATATTAAGTCTTATAGTTCAATTTTTGTCATATTTGATAGTATAAGCAATGTTTTTTTTTGTCGACCATCTCTGCATTTCTATTTTTTTTTTTTGCATTGGAATTTGGAGCTCTATCATTTTTGACTATTCTGTAGACCTTTACAAGTTAGGTACACAATTCTACCATACATTATTTTGTTATGCCTCTAAGGGTTTAGGCAGCGTTTTCGTTAAAACTCCCAGGCACCTTATTTTTTCCGATATCTCCAACTAATATCGTTATATTTTAGTCAATGTATATAAAAACTCAACAAATTATATACGCAAACCGTTCTCAAGAATCATTGGTGATCTCAGCATTCAGCATGAAAATCCATGCAGTAGTTTTTAAGTTTATCGTGAACAGACAGACGCAGCGGGTACTTTGTTTTATAATAAAATGTAGTGATAAAAAATATTAATTACAACGAATTGACACATCAAAAATATTTACCTGACTTCTTAAAGATTTTCTCCGTGAAGAACTAGACATTTTCTTTAACGACTGTACCCATGGTATTATCACACTTAGAACAACTGTGTAATGAATTATAATGTAACCAACTTACACAGGATGTCAAAGTTGCAGTTACATTGAGACTTGTCATGATATTTAATTTCGTTTCATTATAACGTAAGAGTTTCCTTCAAAACGTGGTAGATGACGCTGTATGCTTTTTGTTTATTATAATTTTTATTTCGCGGCCACGCAGAGAGTTTCCTGCAAAGACTGCTTGGCACCGCTGGTGTCGTCAATAAGTCGAGTTACGTCTCTATCCCATAATATACAAATGTACTCTGTGATGACGCCGCATCACTGCCACACAAATTAAAGCTGTATAATTACTAGCACACGCACACATAGCGCCGCGCGCACTGATGAGTTGAACTATCTATACGTATGTATAATCGGTGACACTTTTAGGTGTTCTTTTTGTTTGAAATTGTGCATCTATGTATTTTATTAGATCAATGGTTAATAATGATACTCACCCTGTAAATAAAGTTTTATTGTAAATAAAGTAAAATTGTAAATAAAAATTGTAAATAAAGTTTTATTTTATTACGAGTTTGTATTTTTATTCATTTGATGCTTGATGATAAAAAAAATATCAATCAACCTATTGCCGTTCACAGAATCGTAAAATATAGTCTCGTTGTAGAGAAATTTATTTTTTAGTAGAATATAGTAAGACAACGTCACGATGTCGTCATCCGCCCGTCATCCCATTTTTTTTTGAGTTGCAAGGGTTGAAGGGTTAAGCACACCTCTCTCTCATCCTGCGACAGCCGATTTATTACCAACGGACCCCGGGTGTCTGTCCCCTCACGGGGTCCGTTGGGAACTGAAGATAATTTCATGTCCCCTTGCCAAGTATGTGGGGTCCGTCGAGAAAAAGGATTCCCTACGGACCCCTGTGGGGTCAATTTTTTTTATTAACGGGGAGTAGGGTGAGCCACCCTTCGCCCCGTTAATAAAAAAAATTGTTTAGGTGGCTACAAAAAAAAAATAACCAAGAAGACTAAGGCGGGAGCCTTAGTCCTCCTTAGCCTTCTAACCTAGTCTATCCAAGTTGGATTGCGCGAGGTGTTTACTGCGCTACATGGTGGTTGTACATATAGCACTGCTTGTACCTACTCGTTTTTTATTAACGCGGGAGGAGAGTGGGGGTCCGTAGGAATATTTTTCTTCCCAACGGACCCCACGTGCTTGGCACTGGGGTCCCTTGGTCATGAAATTATCTTCAATTCCCAACGGACCCCGTGAGGGAATGGATACTCAGGGTCCGTTGGGAATATTTCGAGGGCGCTGTGGTTTTGGTCGAAAATAGTCCGGCATAGCATACATCACGTTGCAGAGACAGTCTACGATCTATGAAGGACTTCCACACGTAAAGAAAAAGCACATCTCTCTCATAATAGCAAAAGACAGCAGTCACTGCTGCAACGTATTCAATGTGGGGTCGACTCGGTGGCACTAGCGGGATTCAGCTACGATTCACTGGATCCAGGTGCCTTAAACCATTTAGATGTTGCCAATAAATGTTATTAATACATTCCAAAGCAAGGCAGCTAACTCATAGACTGGGTTCAGTGATGTGGAATACAGCGCCATCTGTCTAGTAGCATTCGAACTAATTTCACATCATATTAGATAAACAATGCCAACATGCTATGTCCTGTCGTCTACAGAATGAAAGGGGATTCTTTACATGCATATTTTTTTGCTTCCTTGTACCTACTGTATTTTTTTATGTAAGGTACACAGCAATTCGCAGAAGCTCTGATTTCGAAACATTGATAGATTATTTTAATCAACACTTGAAAGCAGCCCCGGATCTAGAGATTTTTTTAGGCGGGGCAAAATATGAAAATGCCGCCCCGTTAACCCCCCCCCCCCCCCTATTTTTTTAGGCTCCTTAGTTCAAAGTTGAGAGTCGGTAGTATTAGCAAAGGTACAAATCTGCGTCTGGTACAGCAGACACCTCCATGATGGCGTAAAATCCGTTTGGGGCCCCGGGTAAGCCCTCGGAAGGATGTCCCAGGATTCCTAACAGACTTTGACTACCATTGCGACCTTACCTTGGGGGTTCGGGTCCTCTCCCGCATCTTTGGAAGTTGTTCAGGTGTTATCCCGTTTCTTGGGGCGTGTGGTGTGCGTGAAACCAGAGTTTAGTGAAACGTTCACGTCACACTGTCTTCTTAGGTCTGCTTCTGTCAAGAAGATGAGCATGCCCTCGCCGTCCTCAGGCCCCCGGTCATGGAGTCCGAGAGTCTTGGACGAAGACAAGTCTGCGGCGGGGGAGCCACAGTTATCTCCAGTTTCCCGCTTCCTCCCCGATACTTCACACCACGCCACTCACGAGCACGAACTGCCCTCAGAAAGTCGAGGCGACATCCCACTCACTCCTACTGGAGATCATGGAATGTCTCCCGGCCTTAGACAGTTGTAAGAAATCGTGTGGTTTTAGTCGGTAGGAGTCCAGCATAGCATCCATGTTCCGGATTTCCATCAGGATTTCCACACGTAAAAAAAAGGACCTGGTGCTGTTGCGCTCACGCTGTGCACTCCTCCAATGTGTGCACCGCTGTGTCCTGGCTGCGTTCCTCGCAGTGCTGTCACTCAGCTATGATTTTCCGGTGTATTGATATCCCAATTGATATCCCGGTGAGTGCCTCTGTGGCGCAGTCGGTAGTGATACCGCCTGTGGCGCTGGAGGGCGTGGGTTCGATTCATTCCGGAGTCAAATATTTGTGTGACCCATAAATGATTTTCTCAAGAGTCTGGGTGTTTCTATGTATAATATGTATGTATTTCAAAAGTATAAGTAGTAATATCCGTGGTCTGATACCTATAACACAAGCAGGTTATTCATAGCTTACCTACTTTGGGATCAGACAGCGTTGTGTGAACGGTCCAAAAAAAATTGTTACACCGAAGCTCCCGTGCACAGTAATCATCTGCGACAACCGGTAGAATGGGTTGCCGTTGCTCCTACTCTTTCTAAAGAGAGGGTTGTGAAGTAAAGAGGATCTTGCAGCTGTAAACGCACATTCCTGTGTTTCCTGGCATTAAAATCTACCAGGTTTTCTAAATAAAATTTGGAAATACGGTCAGGTCCAATTGAAATCCGCCACGAGATGCCGCCTCCTTTCTTCTACGTTGGACCGCCCCCCTCTGAATTGTCGGAGGATGTCTAAATAGTCCTTCAGTAGTAGGTATTATCGCATTGTGAAGAGAGGGTAGAGGACGGAAAGGAGATCTTTCAGCTGTAAACGCACACGCCTTTATTTCCTGGCATTTAAATCTACCAGGTTTTCTGAATCCCATTTTGAAATGCGGGCCAGACCCGGTCGAGATACGCTACGAGCTGCCGGCTCTTTTCCTTCAGTTCGGGCCGCCCCTCCGTTGGACGGCCAGATTAACTTTCCTGTATAGTACTGGTCGTCTGCATAACAATGAGTGCACCCAAGGGATAATATGCCGAAGAATAGTGTTGGACAACACATATCTGAATCTTTTTAATGGATTTTAGTGGACAAAGGGTCCCTGTGGTACTCTTGATTCAACTGATTCAACTTGACTCAAAGATTCAACTGCAGAAAACAGGGAACCTGACCAGCACAGAGGACTAGTAGAGAATCCTCACCCGTGCAAGAAACTGGCCATCCAGCGGCACAATTGAGACGATCAGCGCAAGAGTGCCTAATTCTCAATTTAATCGTATGCAAAAATGGCCTAGCATTTTTTCATTTTTAAGAGACAAAAAGAAAAGAATCAAAGGAAACTTTATAACGTTATCCGTTGACGTCCGGTGCAACAAGAGATATTTTATGAACACAAAAAAAATCAAAAATATGAAATACTGTGGCCGCCCCGGGCGCGGCGTTGGCCGCCCCCACAACATGCTGCAAGTTAGTAAAGAATTGTTTGTTTCCTTTCAAGCATCTAGCATATATCTATAGTTAATTTCTGATATAATTTGAGCAAATAACATAATTATTTCTTGTGAAAAGAGTTTAATAAGTTGAAGTATTTATAATTAGGTAGGTAATCAACTATCGTCAAGGTTATTATGACTGATGATTTGTGCATTTGTCTGAAAAGTTCGAATTTGTCGCCCTCTGATTTGCCGCCCCCCTGATTGTGCCGCCCGGGGCACGGGCCCCGGCTTGCCCCCCCCTAGATCCGGGGCTGCTTGAAAGACGTCACGCGGTTTCACCACCGTCGCTCCAATTCCCGTTAGGCTAGGCAATATAGCGTAAGTTACCTTGCGATAGTACCTACTAGCCACAAAAAGACTGATAAGCCACGTGTTAAAAAGACGGATACGGCGGTATGAATAGACGTGGTAGGGCAAATATCTGAGCTATTGGCTAGGTGAAGCGAGAAGTGCAAGCTTCGCACGCAACCGGTATTAACGCTCAGTTGAGTACCAATAATTATTTAATCAACCAAAGTAAAGTAACCTAGCGCGGTGCATGCAGAAATTTGATGATCGTTGGTGATGATAAATCCACCAGTATTAATAAAAACGTTCTCTCTGTTACAGCCACTGTCAGAAGTCGCTACATGACGCTACTCGCTATGGCCTTCCATCAGGCGGGGGACGTCAATTTGGCGAGATTAATATTTAAAATATACTTATGGCGACTGCATGGACGTGACTGATAGTAGGAAATTCTTATATCATTACGCAAGTCACGTCCTGCACCATAATATTATAATTCAATAGGTATCTAAATATTTGAATTTGTCAATTTAGCAATAAGCGCATCTTCATGTACGTGCCACAGGATGACAATCACCCCCCGCACTACTCCTCAGTTTGATGTATACAGGGTTACAGGAAAAGTCGTGCTAGATCCGTTAAGGGCGTGGAGTACCCATTATTTCTGACTAATTTCACTATGAAACACCCTACTCTAAACTTAACCCTGTTCGAGATATTCGACTTTTAATATTTTTATTGAAAATTGCCGATTTTTAGGTTACAAAATTTTTTATTTTTATTTTTGGCGCCTTATTTATTATTTTTGTTGCATTTTGACATGTGTAATAAGATGCTCCAATACGTCAATCATTGAAATAGTGCATAAATTAATTGAACATGTCGTAGAAGACAAGTGAAAGTTAAGAAAATAAAAAAAATAGTATCTAACAAGTTTATTTTTCTCTAAGGGATATGTAAAAAAAATATTACGGCAGTCGTTCGGCAGATGTTTTTTAAAATATCTACATTTCATCAGCTATCTAACGACGTATAGCAATGTAGGGTTGTATTTAAATTCATTGAAAAAAACTTAGTTTCAAAAGCGACAGTGGAGAAGAAAATTAATACTTAGCCCTAAAAAGTAAAATAAAACAATAGGAAAAGATGAAATGTCATTTATTAAACAAGGTTTTTACACAACTTTTTCATACTCTACAGTTCATGTTCAACATGGCCGCCTCTTTTATGAATACATTTTCGCATCCTTCTACGGAGACCAGTCTTTACTACTCCAGTGGTCAATGTTGTCCTCATTTGATTGGCTGCGTCCACAATCCTTTCTCTTAATTCTTCCACAGACGAAACTGGATTTGGCGGTTTTAGTGTCACGCGTGTGTTTTTTAGTCGGTAGGAGTCCGACATAGCATCCATGTAGGATTTTTCACACGCTTAGAAAAGAAAAAAAGGGTTTGTATTACAATTCGTAGAAAAAAAAGTAGTTGGGACGCTTCAGGTAGCAGTTCTAATGGTCCCGCGCCTATTGTCCTTCAAGTTAAGACGCACCGTGCGAGCGAGACAAGTGACAATTTATGCAAGTGTGAATGAAAGAACATAGTGACCGGTTGGGGTTGGGAATACAACACGTGATATTGTTTTGGTTGTTAGTCTGCTTTTGTGCTTCGTACATAGTAGATATGATATCGTTTTGCTTTTTTTCTCGACTTGGCTGTGATTCTGGACCATTTCTTCTTATTTGTGACTACTGTGCTTGTTAACCGGACTCTGATTTGTACTTGTGATACGAAAGTGTTGAAGATGACGTCCTATACACCTGAGGAATATGCGGATATGCTTATTTGTTACGGATACTGTGATTGTGTGTCTGCGCAAGCTCGCAACGAATACATAATTCGCTACCCCGGTCGTCGAGTGCCAGATGTGGCCGTTTTTGACAGAGTTTATCGAAGACTTCGAGAAACGGGCTCTATTTCGAGACGAAGTACGGATTTGGGAAGACCACGAATTAATAGCGACGAAGAACAGGACAATGAGATAGTGCAACGCTTTCGAGCGGATCCAACTACTTCCACTAATATTGTTGCCCGTGATCTGGGACTTTCGCAATGGAGAGTGTGGTTTACAGTGAATACTGCTGGCCTATACCCGTACCATTACACTCCGGTACACGTTGTTGAAGAGGGAGACCCGGCGAGGAGGATAGATTTCTGCAGATTTATGCTGAATGCTGACATAGAAGACCCAATTTTTTTAAAAAACATCTTGTGGACAGATGAATCCAGATTTGATAAAGATGGAATAACAAATTATCACAACGCACATTACTGGGCCCCAAAAGCACTGAAGAATCCCAATAAGAAAAGAGTGACGGGGTCCCAGCGTCGATTCAGCGTGAATGTGTGGATGGGCATTATCTCCAATTATTTAATTGGACCTTACTTTCTCCCGGACACTTTAAATGGGGAAACATACGAAAACTTTTTAAGAGGAGACTTAAATGATCTGCTGGATGATCTGCCACTAAACTTAATCAGGGACATGTGGTTCCAGCATGATGGCTGCCCTGCCCATTTCAGAAGAAGTGTCCGAGACTGGCTGGACACAACTTACCCAAATAAATGGATAGGACGAGGTGGGCCGTTGCCATGGCCAGCAAGAAGTCCGGACTTAACCCCCATGGATTTTCATGTGTGGATGGTTATGAAAAGTCTTGTGTACAGCGAGCCAAATCCAAGTTTCGTCTGTGGAAGAATTATTAAGAGAAACGATTTTGGACGCAGCCAATCAAATGAGGACAACATTGACCACTGGAGTAGTAAAGACTGGTCTCCGTAGAAGGATGCGAAAATGTATTCATAACCGAGGCGGCCATGTTGAACATGAACTGTAGAGTATGAAAAAGTTGTGTAAAAACCTTGTTTAATAAATGACATTTCATCTTTTCCTATTGTTTTATTTTACTTTTTAGGGCTAAGTATTAATTTTCTTCTCCACTGTCGCTTTTGAAACTAAGTTTTTTTCAATGAATTTAAATACAACCCTCCTATATATATTACTATACTCTTTGATACAACCCTACATTGCTATACGTCGTTAGACAGCTGATGAAATGTAGATATTTTAAAAAACATCTGCCGAACGACTGCCGTAATATTTTTTTTACATATCCCTTAGAGAAAAATAAACTTGTTACTATTTTTTTTATTTTCTTAACTTTCACTTGTCTTCTACGACATGTTCAATTAATTTATGCACTATTTCAATGATTGACGTTTTGGAGCATCTTATTACACATGTCAAAATGCAACAAAAATAATAAATAAGGCGCCCAAAATAAAAATACAAAATTTTGTAACCTAAATATCGGCAATTTTCAATAAAAAGTCGAATATCTCGAACAGGGTTAAGTTTATAGTAGGGTGTTTCATAGTGAAATTAGTCAGAAATAATGGGTACTCCACGCCCTTAACGGATCTAGCACGACTTTTCCTGTAACTCTGTATAATCTTTAGTATTCTAGATTAATCATTCCATTCATCCGTCTGTAGCCAGCTATCTAGTAACGCTGTAGCTATGTAAATTCTCTGTGGCGGCTATGCCGCTAACTTAGTAGGGGAACATGGGCATCAGTGGATCACGGGGAACAGTGGATCATTTGTTATAACTTTGTGCCTATGGCACTCACACATTTACACTTCGGGTCAGCGCACATCCTCCCACACCCCGGACTACCCGACTAGTCGCCGCCACAGAGTCACAACGGAAGGCCGCGCGACAGCGCATCGGTCCGTAGGCACGCACGAAAAAAATAATTTACGTATTATTGGAAATAGTTTTGCTGCCAAGTTTTTTTAGATATTTCAATGTCTTTGTATATTTTCTTTTAGTGTGTGTGTCTCAGTGTCTAAAACTGTATTATACTGTGCTGTAAAGGCTAATTATATTTAAATAAAAATATTATTGCTGTTATTGGTAAATGGGTTACAGTGAATCATACTCCAATGGGGTTCATCGGATCGTGATCCACTGTTACCCGAAGGGATTAGAATTTTATATGATCCTTTTTCACGGGTTAATATGCCCGTAATCGTCAAAGAAAAACGCAGCTAGGCGGTCCCAGATCCACCAGGAAACCGTGGAGACCTGGAAGGTGCGACTTGAGCAACCAACGGGAGAATTCGCCACGATCGCGGTGGTTAGACCGGTCATGGAAGAGTGGCTGGAGAGGAGCCACGATGCTCTCTCCTACCGGTTGTCACAGATGTTTACCGGGCACGGGAGCTGCGGTAAGTATCTGTGGCGAATACACCGGGAAACCTCGGCCGAGTGCCAGCACTGCGGAGAGTGCAGCGAGGACACAGCGCTCCACACACTGGTGGAGTGCACGGCGTGGTCAGGTCCTCGTGGCAGGTCTGGACGGGGGCATTCTCTCGCTGGAGACTATGGTGCGAGCCATGATGCCCCTCCTAAGAAGCGGGATAGCACCCGCTAGATGAGGCTGCAGTGGTAGCCGTAAAAGGTCTGTTGGGTGTCCTGGTGTATCCTTCAGAGGGCTTACCCGGGGCTCCCAAACGTGTTAGGTGGGATACATGTATTTTTTAGTCGGTAGGAGGCCGGCATAGCATCCATGTAGGTCCTACATGGCTACGACTGTGGCCTCCGTATATAAGAACGGTGAGCAGCCCCCTCACCGTCCTCAGGTCCCCGGTCATGGGGGCCGATAGTCTTGGACAAAAACACGTCGGCAGCGCCCGAGCCGCCAACTGCGGAACTTGGGTGGGAGAGTTCTCTCCTGCTCCCTACCCGCTGCCTGTTTCACGAGCATCAGCTGCTCGCAGAAAGAGGCAGCTCAGTCCCACTTACTCCCGCTGGATATCATTGCTCGCACCATGGTCTTCAGTGAAAGAGTGTCCACGTCCAGACCCGCCACGAGGACCTGGCGCTGTTACCGAACCATTGTACTTATCGAAGCTCCCGTGCCCGGTTTGTATCTGTGACAACCGGTACAAAAAAGCACCATGTCTCCTCTCCAGCCACTCGTCCATGACAGGTCTGACCGCCGCAATTGTGGCGAATCCCGCCTTTGGTTGCTCAAGTTGCACCTATCACGTCTCCACGGTTTCCTGGTGAAACTGGGACCGCTGAGCTTCGATTCCGCGAGATGCAGGCCTGTGGCCTCGCTCCAGCGCCTCCTTGCGCGGTTACACCATTCAAATAGTGACGCAAGGACCATGGAAAGGTCCCGGCTAGGAGACATGCCGCCTAACCTCAGATCGTGCGGTATCCCCTTATCACCCAGACGGCCATTGTCGCTGCGGGCTAAGTAATCTAGCCGCCTTGCTGGCCGTCAGGATCTTCGCCAATACGGGGGCCCCGTATAGGGCCATGCTCCGCACGATCCCGAGTCTCCTGTAGGGAGCGTTGGGTCCCCTGATGTCGGGCAACAGTCGCGAGAGTGCGGCTGATCCCCCCCCCCCCATTTTGGAATCAAAACTTCGGAAGCGATATCCGAAGTTCCACCGGCTATCCATACTACCCCTTATGATCCACTGTAACTCAAACCCCGATCCAAGGTAACCCATACATGTGCCACAGTGGATCAATTCCCTCTCGAGGAAAAAACCGTCTTCTGACGAATATTAATTTATTAATGAGGTATTTAAAAAGAAAAACTTAAAATTTAATTATGCTTTTACATATGTATTACATGCAAAACCTCTGTTATTAAAGCAAAAATTTACGTCAAAAACAGCTTCGAAAAAAAAGTGATCCACTGAGACCCATGTTCCCCTACGTCATAATGTAGTACGTAATATAATTAATAGTGATCCGTAAATAGTCAGTAATTATCAGTAAATAAAAGTGTGCACACAACTTCTGTCTCTCCCTACGAACACGCTATAATACTCACTCTTATTATTACCATTGAGAAGTTGCTTCTTAGTAGTGTTATAGTTGGTCGCGATAAGATTTGCAACATCATTGGCGCGCAGAAACAGAACGTTATACTGTGTTCCAGTTGTTTGACGACTTGAGAGAGTGTCCACGTCCAGACCCACCACGAGGACCTAGCGCTGTTGCGCCCACGCCGTGCACTCTACCAGCGCGTGGAGCGCTGTGTGATCGCTGCGGTCCTCCCAGTGCTGACACTCGGCCGTGGTTTCCCGGTGTCTTCGATCGCCACAGATACCTACCGAAGCTACCGTACCCGGTAAGCATCTGTGACAACCGGTAGGAGAGAGCACCGTGTCTCCTCTCCAGCCACTCGTCCATGACCGATCTGACGGCCGCGTTTGTGTCGAATCCCACCTTTGGTTGCTCAAGTCGCACCTTCCATGTCTCCACGGTTTCTTGGTGGAGCAGGGACCGCTGGGCCTCGATTTCCCGATACGCAGGCCTTTGGCCCCGCTCCAGCGCCTCCTTGCGCCATGTAAACAGTGACGCAAGGGCTCCCGCTTCTAGGTCCCATGGAGGGGTCCCGGCTAGGAGACATGCCGCCTCACCTGAGATCGTGCGGTATCCCCTTATCACCCCGACGGCCATCGCCCTCTGTGGGCTCAGCAATCTAGCCACATTGATGGCCGTCAGAGTCTCCGCCCAATCGGGGGCCCCGTATAGGGCCATACTTCGCACGATCCCCTGGTACAGTCTCCTGTAGGGGGCGTTGGATCCCCTGATGTTGGGCATCAGTCGCGCTAATGCGGCTGATGCCCCCCTCAGTTTTGGGACCAAACTTCGGAAGTGATGTCCGAAGTTCCACAATAATACGTCTACGTCTACAAAAGCAGCGGTGAACCACTTTCGATCAGGTGGACTGTATTCTTTTCTGCTACTTTAGTGTTATAAAAAAATCTTGCTCTTCAAATGACCGAACTCGGGAAGTAATGGCTAAAACTATTAAAGTACTTAAGTAGGTACAAACTGTATTATGAACTATCAATTTGCGTGCATAAAGAAATTACTCGGTGGGATGTCATGCATTACCAGTATGGTTTCATCTTAATAATAGTGATAATACCACCTACCGTGTATCTACTATCTACTCGATGCATAGCCTTGAATAAATATTAGTGACCAGTGTGGAATGCATTTTGTAAAGTCTTCTTCGTCTAAAGGTCACTTAAGTATAAGTATCGGTTAATATTCGGGTGAAGTGATTATAAGCATGCTATTGACCGACTCGGTGGTACAGTTTTTGCGTGAGCGAATATTGTTGTGTAGAAGTTCCTGGGTTGGTATCCAGGGTCGGGGGGACAGATATTTGTGTGATTTGCAATATATTACTATAGGCACCAATTTAAAAAATACATACATACATACAGTATAGACAAGTACCTACTAGGTACCTAACTCATCAGTTGTCTAGATTTTATAGTAGGTAGGTGTAGGTTCAGGCTTATTCGGTTAAATTGGGCTAGATGTTGCTGTGTAATTACATATTATGTAATATGTTCCTCAACATTTTTCATACCAATAATTTTAATGTTATACATATAGGTATGACAGACCAGTATTGCGACGGTATGAATGAATCAATGACCTTTACAAACCTTCAGGGCCGTCTTAAGGCTATATAGCGCCAGGGTGCGAAGCTTAGACTGCGCCCCCTCCTCACCGGTCAACCAAAAAAAACTTTTATTTTTAATTCTATTTATTTTTCTCTAAGATCCGTAATCTACATTAAATAAACAATGTTTTATTTTAAGTGCGAATCGGACTTGCACACGAAGGGTTCCGAAGGTCGGTACCTACCGCTAACATATTTTAAGTTATAAGTGTAACCTCTTTTTACTTCAACTAGAGATGCACCGAATATTCGAATTCGATAAATTTGGAAAGTTTTGAAAAATTCGGGTTCGGCCGAATATTCGGTTTATTTGCCGAATAATTACCGAATGTGGAAATTATTATTAACAAAATTAATTACTATTGAATACGGAGGCGTTTTCCCATAATTAACGCCATGGTACAGAAATCTCTAGCAGCCCCGGATCTAGAGATTTTTTTAGGCGGGGCAAAATGTGAAAATGCCGCCCCCATTAACCCCCCCCCCCCTATTTTTTAGGTTCCTTAGTTCAAAGTTGAGAGTAGTAATTAGCGAAGGTACAAATCTGCGTCTTGTACAGCAGACACCTCTATTGTGGCATAATCCGCGTGGTGAACCACCTTAACTTATTTAGGGCTCCTATTTTTCGCAAGAGATGGAGCTCGCGGTGGACGCCTAGGCCGAGAATGTCTAGATAGTCCTTCAGTAGTATTATCGCATTCTTTAGAGAGGGATTTTTTGATACGTACCTATGGAAATCCGTCATGGATACTATGCCGATCTCTTACGGACTGAAAGCACACAAATCCTACCACTGCCTGGAGCCCCGGGTAAGCCCTCGGAAGGATGTCCCAGGATTCCCAACAGACTTTGGCTACCATTGCGACCTTATCCAGGGGGTTCGTGTCCTCTCCGGCATCTTCGAGGGTTGTTCAGGTGTCATCCCGGTTCTTGAGGCGTGTGGCGTGCGTGAAACGTTCACGTCACACTGTCTTCTTCGGCATACTTCTGTTCAGAAGGTAAGCAGGCACCCGCCGTCCTCAGGGCCCCGGTCATGGAGATTGAGAGTCTTGGGCGAAGACAATACCTTTATTTATCTCCAGTTTCCCGCTTCCTCCCTGATACTCCACACCACGCCACTCAAGAACTGCCCGCATAAAGTCGAGGCGATATCCTACTTACTCCCACTGGATCCCATCCCATGATGGCCACTATGATCGTGAGAACGTCCACGACCAGACCTGCTAATATGACCTGGCGCTGTTGCGCTCACGCTGTGCTCTCCTTAAGTGTGTGCACCGCTGTGTCCAGGCTGCATTCCTCGCAGTGCTATCACTCAGTTGTGGTTTCCCGGTGTATTCGTCTCACAGAAACTCCCGTGCCCAGTAATTATCTGCGCCAAGAGATAGAAGAGGATGCCGTTGCTACTCTCCTTCTGAAGATAGGGTAGAGAAGAAAAGGGTATCTTTCAGCTGTAAACGAACATTCCTGTGTATCCTGGCATTTAAATCTACCAGGTTTTCTATATTAAATTGGGAAATGCGGTCAGGCCCGGTCGAGATCCGCCACGAGATGCCGCCTCTTTTCTTCTACGTCGGACGCGCCCCCCTCTGAACGGTCAGAGGATGTTTAGGATAGTCCTTCAGTAGTATTATCGCATTGTGAAGAAAGGGGTAGAGGACGGAAAGAAGATCTTTCAGCTGTAAACGCATGCGCCTTTATTTCCTGGCATTTAAATCTACCAGGTTTTCTAAATCCAATTGGTAAATGCGGTCTGACCCGGTCGAGATACGCTACGAGCTGCCACCTCTTTTTCTCCAGGTCGGGCCGCCCCTCCGTTGGACGGCAAGATTAACTCTCCCGTAGAGTACTGTCGTCTGCATAACAATGAGTGCACCCAAAGGATAATAATGCCGAAGAAATAGTGTTCGACTACACAGATCCCTGTGGTACTTTTGAATTAAACTGCAGAAAGCAGGGAACTTGACTAGCACAGAGGACTAGTAGATATACGTAACCTGTGCAGGAAACTGGCCATCCAGTACAATTGAGACGGTCAGCGCAGAAGTGCCTAATCCTCAATATAATCATATGCAAAATTGACCTAGCTTTTTTCATTTTTATGAGACAACAATAAAATAAACTAGATATATAACGCTATCCGTTGACGTATGGGGCTACAAGAAATATTTTTAAGGACAACACTATAACTTTTCAAAAATCAGAATATGAAATACTGTGGCAGTGGCCGCCCCTGCGTTGGCCGCCTCCACAATATGCTGTAAGTTTGCAAAGAGTGATCATGCATCAAGATGCATGATCAGTCTTTACAAACAATGCTTGAAAGGAAGCAAACAGTCCCAAGGGACTGTTTGCTTCCTTTCAAGCATCTGGCTTATATCTTTAGTGAATTTCTGATATTATTTGAGCAAATACCATAATTATTTCTTGTGAAAAGAGTTGAATCTACTATGGTCAAGGTTATTAACTGATAGTTTCTGCATTTGTCGCACTCTGATTTGCCGCCCCCCTGATTTTGCCGCCCGGGGCATGGGCCCCGGCTTGCCCCCCCCTAGATCCGGGGCTGATCTCTAGTGACGCACAGTAACATAGTCATTTATATATTTATACAGGGTTACAGGAAAAGTCGTGCTAGATCCGTTAAGGGCGTGGAGTACCCATTATTTCTGACTAATTTCACTATGAAACACCCTACTCTAAACTTAACCATGTTAGAGATATTCGACTTTTAATATTTTTATTGAAAATTGCCGATTTTTAGGTTACAAATTTTTTTATTTTTATTTTGGGAGCCTTATTTATTATTTTTGTTGCATTTTGACATGCGTAATAAGATGCTCCAAAACGTCAATCATTGAAATAGTGCATAAATTAATTGAACATGTCGTAGAAGACAAGTGAAAGTTAAGAAAATAAAAAAAAATAGTAACAAGTTTATTTTTCTCTAAGGGATATGTAAAAAAAATATTACGGCAGTCGTTCGGCAGATGTTTTTTAAAATATCTACATTTCATCAGCTATCTAACGACGTATAGCAATGTAGGGTTGTATTTAAATTCATTGAAAAAAACTTAGTTTCAAAAGCGACAGTGGAGAAGAAAATTAATACTTAGCCCTAAAAAGTAAAATAAAACAATAGGAAAAGATGAAATGTCATTTATTAAACAAGGTTTTTACACAACTTTTTCCTACTCTACAGTTCATGTTCAACATGGCCGCCTCGGTTATGAATACATTTTCGCATCCTTCTACGGAGACCAGTCTTTACTACTCCAGTGGTCAATGTTGTCCTCATTTGATTGGCTGCGTCCACAATCCTTTCTCTTAATTCTTCCACAGACGAAACTGGATTTGGCTCGCTGTACACAAGACTTTTCATAACCCCCCACACATGAAAATCCATGGGGGTTAAGTCCGGACTTCTTGCTGGCCATGGCAACGGCCCACCTCGTCCTATCCATTTATTTGGGTAAGTTGTGTCCAGCCAGTCTCGGACACTTCTTCTGAAATGGGCAGGGCAGCCATCATGCTGGAACCACATGTCCCTGATTAAGTTTAGTGGCAGATCATCCAGCAGATCATTTAAGTCTCCTCTTAAAAAGTTTTCGTATGTTTCCCCATTTAAAGTGTCCGGGAGAAAGTAAGGTCCAATTAAATAATTGGAGATAATGCCCATCCACACATTCACGCTGAATCGACGCTGGGACCCCGTCACTCTTTTCTTATTGGGATTCTTCAGTGCTTTTGGGGCCCAGTAATGTGCGTTGTGATAATTTGTTATTCCATCTTTATCAAATTTGGATTCATCTGTCCACAAGATGTTTTTAAAAAAAATTGGGTCTTCTATGTCAGCATTCAGCATAAATCTGCAGAAATCTATCCTCCTCGCCGGGTCTCCCTCTTCAACAACGTGTACCGGAGTGTAATGGTACGGGTATAGGCCAGCAGTATGCACTGTAAACCACACTCTCCATTGCGAAAGTCCCAGATCACGGGCAACAATATTAGTGGAAGTAGTTGGATACGCTCGAAAGCGTTGCACTATCTCATTGTCCTGTTCTTCGTCGCTATTAATTCGTGGTCTTCCCAAATCCGTACTTCGTCTCGAAATAGAGCCAGTTTCTCGAAGTCTTCGATAAACTCTGTCAAAAACGGCCGCATCTGGCACTCGACGACCGGGGTAGCGAATTATGTATTCGTTGCGAGCTTGCGCAGACACACAATCACAGTATCCGTAACAAATAAGCATATCCGCATATTCCTCAGGTGTATAGGACGTCATCTTCAACACTTCCGTATCACAAGTACAAATCAGAGTCCGGTTAACAAGCACAGTAGTCACAAATAAGAAGAAATGGTCCAGAATCACAGCCAAGTCGAGAAAAAGAGCAAAACGATATCACGTCTACTATGTACGAAGCACAAAAGCAGACTAACAACCAAAACAATATCACGTGTTGTATTCCCAACCCCAACCGGTCACTATGTTCTTTCATTCACACTTGCATAAAGACACTAAAACCGCCAAATCCAGTTTCGTCTGTGGAAGAATTAAGAGAAAGGATTGTGGACGCAGCCAATCAAATGAGGACAACATTGACCACTGGAGTAGTAAAGACTGGTCTCCGTAGAAGGATGCGAAAATGTTTTCATAAAAGAGGCGGCCATGTTGAACATGAACTGTAGAGTATGAAAAAGTTGTGTAAAAACCTTGTTTAATAAATGACATTTCATCTTTTCCTATTGTTTTATTTTACTTTTTAGGGCTAAGTATTAATTTTCTTCTCCACTGTCGCTTTTGAAACTAAGTTTTTTCAATGAATTTAAATACAACCCTACATTGCTATACGTCGTTAGATAGCTGATGAAATGTAGATATTTTAAAAAACATCTGCCGAACGTCTGCCGTAATATTTTTTTTACATATCCCTTAGAGAAAAATAAACTTGTTACTATTTTTTTTATTTTCTTAACTTTCACTTGTCTTCTACGACATGTTCAATTAATTTATGCACTATTTCAATGATTGACGTTTTGGAGCATCTTATTACACATGTCAAAATGCAACAAATATAATAAATAAGGCGCCCAAAATAAAAAATAAAAATTTTGTAACCTAAAAATCGGCAATTTTCAATAAAAATATTAAAAGTCGAATATCTCGAACAGGGTTAAGTTTAGGGTAGGGTGTTTCATAGTGAAATTAGTCAGAAATAATGGGTACTCCACGCCCTTAACGGATCTAGCACGACTTTTCCTGTAACCCTGTATAGTCAATCTGAAGTTCAAAAAACTCGTGAGTGCTTATTGTTGCTTCCCAAAAAATTCCCGGTTTTCACCGCGAGCCGAAACACCCATTATTGAATCCGTTTAACTGGCAATAAACTCGCAAAGTAATTGTTTTCCTACCAATAAATGGTCGAGATAAAAGGACTGAGTGGCAGAAATTGTTGTAAATAGCTGGCTCAGTCCTAAACAGTGGTCAGAATCATTGCGAGTTCGTTTTTATTTGTTCTTCTTTAAGATACAATATGCAAATACCTTTTCTTTACTTGATTCCGTGTCACACGACATTAGGTATCACTAACAGGCTGCAAAATACGACCGCACACAACCGGTCCAAAAAACTCTGTGTAGACTGCTCATTTTCCATTTCATATTTTAAAATTCACCACACTCATTTCAATCCAAATTATTTTTTAAACTCTTTGTTGGCGGAAAACAAAACTGATTTCATTAAAAATGAGCTCGTTCCTCTCACCATCTTCTGCTAATTACTCTAACTGCGTGTGCGACCACACACAGAGGGCTGTCATCATTTTTTAACTGGTGCTCCTGAATTTTAATCTAAAAATTCTCTGAAAGCTTTGCCCTTTCGACTTGTTATAGAGGCGTGCTATGAGGATTATAAACGATCCAATACTTAGAGGCCTTCGCGATAACTTCGATTTTTTATAGCTTGAAGGATGATCTGTAGACCTAAGCGTAACACTTTATAATAGCAACCAAGTGGCGATTCCCTGCATAGACGGAGATTTGCTGGTGTAATATTTGTGACTCAAGGTGGGACAAAAGACATTTCGACTAAACTTTCTTCACGCAAGTCGTTCGATTGAAAATCGGCGCCCTGGGGTGAGGGCTGCGCGAGCAGTGCTAAAAGAATTTCGCCGGCGCCCTGGGGTGAGGGCTGCGCGAGCAGTGCTGAAAGAATTTCGCTAGCCATCATTGCGAATTGTTCAGCATCAGCATGTCTACATCATAATTTATTTGTGTGTTATTAGATGTGTGTGTTGTGTAGTCGAGTTCTAAGTTTGTGTTGTTATTTCTTTGGTATCTTGTAGTATGAGACAACATTGAGTGTATGAGTGTATTTAAGCATGAGTCATATAACATAAAACAGTAACATAGTACAGTATACAGGCAGTTACAAGATAAGAAGACATAGATTTGAAAATAAAGGAATGTTTCCTTTCAGCAAAACTTGCTTTTATCAATATTAAGGGTACTTTACGTCCAACTAGCGTCTAAATTCCATCCTGTATTATAAATAATAAGTATTCAACTTGTTTAGACAATGAAACTGGCGAATGGCGAGTGGTACTTTCATGTAGAATTGAACACTAAATAATTCAATTCAAAATGAAAGTATCGCTGATTTTAACCCTATGTTTGGGTTTTTACCTGGGTTAAAACCCGTTTCCTCCCAAAAGACCCGGTTTAAACCCATTTCCACCCTCTGGGTTTAAACCTTCTGCCCATCTCTAATTATGATGCATCTTGATTACGTCAGTTTCTATACTAAAAACCGTTCAAGTGAGGGTCGAATTCGCCAATGAATAGTTCTGTATAAAATAAAAGTAAAACACGACAAATAAATTACGCTGGCTCATCGATCTATATGTACGAGAATATAATGTCAATGCGTTGGCTTTTTATTTTTATTTTAGCGTGAGGAAAATTCTACATGGATGTTATGCCGGACTCCTACGGACTAAAAATCACACGTATCACCTATCCTAAAAGCCTACGGTTGGGAGCCCTGGCCCCGGGTAAGCCCTCGGAAGGATACCCCAGGAATTATGTTGGCTGAATGGGAGCCTTATATTTCCTTTTTAGAATTCCGTTCCCAAAAGGGTAAAAAACGAGACCCTATTCATGAGACTTTGCTGTACGTCTGTCTGTCTGATCATTTGTCTGTGTGTCCGTCACGAGGTTGCATCTCAGGAACAGTGATAGCTAGCGTTTAAATTTTCACAGATGATGTATTTCTGTTGCCGCTATAACAACAAATACTAAAATCAGGAAAAAAAAGGTTCGCTCTCTAGCTATCACAGTTCAAGAGATTACAGCCTCGAGGCAGACAGACATACGAACAGCGAAGTTCAGTAATAGGGTTTCATTGTTAACCCTTTGCGTACAGAACCCCAAAAACTACCGCAAAATCAACAAATCGATTCGTCCTTGCTCTGACTTGCAATGTCAGACATTTTATAGAAACAAACTAATTATAGTCACGCCTCATACCACGAAGGGATGAGCAGAAGCATGAAAAACCTTTCAGCAGTTCTGTCATTGTCCGAAGTGTCCAATGGTTGTGGTTTTCCGCTGGTGAAAGATTTAAAGCCGCATTTTAATTTTCTTTTTGGGAAAACTTTTGAATAAATGGTTGTAGGTAGATAAGTACCTAGGTGCTTATGCTAAGTACCTATTGATCATGCTTATCTATTATCTATCCAAGGGTACAGCAGTAGATAATAAATATATCAAAAATGGTGCAAAGGAGAGCCATGAGAGTTGTCAACGATTCTATATTTGCAGGTAGTGTTGAACCTCTTCGCGACAGAAGAGACTTTGCCCTCTTGTGCGTTTGCTACCGCCTGTAGGTACCTACGATGGTTTGTGCTCTGAAGAATTGTTTGATATGATGCCCACGGCTACGTTCTATCATCGCACCGCTCGCTTCCGATAGGGAGTTCATCCTCACACTCTACGTCCGCAGTGTTCGAGTACGGTTAGATCCGATAGGGGCTTTCTTCCGCGCACGCTTAGATTGTGGAATGATCTCCCTACCTCGGTTTTCCCAAACGCCTACAGTATGGGTTTCTTCAAAAGGGGTCTTAGAAGGTTTTTAAAAGGTCACCAGCGCGAGTGTGACGCCTCTGGTGTTGCAAACGTCCATAGGCTACGGTGACAACCAGTAAAACTGGTGGGCCGTATGCTTCTTTGCCACCTTAGTGGTATAAAAAAATGGAATATTTTTTACATTACATAATTATAAATACGGGCACGCATGAATTTAGTACCTAATAAGATTTTTTATTCTGATTTAGCAACACTCAGAATTGTGACCCTGGTCTCGGCGAGAGGAACCGCGGGGGATGGCTAGTGTTTTAACAGGCTCGTGATATTTGATTCAAGGTTAGCAGAAATTAGGTATGAAAATATTAATAGCGTGTTTCGAACTAGAGCGCAGCGATAAGACATGCCGGGCCCGGCGCTGACGGCTGTTTATTATCAACCGATCAGCTGGAAAAGGAGATTTCTTAATTTCAGTCTGTTTCATTTTTTCCTAAAAGTACTAAAGTGGCAAACAAGTATACGGTTCATCTGATCCAAATTCGGTAAGTATAGTAGCTATGTTAGCGTTTGCAATACCAGAGGTGTTATTTCCGTGTACTGTGGCCACCTGCCATGGAAAGTTTTCAACTTTTGAAGACGTCAGTTACAACGATTAATGATTAGGTACCTACCTAACATGTTACTGGGACCAGCGTCTTTTCAAAGTTCTTGCTTCAGGACTATGGAAATGATGCCTATGGTCCAAAGCTGGTCCAATTCAATTTTCTAAAAAGCTTTAAACAAATTACACATTGGAATCTATTGATTATAAGAACTTGTTCCTGGAAGATTCTGCATACGTAATTTTGTAAAGGCATTAATTTTTGATCTGCAGAGTCCATAATGCGTCTTTATATTATATCCCAAAAAGCCATTTATTTTAAACACGTTTGGGCTAACCTGTTTTCTGAGGTGGGCGTCGAAGGCGTTCTCAAGACATGTTTTGGGTCATAGTGGGTTTAAATTTCCTTGCAAGCTCTCATCTACAGCAAGGGATCTCTACCAGACCCTAAATAGATTCCCGAGGTTAAAAAGCGTTAATTAATCCTACTACTAATAACTACTACTAATCCTACTAATATTATAAATGTGAAAGTTTGTGAAGATGTTTGGACGTTTGTTACTCAATCACGCTCTAACGGCTGAATGGATCTGGCTGAAATTTGGTACAGGGATAGAGTATGGTCAGGAATAACACACAGGCTACTTTTTCCCACGGGAAGCGGGAACGGGAACCAAATTTCACGCGGGCGAAGCCGCGCGTATCAGCTAGTAAAATAATAAATTAAGAATCTCTATTCACAGTATTTAAATATAAACACTTTTATCTTTTAACCTCGGGATTTTGTAGCGGTCGAACAGAAGCATTATTTATACGCTGGCATGTCAAGTTGAAGGCCGCTGTTGATGGCCAGCTGGCTCCTGGCTCTAATAGTGGCTATTCACAGAAATCAGAAAACTATTTTCTGATATCTGTGTTGATTATTATTCTCTGAACGTAGTTACGACTTTTCAAATCTACTTTAGTCAGGCGGACAGTGTAATATTATTTAATTCATTTTCTTTATTCAATCAATCAATTAATCAAATCAGGCTATAACAGTCCCTGTGACCTTTTTCAGGTCGTCAATTCTTTATTGCTTTAATTAAATTTGTAAGATTTCGTCTTCTAAGTATACCTACGCCATTTCTGGAATAAGAAATTTTTATATCTGATGAGGACATTTCAATTTAAAATCCTAGAGCTTACTACTTCGTTAAAGATATTCAGATATTTATTGAATCCCTCTATCTATTGAAGATCAAAAACCCAGAGCGGCTGGGACTCAAGAACTGAACCAGTTATCAGAAATCAACTCTCTTTATTACATCAAAATTATCTCTCAAAATGGAAGCCTATGCTTACGTATCGAATACACATAATACCTACCTATAACTACAGTGTATAGATTGTCAAACAAGTTGCGTGACTGCTGTACTAAACAGGGGACCGGTTGCTTTCCTCTACGTTCTGTCATCATCGGAGCCGGTAACCGGCGGGCGGCGACCGCGCCTCCATTCAACGCAATGGCTCTCCGCAATCCACTCCTGCGCAACTGTAAGTGTGAACTACAAATATTTTCACAAAATTATACTCCAGCCGATATTATAAATACTTTTCTGTGTTCGTGCATAGAACCACAGAAACAGTCGTGTTTTTATGTGTCAGTGTGTAAAAATAAATGAACAGTTTTAAAACTCGTTTTCGTGTCTAAACGATTAGGTATGTTGTGTAATTTTCGTTAAACTGTACAAAGTGTAACAAGGTAATATTCGTACCTTAACTCTACATAACTCTTTTAAGTGTCTGTGTAGTTATACCGATTTATGTATTTATGTGAAGTGTTGTGATTGAAAATGGCTTGTATTGCATTACTGGCGAATTTGAGAGTGTATAATTTACTTGCAAATTTTATTTTAATACGCATATGTATGCAAATTCTTGAATCTCATGCTAAATAAATGATCGAGGTAGGTACATACCGCTATGATTCTTGGAACTTAGTGTTCATGTTGAGGCTCTACATACCACAATGTCTACATAGATACATAGGTACCTATTTAAGTACTCAGATGACGACTGTTGTTGACAGTGGTTACGAACCTAACACAACATTTTCATTGGACAGAGCAGTCGTAGACTGTTAATATGACATTTAATGTTCACATTTTCATATAAAAAAAATCGGGTACGGGACGCGCATTAGTTGTTAGATGCGCAGCCATCATTAGGCTAAGATTGACAGATCGTCATAAACTATTATTACCTAACTGCTTTGCAGATCGAAGGCGGCTACATCTATACCTTTTCAAAATCATGTTTTTGGAATGAGCATTCTACTATTTGCCTAGTATAAAAGCCTTAAGCTGACGCTCGTGTTACACCGCATTTTACAAGATATTCGACACTCAAGAAAGGATTGAGTTTAATTATGTAATACGGCCTAAGTCTAAGTCATACCTAAGTCATTTTCCATTAAAATAATCATCGTAGCGGCGAAACTACTATTCTTACCTAGGTTAGGCTACAAAACGATTACAAAGACCTCTATATGGACATCATACGATATGAATGACCCTTGTCTTACGTAGTATTGTATTCTCTTTGGACCTATGAATGAGGTGATTAATAAAAGGCATTCGTGTCATAAACAACGGATCAGTCTGTAGTGGAAGGGAGCCACTACGAGTCTCAGACGTTTCGCTGCTTCATATATTTTCGTAATACAAAAACAATGTTTTTAATCCGTTTACTCTTCTAAACTGTTTGAAAACTGTGTTTTCTATACTAATATTATAAAGAGAAAAGATTTGATTGTTTGTTTGTTTGCACGAATATGCTCCGGAACTACTGCACCGATTTGAAAAATTCTTTCACTGTTGGGAAGCTACACTCTTTGCGGTGAACATAGGCTATATTTTATACCCGTATTCCCACGGGAACGGGAACAACGCGGGTTGAACAGCGTGACGTGTATTATAAAACATGGAGCAGCCAACACGCTTTTAAAACACACAAAGACAAATATTCATGGTCATCATGTCACAGAATACCTACCTAGGTACTGACTGAAACACATTCATCTGTTTGGTAGAGCCAACTCATCAAGTGTCGAGTCCTTTCCATAAAAAAAAGTTTGTAGTTACGTCATTGTAAACGCTTTACACATATGGTTAGGTAATGGGCTCAGGAGATTGTCAAGCGACCTGAGTCAAGACTGTTGAAATGTGAATGAAAGTAGATTCAGTGTGCGTGCTTTCCTTGCACCTGTGTGTGTGCCGATATGTGTATGTACACATGATTTGGATTTGACTCAAGTCGCTTGATCGTTTCCACAGTCCATAATTTGGCACCGACACTGTACAATAACAGTCGGTTTATCCTGTGGAAAATATAATATTATAAGTCTTTGATCTCATAAAGTAAATAAAATAAATAAATAAATATTCAAAAGTACCTAAGCGGACTATACAACACCAACAATAACACAGTTTATATTTTTTTGTCTTGACATAGAAATGGCATTATGCACATACATATTAAGTCGTTATACGAGTGCTAATTATAATGAAAAGAAATAAAATATTTATTTTCTAGTAGGTAGATAGGTACTTTAGATCAGCCCGATTCAGCCTAGGTGTGAAATAAAAACTAGGTTAATAGAGTAGAGATTTTAAGATGATGAAAATTAGAATACTAGGTCTTTTGAGAAAGAAAGTAGACGCGATACCGGTTTTAAATAGGTACATTCAATATGTAAAGTGCAATTTGTTTATTTATGCAGCTGCGTCCTACACGAACGTAGAGCTGATCGTATAAGTATATTAATACTTTAGACATAACTTACATATAACCTTGTTAAAAGGGAGTCTTTCTTCAAGGCCAACGACCTATTGCATCGACATCGATTCTAGAGAAAAATCTATGCGGGAGCATTGAACTAATATTGTCTAAATGTCTACTAGCTGTTGCCCGCGTGAAATTTTGTTTTCGTTTCCCGCTTCCCATGGGAACTTATTCCTGGGATAAAAAGTATTATTCCAGACTATAACCTATCCCTGTACCAAATTCCAGCCAGATCTGTTTAGCCGTTAGAGCGTGGAAGAGTAAAAAACATCCACACTCACTAACTCTCGCATTTATAATATTAGTAAGATATTATCTCAATGTGCGGGAGGCTGTTCTTTCATTTAGCATGATACGATAGTGATAGAGACACCCTAATCCCTCTCTCTCTTTTGCCTATTTTCCAAAAGGCAAAGTCTTGGGCGACTGCCATTTATTAGTCCCTAAGTACTATAGGGCGATCTATCTCAAACCCTCGTTCATCATACAGCAGCGAATAGCGAGGTCAGTTTGGACTCTATTTTAATGTCAATCATTTATAATTTTCAGTTTTCACCAGAACCCAGGCTCGTCAGCTGCACGGGTCACAACAAAAGGATCGTCCAGGAGTGTCAATATTACGGGAAGTGCTCGAGGACCGACTGCGAGAAATCAAGAAGGCTAAGACATGGAAACATGAGAGGGTGCTTACTACACCGCAGGATGTTAAGGTAATTAACCCTTTTTTATTTAGATAGATCGCTCAAATGACAATGTTCCTTTTATGGAAAGCCGTTGCGACATCTAGCCAATCGAGGGCCACTCTCACAGGCCTCAATATTATTGACATTGGCTCTCAAGTTGGCCGCCCAATGATGTAGTTGCTCTATAATCTAAGGATAAAGTACTTCTTCACGCTTCGCTTAAAGAACCCCACGTTGTAAGAGGAGGTTTACGCATGTGCTTGCCGAGTGTTGCAAATTTCTGCACCTGTTTCGGCAAAGGATTTTTTGAATCGCTCGGTTCTGGCGAAGATTTTCTCCACTGACAGACTGATACTATCTGTCCTGTACGTGTTATTCAGGATCAAAGACAACTAGTAGTAGTACACACAGATAGGCAACTCCCTGCCTCTAATAGGCTCCCGACACGATCATGCCTTGCAATTGTCAATCACGTAAAATATGAATGGAAGTTGCTTCAGTGTGCGTGATTGCTTTGCATGTGTGTGTGCATCGACGTATACGTGCACGTGAAATTCTACGTTATTGACAATTGCCAATTGATCATGTTGGGACCCCTTAACTGACAAGCTAGCTCACCCCCGCCAGTCCCGCCACATCTGGTTTATATTGGCGATGAGGGATTGCTGAGGGGAGCATTGCTTAGCCTTATTGGTCACACGAACATAGCGTGTTTTTAGTGTAGGTGACAGATTTGAAAACGAATAATTTGTATGGAGTTGAGCCCAGCCCTGTGTTCAGGATTGAAAGGGTGCAAGTAGCGAAGAGAAATTCTAGCTCTACGATTGTGTCGGGCAATTCGTCAGTAGATCTCTCACTTCATCTTTGAAGACGTCTGGCAATTCGTCGACAATTCTCTCTCTCTAGATCTACCTTCTGTCTATCGTTGAAGAGAAGGAGTAGGTAGTGTTTTCTGTTCGTAGGTGGTGCTAAAGGTATTCTTCAGCAAACCTTCTTCAGTCTAAATAATAAATAATAAATTCAGGCAAATGAGTTCAGGCAAAGAACGATAGAGACACAGTTCTCAAACTTGATCATCTCATTTTAGTTCTACCTTCATAACACAGCGTAGGAAACCTAGCCAGACGCAGTTTCCAAGCTGATGCTATAAAATGTGATCTTACGAGTGAATATCACTCTTTCTCTCTTGCAGTTTATTTCGCTGCTGGCACACTTACTAAGAATCATGTAGGTATTTTATTTAAGAAAGATAGGTATTATAGAAATCGGAGAAACATTTACAGCTTTGACCACAAATACAATTGAAATTAAATCTTCGCGGTCACGGTTTATAATCATCATAAAATATTGTGAATAAAGAAAGAAACAATAGTCTACAATCAGCAGTTAATCTTGTACATCTAAATTTAGAATTCACAACCTAAGGAATAGGTACCTACCTAAATAACATTAATAAGTAAATGCAGAACTGAATAAAATAAAAAATAATAAATGATTGGAGTCGTCTTTTTTCACTCTGGCGTGACTGGCGTGCAAGCCTTCTCGTGACAAAACACTGCTGAAAAATTTAGTAGGTTTTTTACAAATGAAGTAGGTACCTACCTAGGTAAATAGAATTCATCTATTAATACATGCACCTAGACTTTACCTAAAATTATGTACCTAAAAGAATATTTTAGTCTGAGGCTATGTATTTTCATAAGTAGGTACCTAATATCGTAGCCCCGCGGACTCAGTGTTCTGTAAACAATCACTGCAGTATGCGACTTTCACTATGGCTGGTCCTTGGGTGACCACTTGCTGAAATTTGTATACGAGTGTTTCCGTGCTTCAGAAGGCACGTTAAGTGGTTGGTCCCGATTGCCAGTGGGTAAAATAGCAGTTGTTAAGCCAAGTTAAAGGCCTAAAAATTTCAACAGCAGGCAGACACATCCTTTTTTTTTAACGTGTCGTAAAATCCTCATGGATGCTATGCCGGACTCCTACCGACTAAAAAACCTCACGTAACGCCCAACAGCCTATGGCTAGGAGCCCCGGGTAAGCCCTCGGAAGAATGTCCTAAAACTCCCAACAGACCCACGGCGGCCACTGCGGCCTCGCCTAGGGGCGGGTGCTATCCCGCATCTTTGGGGGGTTTCGGGTGTGATCCCGCTTCTAAGGGGGGGCGTGCGTGAATCCCTCACGTCTCCCGCCCGTCATAGGCCTGCTTCCGTAAGGACGGTGAGCAACCCTCTCACTGTCCTCAGGCCCCCGGAGCTGAAACATCCTGCGCCTGTTCATTTCAACACGGCAATACGGCTCACCACCCGGGACAGACAGAATAATAACCTGGTGAGGCAATAAATGAGTTTCTACCGACATCTTCTAGTCTTTCGCCATCCTCACCTACTTACAAGTTGCGCGCCAGTGCACTTGGTCACAAACGGACGATATTTCTTTGTCTTCGCCTCTTGACCAAGAAATATTGGAACAAAACTCTGTCCTATTTATTAATCTGCGGTTTGGCCAAAGCGTGATACAGAAAAATCGTCGACCACAAAATTAGGAAAAAATTACGTCTACGCTTTCGATCAAGAATAACGTCTACGCAGACCACTGACAGGATGATTGAGTGTTTATAATTAGGTAGATACGAATTATAGCGTTAATAGTCTGTCTTATACAACAAGATATCTTTGTCTTTTACTTATATGCAGAAGATACTAATTTATCTGTGCAATATTTTTCGAGTCGAGAACTTGAAGACTTTAGAACTACCCTGCTCCATCGGTTAGGTGAGGTCTGGTTCATCTCGAGAAACCAGCCCATTACCGTTTTAACATGCTTACGTGGACTAGGTCGGATGATGATGATGACGATTATATTGCTGAAACTATTTAAACAGACACGTCGCGAAATGTACAAGTTTGCTGTTAATTTGCTAAGAATACAGAGTTACTCTATAATCAAAGTTAATTTGATTAGATGGCCCTGACGTGAAGCAAATTTAAAACCTAGGTGCAAATTTTTTGGTCTGTACGTCGATATCATAAAAAATAGTTCAAGGAGAATGAGAACGTGCGTTGGTTATTTTAGTTCGAACCAGCGAGTACGTTCACATACCAGCAGCTGTTTACACAAAATTGAAATATCGTATACTAGCTGTTCCCCGCGGCTATAGTCGCTAGAAGTCGTTATCACGTAAAATCATTACCCTCCTTTTGCGCAGTGAGTACAACGGCTAAGGCGTAAAAACGTAACGGACAGAGTTACTTACGCATTTGTAACATATAGGAATTGCATAGATAGGTAGGTACCTAATGTACAAAGATTGTCTTTTCGACGTAATTCTTTTCTCACTCAAAATTATTTCGACTGCCTGAGTAAAATATGGCGAAGACCTTCAGCATTCAGTCCCTCCTTGTGTCTTTTCCTAGGTCTTCAGTCCATCTGACGTGGGACGTCTTCCTATGTTTAGATATCAATTCGCAGTCCCCACACCAAAACTGATATGCTCAATCGGCCATTCGACATATATGACCAGGTTGTTTTGCTGTTTCTCCTCATTTATTAGTCTGCATAATAATAATACTGAACATTTGTTTTACATTTCAGGTGAAAGTGAAAGGTTCCGACAAGGAATTACTCAACTTCTGTGCCAACAATTATTTGGGTCTATCGGTAAGTAAGAAAGCTATTACACAACCTACACGACAACGAGAGACGTTGATACTAAAAGTTATATTAAACTAGCTAAGCATTGACTAACGTGTAAACACATCGTTATGTGAATGACCTCCAGTGACTTCCCTGGTGACCGCCGTTGCACCTATTCTATTATTGACCTAAGTACTATGCCTACAGCTCAGATTAAAAATTTTTTCAATAAAAAATAAAACCGACTTCCAACAAATCCTGAAACATAAAATTTACTTAGCACAAAGTAAAATGTATTTTGATTTATCAGATTTTATTCAATATAGTATTGAAGTTGGTGCCATGAATAATACCTACATAAACCTATGGGTTTACTTGGCGCCGACTTCAATATGATATTGAATAAAATCTGATAAATCAAAATACATTTTACTTTGTGCTAAGTAAATTTTATGTTTCAGGATTTGTTGGAAGTCGGTTTTATTTTTTATTGAAATTTTTTTTTTCATTATTTTAAGTGACGGGTAAACCGAAAAATATATCTATCAAGGTAAAAGTTTTCATCAATACAAATCAATCAAGCCCAAACACAAGGTAGCTGCTGTAAATCGTTAAGGATTTCCCTCGACTGTCTTTCGGTTCCATAATCAGATCGACTCCAGATATTCATTAAATTGTAGTACATTAAAGCACTGAATTAAAAGTTAACAAATGCACTGGTTGTCCCTACAATTTTCGGTAGTTGCCCTCGATTTCTTCTGGATCCCATCATCAGATCCTGATCTGCTTAAAATAAAACCACCTCAGCAGTAAACCCCTTTTCAAGAAAGAAAACAATTTAAATTCGTTTATAATTGACGGAAATATCGGTGAACATACATAAAAGATTAAGAACTTTTTTTTTTTTAAGGCGGATCTATCAATCTAGGTGCAAAGTTCTCATCAATACAAATCAATCAAGCCCAAACACAAGGTACCTGCTGTAAATTGTTAAGGAATGCCCTCGACTGTCTTTCGACTCTATCATCAGGTCGACTCCAGACCTTCATTAAATTGTAGAACATTAAAGCACTTAATTAAAAAGTTAACGAGTGCACAAGTTGTCCCTACAATTTTCGGTGGTTGCCCTCGTTTTCTCCTGGATCCAATCATCAGATCCTGACTTGGTGAAAATGGGACCACCTCAGGAGTAAACCCTATTCAACAATAAAATAAATTTTGAAATCCGTCTATAATTGACGGAAATATCGCTTGACATACATAAAAAAAAATACATACAGACGAATTGAGAACCTCCTCCTTTTTTTGAAGTCGGTTAAAAAGATAGTATATTCTTTTAGTCATAGGCCTACAGATCATAGGTAGGTTTTCTTTATCTGCCGTATCAAGTTCCCGGATCAATCAAACGGTTTGGGAGGTACGCGTGTAACAACTACGAAACAAACCCACTTCCGTTGGACCAATTGGAACTGGAAGTGTATACTTTTTTTTTCTGATCTTTCTTTCGTGACATTTATGCACACCTTTCAATTGGTGAGATAGTGTTTACAGGACACAGACTGTCGTTGAAGGTAGAAATAGTGTTAGGGTACCAACTTCTTTATTTTGGTGTCTCTTGACAAGGAACTTGACAGTCATAATAATTAGTAATTTCAATTACAGAATCATCCTGAAGTAGTGGAAGCAGCAAGAGAAGGCTTGAAGAATTATGGAGCCGGTCTTAGTTCCGTTCGGTTTATTTGTGGAACCCAAACTATACATAAGGTAAGTAAAGTAGATTATCTAATTAGTAGACAGTACTGTGTCCCTAACCCCCTCAAAAAGTTGCCTAAAACCCAATTCCTCGGGTGAGGCCACGATGGCTCACAAAGTCTGTATCATGTGATCTAGGATTATCGCGCCTAAAGGAAATATTCGGAGAACGTACCCGAGGCCGTAGGCGGATAGAATGGCACCGTAGGATAGGATTCCCAATAGGATTTTCGCAACTTAAAAATAGTGTAGATACTGTCAACCAATATCTTTACTAAAAGTCTAGGGTATGTCTGATTTTTCGCTGATTTGACTTTTATGGCTATGTGGGATGGGACTAATGCGAGTGCCGTCTAATAAAGCACCAACTGCTCTACGTACTTACATAAGTATGAATGCGTAGGTCTCTATAAGGTATCGTATGCTGAGCAGAGTACCTACCTATCTACCATGAAATTAATGGCTTTAAGCATTATATTTCTCCAAAAAATTTGCTCCAGCTTTGAAGATTAACGACGCGACACGTTTAGACAAATTTTACTTCTGGATCTCCAACTCCCCTAGGGTTTTGATTCACAGGATTTAATAGTGAGATGAGCATGTTATTCTCCATACGCATGCCATTTAAGTCATGAAATTAAAAAGGAACTTAGTATAGGTACTGTCGAAATACGAAAGTCAAAACATTATAATATTCTTACAGGAGCTGGAAGAACGTTTATCGAAGTTCCACGGTCGTGAAGACACCATCCTCTACGGGTCATGCTTCGACGCCAATGCAGGGTTGTTCGAAGCCATGCTGACGCCAGAAGATGCCGTCTACTCTGATGCCCTGAACCACGCATCCATCATCGACGGTGTCAGACTTTGTAAAGCTAAAAAATTCCGTTACCCACATAGGGACATGAACGGTGAGCATGATTTCTACTACAATCAATTAATCACCTACGCTATTCTAAAGCCTAAGAATTGAACTAATGGAATCAGGAGTTAGGCAGGTACCTACATAACGGAAACTCATCGTAAAATGATAGTCAAAAGAGAGGAGGGAGAGGAACCTTTCACACAGCCTTGATCCATAAGTCCTAAAGTAAATTAAATAACGGGTTTCGACAATTTAGTGGGTAGTTCAAATTAAATTGCATTAATTTGTATCGTTTTTTTTTCAGAACTAGAACACATGTTGGCGCACAGCGAAGCTAGAATAAAACTCATAGTGACGGACGGTGTATTTTCCATGGACGGAAATGTGGCACCGCTGAAGGAGTTGAGAGCCTTAGCTGATAGATACCGCGCTCTTCTGGCGGTAGATGATAGCCACGCTACTGGATTCTTTGGAGAGACAGGCAGGTACGTAACCGACCTATTTTATAGACAGTCGATAAACGCTGAAGTACCTACCTACCTTTAGATACTAGAAATGAAATCGCAATTGTCTAGTCTCTAGTGGGTCTTTACTAACACGCCTGGACTCCCCGATTAGCCATGGCAGCATGTCCTTTAAATTGAGTAGTACCTATTTTGAAGAGTCGTTTAAACTCTTTACTATCTACAAGTATGCATTAAAAGAGATTCCAAGTTTCACTGCGTAAAACAGAACATCTCTGCTGCTAGAAACATCTATTTTCGGACCAAGAACATACATACTACACCCCGTGTCGATAAACACATTACCTTATGATATGGTAAAGAAACGAAGGATTTGAAATTTCTCAGTGAAACTGTTTGCAAATTACTTTATCTAAAATTTACAGAGGTACAGAAGAATACTGCGGTATGTTAGGCGAATCAGACATCATCTGTTCGACGCTCGGCAAGGCTGTGAGTGGCGCAGCCGGCGGGTACACCACCGGGCCTAAAGAATTAGTCACACTGCTACGAAATGTGTCCAGACCTTACCTGTTCTCGAACGCACCACCTCCGCCTGTCGTCGCTGCCTCCTTAAAGGTATTTAGCTTTTTTTAATGCCTACAATGTACCTAATAATTGTATCTCTGGGGCTTAAGTCATCCTCCTTATCTGTTGTCTGACGGTTGAAGGTCTGTCGTAAGTGTGAATATAGGATGTTGAAGAACGAGGCGTGTTGTTGCTCGGGCCCAAAGGGAGGATGACTAGGCGAGCTAGTCTGTCTGGCTGACTACCGCCGAAAGTTTAGGGTTTTAGCTTCCTACAATGCTTGAATCAGCGAAACCAAGCTCCAATTTGTAAATTGTGTGCAAAGTAACGTACCTACTGCTCGTTCGCTCTAACTTTGCCGCTCGGCTCTATACTAAAGTCGAATTTTTAATTAGACGAAGTAAATTGACAGCAGCTAATGTCACTTCTTCTTGTAGAGTTGCGTATTTTCTATGACGAAGTGACATTAGCTACTGTCAATTTACTTCGTATAATTAACAACTCGGGTATACGCCTCTACGCCAGCGGCAAAGTTAGAGCGAACGGGTAGTATCGTAGAGACTATCAAGAAAATATAAAAACATATCAACTCGATGACGTTTACATTGTTTCGTGATCTAATCATAATAATCATCTTGATGAACAACAGAAATACAGGAACCAAAAAACTTAGGTATTTGATCTGGACATTACACCGACTCATCTTACATTTCTTTCCCCCAGTCTCTCGAGCTGGTAGAACGCAGCGGAGAGCTCAGACAGCGTCTCCGAGACAACACACGGAGCTTCCGCACCGGGCTGAAAGCAGCCGGCCTCACGGTGGCTGGCGACGACCACCCCATCACGCCCGTCATGGTGGGCGAGGCGCCGCTAGCTGTAGAGCTGGCTCAGGGGATGCTGGGTAAGATATTATTAAAATTGACTTATAAAATGGGTTGGCTGTTAGTTAGGTATTGGTTCTATAAAATTGACAGCTGAAGTGACGATAAATTCAGTCTACCCTACTACCTCTTCGATGTCGGGTCCAATTTGCAACAGTTGAGTTCAAGCGATAGCAATGCTATGCAGTTGTAACTAGTTTGTTATAGTTGGGCACCTGTTGTATCACATCCTAACCGTTAGACCACTATTAACGACACAACCTGTATAACTTTAAATGCATAATTTGACACATTTTATTTGATGCTTCGGTAACGTTTTATGATATTTGTAGACTCTTCAAGGTTTTTGAAGTAAAACTTCTTTAGGCGCGACTAGGGCATAACTCAGATTTTTTTTCTGACGGAAGTAGATATTAAGGCGAAGTGCAATTGTGTCTCCAGCGATTCGGAGGGGGTGAAGCAGACGCAAGATGTTCGGGACGCTCCGTGCGTCGGAAACGTTTTCGCGCGTTAACCCGTTCACTACGCAATTGAAATCATTGACAGAAGTACAAGTTTACATAACTATTTTTTTCGCCCTGTTTAGATAAACCTCTTTAGATCTTCTACTCGTGATCAACTACGTAATTGATTTTGATGCAATTTTTATCACTAAAATGTAATGAAATTCATTTTTCATAATAATAGTCCAGTCAAAATAGACATTCCAGTTTGCATTAATTCCCAACAAGCTGGTTTTTTGTGCAGGCCTTGAATACGTCATTACAAAATAAATGATATGTCAAAAGTATAAGCATAGAACATAATATATTTGAGAAGTACTTCAATTTATTTTTTTTACCTGTGACGATTTTTGCCAGGTTGAATGAAAAAGTAAGAATCTGCTGACCCTCTCCTTCATAGTTTTTATTTTTTGGTACTTTACTGTACTGTTTACTGTACTGTGTAATGGTACGGTACTGTACAAAAAAGACTGAAAAATATACCTGTATGGGAGCCCTCCTTAATTGTTTTTCTGTTTTTAGTATTCGTAAATTTCAAATGCCTGGCGATTGCAGTGGTGCATGAGATGACAGATAGACGGACGGCGTAGTCTCTGCAATAGGGTCGCGTTATTACAGATTATTTATTTATACTGTTGGTTAATAGCTCTTGGTGGAACCTGCAGCGCATATTGAATACCCACCACATGTACTGTTCCACAGCATTTATTTACTCTACACCTGACCGCTTTCGCCTCTTCTCATTTTCAAAAGGCAAAACTAACTTGATGTCATCAAGTTACTCTCTCCTCGTCTCATTTTATCCTTTGGATACGGAACTTTAAAAACGGCCAAGTTGAAGTTGGACTGACACACTGATGAAGATTTCGCAACCAAAAAAACGCCAAAAGATTACGTTGTATGGGAGTAACCTTATTCATTCTTTATCTATTACTAGCGGACGTCACGCGGTTTCACCCGCGTAGTTCCCGTTCCCGTGTGAATACGGGTATAAAATATAGCCTATGTTCACCGCAAAGAGTGTAGCTTTCCAACAGTGAAAGAATTTTTTAAATCGGTCCAGAAGTTCTGGAGCCTATTCGTTACAAACAAACAAAAAAACAAATCTTTTCTCTTTATAATATTAGTATAGACTAGCGGACGTCACGCGGTTTCACCCGAGTAGTTCCCGTTCCCGTGGGAATACGGGACTAAAATATAACCTATGTTCACAGCAAAGAGCGTAGCTTCCCAACAGTGAAAGAATTTTTCAAATCGGTTCAGTAGTTCCGGAGCCTATTCGTTACAAACAAACAAACAAAAAAAACAAATCTATCCTCTTTATAATATTAGTATAGATTTAGATTATTATAGTTGTTACAGCGGTAGCAGAAACACATCTTTGAAATGTATAACTGCCTAGTTTATGAGATACAGATGGACAAACGGACTTCGAAGTCTCAGTAATAGGGTCCGGTTTGGATACGAAACCAAAGAATATACAAAAACGAATATTCCTATATGCATATATTATATGCAAGGGTGTAAAGGAATAAATTTCGATACTAGTTATTTAGACTAGACAAGGCTTTAGTCCTGTCCAAACTATTACCATTACCCAAATTAAACATTCTACGTTTCATTTCGCATAGCTCTTGCCCGCAGCTTCAGCTGTGTAGAATTCTGTTCACGTTCCCACCTACCATTGGATCATATCCAGGGATAAAATAGCCTTTATGCTATTATTGAAATTATATATAATATATCCAGGAATATATTGCAGTCTGGAAAAGCATAAAATAATTATAATAGGCCACCAATTACAGCCAGATCTGCTCAACCGTTGGAACGTGATTTTGTCGCAAACATCTTCACAGACTTCAATTTTATCATAATTAAATAATTCGTAAATTATATTAAATCATCAGGCACTTCTGAATATTTTGCTTTTCCGTGCTTCTGAGCCGTTGGTCCCGGTTTTCAGTAACATATATTCGCAAAATCATCTTCTAGCGCTTAACATATAGGTACCACTATCCATTGAACATTGTATTACTGTTTTACATTATAGCTTAAAAACAAAGTTAGGGTTGTATTGACTGAATCGGGTTGTAAGCTGTTTATTTTCAGTTCACTGTTGGTTAAAATTCAAACTCATACTTACAACTTTCAAATTCAATACCTATCTACATCAACTACGACGTACTAGTAGTAAAGTAAGTTTACCAGAATATCAACAATACGCAATACGTGCATTGAAAACTGTTATTTTGGATAGGAGAATAACAATTTTTTGAGTTTTAATTTATTATAGACTCAATTAAGGTTTATACCTACTGTTATATTGTAAAAGGAGCATTGGCCCACTGATTCAACAGTCATTAGTATTATACTCGTAATAACATTGATTTTACTTAAATATTAATATAAATAATGTACATGTTATAAGCTCGGTCAGGGCGTCACATACATGAGCGCATTTATAGGTGAATCTTCTGGACTTATCTATTATGTGGCATCAGGCAAACTTTGTATTGGAAAGTATGAAAACGTTACTATAACTTATATAATACACCAAAGAAATTTACCCAAAAAGATGCGATATTTTTACGCTCTTGAGCTTAAGCCTTGAATACTTCTTTTTTTGTTTTTTTTTTATTACCCATTTTCGTTACTACGGCAGCGAATTACGTCAGCGGGCGCGACAAAGTTGTATACGGGTGTCCTCAATGAAGCCTGTCGGCTGACTGAGCGGGCGCTGTGAGGTGGCTGATAGCGGCAAAATGCACTCCCACTCAACAAAACGTTTTTTATATTCAAACAATATGATTTTAATAAATAAATAACAGCATAGGACCTCGAGGTAACTTATTAGGGACATGGAAATAAAAAAAATTGTGTGGTACATTATATAACTAATGAATAAAACTGATTATAGTCAAGGCGGTCACAGGTAAATTTACAGATTCGAGGCAACTTTGGGATAAATTTCTATCGAGCCGAATTTACTCAATCGTGTTTTGGAGAGCTGACAACCCTAGTCAATATACTTAATAATAATTATCCATTTAAAAAATTGTGATATTCTTGGTAACACCATTGCAAAATTGGTTCGAAATATGTCAAAATATGTATTTTGAGTCCCACTTCACCTTAATATAACATTTGATGCCGTCAATGGCAAAGTTTTACTTAAATCGCGCGTAAAGGTTACACGCACACACTTTTTTATAATACACTCATTTGCAAAAAAAACGGGCACCTAAGCAATGAACCATTTTAAATGTTAATATTGCTTTGTTTGATAATTATAGGTAGTTTTATCCTCACAATTTGGTAAATTAATAAGAAAATAATCGTTTTCATCAGTATTTCATAAAATTTTGTTACAATTTATGGGAAATAATGCTAAACCTCGCTAGTAGTGTATGTTCGCTAGTAGTGCATATGCTCATGAAGTAAAAATAAAAAAGTTTATTTGTTTGTTTTTCTTTAATAAAGTAAAAGCAGATAAATGTTTAGTATCGAGTGTGACCCCCTCTAGCTAAAATCACAGCTTGAATTCGTCTGGGCATGCTAGCGAGTATATCCCGGATACTTGCTTGCGGAATACGTTCCCACTCCGCAGTAATCACATTCTTCAGCTCTCTGATGGTCTGCGGAGCCGGGTGTACTGATCTCACACGCCGTTTTAGAACGTCCCAGATATGTTCTATGGGATTGAGGTCGGGACTTCGAGCTGGCCAATCCAAACGACGAATGACGACCTATTGCACATACGCATTAACATCGCGGGATCGGTGGGCGCGAGCATTGTCGTCCATAAAAATCGAGTCTTGACCTAGAGCGGCCAATGCGGGTTGTGCATGAGGAATTAGAACTTCCGTTATATATCGATGCCCAGTCAGTGAGCCGTTTTCAATGAACACTAACTCTGTACGTTCCATTGAATTTATTCCTGCCCAAAACATAACAGAGCCCCCACCATAAGGTGTGATTTCTTCGAAACATGCATCTGCAAAGCGCTCTCCTTGTCTTCTTAGCACTCGCCGACGTCGATCTTCACCGAACAGAGATATCCTGGCTTCATCAGAGAACAAAACCCTATTCCAATCTTCTTGAGTCCATGATTCACAATTTCTAGCGAACCTAAGCCTGTGAACTCTGTGCTCACGGAGTAATTTGGGGCCGCGGGCCGGGCGGTGACTGCGTATATTGGCAGCTAGAAGCCTCCTCCTGACCGTCCATAGACTAATATGCACATTTCTTACTTCTTGGAGGTTGTTCTTAAGATCCACATACGAAGATTTGCGATTTCTCAATGCGCGACTCACAAGAAAACGATCATCCCGTGGTTGGGTATATGGTTTTCTTCCAGAACCAGGCCTTCTCTCGACGGAACCAGTCTCCTGATATCGCTGCTAGGTCCTTTGGACCGTCGAGCGACTAACATTTAGCCTCCTAGCCACGAAACATTGGCTGCAACCCTCTACAAGCAGCGCGATAATTTTGGTAGCTTTTACCACATTATCTACCATTTTTGATACAGCCAAACAGCAATAAATAAAGCTTTGACAGTCAAGGATATGAAATTAATCGATAAAAATTGAATAAAAGTTGTGAAAGTCGATGTTAACTTCTGGAACTTCGCGCCAAAAATGTAGGATAAAAAGGGGTTTTCTGTAAAAATGAGCATCAAATGAAAATTTGAATTTAGAACGTACTTTTTTAAATACCACGGCATTTTTAAAACCGGCCAGTAACGTGTACAAACGTTTGAAACCTTTTTGGTATTGTATCTTTTTAAAGATGAATGAAAATCAAAACCGCCCGTTTTTTTTGCAAATGAGTGTATTAATGAGAACCTATCCATCTATTTCAGACCGCGGCATCTACGTAGTGGCGTTCAGTTACCCCGTGGTGCCGAAAGGGGGCGCCAGAGTGCGCGTGCAGTTAAGCGCCGCTCACTCACCGCTGGACGTGCAGCGAGCGGTAGAAGCGTTCGCCGAAGTTGGACAGAAGATCGGCATTGTGCAAAAGTAGAACCTGCTAGATGTCGATAAATGTGTAATACTATCTACAGAATGTTTTAAATAGTTTTGGAAACTGTAAGGAAGTAATTATCCATAAGGGTGATTAGAGTTACTTTTTAGAGTTCCGTACCCAAAAGGTAAAAACGGGACCGTATTCATGAGACTTTGCCGTCCGTTTGTCTGTCTGTCCGTCACGAGGCTGTATCTCAGTAATCGTGGTAGCTAGAGCGCTGAAATTTTCATAGATGATGTGATGTATTTATACATAAAATAAGCAAAATGATTATATTTAAAGAGTACAACCATACAACAAACGTCATTTTTTACCTTTTATGGGTACGGAACTATCCGTGCGCGAGTCTGACTCGCACTTGGCTGGTTTTTTTTACATTTAAAGAGATATATTCTAACATACAATTTTGAAGCGCTTGTATGAATTGACTTATGAGCATTTTTGTACCATCCGATTTCGGTGTCGGACTACGATAGCAGACTCTACCTCTCCGATATCGGGTCCAATTTGCAACATTTGAGTTCCAGCTTACTATAGCAGCGCTACTATACTACTTTTACTACTATTTTTAGTTAGTTCTTGTGTATTGAGTATTTAAAGATTAAAATTTAAATGTATTGGTAGTTGAACAGGGATCAAGAAGTCTAGCATTTATGTAAAAGTAAATATTATAATTATATTCTTAGTGTATCTATTAAGTTGTCTACTAAGAAAATTAATAAATATTTGTAAATATCGCAATGCTTTTCTAAACCCCTATAAATTTTAATTATGGAAAAATGTTTGGGCAGGTTTCATTATAAATCGAATGAATATAGGTTCAATTCTATACATTCGTACCGTGTAACTTTCTAAAAAGTGCCGGTAGATGGTACCTACGTCGCCCCAAGACGTAATTATAAGGTGGAAAATTTGGTTGGTTCCGAGTAGGTTTCGGTGGCTAAGTGGTTCATCTTGCACGGTATGCGAGAAGATGCAGGTTCGAATCCTGCTCGAAACCAATTATTTTTCCATATTTAAAAAATAATGATTATATTGTCTTTGGGCGAGGACTGAGTTATGTGGTATAGCCATAGTCTCATGTTCGAGCCGGGTACAGGTGGTCATAAGGCCTAACTAAGGATATCATCGACGAGCGGGGTGATGGCGAGAGTGCGGAACAGAACACAAAAGAGTAGGCAACTTCGAACAAACCATAACAAACGCACACTTGGGACCAAATTTATAAATTTGGACATAAAAGTGTCCGTGGCGCGGCTCACCCGCTGGGTTTTAGGTTTAAAGATAATTTATTCTCAAAAAAAGACTACAGTCACTTATGAATCTAGTAGTAGTAGTAGTAAATAAAGTACTCCGTCGTCCATCCATTACATACACAGTATCCATTCGACACATTCAATCCACAATATCACAAAACTTGAATCTATCATTAGTTTAATGTACATCGATAACATATTGCAACAATTTTAATTTATACTCGTTATAGGAGATATTTTTTTTTACGTATGGGGGGGTAATTTGTTATATAGCCGTGCGTCTTCAAACGTTATCATTTTACTACCATAGTAATTTGCTTTAACTTTGTGAAGGATAACTTAGTATGGAGTGAGCTATTTAATATTTTTCGAATAAGTATGCATGTATTGTAAATAAATAAATGTTTTATGTTCATTAAATTGGTTTCTGAATTAATTTTGGATGTTGGAGTTAAATAATGGTAATGAAATAAAATCTTTATAATTTTGTTTTGTTTTTGATCGTTTGTTCGAAGTTGAGACCAGTTTGAGGCCTAAAACTATCTCAGGTATAAATAAAACGCTTCGTGTAATAATAATAATAACTTCTATTAACAATAATTTATTACAAGTAATAAAACTCACACTCGTATTGACAACATCACACACACAGTGCGTCACAACTACTCACCATATTACACTAACAATTACAATTAAATATTTACAGTCAATCTTTATTGCATTGGTGTGATCTCTTTACACTCAGAAAAAAAAACACAAAAAGAAAAAAAAAATCATACGTCTTTTAAATCTTTTACCACAAGTAGAAACATTAAAAGTACTTTTAAAATACACACCGATATTTACACAATAATTTAGGTGACAAAATAAAATATAAAACTTTATGGCCAATTCGTAGATAAACCGAAGTCGTTTGAATATCGAAGTCGATTCAAATATAACCGTTAAAATGTAACGGTTTTTTTTTATATTTTTCTTAATATATTTGGAGGGTATCCTTTGCCTACTTGTCTCGTACGTCTACATCGTATATTCTTGTTGTGGACGTATGTTGAGATAAGTCTGAGCGGTTCTCTCGCAATACTTAGGTTCACGAGTTAGAAGGTTTGGGTTGGTCTCTCATTGTAAGACGGAGGGTTTACCTGTAAATAAAGGAAATATCGTAATTAGCGTCATCTTACGGCGATTTAGCGCAGTTGTAAGTGAATGCATTTGCCGCGCTTAATATCTCGGGTTCGATTCGTTGGATTATTTTTAAGTTAGATCGTCAAAATGATGCCAATCGCCTGATGGAAAGCCGACATATAGTGAATTGAAGTCCACTCTCACAGTCTTCATGACAAGTTGGCGAGCCATTGATGTGCCTCTACACTCTCCGCTTAAAGAACCCAAGGTTGTAAAAGGAGGGAAACATGTATGCTGGCAGTCTTATGGTTACATCCATTTTCATTACGACAATATTTTATTTCATACCACTCATTCCCGATTACGTGGGACAAAAAACTGTAGGGCGAAATGTGAGCGTTTACTATGCCTTTGTCTACCGCTTCAGAGATGAGTATGAAAAAATATGTAGGTACTGCTCGTTCGTTCTAACTTTGCCGCTCGGCTCCATACTAAAGTCGAATTTTTAATTAGACGAAGTAAGTTGACAGCAACTAATGTCACTTCTTCATACAATGTTGCTTATTTTCTATGACGAAGTGACATTAGCTACTGTCGTCTAATTAACAATTCGGGTATACGCCTCTACGCCAGCGGCAAAGTTAGAGCGAACGGGTAGTATGTATGTTTGTGAGTTGTGTAAACTTACCAGGTGGTAGGGCAGTAGTGGGAGTGCCAGTGACATTAACTGGCGGTGCCGTACTGGGCGTTGAAGGCACGGGCGGTGGGGAGGTCGCTACAGGTTTCTGAAATATCACACAAACGATTATGGTTAACTAGATGACATGGCAGCAGTTTTTAATAGGGTAAATTGGTAAAATTGATATTTATAACGAAGTTACAGACAGTCAGACCAGTTCAGCCGTTTTGCATATTAGCTATAGCAAGCAGACACGCATAGAATTAGCAGAGAAATTCATAGCAACATCCAGATATAAAAACCCTATTTCACAGCCCCGGTAAGGGCAAGTGACTGTATACGAATATTTCCGCATCCCATGGGAACTTATTCGGTGAAAAGTAACGAACTTACGCATTTATAATATTAGTACAGATAGTTCAACTCATCAGTGCGCGCGGCGCTATGTGTGCGTGCGCTAGTAATTATACAGCTTTTATTTGTGTGGCAGTGACGCGGCCGTCTTCACAGAGTACATTGGTATATTATGAGATAGAGACGTAACTCGACTTATTGACGACACCAGCGGTGCCAAGCAGTCTTTGCAGTAAACTCTCTGCGTGACCGTGAAATAAAAATCATAATGAACAAAAAGCATACAGCGTCATCTACCACGTTTTGAAGGCAACTCTTACGTTACAATGAAACGAAATTAAATATCATGACAAGTCTCAATGTAACTGCAACGTTGACATCCTGTGTAAGTTGGTTACATTATAATTCATTACACAGTGTTCTAAGTGATAATACCATGGGTACAGTCGTTAAAGAAAATGTCTAGTTCTTCACGGAGAAAATGTTCAAGAAGTCAGATAAATATTTTTGATGTGTCAATTCGATGTAATTAATATTTTTTATCACTATATAAATATTATTATAAAACAAAGTCCCTGCCGCGTCTGTCTGTTCACGATTAACTTTAAAACTACTGCATTAATTTTCATGCTGAGTAATACTCAGCATGAAAATTAATGCAGTAGTTGGAGATGTAGGAAAAAAATAAGATGTCTGGGAGCTTATAACGAAAACGCTGCCTTAACCCTTCGAGGCATAACAAAATAATGTATGGTAGAATTGTGTAACTTTTAAAGGCCTACAGAATAGTCAGAAAATGATAGAGCCCAAATTCTAATGCAAAAAAAAAAATAGAAATGCAGAGATGGTCGACAGAAGAAAACATTGCTTTACAGCAAATATGACAAAAAATTTACTGTTTGACTTGATTTAAAAAGTAAAAAGACCATACTCTATACATCTAAAAAAAGTATATGTGTGTAACCTTTACGCGTGATTGAAGTAAAACTTCTTTGCATCAAATGATATATTAATATCATTCATTCGAGTTTTGAATAGCGGAAACAGAGTTTCCGCTATTCAAAATAAATTTAAAAATTCAAATGGCGTTACTTCCGTCAGAAAAAATATCTGAGATACTCCCTAGGTCGCGCCTAAAGAAGTTTTACTTCAAAAAACTGTTGAGGGTCGAGAGTCTGTACATGGAAGATAATTTGAAAATTTTAACTGTAGGGCGTTCTCTAATCGATACTGTAGCCGAAAATGTAATTAAAATTGTCATATCTGGCTGTCTGTATTCTGAATAAGTATCTAGCTAAAACTACTGAATTGATTTAAATGAAACTTGGTACAATCTGAGCTTATGATCCGAAGAAGTTTCTGGGATACTTTTGATCCCGATATTTTGCGCGTTTCCTTTGTCAGAGGGCAGGGCAGTTTTACACGCTGCTTGATGAGTCTGATGAAAAAATGCCTCTCCTTTCGTACCTACACCGTATGTGACGTAAACAAAGTTGCAAGGGTCAGCTAGTTTGCTATAAGATTCATGACATACTTCAGCCATGTGGCTTAAAAGTTCTTCGGCTACCACCGTATCATCCTGAACTAAACCCAATCGAAAATGTAGGGGGAATTGAAAAAAAAAAATGCTTCGCATAACATCAAACAAAATGTGGTGGGAATAATGAAATTAATAAACGAACGTTTAGGTCAAATTGATGAACAGATGCGGCGTAATACAAAGTAAGTAGAAGAATACTATGGACATTTTGATATGGAATCTGAATTTATAATTAACCTTGTAGAGAGCAGCGAATCCTAAAATTCCTAAATTTTATTATTTTAGCAGCGATACATATTAATATGTTTAACATACATTTCACCCCTTAATTTTTTTGTATTTTGTACTTCACTGTACCTCTTGTCACGCACACGAAGTCACTGTGTTTGTACGAGGTTTACCCACACATAGGGCCGCGCGCACAGATGAGTTGAACTTACTATAAGATTCTCAAACGATTTTTTTATACCACTAAGGTGGCAGACAAGCATACGTCCCACCAGAAGGACTGGTGACAGACTGGGGACAGAAGGACGGTAGCCTATGGACGTTTGTAACACCGAAAGATGCCACGCCACACTCACGCTGCCTAAACCGTAAGAAGAAAAAGATTCTAAGACCCTTTTTGAAGAATTAAAAAGAAAAACGATTTTTGCGAGGGTTCGAAGCGGCTTAACATTTTGATAGTTTACAGAATACTGAGCTAGCAGAGTTACGAGTGTTTTATATTTAAATTTTAACAGAATAAATGAGATGATTTTATCCCTGAAGTTCATCGTGTGTTCATACATTTATTTTTAACGGAATAAATGACATTTTTCCTTGAAGTTCACGGCCCCAAGATGTATTTTCAAGATCCACTTGCTGAACCCGGAGTTGTAAAAGAGGTTATTCCTTACCAAATATAATATGTAAAGGACATGTAGCAGTCTACAAGGCTTCTAATGTGCTTCAATAAAAGTCTATTAGTATGTATTAAAACTGTACTCAAATGGCTTTGTCCTACTAATAAAATTTAACAATTAAAGTTCAAGTAATTAGAATTTTACGTTATTTCAATTGGCACAAACCGTTTAATGTGTTGTTTATATGAATTGAGGTATTCAGTACAATGATTATCGACTTTCCCAGTGTCCCCTGTTGCTGGGGCAGCCAATTCATCCAATCAGGTTATTACAATGCAGCTTTAAAATTCACTGACATTTTTAGGGTACCGTACCCAAACGGTTAAAACGGGACTATATTCATGAGATTTCGCTGTCAGCCTGTCCGTCACGAGGCTGTATCTCAGAAATCGCGATAGCTAGAGAGCTAAAATTTTCACAGATGATGTATTTCAGTTGCCGCATAGGTAAGAAGGGCAAAGACTTCTATATAAACTGAGGTAGACGCGCCGTACTCTAACAAACGAGATTTCAAAAGCAATCCTCAAATACACACATTAATAAGACTACACTCAATTATAAATATATTTTACGTAATTGTCACTACACACAATAGCAATATACGAATAGAAAAAGAGTAAAAGAGAAGGCGTATGGACTCCGATTGCATTGCAAGTCGAGCACCTACTCTCGAAGTTTTGACTCACAACAGTGCGAGCAACGCTGCTAATTAGCTCAGTTCATAGGTTTCAAAAATCGGTGCGTAGGGCATGTCTACCTCAGTTTATATAGAAGTCTTTGAAGAAGGGTCGTTCGTGACATTTGCGAGCTTCTTTGTACTTCGGAGTGCACGTTAAGACGTTGGTCCCGGTTGTCAGTAACACAATAGTCGTTTGGCCAAGTTAAAAGCCTTATGGGTGGTGATTAAGGTAACCGTCCGAACTCGACTGCAAGCAGCATTGCTGTCGCGGCGGCAAGGCGACAGTACTGAGTGCAGTCGCGACGCTGTTGCCGAGTTCGGAATGTATTCTAAAACAAATCTATTCAGAATGTATGGGGAGCGGTGGTGCTGTAGCGCAACTGCAGCGACAGCAGTGCTGTTGCGGTCGAGTTCGGAATATCACCTTTAAGGTTTTAATGTATGTTAAAATATTCAACATGCACAGTTAGATCAATACCAGGAAAAATCAATGAACACAACTTGTGTATTTTTAAACAATCCGAGGAAGGAAAGAGGGCATTACCTTAGAAATTTCCTTGGTTTTAAATATTCCACATGTCTACCTTGGCACTAATCATTTATTCTTAAATGTAAAGCCTAGGTCTCCTATATTGTTTCCTATATCCTTTCAATAAAGGCAATCGCGAGGCAACTTGGCGTTGAGACTGTCGTTTAAGATCATTGTATTATCTTTACGAGACTTGTGTATGATCGCTTTAGAGGAATTTATCAATATTTAGTAGCGTTGCAAAAAGTGCCCAGTGATGGCAATCAGCTGTGTGGCACCAAAAAGCCAGTAGCAAAATGACAGTGTACAATAAAATTCACCGCAGTTCAACCCCTCGGATATACAGGCGTGATGGTATTTTCTGTGAATATCTTGCTACCATTACATATGCGCTGTGTGGCTGATCAAGCCTTACTGTACGGCATTGCAAATGGTTCAGTGAACTGTCCTGAGCTATTGGGTAAGATTTGACTATGCGTAGCGTGCCCTAAGAGGGATAACACCTGAACCAGCGCTTAAAGACGTGGGATAGTATCCGAACCCCTAGATGAGTCCGTGGTGGTAGCACAGGGCGGAAACTCCAGCTTGAATGTGTGCGTGTGATCAATAAAATGTAAGCAAATTGTTCGTCAACGCGCACGTCAACTCTACTGACAGCTGTGGCGCGACAGGGAGTTGCCGATCTGTATGTAATACTATTATATTATTATCTTTGGTGGTAGCCAAAGAATTGTCGATAATCCTAGAGCTTACCTGGAGCTCCAGGCCTTAGGTTCAGGTTTTAGTCAATAAGAGTCCGGCATAGCATCCATTACAGATTTCCGCACGTACTACCCGTTCGCTCTAACTTTGCCGCTGGCGTAGACGCGTATACCCGAATTTTTAATTAGACGAAGTAAATTGTCAGTAGCTAATGTCACTTCGTCATAGAAAATACGCAACATTGTATGAAGAAGTGACATTTGTTACTGTCAATTTACTTCGTCTAATTAAAAATTCGACTTTAGTATGAAGCCGAGCGGCAAAGTCAGAGCGAACGAGCAGTATATCCCGTTCGCTCTAAGTTTGCTGTTGGCGTAGAGGCGTAGTAGGAAGCGACTGGCAAACTTAGAGCGACAGGGTAGTATATAAAATGGCTGCTACGGGGTTCCTAGTATGTCACTGGCAAAGTAAGTTAGTGGTAAAATGCCACTTACAGTAATTTCCTGTATCCTCTGCTCCAAGGCAACAAGTTTGTTCGACAGCGTGTTGTTCAAAGCAGCAATATCAGACTTAAGTCCATCGTCTCTCCTGAAGTTGGCCGTCACGTTGGCTATCGTCTCATTGGTCCTCGCTTCAAGATGCGTCAGTAAAGTTCGGACTTCTTCGACGCCGGTCACTGCCAAATGAGCTTGTTTTGTATTCGATTGTACTGTACTGTCGAAACCGCTTATCTGAAAAAAAAAACAGTCAATTGTTACTTGTATTGTAAAGGCAAAGGTATGTATGGATGGATCTTAAGTTACTCTTTCACACTCTAGCAGCCTATAATAGCCAAAGGAGGTTAAAAAAACATTTCTAGTTGCCGTGGTGAGGTATCCCCATACTCATTCCCCAACTTGTTCCTGGTATAAAACCCATGTAGCAATGCTTATGAGAAAGGATATTTTGAGAAAAAGAAATGTCTTTTTCTCAAAATATCCTTTTTATTTAATATGAGAAAGGACATATCGAGACAAGGACATTATGCGATGAGACGACTTTTACTCGTAATTTAATTATTATCTACTACTACCGGTCGCCCTGGAGGAAGTAAATTCAAACACATCATGTCCTGTCACTTTCTGTCGAGAAATGAGAAAGATAGCGAGTTTCTGGACAATAGAAACAGTAAATTCTGACACAATGTCCTATTTTTTCGTATCCCTTTCTATTACCCCACAAACGAGAAAGATAGCTAGTGTCCGGACACTAGAAACTCCTGTTAGAAGTTGATTCTGACACCTGTCCTATCAATCTCTATCACCAGTCGGACATATGTCAGAATTTACTTCTTACAACCCGACCTTATATCAATAGACATTATGTCTTGTGTAGAATTATTACAATTACCGCACTGACAGTCATACAATATGAACCCATTGTCCTGTCACTTTATCGGTCATTATGTGTACGACATGGCGCGCAACGTGTTAATTAACAAGACTACTTTTTATTACTCTATTATAATCTCCATACTATCTTATCTGGCACACCGGATAAGAGGAACAGTGTTCTAACACAATCACAATGGGTCCGACATACTGGATGGCGGATCGCATGCCATGTGAGATAGCGATTAGATTATATTGACCCACTTCTAAACACGACACACCACAATGGGGTTTTGACATGCACATGCATATACAAAGAAATTTGTACTGTTTTATGACAATGGAGGTCAATTGAGTATTAGCTTGAACTAATATACTGAAGGTGTTCGCTTTAGAACCAGGCCGGTCAAGTTCAAAAGTGATTTTCAAAGGTTAACCTATTAAATTAAATTAACGCGCCAAGGGTCAGATTAAAAAGAAAATAATGTGGAAAACGTACACGTGTATTGTAATGTAAAGGTAGCAAGTTCCTCCGAGTCGTATCAATCGACAGTATCACTAGTCTGGTATAAAGTATAAAAGGCGTACGTATTGCCTCAACATCCTATAGGCATTTTCTTTTTAGTTTTACGATCTTCAAAACTTATTCTAGTTATTTGGAAAATTAGAGTTCGGTGTTCGGTGTTTTGGCCATTAAAGTAGATCTTAGTAATAAGTCACATCAATGCAGGAACTAGTTGACAACTTTTTTCTCAATTTACATAATATTAAACGACCGAGGACGACTAGACATTAAGAAGATAAATTATAAAGAACCTTGGCCATTCAGATACCGATTTTTGTATAAAATTATGAGCGAAATATCTACTCAGAATAAATTAGTTAAATCACCGATATCGTATCGGTGTATTATCGGTCGTATTTAACTAATTTATTCTGATTCGTCACGTATCCGACTGCCGATGCCGATTACCATGTTTAATATTATTAAACTTCCGTTTAACTTCTTGGTTAAACAAGTGTGTATTTTTTTATTCATACAAAGGAACTGTTATGTAGAGCTGAATAAGATGAAAAGCTAATTGGATACATTTTCGCATTTCTGTTTGCCCGACTCTTTCACTTCAAAAACACCGTGATATGTTTCTCATCTAAAGCCTTCTTTAACTGGAGATATAACAAGTCGATCATTTTTGTCAATGACCATATCATGTTCAAATTAGATGAAACGATTTTCAATGTTATGCTCTGGTTTATCAAATGGCTTTCAACTTGGGGCCATTGACGATTGAAGAACACGCTCTCGTCACTCTACATCGTGTATTTAAATTTAAAGTAAGAAATTTCAGAGCAATCATAGACAGAAGTTCTTTAGTTTCACTACAACGCAAAAAAAACATCTTTGACTACAATGGATCAGAACACAGCCCGAACAAGAAGTTCGAGTTAGTCAGATTTCATTCAGTGTCAAAACTAGAGCAATATGCAAACGTCTCTTTCTACCGCCCTAAGAATTAAAATCATATAAAAACGTATTATGCAGTGGCGAAAACTCCTAAAAGTGAAGGAACCATAGTGCGATATGCAACAGTCCTGGAGAGATGGCGATGGCGAACCGCAGCCCTGTTCATCGGTAGCCACAACCACTCTGAAAAGAGTGACGCTGACTAAGAGGAAAGAAAAATGTATTACCTGTGATCCAAACTGTGCGACAAGTTTTTTCAGGTCTGCTATCGTTCTTGGAGCATCTGCGAGTTTGGGCGCGTCTGACAGCTGCCCTGAGACCACTGTGAGGTTCTTAATCGTCTGGTTCACCCGACTTTCTAGTTCTATGTGCATTTTCTTAAGTTCTTCTAATCGATAGTTGAGGTCGCTTGCGTTGGCTGTGAACTCCTTTGTCGTTGCGTGGCACATTTGTAGAGCGTCGTTTAGGACTACGTTTGATCTTGATACTGTGGACAAATATATAAACATGTTAGTCAATGGTACCCAACGATGATGGGAGAGGGCTTTGATAAATTAACAATGATAATATTTTCTTTCTTTCTTACACATATCAACATCAGAAGGACTTTCCCCCAAGTAAAACAAACACCTCCGTAATCCGGGGACATGGTTCTGAGGGTTTATTTACAGATTGATTTTGTCGCGGTTCCAAGACATTTTAACTTTACCAAGGACCTTTCAGAGTTCCGAGGTCGGTGTAACTTTCGTGACTTCGGTCAATTTTGTACTGTATCCTGATTTACAGAAGACACAGCAATGGGAGTATCGATGGGAATGGTCCTATTAAATTCCAGAACAAATCAAATACCAAATGATTTACCAATGTATAGTGTACATGTTTTGTATAGAGCAACAGAGTTCTAGAGTGGAGACCGCGACTCGGTAAGCGTTGGGTAGTACGTCCACCCGCCAGATGGACCGACGACCTGGTAAAGGTCGCAGGCTGGGACTGGATGCGAAAGGCACAGGACCGCGTACTGTGGCGTAATCTGGGAGTGGTCTACGTCCAGCAGTGGACTGCTATGGGCTGATTTCATTGATTTGATTGATTGAATGTATATGTTAACATGACGCAATATCATTTCATTTTCACAGGAGAAACTCAAGTTAACAAAGAATAAGCGTGTAATGAAGGTACACATCAGCAGCACCTATAATTTAGACGCGGAAGTGTGCGTCAGAGTACCTTTTAAGGGCAACTAGTTTACAACTGACAGGTAAACATTTCCGGCATAAGGCGTAGGGCAAGGCCATTAGGTGTACCTTTGAGTAAACAAACGGGCGATTTGTAACGAACAACACTTTGGTAAGTCAAATGAAAAAAAGGAGGGGAGTCAGGGAGAGTCAGCCGTCTAATGTAAGTTGAAGGTAAATAGACAATAGAGACGATCACGAGGTAGTTTTGTTTGCTGATGACACATCTTTAATATTTAAAGTTGAACGTGGACAACGCGATCTTGACGAAGTAAACAATGCCCTCTCTAGGGTAGTCCACTGGTTTAACGCAAATAATTTATTGTTAAATGAAACTAAAACAAAATGTATTAGATTCACCTTGCCAAATGTTAGGCTCGTTAACACCAGTATTAAGATTAGGGATGATCAAGTAGAATTGGTCGATGAAACTGTCTTTCTGGGCATAAAGTTAGACTCCAACTTGCAGTGGGGGCCTCATATCGAGAAAGTCTCGGGCAGACTGAGCTCTGCAGCCTATGCCGTTAAAAAGATCCGACAACTGACAGACATTAGAACAGCGCGTCTTGTCTACTTTAGCTATTTCCACAGTGTCATGACCTATGGCATACTATTATGGGGTAACGCTGCCGACATCGAATCTATCTTTGTGTTGCAGAAAAGGGCTGTCCGGGCTATCTATGGTATGGGGATTCAGGAGTCATTAAGAGAAAAGTTTAAGGATATCAACATCCTTACTGTGTTTTGTCAGTTAATAAATTTAAAAAACTAATAAAACTTAAATTGTGCCAGAAAGCTTATTATAGCATTAAAGACTTTCTAGAAGACAAGGCTGCCTGGCAGTGACACGAATTGCTCCTTTCTACATAAAAAAAAACTGTATTAGATACTAAGATACTAGAAGAGAAGGGACCGGACTGAGTTTCTTGGGGTGTTCTTCTCAGTCTGTAGTATTTCCGAACCCCCGGTAGAGTCACAAAAATTTTGACAAACCTAAATATTTTTTTTTAAAATTTCAAAGGGAATAAATTTTATTTTATTTTATTTTATTTTATAGTAATACATAACTTTAAAGAACACTAACAAGATGATAATAGATCCAAATTCTATGAATATGCTCGGAGGCAAATCTGTTCATGAATAACTGATGCTTGAGGTGCAAAACATACAAAGTGGTAGGATCAGCTATCTATGTAGGTATTTTAAATTCAGCAAACTCTACAATAAAATTAAACATGTGAAACAGGAATTTCCAAAAGTCTTCCCTTTTATTTTTGAGTGTAAAATTGAGGATGAAAATTCGTATTAAATAATTGAAAACCGATGTGGCGTGTCTTAGAGGTCATGGTGTAAAGGAGAGAGAACATGTGGTAGGGCTTAAATAGAACCCGAAGTGTGTGACGAGGGAAGCTGAGAGCACAGCTAGTTTTATCATAAAGGAAAACGTATCAAATTGATCTATCAACGCACAGATCAAATCATTGAACGGATTTGGCATACCAGATAATTGTATTTAGACATCCATTAACTATAAAAGATTATGAGCCGGGAGACGGCAGGTAAAGTCCTTCAAGAAGCAAGTCAAGGTGGAGACGTGAAATGAATGATGATGATATTAATGGTAATTCCTAGGAGTAGGAACAATGTGTAAAGGGCTCAGTGTGGTTTTAGTCGAATTGAGTCCGGCACTCCGGCATAACTTCCTTAGAGATTGCTACACGTTAAAAAAGACATTAGGAGAACATGAAACCTACCTTTTTAAAGGGGTGTAACGGGGTGGGAAGTATCGGGGAGTAAGCTAATGTATCAATGTTCTATATATAGAACAGGTCAACCGCGACATTGAGTAAGTACTACATGTACCTACTGGGTAATTTATAGTTCGCCGTTATATAAATTTCCTTCGACCTTGTACTTTACACACATTAATGAGAATGACGGAGTAAGCCACCATAGTTGCTTCGTCACACAATAAGTAAGTACTATTTAGCTTTTATTAATAGGTAAGTACATTTACTATGATGAGCATAGTTATTGTGGTAAGTAATAAGCAGCTAATATGTAACTAAAATACCTATGTAGTAAAATAATAATGACATGTGGTTGTGAAAATAAATCGTAAAAGTGCGAGCCGGACCCGCGCACATAGGTTTTCGTACGAAAAAATGGCAAAAAAATCAAGGGAGTGCCCCTTAATTTTCTCTGCCTTTAGTATTTTTGTTGCTATACCTAGTAGCAACAGAAATACATCATATGTAAAGTTTTAACTGTAAGTATAAAGTATAGCTATCACAGTTCATCTGATCAGCCGTGACAGACAGACATACGGACAGGAAGACGTAGGAATCTCAGTAATAGTCTCATTATTTTTAGAAATAGAAGAAGAAGATAGACTTTGGTCACATAGGTTATTCTAGATTTTCATTTGAACGAAAGGAATACTCCAAGGTGCATAGAGCCACTGCACGGCTGAATGAATATTAATATACTATATTACGAATACATTATTCGTAGGATGGGATGTATGGCCCACGCTATTGGTCAGGCTGAATTCCATTTGGAATACCTCCTGAATAGGTTCAGGTCAAAAACAAACTTTTGTTTTTAGCAGAGCTTTGAAACGTTTTACAGTGAGCATTAAAATTACAGCGAGTTGTCGAGTTCGATTAGATGGGCAACTTCGTCTTTGTTTTGATAAGGTTTTTGAAGAAAAAAGTTAGAATTTTTAGATTAAAAGTCATCCAATATCGGTAAGTGCCAGGCCTTTAGGGCGGTATTTTTTTTAATATATTTTTTTTTAATATTTAGCTCGCCAGACGAAATGATCCTGTATTCCCGTTCGTCCCCTCGGAAGTCGAGGAATTCACAAAAATAATATTAAATCAGTTCCCGATCGTCCCCCTCCTAATTCAAGAGGGGACGAATGGGAATATATTTTTCGATTAAGTGCCATTCGTCCCCCGTTTGTCCCCCTCGATCAAAAACAAATGAAAAAAAAAAAACAAATGAAGATCGACAAAACAAATGACGATCGAAAAAACAAGTGACGATCAGATAAACAAATGACGATTTACAAAACAAATGAAGATCGATAAAAACAAAACCTTCCGGTTCGTATATACTAAATCCCATTACGTCATTTTCCTACATATTTCTGAATCTCAGTTGCCGCCGTCCGATGGAAAGTCACGACGTATACGGTTCATGAGTTTCTGATGACGGTATATACGAGATACGCCGCGACAACAAGCTAAGTATCAACTCACGACAGCGACGACCTGAAGAAGGACGCGGGGAGTGCCTGGGTGCGGAAGGCGTAATTTGGGAGAGGCCTACGTCCAGCAGTGGATTGCCACATAGGCTGATTTGATTGATCAACCACGACAGCCATACCACACAAAAATCACCAAAATTTCGTCCAACCAGTTCCGCAATATTGCGTACATAAATAAAACAGGAATTACTGGTTAAAACTTATCAGATAGTGAACAGTAGCAGAGGTTAAGACCTTCAGGTATTTGACCTTACATTTATTACTTACGGCTGCGACAACACAACACGTAAACATTCTCCACTTGTTTACTATACCCGTCGATATAAACCGATATAACTACCACCAGGTTCAGGAAATACCATTGAATGGGTAAATTACCAGTAATATCGACTTCCTTATTTATGTCTGTGTCGCGAGATTGCATGATGACATTGGGCGATCAAATCATATCAGCATATTTCAGTCCACTGCTGGACGTAGGCCTCCCCTAAATCCCGTCACAATACACGGTCCTGCGCTAAACGCATTTAATCCCTCCCTGCGACCTATTCTAGGTGATTGGGTCCAACTCGATCACCTAACCGCTAGGTGATCGAGTTGGACGCTAGGTCCTAGCGTACCAACTCGTCTGGCCAGCGTAAGGGTAACGGTGATTATCCTTACAGTACCACTGCAAGGTCAATCAGCCCGAAAATAAGAGAGTTGCAAAAACATTAGTCCAGCCGTGGACTCTGATGGGCCAATTTGATTTATTGATGATAAATGGACAGCGACATATAAGCTTGTTCTATGAGTCTATGCGATTAAGGCAAGAATGTATAAGTATTTCTAAATGCATTATTTGCATAGAAAACATCTAAACTTTGAATTTGTGAATTACATAAAAATAAATATTTGGCGTTGGTCTAACCCGGTAAAATCGAACCCCAGAGCAAGCATGGCTGGTTAGTGGGCTGAGTCACTCCCAAAAAAAAAACGAACGTGGTCAACTGAGCCCGCGGTTCAATGGGATGTGGGATTTTGGGCTCAGTTGACCATGAAGGGTCGTAAACACTACACCTGCCTCACTTAGTAACGAAAGTAACATTAAACTAAAAATTACATACAACATCTAACAGTCACTGGTCAAGTTTGCATTGTAATCGCAATATTATTTATGACGCGTAATCTGCGCGATTTCATCTATTTCGTGAATGTATGAGCATCGCGCAACTTTAAAAAAAAAGCGGTGCACCTGCGTCAGTCACTAAACCAATCTACCTTTTTTTACGTGTTCTGTATGACCGAAAGACCATTTTGCTAATATTGATCTCACGACGCGCTATGTAAAAGCTCAGACCAGTAAATTACTTGGTCCGAGGTAAAACCGTAACCAACAAGAAAACACATCTCTACCTCCGAAGGGCTTTAGAAGGAATCGGAAATACAGTGGATGATAATGTGATGAGTACTACTTACTCGTATTATTAGGTGATGGACGCCTATTTAGAGTAATTAGTTACAACTATTGTGATCACTGGTAGTTTGCAATTTGTGGCTGTGAGTTTTACTGCCAGGTTCTTTTTTCACAGGCTCTACATATCGCGTTGCGAATCTGGCAGTAAATGTAGGAGCAATAATTTTGACTTTCCTAAGTATTACTGTGTGACCTGGAATAGGTCCAAGGGAGGGACTGGATGCGAAAGGCGACGGACATGTGTTGTGGCCTAAATTAGCCCTACGCAACTACGTCCAGCAGTGAACGGTCATAGGCTGATTTGATTGATGACCCAATGTATAAGGGTTGCTTTCTTTCTGACCTACAGGTCCTATTTTCATTTCATTTCCCAGTTATTCCCAAATTTCATACAACTAGTTATTTTGCATACCACATGCTTTCTCTACATAGAAGATGAGCAGTTCGTCAACACTCGCATCTATTTCAACCATATGGATCCCACGCGAAGTTAAACTAATTACCACGACAATTCAATGTAATGTCATAGTTTACATGGAGACTCATCCATTACAAAGTCAACCAATTGTATCGGCAATCTGGCCACAATTCCCACTTAGGAATTTGCATAGCAGCAAATCCAAGTCAAGTTTTTGGAAGTGACTTTAGTCAGATTTTCTAACCCATCCCTTGCAAGTCATTGTTGTTAGCCTAAGGGCTCGGTTCTAGTAAACTTGGTAAGGCTTTACACCAGACTTGGCAACAAAGAAAACCATTATTGTTTATCTGTTCATCCCAAGTAGACTATAATAATATACGAAGTACTTTCGACATCAACAACCTTTGGAGTAGATAATTTGACGAATATAATTAGCATATCATACATGGCTCTAACAGGTATTGTTACTTTAATACGTTTAGATAGGTATCACTATGTGTCAGCCCGATATAGAAGAGAATACAAAACAAAGTTTGCACAGGGATCACCCACGCGTTCCCATTAGTTACAGAGTTACAGCATAAGCATGACACATCTAGTGATGTAAGGTTATTGTGTTTCGTGTTGGAGTTACACAACCTTTCTAGAAGATATATTTCTATTTCATCTATGTCTATTATTTATAAGATATCTATATATATAAAAATCAATGCCACTTTTCGTTGTAATTTTATAACTCAAGAACGGGCTCACCTATCCAAACCAAATGTTTAGGCTTTGTTCAGACTATTTAGTAGATGGTTTATGTGAAGTTTGCACAAAATCGGTCGAGCGGTTCTTGATTTATCACGCAAACGAAGTTGCGCGGGTCAGCTAGTTATTTATAAGATATAATGGCATAGGTAGTAATAAATATTGTAAAAGAAAGCAACAGTAGTTATGGTTTATTCGTGTCACCTTTTTTTTATACCACTAGAGTGGCAGACAAGCATACGGTGCCACCAGATGTACCGGTGCTCAACCTTCTAAGTCCCGTTTTGAAGATCCCCATACTGTAGGCGTCTGGGAAAACCGAAGCAGGGAGATCATTCCACAACCTAAGCGTACGCGGAAAAAAGCCTCTATTAGATCTCACCGTGCTCGAGCGCTCAGGACGTAACGTGTGAGGATGAACACCCTGTCTATGGCGAGCGGTGCGATGATAGAATGTAGCCGTAGGCATCATATCAAACAATTCTTCAGAGCACAAACCGTTGTACAGGCGGTAGAACACACACAGAGAAGCAAAGTCTCTCCTGTCACTAAGAGGACGAGAGGACCTTCCCTAGAAGGGCGATCGCTTCCGATGCCGATGTGTCTCAAGGCCCAAGGGCTAGAGACTAAGGTAGAGTTTAGTCAGTAAGAGTCTGACATAAATTGATACGCATGTAGCGTTCTCTACCTCCACGTGATGCCTTGGGCAAAAAAAGTTATGGTTTAACTAAACCACTGAATAGATTTTGATACAATTTGCTACAGAGATTACTAACTGCCATTATCGCTCGTTCAGCTCTGGGCAGAAGATAGATAGTATCATGACCATGGCCTACTGACTGATAATAATCAACATAGTCTAAACAAAGTCTACAAAACTTTAACTAATCACAGGTTTGAATATTTGCAAATATTCAAACTTCTAGATAAGGTTGGAGTTACAAAAATGCCAAAGTTTGCATAGGGAATCAAAATACAACGATCTAACACACAAAGACTGCTCAATCTTCATCGAAAATAATGACACTTGTACAATGTAGGTACATCCTATTCCAAATTTGTTTAAGAGGGTTTATCACCCAGCGCGGACAAAATTGAAAAAGTATCAAGTGGCGTTGAGCACACTCAAAGTATTCGAAGATTACGATAATACCTGACTGGGAACGCGGGAAATAAAGTGATACCTCCTCCCCTCCCAGGAAGGCCTCGGCCGGTACTAATTTCTCGCGGCCCGTGCAACGAGTTTGAGGACTCTTTTTATTACGTTATTATAGATATGTTTAAAGAGGTTTCTAGAATATTACTGATGTATTCAATTGGTGATATCATGATCAGTCTGTAAATGGAAAATGATCACCATTTTGTAAACTAGAAGTGTACCAAAAATCGTGATGAAGTTCATCCAAGTACGACGTTTTTTGGAAACTTTATTTGTCATGTTTTAGTGATAACAAATATATTTCGGTATAATTTTCTTAGGCGGATTTAAAGAAGACAATACGAAGATACTTATAGCAGCTTTAATTTCTGTGTACATCAATTAATTTTATACCACCCGATTGGCAAAGATGCCTTGTTTCGTGAATTTCTTCAAACGAGGTGTGTAAACACTGTTTTTAATAAAAACCTAGTTATGCCACGTTTATTTTGATTAGAACAATTTTTAGACAAGGAAATATATTACTCTTACACATTAATCATACTTACTAAACATTGGTAGTTTCTTCAGAAACAAACGTTTCAAACGCGTGAAATCATGTATTTGGGTGTTAACCCTCTTAATTTCTTTCCACAACTTTTTCAAGTGGATCAATTTTGATGATTCACTATCATGGAATTGCGGGCCCCGCAAATCTTACTAATGTTATAAATGCGAAAGTTTGTGAGTGTGGATGTTTGTTACTCTTTCACGCTCAAACCGCTGAACGGATCGGGCTGAAATTTGGTACAGAGATACATTATAGTCTGGAATAACACATAGGCTACCTTTTATCCCGGGAATAACTTCCCGCGGGAACAAATTTTACGCGGGCGAAGCTGCGGGCATCAGCTAGTAAGAATATAAAACAACTAGGTAAGTATACTTACTTTAAATGTAGATATGGACTGATATGGTAAAGTACCTACCACTACCGTGACGCTAGTTGTGATAAAAGTATTCATTTGTGTACATAAAGGTATTACGCATCCCACATTTGTTTATTCCAGCTTAACATAAAATATATTATAGTTTGATAAAAAAAAGTTTACATTCGCATAGTTATCTATATAGTACTGACTCGACTACATTAGTATGTCGATACCTACTCATACTTTCCTACGCTCAGGCCACAAACACAGGATGTGGTCTGGGTTTACCTACGCGATATCATCAGCATCTGAACCACAGACCAGATAGCGATGCGTTACAGGTGAAGAGATAATTCAACCTAGTTTGCTGAACATTGTCCAACCCAAAGAGATCCTTCAGTCGACCTATTAGTAGTCTACAATGCTACGATGTCTTTAAGTGTGTTTGTGAAGAGCTTAGGGGTACATTTCATCCCCCTCCCTCCCTCATCTACTAAGCCTGATGGGGTCGCCGCTTGATCGTGGAACTGGACGGTCATGGTGACGCTGTCATACAAAAATCTCAGAAATTCAGTATCTCTGAACGCCGCTAATCAAACAACTTTGTTGTAGAGCATTCTAAGTTACTCATGTTTGAATAGAGCTCAGTGAGAAGATAGCATGTATTGCTCAGTGAAACGCAGTACATTATTTTAGGCTAGATATGAGCTTGCATAGACAACTTTTCAGGCAATGCCAATGTTCATACCCAGACAAAAGATTTACTTTCAACAATAGTCAAAGTAAATAAACAAGAAACTTATTGATGAAAGTCATGAAACATAATTTAAAACATAAAATTATGCAAATACGTATGGAAATCAATATGCCAATGTGTATTAGGAGTGTTTGCAATTTTAAAAGAACCGTCTCTGATCAGTTGTATTAAAATTACGGGGTTAATAGTATAGATACGACGTAATAATAGTCTTTACTACTATTTTATTCAAAGATTATCACTAATTAAGTAATTAACAACGAGTTCAGCTACTTGTTTGTACTTTCTCTAAGGTAAAATTACTTTCTGCTTTACTAATTATTCTAATTAAAAACAAGTTTTAGACTTGACAATTTGTAAATGAAGCAGTCTGACAGTATATTCGAATATAATGATACCATTAGACCTTCAAATAGTATTAGGTCATTTAAGGTTGCACATCATGAAACTTTCAAAAAATTGATATAGGTACCAACTTTTGATAAGTTTTGAGGCAATATTTTTACTTACAGTTAAACTGTTGCAGTATTGAGAAATTAGGTATATCTTTATCATAGAAATACTAACCTCCGTCCATTTCACTACGAAGGGATGAAATCTGCCGCCGTACATCAACAAACAACCAAAGCACGACGGCCGCTGATACCACGCACACGCAAAACGCCATGCCTGCAGCTAAGCGCAGAAAGGGCCGCGAGCGCCTCCGCCTTGACGTCCTCCGACCCCAGGGTTCACCCTCATCACTAGATGCCGAGAGAAGCCGGCCACCTCTTGATCCAACTCCCCCAACCAAAGCATCAAGTTCTCTTCGCTTCCTCATCTTCTTCCCAACCCTGAGGGGTACAGCCGCGTGCACAGCACTCTCCATAACGCTACCGTAAACACATTCGCACACTCACAACACTAATATCACATTCACCACACCTAACCGACGAAAATATTTTGACAGACACGTGCGCTCTAAGCGATGCCTTCCACGCGAGTGGCGATTGTACAAAACCATATGAAACTGTAATTCGCTTTATTATACCACGCTACCTATTATCGCGGTGTTTAACTATTGTGTAAATAGCAATGTCTCTGTGTTTTGAAAGGTGATTAAACTTGGGAAAGATGTAATCTGCATAGCATCGTTTGCGAATACCGCACGCGATAAAAAGGCTTTAGTGAGTTGTAGCAGCGAAGTAGTGAATCGGTAGACGATCGATAAGAACCAAATAATAAATATTATGGACGGCGACAATAACACGTGTGAGAAAGCAAATGAAACCAATACTAATGAAGATAACACACTTCTTGAATCTATACACACGAAACAAAACGAGCTTAAAGCGACCAATTGTCCCTATATCTTCCAAGCCAGTTTGCTAAATTTCAAAAAGGAACAGACGGCCATCGGGAAAAGTTCAAGCCGAATAAACTTTACATAAATCAATTCATGGACATGTTTACACCAATCTAATTTGCACATTCGAATACAAGTATAAAATCGGAGTGAGAAGCATTGGATAGACTATCATTAATGTGCAATTCACAGCGGATACGTGACGAAATTGATAATACGAATGAGCATTTGTGTTCAAGTACATCGACCACTAAATTCAGAACATACCTACTTAAAGCTGAATGAAGTCTATAATATATAAAGGATAATCTAATGATTGCATTGAGGCAGTTAGACTTTGCCTATAAAGACCATTTTATAAGTCTTGAATGAATTTTAAAACTGAAGGAAGATCGATATTTTAGGGGCGCGTCCGCAAAATGCCCAAAAAGACATTTAGGATTTTGGAAATATTCAACAACTCACTTCATTAAATGACATGAAAATGGAGCCTTGAATTCTTGAAATGAAATGAAATGAAATATCTTTAAATCGAAATTTATTTTTGTCAATTTGATTATTTCTGCTATTTCGATGATTTTTAATAACTTTGAGAGGTGTTTTTTCCAATGTAAATAATTATTTTGTAAAAAGCGCACGGTGTTATTGTAGTTTCATCTATTAAGAATTTAAGGTTCCATTTTAGTGTCATTTAATGAAGTGAGTTCTTGAATATTTCCAAAATCCTAAGTGCATTTTTTGCGGACTAGCCCCTTAAGCATCTCGAGGTGTGTTCTGGCTATGTTCCTACATTATACTCTTGGTAGGAAACATAATGCTTCTACATAGGTACAGGTGTAAAAGTGCAAAAATTATAAAAACCTGGTCGTTCTTGTCGACTGATTTCATTACACGCAATAGAGTGCAGTACCTAGTTGACTCCTATCTGTGAAACTTTTGAAATTGCCAAATACTTTTTCTGAGCTGATCGCATATATATTTTTCAGTACATACTAAAAACAAAGATTATTATAATGACTCCACCGAAACTATCATTCGTTATATGGACCACATTCGTAGAAATGATAAACCGGATTCAGAAGATGGGATTAAAAACCCTATTAGATAAGAACCGAACGCCAGGTGAGGACCAAATTCGATGGCTCTATATTTATCTCTCCTTTCACAGGCCGGGCAAATGTTCATAATGCCTACCTAAATTCAAATTTCGACCAAAACTGTGAATATTTTAAAATTTATTCACATTGCCAATGGATGACAAGCCAAGCCATTTTGGTGGATATTTGACGCATACAGCTTATCTAATGACAGTGATTTACGCAGGCTTACAGTCATGCAAAGTACTATGCTCTAATAATGTCTACAGCGAGTTATCTCGTGTATTTTATATATTATACTATATTGTATGTATGTATGAATGTAGAGCGTGTCGAGAACTCGAGATTGGCCATACACCTACGCAGCTCTGGTTAACTATATTGAGGTCATTTACACGTCGACATTGAAATCGTTTTATACCTTAGGACGCTAACGAACTTAATCTTTTCATTTGCCTCGACGTTTAATGATTGGAGCAAATAAAACCTTAGTCAGGCAGAGAGAATTCATTTGAAGGAATGAATGGTTCTTTATTTAAAGAGTTATTCATTTTGTACTCGTATTTGGATGGCTTGGTTACGAGCCGTTTTGCAGTTGCACCAAACGACACGATTGTTTTTTGCAAAACACGTTAACAAAAAAAAGTTAGACAAAGCAAAATTTGGAACGTATTGTTTCGCCAGTCAAACCTTGGAATACAAAAATTGCGAAAACGATACGATACTAACGATATTGTTGTTTTATCCACTTACTACTCTAATCCAAAATATAATGCGATATAGACTTAAGATATCAAAAACTTGACCTACTCCCATCTCAACAAGGGCAACACATCTTAAACTGCAATAGGGTATTTTGGACAAGTAATACTATAATTGGATGTAGTGTACTCTGCTACCGCAATTTTAGAACCAGCAGCGGGAACTGGATCTAGAACTTACACTGGAATACAGCCTTTGAACTAATTGAACTTCGTATTTAAATCGTTTCTGTACAATGCAAACTAGCCTAGAGTTGTCCTAATCCCCTCTAACTGATACATCTTTTCAATTTAACTACAAGTTAGGATTGTAATCGAAAATTGTATTTTGCTTTCGGTATTTTCTCACCACCCTCATGTTAGACGAGGAAATTTTGTTATTGAATTCTGAACAATGCATTTGAAGAGGTGCACAATCATCACAATCCAACTTTGCATCGTATTACTGAAACAGTATAGAAATTACCGTTTTTTCTCGAACTGATGAATGACGAAAGCGCGTATCAGAACGATTAGGATTCAAGTTAGTGATGATAGTGAACCCATATCAGATTCAGCTCATTGTGGTAGTTCAAGGATCCCTGGAATCTTGTCATCGATTGCCAGGCGCTGTACCATTTCATCTCTCATTTGAAATAATAAACGAGAATGGTAATAAATAACGACAAATTGAAAGAATTCGTCATTTCGTAAATTTTGAGGACATGCTCGCCAATTATTGTGGTGACAGTCTTTGTATTGCCGTTTCCAGTATGGCCGCATGGTACAGAAAGTCACTATCGTAAAAAGATTAAGAGGAAGAGAAGAGAAGAAGGGAGAACCCTGAGTCCAGCAGTAGACTACAATGACCTGATTTCATTCATTGATTGGAACTGATCGCTTACATAAGAGAAAACAGCATTGTAAATAAATGTGCCTGAATATAAAATAAGCTGAAGTTTATCTAACAAGTCTACAAGTACAAGTATACAATTACTTTATTCTAAGTCTAGATGAATACACTAATACCTAACAGACAATGATAAGATAACATATTTACGAGACAATACAAGTACTGTTGTAATATCGACCTAAGGGCAAACCGGACGCGGTGAATGAAAATTACGCATGCGTACAACAACCCTTTGCGACAACTGCTAAGACCTCTGTATTTTAAAACAATACAAAGGTTTTTATATAAATAAAACCTTTTTAATCACTGGCTATAAAAACGGAAACACGAATCCTGTGTAATATACTGAATTAAAAATAAAATAGAACAATATGAATATTTCAAAACACGGAGACACACAATAGAACAGTATGTTAACTTCTAACGCTACCTCTCACTAAACTGACACAACTTCTCTTAATTTCAGCGTCAAGAGCAGTTTAAAAAACACTGTTAAAGAAATTTTAAAGCAATATTATTAGAGCACTGTTAGGTATACAAGGGTCCAGGATAACGTGGGGACACGGACTGACAATAACGTCACGCAGGCGCGGCGACGCATGCGTAGAGAAACCGCCGCATCGGATATAGAGATACTACTGGATAAGCACAGAACAGATTTTCATAAGTGAAACGAAATTAAAGCTGGTACATAGAGCAACTCGGTCTTTACGCTTATGCAAATTCGGAGCGGGTAGTTTACAGAGCAGAATTTCTTTATCAGCATCAACATTTGCCATTAAAATCAAAGACCAGTGATGAAATTCTCTTAAAGGTTCTCAAACAAAATAGTAGTTTTCGATACAAGTGTGGGATTTCTGTTATTACAACGAGTTACGACAGGTGTTGACCCGAGCCGAAGGCGAGGGTAGACAGTCGGAACGAGTTGAAATAACAGATCCACACGTTGTATTGAACAACTATTTTTAATACAGTTGCGAAAAAATTAAGCAATTTTATAAAATAATAAAAACACAATAAACCTGAATATCAAAAATGGCGCCAGCCAGACTTTGGCAGTGCACTTCATACAGCCAACTTTTTTTATATTTATAAATTTAATTTGGCCGATACTTATATTATTTATTTTAATTAAAATTACTTTTAATCTGATATTGAAACAAATCAGTATCTTTTTTTAGAAATATTTGCATGAATCACAGACATTATTTTAAAAAATTGGGAAAGAAAACGCACGAGTGCGGGAATGGTAAAGAAAAAGCACGAGTGTGTAATAGCCCACATCCCGAACGCTATACGTCCCTGTAATACGCCACTTTTTGAGCAACTGAATTAAAAATTCTTTTCTAGGATATCGTCAAAGCAAAACGTAACTAGTTAATAAGGTGTTTTCTATGTATAAATTAATTCATTCCATTGGGTTCTTTTGTAAAGAACGAATGGGCCCGATTGGGCCCAGAACAAAAGAGGTAGGTTACGGCAAAAGAAAAGGGGATGGGAGAGCTTCTGTGCCGCAGAGAATGTACTGGGCGTCGCGTCGGAGAGTTGAAATTATCACGGTTGCTGGAGCTGGTTGTCGCTTTAGCAGAACTTAGCAGCAGCTCTGACACGCTGGCCAGACGGATGGGTACAGGGTTTTGTTTCGAAGATTTCGAGAATTATGATGTAACCATGGATGAAACATTAGAGGACATTTTAAACTACACTCTAAGCTCAAAAGTGATAAGTCATAAATCTTGTTCGGCTTTTCCTACATCAATGGCGGACACGGTGGCGTACCGGTTCCCCAATTTGTTAGGTACTAAATTAATTACTTTTGAACCTACGAATAATGTATTCTATAGAAGTGTAATTCGGCTCAAAAAATGGCTCCACCAAATGGGAACCGCGGAAGGTGGGGCTTAAAAAGGGGACCGCGCGACACAGTTAGTCCGCGCTGTCACGCGTAACGTACGGTCGTGTCGCTGGAACCAATCAGTCAGTGATATTAATTGTGTTTTCGCGTTAAATATATCCCAAAAATGCCTTCGTGTGTTGTGAAGTGGTGCAGAAGCCATACGGATATGAAAAACTCTGGAATCACCTTCCATAAGTTAGTAAATATTCATTTTAAAAACACGTACTTGGGGAAGTTGAAAAGTGTTATGCAACATGAACGCAATTCCAAAATTAAATTATTTTATGCAGTGTTCATAGTATGTTAAGCGCTGAGGTAATATTGTTAGTAAGATATTATATTAGTAGGATGATATTATGCATAGAAATTAAATTATAATTTTTGTTTGTTTCGGAGTGTGCATGGCGTTGTCAAATATGCTGTATGTGGAACGTCAACTTCTAGAGACAGTTGAGCAAATTGTGGGCTATAGTGCAGGGTTCGTAGCAAAAAAGTTACAAACCAAAATAGAATGTTTGTCCTGCATTAAATTATTACTGGCAACGGAAAAACTTTATTTTCACAAACTAATTTGTTTGAAAGATTTTGGAGGATTAGTTTATCCCTCATTCATTGTTTTCAAAATATGTCTTTGGTCTGAAACATTACTCAGGCAGCTTGTCAACATAGAAGGAAAAGGGTTGTCTAGGGCACACAATTTGAAAATAATGGTAAATATGTGTTGTCAAAATAATAGAAAGAAATGACGTCACGAAACCCCTGACAGTCATCCTATAGAAAGCAATCACGATGTTATGTTGTTGAAGGCTATAATCGAACAATTTCTAATAATTCGTTTGCATTATATTGCTAAAAACGAGTCCTTTTTAAATTCCAACCGCCATAAATTAAATAAACTAATTATTTTTAGAGTAACGTATTTTAATTTGTATATACGCATACAAAGTAGTTCAATCAATAGAAACATAATAACAATCCAGTTATTATTTTTCTGTTGATTAAACTTTGATTGAACTTATTCTTATTATTGCATAAAACCATCCACGCTTATCACGTTCGCCGCTTCGGGTGGGGCGCCGAGCCGGCATGACCTTGGCGCGACCAATCGCATGCAAGTATTCAACGATGGATGTGTGAGTGTTATGTTTTATTGCTGTTTTTTAGTATGCGTAAGTTACTCCAAGATTTCAGCGGTAACTTTATAGGTGTTACATTTCTATAGAATACATTATTCGTAGTTTTGAACGAATGACGCTTCAAATGAAACAATTTTTTTCAGTAGACGAAACGGAACGTGCTACCAAGTAAAAAAGGGTGGCTTTTATATTTTGTTGTGAATGCATTAAACTTACAGGCACGTAGCCCAAAATCAAACGGAGTTGATAGGTACTAGCGCAGAATGCAATTGGATACTATTATAACCTGTTAGGGAATTGGTGGGCGTGTGTGATGCCCCTGGATCTCGCTCTACACATTCAAAGATAGTCTACCTCGAAAGAGAGGAGTTCCAGAAACGTATCATCTATTTCTTGAGTCCTTTGTCTAGCTATCATGGTTCCCGAGATACAGTCTAGTAACAGAAAAAGATAGGGTCAGCGCACTCTTAGTTATAGGGTTACCCTTTGGATACAGAACCCTAAAAATAATCTAGGTCTAGCGGAATAGTTACTGATGACCAGATATGAATCATCTGAGCACAAACGGAAAATTTGATGTAATAGAAAAGAAGTTATTCTCATAGCTATACATAAACCCGCACCCTCGTTCAAAGAAAATTCATAAAATATTTCAAACGGATATCATCGGGTACAGCTGCATCAAATGTTTACGTCACATTTTATAGTTTCCGTTTTAAATTTAAACTAGGATGTCTGTCAAAAATTGTCGTTACATTTACGTTGACAGGTTGTTAATCGCTTAATAGTTATTATACGCGGTGTATTATATTACGGGCACGTATACCCTCGCTGGTTCACGGTTTTTTTTATTACCATTAAGCTAGTGGTCACCGTAGATTATGAACATTTGGAACACCATAGGCGCTACACGAGCCTGCGCGAGTCTTTGGTTATGTTTTAGGAGATAATTGCAGGTCGACAAGAGGATACGGCACTTTCTGACCATGATGCCTCCGCTATTCGCAGCAGGAAAGCAGGCAGAGCATAGAGCTTGGGAAAGGACATAGGCTACCTTTCCTCCATTTATCATGTTGACTGGTTGGGCTCCCGGCGGACTGACTTTGCGAGGAGAGCTGCTCACGAATTCGCCCTGACCTATGAAGTTCTCTCAACTGGTTCAATACCACACGAGGATACCAGACAAGAAGAACGAGCATTGTGTGGACCTCCTGCTGACAACGCGTCCGGACGGATACAACGTTTTAGAGGATGCTCCGCTCGGATCGCCGGACCACTGTATCGTTCTGGCGCATGTGCCTCTCGCAAGGCCAGAGCCACCTCGGCCCAAGGAGTGGCGACATGTGATGTGTGGCACTACAAGTCAGCAGACTGGGATGGACTGCGAGAGTTCTTCGTTTCGTACCCGTGGAGGCGGCTTTGTTTTGCCTCAGAGGATCTGAGTTCCATGCTGTAGCAGTTGCTGAGAGGATCTTGAAAGGTATGGAATGCTATATTCCCTGCCGCTAGATTCCTGCAGGAGCAAAAAAGCGACCATGGTTCAATCGGCTCTGCCGAGAAGCTTTGAAGCTGAAAGAATCTGCCTACAGAGCTTGGACTACGGCTAGTGCAAATTCTGATCCTAACATCTCTGAGGTCAAACGCAAATTAAATGCCGCCTTAAGTCCAGCAAAAGAGCAATGTTCAGGGCTAAGTTCGATTTCGTCGGCAGAATGGTGAACGACTAGCAAGGAGTCGTGAATTCTGGTCGCTTGCCAAAGCTGTCGAGGGAAACTTCACACACCGATGGGCGTCCAGTTCAACCCGTCCAAGACACGAGCGTGTCTTTTCACTGCTAAGAAAACTCCATTCACTGTAGCGCCATAATTTCAGGGCACATCTCTTACCATCTCTAAAAGTAAACCTTGGCGTTGACCTCTTCAGTGACGTTCAGTTCTGCACTATTTGGAGGACAAGGCCAAGCTGGCGTCCAAGAAGCTAGGTGTGCTCAACAGGGCGCGCCGGTACTTTACTGCGGCGCAAACACTGCTTCTTTATAAGTCGCAAGTGCAGCCGCACATGTAGTACTGCTGTCACCTCTTGGCGGGGGCACCTGAATATCAGCTTTGGCCATTTGACTAGGTGTAAAAGCGAGCTGTGAGAGTTGTCAACGATCCTATACTTTCAGGTAGTGTGGAGCCTCTCCGCGGCAGGAGAGACTTTGCCTCCTTATGCGTATTCTACCGCCTGTACAACGGTTTCTGCTCTAAGGAATTGTTTGATATGATGCCCACGGCTACGTTCTGTCCGTTTTCTACATTCAGAGCGTTCGAGCACGGTTAAATCCGATAGGGTCTTTCTTCCGCTCGCGCTTAGGTTGTGGAATGACCTCCCTGCCTCGGTTTACCCAAACGCCTACAGTATGGGGTTCTTCAAAAGGGGTCTTAGAAGGTTTTTACAGGGTCGGCAGCGCGAGTGTGGCGCCTCTGGTGTTGCAAACGTTCATAGGCTGCGGTGTCCGCCAGTCGTTCTGGTGGGCTGAATGCTTATCTTATCTGCGAACTTAGTAGTATAAAAAAACCTTTATCCCGGGAACACCTTTATGTGGAAAACAGTATGGGAAACCAAACAGTTGAAATCACAGGCATTAGTAACCATTTAATGTTATCAGTCAATTAATCAATCAAATAAGCCTATGGTAGTCTAAAGTTGGACATAGGCCTCTCCGAAATAAATGTAACAAGTTTTAACTGTAAACTTCAATAGTGTATACTATGTACAGTATTAAACCTACCTAATAACTACCCTCACTCGAAATTAATCTGCAATTTTAGATTATATAACATAGCTCTATTCTTGTAAAAAAATATAACTAAAATACTAATTAATGATGACTACACAATATTAGATAATCATGTAATAAGGCATGATTTTTTTTTGTTATTATTATTTATAATAGTTTCAGTAAAGTTGAAGGTAAGAGTGATCTTCTTATACAGGGCAAAAGCCTTTATGAACTAATCAATCAAATCAATGTATGAAGGTGAAACTTTTGCCCATAACCAGAGCGACAACTTGCAGTTGAGTAGCATAGTTTTTCTGTTTCATTTTATTAAACAAACATCTTTGACTGAAAAAGTATATTTCAAGTAAGAATGAAATAAAGGAACATGTTAGATACCTACTTATAAATAAAAATATGACGAGACAACAACTTAAAAAAAACAGAAAGTTTGCAAAATTTTAAACTACAGACTTGTTATTAAAAAAGAATTGTAATTAAGACTTACCTTGACTGATGTCTGTACTCATTTTAGTGAGTTGATCTAAAAGTGTGACACACGCCCAACTTAAAATCAGAAGCCATACAACGAGTGTTGCTCGAACAGCCCATCGGAAAGCACATAGCACTTCAGGATTAATAGTAGATTCTTGCGCTTGAGATGAACTTCGGTTACGTCCACGCCTGTGAGAAGAGTTATAGTGTAAGAATTCAGGCTCCATGATACCAGTTACCAACATTTGAATCGAGTAAGTGCCTATAGATACAGAATAGCATTGACAGGCATATCAACAAACAATGTTCTTATAATGGAGGGTTATCAGTTCTACTGACACAGTTGAAAGGTCACTTAAACAGCGGATCAGATAACGGCACTGGGAAAATACGCAAGAAAATATGGAGAATATATTTGTGAGGATACCTATTCGACCAATAATTACTGTGGAGTACTTTTATACAAAATTATCTGGTCTAGATAAAGTTTGCGACTATTGGACAAAATGTTCAAATCACACATTTTGAGAATAACACAACTACCTAATTCCTTCCTGGATTTGAAACTGAGTCAAAAGAAACAGCAGATTCGTAACATTGTTACTGTCACAAAGACATTATAACATTATAATTATGTATTATTTTTGATATTCACAAATTTAATTGATAGTATAAGTATCAATGAATTAGTGAATCAAGAAATTAATTAAGTGAATATCAAAAATAATACATGTAAAATGACAGTAGTCATATAAGGGGTGTAATATTCATAAACAGTCATAAAGAAGCACTGTGGTGTTGGTTGGGTTGAATACAGTTGACTCCGTTAGACTGAAATCTGAAGGTTTTACATGTAAAATAGTTCAAATTATAAATACGTACCTGATCTTTTTTTTCTTTCTGCTAGGGATTATTTCCAACTGCAAATCTACAGAATCTTCTTCGCTGGACAAGTCCAATAAGCGGAAGTTTTCTTTATTGTCTTTAGAAGGCGCTGACATTTTTGAGCTGAAATCATGCTATTGCGTATTTTCATGTGCAATGCATCATACAGCGTCTAATAATATATTTTATCTTCGAATAACAATTGCCTTGAAGGTTACTACAACTTCCATGAAGGCAGCTAACTTCCCTCAAGATCGTATGAACAGCACTTAATTAACAAATTACTACAAAATAAATTATTGCTTTAATTGATATGTAAAAGTATTGCTGCAATATAACCAAAAAGCTTCAAAGGTACACTTAATTGATATCAAAACAAAGAGTACAAAGAATCTAAAAATTTGTCTATTTTGAGAAACAAAATAAGGTGGTGGTGAGGTGACATGTGACATGAGTGAGTGATGATGTGATGGATGACAGTTACTTTTTTATGTGTCATTGGAGATGTCTGGTTTGGGCTTAGCACGACAAGTAGTCTTTGGCCCAGTTTTCCTTTAACAGCCATGCCGTCGAGTTAGGGGTTGATATTTAAATTATTATAAGCACACACGCAAAATCTTAAAATGCGGAAATGCGCAGTTCTTAAGAAAAAAAAATTGAAATTTTCAATTATAATTGTAAACATTCCGAAGCCATTTACATTGTCACTGTCAAAAGTGTCAAACTGCTATGATATTAATGGTCGCGAACACGCACTATAATAAACCAACCGACCACCTGAGTTGTCCACCTGGTTGGTCAGTTAGGAATAAAAATTCCTAACCACCCACCTGTGACTGTATAAAATAAATAATGTCCATAATGTCTACTTTATCAATATACCCACATGTCTATATGGCAAAACAAATGAAGATCGACAAAACAAATGAAGATCTACAAAACAAATGAAGATCGACAAAACAAATGAAGATCTACAAAACAAATGAAGATCGACAAAACAAATGAAGATCTACAAAACAAATGAAGATCGACAAAACAAATGCAGATCGACAAAACAAATGCAGATCGACAAAACAAATGAAGATCGACAAAACAAATGAAGATCGACAAAACAAATGAAGATCGACTAAACAAATGAAGATCAGCAAAACAAATGAAAATCGACAAAACAAATGAAGATCGACAAAACAAATGAAGATCACTAAACAATTAATGAAAGTAAGATAAACAACTGAAAGTCGACAAAACAAATGAAAATCGACAAAACAAATGACGGTCGGATAAACAAATGATGGTCGGATAAACACATGACGATCGGCAAAACAAATGACGATAGAAAAAACATATGCAGATCAATATAACAAAAGACTATAAGCAATTTGATAAGATCAAAAATACTTGCAGCCATATTTAGTAATCTAGATGCGTTTGCCATTTAAAAAAATAGGTAATGAACGTTCAGGGAAGTGGACTATCGGGGAAGTGGACATTCAGGAAAATGGACTATCAGGGAAATGGACATTTAGGGAAATAGACGTAATGAACCGACTGGACATTCCGGGAATAAGACGTAACGTGCCGGAGGGCGGCATTTGTTTATCCGACCGTCATTTGTTTTGTTGATTTTCATTTGTTTTGTCGACTTTCAGTTGTTTATCTTACTTTCATTAATTGTTTAGTGATCTTCATTTGTTTTGCCGATCTTCATTTGTTTTGTCGATTTTCATTTGTTTTGTCGATCCTTATTTGTTTTGTCGATCTTCATTTGTTTTGTAGATCTTCATTTGTTTTGTCGATTTTCATTTGTTTTGTCGATCTTCATTTGTTTTGTCGATCTTCATTTGTTTTGTAGATCTTCATTTGTTTTGTCGATCTTCATTTGTTTTGCCATATAGACATATGGGTATATCTTAGACCATATAACACGGGACTATTCTTTGCGAACCACCGCATACAAAAATATTCTGCCAGTTTTCATACAAGTGAAGGGGGAAACACAAAGACAGATAAAATTTCATTGCATTTAAAAATGTATTAATCGACAAACGCGTAATGGCTGTTGTGTGTTAATTGTTATTGTACAGTCAACTACAATGTAATGTACTAGTTTAATCATTTAAAATGATGTACTGATGTACAGGCGTTTCATAAAGCCAAAAGACCAAATGGTCATGTGCAATGGCAGAAAACAATGCTTAAGTAAGGCGCATCCTGTGGTTAGATGATCTAAGGGGTATATTGATAAAGTAGACATTATGGACATTATTTATTTTATACAGTCACAGGTGGGTGGTTAGGAATTTTTATTCCTAACTTACCAACCAGGTGCACAAGGTGGGTGGTTAGGAACTTTTATTCCTAACTGACCAACCAGGTGGATAACTCAGGTGGTCGGTTGGGAATGGGGGGAATTTAGTTGGTATATTTTAAAATTTATAATTATTATTTTTTTTATTTTTTTTTTTTTTAAATCAAAAAATCAAAATTTATTTTATTTTGCGAAATACAGGTTTACAGGATGTTGTCTTAAATATTATTGTATCACTATACTCGACCGCCAAGGCAGCATGCAAAATTTATTTATTATTATTATATGCTTGACAGGAATAAATAATAAATATTCTCGGACACTTCTATATATAAATCTTGTCATGTCATTAATACAATTTCAAAATTCAATTATATATAGTTACAAATTTAGATGTCTCTGTTTCATATATCCAGTAATAAATTTCCATGTCAGCAAAATTTCCCAGTCATAATATTCAAATTATATAATATTCATTTACTATTCATATTTGCACTAAGACACCATTGATAAATAATTAAAATAAATAATAAATAATTTCAAATTCAAATGTCATAATTTATACACACGATTGAGTCCGTAATGTCCCAAAATTAGAAGATGTCAGCAAATATTTACAGTGTCATTATTACAAATTTGATTGCAGGTACATACTCATTTATTTTCATTAATACAGGACAGAGATACATTGGCAAAAAATATTATAAGTTATCTTGTAAGAATTCATTTATTGAGTAGTAACATTTATTTACCAAGAGTAATTGCAAGGACTTCTTGAATTTAAATATGGGCATTATTCTTATTTCCAAAGGTATTTTGTTAAATATTTTTGGTGCCATAGCAAATACACTTTTTTTCATTAAAGCTGTGTTACAGTTTACATTGCACAGCATTCCAGCGTATTGACGGCGCAATGGACCCCTTCGAACTTCAGACACTTTTTTAAAGAGACTCGAGTTTGTCTTGACAAATAAAGCCATTTCTAATATGTATAGGCCCGGTAGTGTCAAAAGCCTAAATCTTCTGAAGTAAGGTACACAAGTATCTGTTTTGTATAAGCCCCACATGTGTCGGATACATCTCTTTTGCATTCTAAATACCGAATCCCTATCTGTTGAATGACCCCAGAATATAATTCCATATCTAAGGATTGATACTACCAATCCATGATAGGCAACAAGAAGCGTTTCTTGACCAACCTTTTTTGATAGTTGCAAAAGAGCATAGGCCGCCTGACTCAGCCTTTTGCATAATTGATCTGTATGTGGCTTCCAAGTTTGTTTATTGTCAATTATTAAACCCAAGAATTTTACTTTCACGGTTTCATCTATTTCAGATTCATTAAAAGTAATGCGTACATCTGGAATTACACATCTTTGATGGAAATGCATTATTTTAGTTTTCATCAAATTAATTACTAGGTTATTTTTATTCAGCCAATTAATAATGTCAGATAGGGAATTGTATATGTCACTTTTGTATGTGTCAGGGTTCGTACACTTTACAATTGCTGTACTGTCGTCTGCGAAGAGGACCATCTTACTAGTTGTTGCTTTTGGAAGGTCGTTAATATAGATTAAGAACAACAATGGTCCCAGAACACTGCCTTGTGGCACGCCGTGTTTTACGACTCTTGGCTTTGACAGATAACAGGTTTCTCGTTTATTTAGTGGGCATACTCTTGAAATTTCTGTGTATTGTATACGGTTAGTGATATATGACTCTAAGAGGCTTAGGATATTTCCTCTTATTCCATATGCCTGCATTTTATTCAATAGTATTCTATGATCTACGTAGTCGAAAGCCTTAGTCATATCTGTATAAATGGCACAAACAGGCGTTTTTTGGTCAACAAAAGTCATAATATGAGAGAGAAAGTCGAATATTGCCATATTGATTGTTCGGTTTTGACGAAAACCCTTTTGTTCGTTGCAAAATAATTGATGTTTATTAAGATACTTATTTAATGACTGATGGATCAATTTCTCAAAAATCTTTGAAAAAATTGGAATTTTCGCTATCGGTCGGTAATTTTTTAAGTCAGTTTTTGTTTCTTTTTTATAGATTGGTTTAATAACAACACGTTTAAGGCTCTCAGGAAAGACACCATTTATTATACTTAAATTGAATATGTGTGCTAATAAGGGGGCTATTGTTTTTATAACATATTTAATTACTTTAGTTGATGATTATTATCTTGCGAAGTGCTACTCGTGCGCGATATGTTGATAGCGTGTCTCATTTTATCGGTCACGTATTGTAGCAGAATCTAAAAAGACAGACTGATGCAAATAAAATGGATTAGGTCAAACTTAGGTCAAAGAACCGAATTGACTCACACCGACTCCAACTGGTACTAGTATCATATATGGTCCTACCCCTTCAGTATTTTTTAGAACCGAAGGTGCACAAGGAAAGCAGGAATCGTGGGCATCAAACGAGCTGAGCGGCTGAGACTGATCGCCGAACACGAAAAACAAGCCAAAACTGCGGAAGCGAGGATTGATACCTGTTATTTGTTACGCAAGGGCGCAAAGAGAGAGGCTTCTCATATATATTTTTTTTAAGAGGCTTCTCTTCCACCGCACCGGAGACGTTGCAGACTCAAAATAGATATAAGAAATCTCTCTGAATCAGTCTCCCTATTTTTTCTGACCCCTATGAGAGGTAAACCCTCTTTGCTACCAAGGAGCAAATTAATATTTAAATCCCCTACGATTACAATTTTTTTCTTAGAAAAATATCGTTATCAATACAAATCTCCCTAACGATAATATAAAATATTATATTATCGTTAGGGAGATTTGTACACATTGAACGGTGAACCTCACTCGACACCGCCAACTGCACCGCGCCACAGTGTACTGCCTAGAACAAGGTAGCTGGACAATATTATTTATCAATGCTTTTAATTTTGAAAGTGTTTGTTATTTATGTTTATACACATCTAAGTTGTTTGCAGTGAATGGTTTTAGCGAGAAAAAATAAAAACAAAAAAATTAAAATCTATAATATATTTCTTATCACTAGGTACACAAAAACTTAACAGGATAAATTAGAATAAAAGGGAACAATAAGTTACACAAAAGGAAACCATGAATTAACCTACTCACCATCACTCAATTCTTCTTCCGAAGAATCTTCTTCTGTGTGGTCTTTATGATATCCAACACTTAACGTATCGACCGGATTTCTCTTTAAATTACTTGTTGCCTCTAAAATTAAATCTAAAACCTAAGGAGGAAGAGAACCTGTCTTTTTTTTGGAATCTCCCGGAGATTGTTAATTACAGGGTCAGACGTGACAAGTAACATGTTAATCAAATCTGTATTCGTGGCAATACGTGACTGCTTTCGGGTATTGTGTTCTCGAAATCTTCTGCAATCTTTATTGCGAGCTTCCTGAGATTCCTAAGAAAGATGCCCGATTGGCAAAAGAGACGATTGTATAACATCCGCTCCGTGCACCAGAATCTTATGTACGGTAACAGGCATGTAGTACCATGAATACAGATTTATATACAATAATCTTGTTTCCTGTGCAAAAGTCCTAAATTTTTCTAAATTAATGTCGAAACCGGAAGATAAAGTTCTGAGTATAATACCGAATTTTTTTATCAAGGTCACGTCTAACCACGTCGTTTCAGCACTCAGTTCAGGATTCTTGAAAATCCTACGTACGAAACGTCTTAACCCCCTCTAGCCACGACTTATTCGAAGACAGAAAGCGATCCCGGATTCTACGAGAATTTTCCCATTTCTCCGATAATTTCGCAGAAAATCTCGAAATAACTGCCTTGATGTCCTTGAACGACTGCTCCGATATGCTGCCCAGATCATGTTTCATCGCAATAAAATTAAAAAGCGCAGCATTTCTCCCATCACTGGAAGTTTTCACCCATTCTTCAAAAAGCTCCATTTTCGATAAAGTAAAACTGTCTCCTACAAAAAAAATAATAAAAAATAAAAGAGCAAATTCGAGCAAAAAAAAGTAAATGCATTCAAAACTATAATGACGAATTTCTCGTTTGATAAAAAAAACAGCCCGGGGAAATGAGGGGATTTTTACTTATCGTCTTGTAAATTACAAATTAAAGATTTTTTGGTATTTTTTTAAAATCAAACGTTTTTTTATTGGTAACGCGATAAAAACATTGAATATAGTAATATATAAAAAAAACTACTTGCCCTTGGTTATTGAATCCATCACCAATTCACAACTTAACAACAAACGAGAGTACATCAAATGTTTTCGTTTTAGGAGTTTTAACTAAACTACTTTAATGCATTTTAATCGAGTTTCTTATATACTTACCCTCATTACTAATGTTTTGACAAATTTCATAGAAAACATTACCCGTATTTATAATTAGCAACTTATACTCTAACTACCCTCAGTAACAGTTTCCAGAATAGTTAATGTTGTTTTTGTCCAGCTAGCTTGTTCTAGGCAGTACACTGTGCGCGCCCGCGCCCGCGCGCCGTCAGGCCAGAAAAATCGGGTGATCCAACATCCTTTAAAAAAAAAAAGGTATCAATGTACTGTCAGTGTCAATAATTAGGTTAATGTCAAATATGTCAATGTTAATTCTAGTGGCCGCCGCCACTTTATACTCTATACACTGTGCCGCCGCTGTGCTTGATGTGCGTGTACCCGTGTACTGCGTGTTTTTTGCTCTGGAGTCTGGAGTTTTCACTTGGATTGTTATGAAATGGATAATTTAATATATTAAAATAATCGTTTTTAGTCAGCGGCCACCATGAAGGAAAAATGGAATTTTATTCTGTATTTAATTTGGTTTTCTTATTTGATATTATCAGCGGTTCGCTTGTTCGGGCAGGGGTTTCTGTTATCCCGTAAAACATTAAGCGATGTTACTGAATGTTTACCACTTGACCACTTTGGGTGCGACGGCCGCGAAAAGGAGAATTTGACTGCTCATGAATCCTGTAGTGAAAATGACAAGATTCGCCGCATCCTTGCAGTACCCGGTGGTCCTATAGCTTGTAGTTCTGAACGGTCTAGAGTTATATTTCTACTGGTAGACGCTTTGCGGTACGATTTTACTGAGTATGATGAGAGAATTAAGACGCCGTTGCCGTACCAGAATCGTTTACCTGTAATGCATGAGATGTTGGAGCGATATCCGGAAAGGACACGTTTGTTTCGGTTTATGGCTGACCCGCCTACGACGACCCTTCAGCGGGTGAAAGCTCTGGCTACCGGCTCTTTGCCTACTTTTATTGATGCAAGTTCAAACTTTGCGGCTATGGAACTACAGGAAGATAGTGTAATAGAACAGGTAGGTAGCCCTTATTTAAGTATGAAATAAATATTCATGTGCACTATATTTTGGCATAGGTTTTGTGTATTGCATCTACACCGAAGAAAACATTACTATTCCTTTTTTGAATCCTGACTAAATTAGCACTCTGTATATTTTTTATAATTTCCTTTTTAGGTCACAAAGAAAGGAGGTAAAGCTGTACTATTAGGGGATGATACATGGGCGCGTCTTATGCCTGGTAAATGGCTTAGATCTCATGCTATGTACTCATTCCATACTTGGGACCTGGATACTGTAGATATAGGTAAATATTATAATATTTTCTAGGTAATTTATTATGAAACAGCCAGTTTCTAGTATTGAAATTGCAAGTTTCATTTGCAAAGAGAATAATAGGTGGTAAAGGAAATTACAGTCCACCCAATGACAGGCCACCACCATAAATGAGTAGAGTTGTCAGCATTTCTTTCTGGTGGGCAGGGCCTGATTTAGGGTTCCGCGCGCCCTTAGCTAGCTATGAATAAGCGCCCCCAGGTGCAACTAACCTGTAATTTACTGAGGAGTTGGGTATCATGCAGACTATTTGATGCATCAGCCAGTAACAGGTTACCATGTAGTGAAAATAACATCAAATTACCTAACAGTACCTAGGTACATCCAGTTTCTGATAAATCGGACCACCGAATTTTAGTGAAATCCCTTCATCACTCAGGAAGTGAGCTGATGATCTGCAAAATTTATAGCTGTGAACCATCCCCGGCACTTCGGCTTTCGAGCATAGAAAACCGACAAATTGGCCTATCTGTTGAGCTGCTAGCCTACAATGCCACACACATGCACAGATCCATAGGTCAAACTTATAACACTTCTCGTTTTTCGGCGGGGCTAATTAAACTGTCAGTAGTTAGGTAGACGAAATACGAAAGGTACCAAATAAGGTGGTAGAGCTAAGCTGAAACCTTGGTGTAAGCTGAATGGAACGGCTTGACCCCGGTAGTTAAGCACCAACCATCCGGACATTTCGACGTAAAATAAGAGATGATGTTTTTCTAGTAATGCCATCTATTTCTTTTTTGAAAAAACTTTCTTGACTGTCACGAAATGAAAGAAAAGTAACAAACAGTCGTAAAATAAATATTTATAAACTTGCGGTGTCCCCGATGTGACATTACTGATCACTTCCGGCAGTTTGCACTAAACTGATCGAAAATGCCGGCAGGTTTAAAGGGCTACGAAACAGAATTTGTCCGCCATCGCAAATGCCTTCTGTGGGTTTGGGTTTTATCTCATTTCTTGGGGGGATGCGAGTGTCTTGGGATGGGAATAGGGTACTATTCGCCCTGATCTGCTTCTGAAAGACCGGCATGATGACAACTCGTCGTCATGGAGGCGGGTAGTCCTGGGCGTATTGCAGTGTGTGACGACTCTGCCGTCGACTACGGAATTTGGGAGGGAGTTTCCTCTCCCGCTGCTTCTTCGCAAACACAACTTGCTCACAAAAGACTCAGCGGCTTCATAAAATAAAAATAAAATAAAATAAAATTTATTCCCTTTGAAATTTTTAAAAAAATTATTTAGGTTTGTCAAAATTTTTGTGACTCTACCGGGGGTTCGGAAATGCTACAGACTGAGAAGAACACCCCAAGAAACTCAGTCCGGTCCCTCTTATTCATCTTAGTATCTAATACAGTTTTTTTTTAAATGTAGAAAGGAGCAATTCGTGTCACTGCCAGGCAGTCTTGTCTTCTAGAAAGTCTTTAATGCTATAATAAGCTTTCTGGCACAATTTAAATTTTACTAGTTTTTTAAATTTATTAACTGACAAACCTGTTATGGCTGTCGGCAATGTATTGTACATTCGAATACAATTGCCCGCAAAAGAATTGCTTATTTTATTAAGCCTAAATCTAGGTACAGCCAATTTATTCTTATTTCTTAAGTTAAGGTTATGGATATCACTATTTTTAATAAATTTACTGTTATTTTTATGAGTATATAATAAGTTTTCATATATGTACTGTGAATACACAGTAAGGATGTTGATATCCTTAAACTTTTCTCTTAATGACTCCCGAAACCCCATACCATAGATAGCCCGGACAGCCCTTTTTTGCAACACAAAGATACATTCGATGTCGGCAGCGTTACCCCATAATAGTATGCCATAGGTCATGACACTTCAGTCTTCAGTCTTCAGTCTTCTTGGGCTCCCATTTTCCGCACTTAGGTCCGCCAGTGGACCCATTGTGCGTGAGTGTTGGCTGTCACTCCAGCCAACCCAGCTCCGACCAGAAGCGAAGGATCCTCTTCGGGTCCTCACACGCCTCCCGGAGTGTTGTGGGGCTGCCAAGTATGTTGACTCTGTATGTAACCAGGCTCTCGCACTCCAAGATTGCGTGAGCTATGGTTTCTTCTTTTAACAGGCACGCTCTGCACAGCGTGCTGTCCGTGATACCTAAGACATTCAAGTGCTTATTTACTGTGCAATGACCTGTTATTGTGCCTACCATGGTTCGTAGATCACCTTTATTCAGATGTAGCAACGTTCTAGCTAGTTTTGGCCTGGGTCTCGGTAGAGCTTCCCTTGATTGCCTGCAACTTACTGTTTGTGCCCATCTCTTTTCATGCCGCTCTTTCGTGCGTTGTCTCAGCCATGCCCTTACCTGGTAGAATGGTATTGGTATAATCGGGCTTGGTCCCACCGGTGTGGTGCTGGAACCCAATCTGGCCAGTTCGTCAGCTGCATCATTGCCGCTCGATCCGCTGTGACCTTTTATCCACTAAAGGCTTACCTTGTGTGTTAGGGCCAGCTTTTGTAGCCCCTGGTGGCATTGAAGCACCAGCCCAGAGTCGATTGTGGAGCTCCTCAGAGCTTTTAGCACTGCTGCGCTATCGGAGAGGAGCCTGATGTGGTTGTGCTCAATTTTCCTGGAGTTGATTGCATTGGCTGCGTTAATTAAACCTATGCACTCACATTGGAAGATTGACGAATGAGACCCTAAAGGTATTGATGAGTGTATGTTGAGCTCCGGGGAGTAGGTGCCTGCTCCTGATCCGTGGTCTGTTTTGGATCCATCCGTGTACACTCTGAGTTCTCTTATACTGGAGTGGTCCTTGGCGGACTCTGCCAGCGATATATTGTACTTACGGTCAAACACGTATGTTTTCGGTATCCTGTCGTTAGGGGCTTCCACGAGAGGTTCATACTCTATTGCGTCCTCTAGTATGCGCCTATGACCTACCCTTGAGCGCGTCCATTGTTTTGACGCCTGAAGTCGTGCCGCCGCGGCGGCCGCTTCCTGGTGAACGAACAGGTCCAGAGGCGGTAAGCAGAGCATTGCCTCCATCGCTTCTGTGGGTGTGTTGCGAAAGCATCCCGTGATGGCGCAACACGCCGCTCTCTGGAACTGCTGCATTTTATCTATGGCTGAAGCTAGTTCGGCCCTGGGCCACCAAACTATTGCGCCATACGTTACCTGTGGTCTTATGACTGTGGTGTAGAGCCAATGTATGATTTTCGGTGAGAGTCCCCACTTCTTACCGATCATTCGTTTGCATTGCCAGAATGCAATGGTGGCCTTACTGATTTTTTGTGTGAGGTGCTTATTCCATAGCAGTTTGCTGTCCAGTGTGACCCCCAGGTACTTGACTTCATTTGCTAAGGAAAGTTTTGTGCCAAAGAGCTGTGGGAGTTTCAGATTATCTATTTGGCGTTTGTTGGTGAACAGAACCATTTCTGTTTTCGTCGGATTTACCGTGAGATCATGTCTGATGCACCATTTTTCGACGATCCTCAAGGCGTTGTCCATCAGGTTTGTTATTGTACCTAGGAACTTGCCACTTACCAGTATGGTGAGGTCGTCAGCGTAACCTACAGTGAAGTATCTCTCTCTATTGAGTACATCTATGAGCTCGTTCACCACGAGGTTCCACAGGAGCGGAGATAGAACCCCCCCCTGCGGACATCCTTTGGCTGCGATCCCTCTAGATGTGGAGTTCACTGTAATTTGTATAGCCCTGTGTCGTAGCATATTCACTATCCAACTTACCACAGTGGGGTGTACTTTATGCTTTTGCAGGGCTCTTTCGATACTTACAAAGGTCGTCTTGTCGAAGGCACCTTCTATATCTATAAAGACGCCCAGTGTTGATGATTTACTCTCTAGAGAGTCTTATATGTACGATACTACCTCATGCAGTGCTGATTCGGTGGATTTTCCGGAGCAGTAAGCGTGCTGCTTTGTGTGCATTGGTATTTGTCGGAGTACTTTCTCCCTTATTTCTCTCTCGCATAGCCTCTCTAGAGTCTTTAATAGGAATGAAGTGAGGCTTATTGGTCTGAAGGACTTAGGATGAGTGTAGTCACTTTTACCTGGTTTAGGTATGAAGAGTACTTTGACTTCTCTCCATGACTTTGGCACGTACCTGAACGCGATGCATCCCGTGAAGATCTTTGTCAGGTGCGTAGTGATAGCCTCTATACACCATAACATAAGTCCGGGGAATATACCGTCTAGTCCCGGTGATTTATATGGTTGGAAGCTTTCGATTGCCCATCTTACCTTGTTATCGGATACTATGGCCCTAGCTGTGGGCCAGTCCGGCTCGGATTCGATGGCGCCTTCTGTGTCTTCCCAGTTGATATCTGGTTGGATTTGACAACCTGGGAAGTGTGTCTGTAGTAAGACCTCACACGTTTCGGAGTCAGATTTTGTGTAGGTGTTGTCTACCTTTTTTAGAGATCCAATAGACTTATCCGTGTCCTGAGATAGAAGTTTTTTGACTCTTAGTGCGTGACTATTGGATTCAATATTGGAGCAGAAGCGTTTCCACGCCTCTTTTTTTCTCTGACTGATACGCTTTTTGAACTTTGCTTGTGCTAGCTTATAGGCGTCCCAGTCAGACTCTGTTCTGGTGTTTTTGGCTCGGTTGAAGCGTTTTCTTACCTTGGTTCTCAACCGTTCGAGGTCCTTACTCCACCATTTTTCTCCCGATTTTGTTCGATTGTCAGGGACGGTTAGGGGGCACGTTTCCTCATAGCAAGTGGTGAGTGTGTCTGTCACCTTCCGGACATGTTGTTCTATGTCGGCGGTGCCTGAGTAACTTACCTCTGAGTGTGCATCTCCTATGTTTAGACCTACTAGAATTTTGTATTTTTGCCGGTCCGTTTTACGTGGGTTACGTCTTGGGGCCGTGGGAATTTTGCTCCAGTCCAAGTCGAACATGATTCTTCTGTGGTCGGAGCATGATGGTTCTTCTGATAGTCTCCAGTTTTTTATCAGATTTGATGCTAGGTTAGATGCTAAAGTAATATCTATGAGTGTGTGGGCCCTACGAGTATTGAAGGTCGGTTCGGAGCCCACATTTAATACGTTTAGCTGTGTGGATATTAGGAAGTTGAAAAATGACTCACCTCTACTATTTGTGTCTGCGCTTCCCCAGATGTGGTGATGCGCATTGGAGTCTGCGCACACGATGAGCTCCAGGCCCTCATCTTCGCAATATCTCGTCAACTTGACCAGTTCGTCGTTGGGCACTGCGTCTTCTCCGGGCTGGTAGGAGGACGCTAGTATGATGTCACCGGTCATGGATGTTGTGCTGTCAACAGCGGAGGTGTTCTTGAGTCTAACAGCAGTTAGGTCTCTAGAACAGAACTCATTTAGTAAAGTGGCAGGGATATTGTTAGGCATATAAACACAAGTACGAGGCCCGCTCACTGTAGTATCTAGGAGTAACTTACCCCCAATGTTGGAGAGACCACAGATCTTGTTTTTCGCTATCCACGGCTCCTGGATAGCGGCTATGGTCGACTTATTTACCTCCAGGTGTCTGCGCAGGGCAGCCGCTGCGAGCCGCTTGTGCTGGAGGTTTGCTTGCACTATCGGTATAGTGCAAGCCTGGGAATTATTGGGATGAGGTGGTGGCGGCTGGGAGGTCATCATTGTTGATGGTCTCCATCCCCTCTTCCTTCTTCTTCTCGTCGCTCGACGATGCGCCAGGGGTTTCCGGCCTTGCGGCGGCACCTCGTCCGGCGGGGGCGCTTTCGCTTCTCCCCTGAGTGGCGAGCGACTTGATGCCCGATGGTCCGGCCTTGTCCACGTTGGTATCTACTGGTGGTTGGGCGGCTTCGGTCGTCTTCTTCGTCTCTTCCTGCGCGACGGAGGATCCTATAAACTTGAGGTAAAGGCTGCCCAGCTCGTAGGCAATCCTTTGTCCTCTGGCCTTGATCTTCTCGACGTCGTACATAGGAATCCCGAGCATGAGGAAGACGCCCTCTTCCTGCTCCTGATCCGAGTAGATGTGCCACTCGTTTACATTGTACCATCGGTTTTGGCTCACCAGGAAGGATCTGATGACGTTGATATCCTCCTTCTCTGGGATGAAAATCCCCGCTTTCACTCGCTTCGGGATGTCCGACTGTCTTTTGACGACGAGTCGGGTCCCGGGTACCGGCGAGCTGATGGGTTCGATGGTGGAACGGAGCCAGTCCACTTCTTCTCGGCTTTCGCACCATAGCTTCAGCGTCCCGTCGCTGAAGGTCGGCTTGCCCTTGAAAGCCGGGATGAATTTCTCCTTCCCTGTGATCGCCGCTCGCAGTCCAGCCCTAATCGCCTTCCTGATGCCCTCGGCCTCGTCCTCGGTGAGGTCGCGGGAGGGTTCGGTGGTGATTGCGACGCGGAGTTCGTCGTTGGCCGCAGCGTCGGCGTATGATGTTCCAGGTGGAAGGCTGGTGTTAACCTTCGCCCTCTTGACTGGTTCCTTCGGGGATGCGGTTTCGTTCGGGCGACCCCTCTTGTCGGGCCTTCCCTTCCGAGCGTCGCCATCCGATGGCCCATTTTTCGGCGAGGAGTGCGAGAGCGGTCCAGTCTTTACAGACGGTCTCCCTGCGAACTTCCTGCCATGAGCGTCGCCTTCCGAGGGCCTATCTTTCGACGAGGAGTGCGAGAGTGGTCCAGTCTTTTCAGACGGTCTCCCAGCGAACTTCCTGCCGTGAGAAGTAGCGGATGCGGGTTTCTGGTCGGCGGTGGCACCTTCACCACGGCTGTGGCTGCTTTGGGTGCTAGACCCTCCAGCCGTGTTTGACTTCTGGCTTTCGCCTTCTGTCATCGCACGGCGGCTGCAGTCCACCTGGGAGCTCGTCCCTCCATTGGTGTCGGGCCTCCTTCCGTTACCACGTCCGCGTTTCCGCTTGCGGGAACGCCCTGTCGACTTGTCGTGCTCTATGAGGCGCAACTTGTCGCGGGCTTTTTGACGGGGTGTTCTACCCTTCCTGACGACGTGGCTCCAGGAGCCAGAGTCGCGGCGGGCCGAACACTCAGCGTTGTCGATGGCATTCTTCAGTGCATCGACATTAAATGCCTCGGATGTTCCACAGGCTGAGTTGACATGACTTTCGTCATGCCCAGGGGGTTTGTTGCTGCGTTTAGAGTCCATGCTTGACAACAGCTTGAATTCATCCACCGTGGTGCGCTCACCCTCCATGGAGCCCGCAAACTGGGGACGCTGGATGTACACCATCTACAGTCGCCAAGGCTGCCACGGTAGATATAGGGTCCGGAAAGGACGACAAAGCGAGGAGAATGATGCGAGAGACGCCGCAACCAGCAAAATCACGACCTACGCGCACCACCCCCTGCCCGCCACCCCAACCGAAACCCTAGCCAATGCCATCCTCTTACGGATGACGCAGCCGATTGGTAATCACTGGCTAGGTGAGAACCTCCCGTTTCGGAAGAAATCAGGGCCAAAGACGCGTGTTGACGCAACACTGCAGTCTCAGCAATCCAGGATCCCTTCATCCCCCCTTACGGGTCTCCACGCACGGCACAAACACGCGGGTGGCCTCCCCTCCCTCCGCAACCCCACCCCCCCATCTGATCCGACCCTCACATATTTTAGTGTGAGTCTCGCCGCAGAGCACAGCCACAGATACCCTGCGGGCAGACCAGATTTGTATGCGGGTGGCCCCCCCTCCCCCCCCCCGTTTTCCCTAAATCCCCCCAAGCCCCCCCCCAGCCCCTTGCCCACCTAAAACGACCCTCACATGTTTTAGTGTGAGTCGCGCCACAGAGCACAGCCACTGATGTCCTGTGGACACTTCGCCAGGGATTTCTGTTACGTCTATTTCTGAAGGAATTAGACCGATAACGGGTGGCACCGCGTGAAGGATAATCTCTCTGACTTGCCTTGGGGATCTACATGACTTGCACTCACTCCCAAAACCGTTCTGCTTCCATGTAGGTCAGAGGGACCTACATGGGTGGCCTAGGCTACATGCTACACTTACAGCTAGTGCATAAGCGCAAAGCGTGAAAGCGGGGGAAAAGCGCAACCCTGAAAGCATTAGCTTAGACCACACCCAACGTCATGACACTGTGGAAATAGCTAAAGTAGACAAGACGCGCTGTTCTAATGTCTGTCAGTTGTCAGATCTTTTTAACGGCATAGGCTGCAGAGCTCAGTCTGCCCGAGACTTTCTCGATATGAGGCCCCCACTGCAAGTTGGAGTCTAACTTTATGCCCAGAAAGACAGTTTCATCGACCAATTCTACTTGATCATCCCTAATCCTAATACTGGTGTTAACGAGCCTAACATTTGGCAAGGTGAATCTAATCGAGTGCGAAGTGATGCGCGTTCGGAAACGGTCACGCCACACTAATGCTGTCTCGTTATTAATTTATTAATATAATTAATTCGCGATACGCGTCGCATACGCGCCGCTGTCATACGCCGTGCGATGGCTACCAATAAGGCTGTCATCGTGAACGAGCTACTGGCGTTCATCCAGAATGCAATCGACACTATGGATGAGATCAGCATCATGCAGATCTGCAAATCGAACTTCAAGGAGCAGGAGATTTGCAGTGGAAAGGCGTTGCTATTCCAAGCTGTAGGCAAAACTGCCCAGATGCCGTCCCGCCGAAGGGATGGAGGGGAACGAAGTGTGCAGGACATGATCACCCTGCTGAAACAAACCGACCCTGACGACGTGCCCGATTTCGTCGCGAAGGAGCTGCACAAGCTGCCACCGGTGGGATTCGATCACGTCGACGTGACAAGACTTCTCAAGGACATCACGTTTCTGAAGTCTAGCCTTGCCGATGTATTGGCTAAATTGGAGGCATCTGATAAAACTATCAGTGGGCTGCAGGCTGAATTATTGTTACTTCGTAGTAATAATTCAATTAGTAGGTCAGCCTCCGATAATGTCAATGTACGGCGAGGCGCGCAAAACGCGTCGTTGTGCAGTTTTGAGTCAGCGCAATTTGATGCGCCCGAGTGTCCAGTGGCCGTAGCGTGTGCCTCTAACGTGAGCGCACGCCCCGCCGCCCCCGCCGCTACCTCTTCCCCCGCGAAGATGCCGACGACTGTCACGTTGCCACCTCCTCAGCCATGTGACTACGCAGCTGCAACGGCCAGCACCCCCACAGCCGCTCAAACAAATGGGAGGAAGCAGAGCAGCGTCACTCAACGCAGCACTGCGCCCGTCAAGGCGTCGCAAAAGGAGCCCTGTGATGCGGAGGGTTTCACGTTGGTGGTCAAGAAAAAGAAGACGAAACCCTCCTGCAAGAACCAGTGTGGAACTGCTTCAAGATCTATAGAGCAGCGCTTCCGCGCAGAGGTTCCATCTACGATGGTCTACGTGTCCCGTGTACACTTCAGCGTGAAGGTTCTGGACGTGGTAGACTATCTGCAGAAGAAAACCGGATTGGGTTTGAGGGTGGAGAAGCTGGACTCTCATCGTAACATGAGCTTCAACTCGTTTGTGGTGAGGGTGCCTACAGATCGCATCTCCACGTTCATAGATCCGGAGTTCTGGCCAAGAGGGGTGAAGTACCGGCGCTTCAGAGGACGTCTGCCGACACGGAACCCCACGTCTCGCGACACGTCGACGTCATTACGTGTCAATTAGGTTAAGATATTTATATGTATTTTAGTTTTAAGGTATTTATCTATGGGCCGTAGAATAAGTTAATACCAACTGTAACTTTCTAATGTTGCCTGAAAATAAAGATTTATTATTATTATTATTCCCTTTATTTACATCTTAAACTTATTAATTTAAATTTTTAAATACATTCTAAAAATAAAAAAATATATTTAAAAATATAAAAAAATAGCGTCCCACCGGCATCGGATACAGGGACCAAGCTACCGGTGGTTAGGGCTGCAGAGACAGGAACCTCCTCACGATACGTGCCGTGTCTAGAAGTACCGCCTTTTGCATCTGGCCCTTGACCCAACTACCTAACGCGAGCCTCTTGAGATGTTGATCGAGGCTCTTGGCAATTAGACCGTGTGCTGATACGACTATCGGAACAACAATCGCTGAATCTACATCCCACATGTCGACAACCTCGTGAGCCAAGTCCAAATATTTTAATTGTTTGTCTTTTTCGGCTTTCACGAGGTTTTCGTCATGTTTTTATTATTATTATTATTAATACATTTTGTTTTAGTTTCGTTTAACAATAAATTATTAGCGTTAAACCAGTGGACTACCCTAGAGAGGGCATTGTTTACTTCGTCAAGATCGCGTTGTCCACGTTCAACTTTAAATATTAAAGATGTGTCATCAGCAAACAAAACTACCTCGTGATCGTCTCTTATAAGGTGAGGGAGATCATTTATGTACACTAAAAATAGAAAAGGTCCCAGAATTGAACCCTGAGGCACCCCCATTGTTACAGCAGAACCATTTGACTGTTTACCATTTATAACTACTCTCTGTACTCTATCTCTAAGGTAAGAACTAATTAAATCCAAGGCCGTCCCCCGGATTCCATAATGATCAAGTTTTTGAATTAAAGTCTGATGCTGGACGCAATCGAAGGCCTTAGATAAGTCGCAGAATACACCATAAGCATCATACGACTCCTCCCAGGCCTCATATATACACTCTAACAATTTGATTCCAGCATCCGTGGTAGACCGACCGCGCGTGAAACCGAATTGTTTAGTATGGAATAGTTTATTTGTATTAAAATGATTTTGCATTTGATTAAGCATTACCTTTTCAAAGATTTTACTAAACGTGGGTAGTACAGAAATAGGACGAAAATTGGACGGATCTGAGGTGCTACCCGATTTAAACAGAGGAGTTATTTTACTAAACTTCATTAAGTCAGGAAACACACCACTATCAACACAATTATTAAATATTATTGATAATTCAGGGGCAACCATTTCAATTAACGAATTAACTAAATGTACAGAAATTCCCCAGAGGTCAGCAGTTTTCTTAATATTTAAAAATTTAAAAGTTTTTATGACAGTGTGTATACTAATTTTACTGAATTTGAATATTTCATTACAGCAAGGAACATTTGCTTTTAACAAGGATTCTGCTATTGGGGTAGAAGAACCTAGGGCTCTGGTCAAATCTACTGGAATTCGAGAAAAAAATTGTTCAAATTCGTTAGCGACTTCGGCATCTGTTGTAATTATGTTACCATTTACTTTAAGTTTAAAATTATTATCATTCGATTTTGCTTGGCCTCTTTCTGCGTTAATTATTTTCCAAGTAGATTTAACTTTGTCTACACTATTGAGAATTTTATTACTTATATACTTTCTTTTGGCTGCTAAGCAGTCTGCTTTAAACTTTTTTGAATAAGTTTTAACATAATTTAGAAATTCATCTGTTCTATTAAGCTGTCTTTCTGAGTATAGTTCATACAGTTTTTGTCTACTTTTATGTATATCCTCAGTGGCCCATTCACTGAAGGCTGGCCTATCACCGATTGTGACTTCCTTAGACTTGAATACGGAGTTGAACTCATTGTAAAAGGAATCAAAAAATAACTTATACATTACATTTGGATCTAAGCCAGTGTCTAAAAATGGAAGTTTATTGCAAAGTCCAACTCGCATACGTTCCAAGCGGTCACTAGTTACTGGTCTACATAATACTTTACGTCTTTTAACTTTTTCTCTTGTGATCTTGAAAGATGCTATTTGCCCAGTATGATCTGATTTTATCTTATTTATAATACTCTTACTTTCTGGCAACATATCACTGTATATATTGTCCAGACAAGTAGCTGTTGTATCACAATATCTAGTAGGCTCTAAAAATAAATTAGTGAGATTGTGTGATTTAAATAAATTTAAGATATCATTGGTCTGACGCGTATTTATAAGTATATTAACATTAAAATCACCGCACACTATTAGGTGTTTATTAGTTTTTCCAAGTTTAAATAGCACTTTATCCATTACTTCCTCAAACTCACAAAAGGGTGAGACTCCAGGTTTATATACGCATACTACTATGAATTGCTCCATTTCTACGCACGATATTTCAACTGTACACTCTACAGAGAGGGACACAACATCTTTCCGTTCCTTATATTTTAATTTCTTATTTAATAAAATCAACGAACCCCCCCGTGTTGTGTTGACCCTGCAGAACGCACTACCAACTCTTATTACATATTTTCTCCCATTGAAGACAATAGTCTCCAGCGTGAGAACATCTACGCCCAGGCCCGCAACGATGTTGCAGTTCAAATGCTGAGCACTCCGCCCGTGCGTGAAGCGCCGTATTATCGCTGCAGTCACCGCAGTGCTAGTACTCGAGTGTTAACTTATGCTGTGTGCGTTGCAGATACTTACTGATGCACTCGTGTTTAAAACAAAACAAGGTAGTAAGCCGGTAAGTATCTGTGGCATTCGGTAAGTGAGGCTGCCATGGTGTATTTCCAGCCACTCCTCCCTCCATGCGCGTTTTTACCGCCTCAACAGTGCAGTCTAACACTTTTGTTCCGAGGCGCAGGAATTTTTATTTTTTTATTTTCACTAAATTGCCAAATATTATTATGTAGGTACTTCAGTGTGTGGTGTTCCAAACTGGCTGTTATAAAATGTTACACATGTTGTTAGGAGTTGTTACAATCTGTTTAGAATTGACAGACGTTTAGTGTGCTCCTAACATTGATGGAATTTGGTTTAAAATTAGTTAATAAACATTACCTAACATGAAAATATATTATAACGTTGCGATCAAAATTAATGTTCGCTAATGTTAGTTAACATTGGTGATCAAATTTTCACCAGGTAATGTTATTTAAGATTCTGAAAAAAAATTGTGGGTGTAGGTACCGTAACTCACAGCCCAGCGCCTAGCCCGACGCCAGACGCCCCCTCGGTCCTGGCGCCCTAAGCTTCAGCTTAGTTAGCTTATGGGTAAATCAGGCCCTGCTGGTGGGGGATGCCAGCTATGCCGAGTGGAGGATCTGAACACCTGTTATGCTGCCCATTTCGTCCAAAGTAGTCAGCATAATCTATGGATGTTTGCAACACAAGAGGTACTACACTCTGTGACTTGTGTAATGACTGATGACTTTTTTTTTATACCACTAAGGTGGCAGACAAGCATACGGCCCACCAGAAGGACCGGTGGTCACCGCAGCCTATGTACGTTTGACTGCAATGAGTACTTTGATATAGAAATAGAACTAAAGTGCATTTCTTTTACATGTTATTATAATCTTCCTGCCAACTTTTGATACAGCAGTAGAATAAAAAATTGTGTCTTTACAGAGGTGGATAAAAAAATATATGATGAATTGAAGAGAGATGACTGGGACCTGCTAGTGGCTCACTATCTGGGAGTAGACCATGCAGGCCATAGATATGGTCCCAACCACCCTGAGATGACGAGAAAATTGGACGAAACCAATACTCGACTGAAGAAAATCCTTGAAATGCTTCCTCCAGATGTGCTGCTGTATGTAGTTGGAGACCATGGTATGACGGAAACAGGTGTGTATCTAAATGTTTATTATTTTAAATTAATAAGGTCCTTTACTTATTAGTACACCATTTAAATTCCATAAGCTTGGAGAATTCTTTTTCGAAAATAATGTAAGCAGTAAAAATATACAGAAAATATTGTTTTAAAAAGGGATGTTTTTAAATGCACATCTGTTTAATTTTTCTGCACACTAGGTAACTCCACTAATTTACTAAATGCAAACCAGAAAATTAAAAGCTGTGCAAAAAAACCAATTGATTAACTAAACATGTCCTACTTAAAAAACTTAAATATTACTCAGAACGAGGTGAACTTTTTAATTGAATTCACACCAAAAATGTAATTCGTACATCAAATATATGATTTGTAAACCAGAAATACGAATTGTATATCATAAATACTAACTTGCACTCTAAATTGTACAATCTTATAACGGAATAGGTTAGGTTAGGTTAGACTTATATTTTTTGATCAATCAAATTAAATTTTGTAGAGGTGACTGATTAAATTGGGGTTTAGCTTAGAATAAATGATGTTCCTAAAAGTAATTTAGGCGATGGTTTTCCTTAAAAAAGTATTAATATTTTTGTTGAACTAACGATATATTAAATATAGATAAGTACCATTTTGATAATAGTTATTCGTTCAGTAAAACAGTTATGCAAGTACCATTAATCAGTATAATGAATTTGATTTATTTAGTGTGCATAATTAGTGTGCAAGTCAGTATTTTTGGTTTAATTTTGAAATATTTAGTTCAGAAAAAGGGAATATACAGATATCGATTTAAATACATGCCTTTTAAAAATTCATTGTCACTGCTCTGACTATATTGTTCTTGAATTCATACCTTTTCAATAAGTACATCCACAATAAATGTATGTAAATTATTTAGGTTCTAAAGTAGTCATAGTCCATTACACATTATATTTTTTGTGGCAATTGATACTTTTGAAATTGTTTTAGACTCACATGAGGGGAACTACAATGAGGGTAGGTATTTAGTCATTTAGCTTGCAATGTAGATGTTTGTAATTTTGCCGTTTTTCGTTATGCAAAAATGTGTGCATTATGTGTGTGATTCTAAAGCATATTTTTTAGATTTTTTTGTTATCTATATAACTATAATAGTTTCTACTAGTAGTTAAATCAAGTTGCTATTGAATACAGAAATCCTACTAATAAAGAACAAAGAGCACATGACTGCAAGAGATTCGTCATTTTAAAAAAGCAGAATGCTTCTCTAGGCATATCTCCAACATAAACAAGAACGCTCAGCTATAACAAAGCTTATATCACGGTTACCTTGGCACTTGTCAGGCCTCAAACTGGATCAAAACGCCGAGCGGGGCGACGCGACAGGCGCGACAATTTGCCCGAACTTGATATTAGCGGCCAAATCGCTCGTGTCACGGCGGGCGGCGGCGAAATGTTGTGTTTGGTGTCGATTATCCATACTTTAGATTATCTTTTAGGTACTATAAAAGCCGATTTAGGACCCACCTACAAATATGATGTAAATTTTTCGAAAAAATGCAAAGAACGAAATTTACACCAACTCATTTAACATGACTGTGGCTCGGACGCCGCTGCCCGCGCAGCGGTCGCCCCGCTGTCATCCAGTTTACTTTAATAAGAATCCATGCGTTAGATCGGGCCGCGCTCCCACAGTTCGCTCCTCTGGTTGCTGACATCCAGTTTGAGGCACAGCCACAGCCATCAAAGGTGTATACCTACCTATTTGTACCTATTTTCTTTCGATATACGAGGACGAGTGTCTGGCATTCATGGACTCTTTCTCTATAACATTTCACTGGGTTCAGAGACGACTAAATTAGCCATGGTGTGTGCATGTCATAATGCGAATTACGAATTTACATGTCTACTAATAGGACTATCAATGCTGTCTCCATAGGTGACCACGGTGGAGAGAGTAAGGCAGAACGTACTGCAGCGTTCTTTGCGTATCGAGGTTCTGGACTGGCAGGCACTGGACCAGATATAGTCACAGGGAGAGAAGTCCAACAAACAGATCTGGCGCCCTCTCTAAGTGCTGCGTTGGGAAGACCTCCTCCTGCACCGTCGCTAGGCAATATTCTGCTGCCTGTGTTGCCTAAATCTAGTACTGCGAATACTTTGTTGCAGCTTAGTAATAATTTGAAACAGGTAAGTTATAGTAAAAGTATTTTTAAGTTGTTTATAAGAGTGGCTAGTAGTCCTGTTTATGCAGTGTTCTGTAAACGATCACGTTAAACGCCTTACGACGTTGTTGTCCTGAGATGGGTGACCGCTTGTGGCATTTCCTATTGCAAGCGTTTTCTAGAGCATATATCTTGTTATTTCAAGCAATTCAATCGTTGGCAAAGAACAATATTTGCTTCTCGCGACAAAGCGGTCCACAGTGATCTTCACAGCAAGCAACCACGTCAACTTATCCATTGCTGATAAAAACTTCTAACTAATCGTTGCATACCTCGCCTTTCGCATTCAATTCCAACTAACTATTTTTAGATCGTCGTTACATGTTGAATTGGAGCACATTTTTCTCTTATCTTGTAAAATAAAATCAAGATTATTTATTACTGTATGCGTTTGAAAAGTATTTGTTTTGTGCCAACAATGTCCCTAGTCTAAATATATTATTTGAAGGCCTTAGAATTATTTAGTCAACCTCACGTGCAAGCTCGTGCACCTGCTGAACAACGGACGAGGCTCTGACGGCGGCGGTCCATTTCAACACGGCGATGGGCTCACCACCTGTTACGTGGGACCGAATTGTACACGGTGAAATGTGGGCCGGTATAGGCCTCTGCCTACCCCTTCGGGGATAAAGGCGTGAGTATATGTATGTATGTATGTAGAATTATTTCGTCTTTTTTAGGGTTCCGAACTCAAAAATGTAAAAACGGGATCATATTCATGAGACTTCGCCGTCCGTCCAGGCTGTATCTCAGGAACCGTGATAACTAAACTACTGAAATTCGCATAGACAGAAAATAATAATTAATAGTCTCATACAACAAACGTGATTTATTGCTGGTTTATGGTGCGGAACCATCTGTGCGCGAGTCTATCTCGCACTTGGCTGGCTTTTTTTTATCGTGAAAAGTACATAGTAGCAGTAGATAAGAGAATAATGGTAATATACAGTTTGTTTTCTCAATTTCCAGATAAAACAATACCTCATACGCTACGGGGAAGAGTCCCAACAAGTTTCGTTAGAGAGGCTAGCGGGACTTATCAACATTACAAGAGACCAGTTGGATAAAGCAGCTCTTGTGGAAACTGATGAGGATCTCAATAAATATATTGCAAATGTTAGGTAAATACTAACTACAGCGGAAGTGGCTAGGTTTTCTGCTAAAAATAGAAGAACAAGAAAGCCGTGAGATCGTTCTCACCAGACTGCCCCTCTCTAACACGTTTATTGTGAAAGTTCAATCCGATTGATGTTGTCCCTTTTGTTTTATTTCAGACTTTGAACACATGATTCACGTGACCAAGTGACGTAGTTTAATGCAACAGAGTCACAGACTACAGACAGAGTCTCGACATAAGCCCCTCTGCACTCTATTTTATAGAGAGGAGCTAAAACCTAGTCACTTCCGTTGTTATTTGAGACAAAAGCTATGTAAAAGTATTTCAGGTAGCAGGGTTTTAGGTCAGATATCAAGTGATACGGGGAGCATTTCTTTTCAATGCACAATTTGGCACTCAAGTACTGGCATCTGATTCTCACTTATGATCCACTTTACCTCCGTTTCTTGCCTTATTCTATTCCTATTACTTCCTCTCTTCCGTAGAAAGAAACGTGCTAGTTCATCACTTCTACAATATAAGCTTAAAGCAGTCTACATTTTTGCGCGATCATGCTCGAAACGTAGGTACAGTCAACTACAAAGAGATGTACTAGTTTAGTCTTACAAAATGATATATACAGTATGGGGCCATAAAGAATGCACATCGGCAATCATCGCATTTCCGAATGCAAACGAATGCTCATTTCCATGTACATCAATTATTAGATTAGTCGTTTATCAGAATTTGAATTTAGCACTAAGTACTTTATTGTGGTTTTGTTTTGATTTCACGTAAAATATATAGAGCTGTAAAACACGATGTAACTATTTTTAATTATTGCTATATTCTTGTTAGGAAAAAATAATCTTCAAATAATCTTCATAAATATATATTTTATATAAGATCGACAAAAAGTGTAATATTGTGGTGACAAATTGCTAGGCCATCGGCCACAACACGGTTTAACCCTGTACCCTTAGTCGACTTATGCGACATATTATTTTTCTTATTCTAATAGAACACCGCACGGGGAAAAATACGGAATTAGTATAATAAAAACAAAATCATGTATATTCAATTCCTTCCATTTCACTATCTGTGCTCTCATTGAGGTCTGTGTCACTGCCACTATCAGCTGTATTTATTACTAGCCTATCCAATCTATCTATTTTGTCGTCCATAGCGTGTTGAATTCCTCGATATTCATTCTCGCATTTTAAAGCATTATCGCAAACCTTTTTCCACTCATCAGCCCCGATCATGTTTAATTTTTCAGTTAATAATGTCTTTATTGAACTTAAATTCATATCCACGTTTCTCGCGGCTACATAGCCTTTTAGTTGAGACCATATATTTTCAATTGTATTAAAATCCGGATGGTACGGTGGCAATCGCAACACAGTGTGCCCATGTTCGGCTAGTATCTTGTTCACGGAAAACTCTGTAAATCTGTCCTTGTGCTGACATATAATATTATATATCTAAGGTTTTGTTAATTTATGATCAACTCAAATTTCGTGTCTTTGTAACCAATTGATCATTTCCGGTTTATTGGTGTTTGAGTTGGGGGGTCTTTCAACATAGTTATTGTGATAGGGTGCGTTGTCGATAACCAGAACAGAATCATTAGGTATATTTGGAATTAATTGATTAACTAGCCACTTCTCGTAGTTTTCGTTATTCATTTCGTTGTGATAATCACCTTTAGCGTCCGTGGATTTATACGTTAAAAAGGCTCCTGGTACAAAGCCTTTTTCGTTACCTGCGTGAACAATTATCAAACGTTGACCTTTTGAAATCGGTTTTATTTTTGTGAACGCAAATCCCATTTCATAAAGAATTTTTCTCAACGTCTTTTCAGACCCATTATAATTAATAGCCTCAGATAATTTAGCTTTTAATGTTTTTATTGTAGGCAGTTGTTTGTAACGCAGATGAAAATCGTACACCATTCTTCTAACAACATCATAATCAAAATCGTCCATATCTAAACGAAATTGTTTTTTTGGTCTCCCAATTTTTCGAGAGCTGGATTTTGTTCCACTGGAATGTGTATTATCAGTGCCAGTGCGGACTTCGTTTAATATATTGTTCAAAGTTCTTTTTGAAATTCCAGTGGCATCTGCAACTCTCTGTTGAACCTTCTTAAAATAATTACTTACATTAACATCCTCATGTTTTTTAAATTGGTTGGCTTCAGATAAAAAATATTTATAAACATTATGGATAATTTCGCGTGACTGGTAGACTAACGGCTTACCTTTTTTCCCTATAGATGCCATAGTAGGTACTAATTTAATTTTATAGGGGTTTTAGCAGCTCTATAAATATAAAATTGGCTTAGATAAGCGACTGCACTCTCTCGCATTTGAACCATGACTGACAAAACAAACGTCATGGTGTGTGCGACACAGATATCGCTGTATGAAGTCGAAATTAGCCGATTGCGTCTTTCTAAAGCTCGATGTGCATTCTTTTTGGCCCTTTACTGTACCTGCTAGTCGAATGTACGACGATACATAATTTTGTAAGATTAAACTAGTTCATCTCTTTGTAGATGTCTTTCATCTTTTCGCATTTCCCGTTACAAGAGTCCACGAATGCCAGACCTTCGTCATTTTATAAAAGCTCAATGTTTTTTTGAAGATATCGAAGATAAATAGGACGACCGAGGAAAATTATAATGATTTGACAGTCATGAACTCTTGGTTCATACCTCCAGGGTTTTAAACATTTCTTTATTAGCGATTCCTCGCGTCGTCCGCGTAGAAGTCGTTATCGCGTAACACCATTACCCTCCTTTTGCGCAGTCAGTAAAAAAGTAGCCTATGTCCTTCTTTTCCACTTAAACTCTTATCTCTATACCAAATTTCATCAAAATCGGTTCAGCGGTTTAGGGGTGAAAGCGTAACAAACAGACAGCGTTACTTTCGCGTTTATAATATTAGTAGGGATATTGAATTCGTCTCAACAATTCTGTCATAAAAAATTACCCAATAATAAACCCAATATAAAAAAGGTTTTCAATATTATAAGTAAAATTTTTGTTTCAGAACACTCATCAACCACATTCGGAATGTTTTCCGCGAAGTTTGGGTAGAATTTGACTCGCTATCCATGCTCAGAGCGCTGCTACTACTGGTGTTAGCCATATTCTTTAATTGGCTCATCACCGAAGGCATTCCTATGGATAGGCTTCCTCATGTGTTCGCCAGCACATTCGTCCCTTGTTGTCTAATAGCTAACGTATTTTGTATATCTTTATGTTATGGAGCATACTACTTTGAATTTCTATATAATGTAGAACATTCGATAATTTTATGCACGGGATTGATCTCGGGGGCTTTAACATGTATTTTGATATTAATGCATTGGGATGGTATCAGTCAAAGATGGTACGAAGGCCGGGCGCAGTTTTATGAGCGTTTCGCCCGTACTTCCTTATTTGCTTCTGCAGCAGTTCTTGTATCTAACAGTTACATAATTGAGGAAGGAGCTGTTCTCTCGTACCTATCTTTATCTATATTAGCTCTGATGACTTGGAATGTAGGTAATGTGAAAGCTCTGGCGATCTGGGTGTTATGTGGAATTAGTTTGGCTTTGTCCAGATTGTATCGAGGATGTAGAGAAGAACAAGGGGACTGTTGGACTTCAGGCGCTGGTGTTACTACAGGCCAAGCTTCAAGACCAGCTTTAGTGTTAGCTTTAGGATCGGTGGCTGCCATCGTGGCAGTGACAAGACGGCATCTTGGTTGGCGCGGATATGGGATCGTTTTAGCTGGCCTTTTGACTGGCGCCCATTGGGCAGTCGGTTGGGGTTCATTGGGATCTCCAAGCCGTTCACGACTATTGGCAAGAGCTAGTTGGGTAGTTCTCGGGTCAATGTTTGCTTTACTCTGGAGGCGGGAAGGTCAAGGGGCAACGTTACCAGTAATTGTTTGTGGTTTGTTGTTCTATATTGGGAATGCTTTGGTTCTTGGTGTGGCGTACGCTCCATCGGCAGCTATTGGTGTAGTTATAGGATTCTTGGCTCTGAATATCGTTTCGATGTTGAAGAGTGATGGATCAGCAAAATTTTGTAAGTATTATTGTAATATTTTGAGTTTATAAAAACCGTTGTAAATATTTTGCTTTTGAGGGTAGTTGAATTTTAATTCCATAGTAAATTATTTTTTTTCCAGCGCTGTCAACTCGATGCAGCTCAAGCGTGGCATGTTTATGGGCTCTACTGGCTGCGTATAATTTCTACGGCACGGGCCACCACGCAACGTTGGGCCACGTCCGATGGGCGCCAGCTTTCCACGCTGGGGATCCTAACTATCTTGGTATAGGACCCATCATCACGGGGGCTTTGGTTTCGCTCGAGTTGTTTGGTAAGATAGAATTACTTTTTTATCTTTGGTAACATCTTGAGTTAAAATAATGTTTTTAAACTCACACGACTTGCACTACACATTATATTGATTGCGGGTCTTTTTCGCGTAAACATTTCAAACTTCGCTCACCTCTCGACGTTTCGGCTATGTTACAATAGCCGTGGTCACGAGTAAACTACTCGTGACCAATATAATATCTTGAGTTAAAGTAATTAAACGCTTCTTTTTTTGCGGTTGTCAAGGCCAAAGAAATAAGTAGCGAAATGAATATCCTTAAAGGAAATACACATATTATAATAAAAACTACATAACATTTGATTTCTCTTCAGTAGTCAGTGTACGCTTGGAAAAATTGACACGAGGACCTCAGAACGTGCAACGTTTTCACTGACGAATTTGCATTATGTATTAATAATGCACTATAATAACATAATTTTTATTATTATTTGTATCCATACAATGATCGGCGAATGATAGCTTGCTCAGTAATACCAGCGAAAACTCCATACAAATAATTAGTTTTCAATTCTGGCACCTACACAAATCCACGCTATGTTCGTACAGAGCTTAAATGTGTGTTGACCTACTACACCTGACTGGCTAAGCAAACGTTTCGTCAAAATACTCTCCAACTATAATGACAGCTGTGGCGGGACTGGCGGGGGTGGAGTAGCTTGCTCAGTTTGGGGTTTTAGATAGTGATTTGTTCGCGAGTGTGCGTAGCAGATTATAGGTGTGAAAAAAGTACATTCATGAGATTGCGTTCTGTTCCTTATTATTTTGTGGTAATACTAGGCATGTATTTAAATCGATATCTGTATATTACCTTTTTCTGAACTAAATATTTCAAAGTTAAACCAAAAATACTGACTCTTGCACACTAATAATGCACACTAAATAAATAAAATTCATTATAGTGATTAATAGTATTTGCAGAACTGTTTTACTGAACGAATAACTATTTTTAAAGTAGGATATCTAACAATTCCTTAGTTCAGCAAAAATATTCAAACATTTTTAAGGAAAACCATCGTCTAATTTACTTTTAGGAACATCGTTTATTCTAAGTAAAACCACCATTTTAACAGTCACCTCTACAAAATTAAATTTTATTGATCAAAAAAATAAAAGTCTAACCTAACCTAACCTATTCCGTTATAAGATTGTATAATTTAGAGTGCAAGTTAGTATTTTTGATATACGATTCGTATTTCTGTTTTACAAATCATATATTCGATGTACGAACCACATTTTTGGTGTGAATTCGATTAAAAAGTTCATCTCGTTCTGAGTAATATTTAAGTTTTTTAAGTAGGACATGTTTAGTTAAACAATTGGTTTTTTTGCACAGCATTTAATTTTCTGGTTTGCGTTCAGTAAATTAGTGGAGTTACCTAGTGTGCAGAAAAAATAAACAGATGTGCATTTAAAAATATCCCATACTATTATGTTATCTTTGCCATCATTCCCAGGTATGCCGTTAATGTTCGGCGTCGCAGTACCTCTGCTGGCCCTCTGGGGCCGTTCAGGCGCGTCGGCCGTAGGACCGCGGACGCAGTTCGCAGCCGTCTTCTCGCTCTGTCTCAAGTTCGCTCTCTGTTTTGCTATCAGGGTATGTATAACATGCATTCGTATAACAGCACTCTTCCTACTAGTAATTATAAAAAAAAATATTTATTTTTTGTCGAATATAACTTTGCACATTATGATGCGATGAGAAATACAGATTCAGCTATTTGCAGATTCACAGAACTGTTTGTGCTTACTAAACTCACCCACATTAAATTATACAGTAGTTTGTAATCGAATAATCGGTAAATGCTGAAAGAACTGGACCAAATTATGATAAAGTTTTTCGCCTTAGCGTGGATCATTTGTTCCAAATTAATCAAAAAGACGCATATTATTATACCATAGTATTTTTTTACAAATTGTCTTTTTAAATACGACATGATCTATTTCGAAGTCAATCGTAAATAGAAATGTATAGTTTATCTTAACATACTGAATCCATTATTATTCCTCTAGGTGTTAGCGTGTGCCATATCTGCGACAATTCACTGCCGCCACCTCATGATATGGGGCGTATTCACCCCCAAGCTGTTATTCGAAGGAGGCCAATGTGCCGCGGCCTTAGTAGGTACGATCATTGGCGCCACTCTGACAGCGTGGCACCTTCCTACAACACATCGCTCCAGTTGACACAAAGAGGACTAAATGTTTGGGGCTACCGTTTTGAATATTGATTTGAGTCCAAATGTGAAGTTGTTAACCTTATACAACTGAGGTTATTGTAGAAAGTTTTTACAAAAATTAGAGATAGTACAGATGGAAATTATTAGGAGAATTATGGAATAAAATACAACTACTTCAATTAGACTGTAGATATATTGATACTCAAATAATAATTTCTTCTTGTCGGATTGACGATAAATGAAAAGTGAGTCCGCTTCGCTTGTGCTCCGCTCTTTTATAGGCCGGTGACGCGATGTTGCCAACAAAACCTACATACTAAATTCGCGGAGGCTACGCACACATAGACAACTCTTTCACAGACACTACGCACACATAGACAACTCATTCACAGATATGAGGTCAGGCGGTCTCAACGAAATTTTCGATACTGATTTGTGCGCGAGTGTGTGTAGCAGAGGGTAGGTGTAAAAAAAAGTATGATGAGTTTTCCATCTGTACATACATACATATGGTCACGCCTTTATCCCCGAAGGGGTAGGCAGAGGCATATTATATGCCCACATTTCACCTTTGTATAATTTGTCCCACGTAATAGGTGGTGAGCCGTATTGCCGTGTTTAAATGGACAGGCGCAGGTTGTGACTGCCTGCTGTTGAAATAAAGCCTTCAACTTAACGACTGCCTTCCGAAGCACGGAAACGCTCAAATAAATGTCACAAAGTGATCACATGGATGGTCACCCATCCATGGACCGGCCATCGTGAAAGTTGCTTACTGCAGTGATCGTTTACAGAACACTGAGTCCGCGGGGCCACGAGCGCTTCCTACGAGCGTTTTCCACCTGTACTATCTCTAATTTGTGGTTTATATTAGTGGTGCTATCAGTTGGCAAATTTGGAAGCAGTTTTATGTATTTCTATGTTTTAATTTATCTTTTCGGTAATTCCAATAATGGTATGTACATAGTTTGGTTTTAACGATAATAAGAAGTTTTATAAATTATAGCCGCCTCTGTTGCTCCTGCGCAACTATATTAATAGATACCTACTAGAGAATCGCAGTCGCGAAGTTGGTTGTTCCACTAACGTTCACCAGTGGGAATAAGATGTATTTCAACAATAAGACGCTAAGCACACTGATCCAGTGTCTGGTGCGGACATGGCGTTTTGTTTGAAACAAATACCATACTAAATAAATGACAATAAAGTCGCTTGAATCGGGCGCTGCATGATGTGCTATAGGGCGTCCGGAGAGGGCCGTCGAATTTGATCAAATAACGACCTTATTGTATTGTTTGGTACGGTATTTGATTGAAACAGAATGATGTCCGCGCCAGACGCAAGATCTATGTGCTTTAGCGCTTAAAAATGTTCTCTATAATACCCTCCTTAGACCTTACAAATATACCCATTGTGTATTTATTACCATTGCATTTACCAAAAAACATATTTTCGCACCTCAAAAAGTGTGGATCTCATTCATATCATAATAGATATTGCCATGTTTGTGCAGGAGCAACAGCCCTTAACGATAACAACATAGTTCGAAATTAATTTGCTACAAGATATTGTATAGGGTTAGTAGCAAGAACTTGGCAGAAATATTGATCAAAATTAAATCGCTGCCTCAAAATACGCTTCAATAGTCTCGACTAAAACGTTTGTTTTTGTTGATTATAGAGATTTTATGTATGCGGACGTGAAAAGACATATAATAATGTTATATTTGTATTGGAATGTTTAAATTGTGTTTTGAGTTGAGCTTCGAACAAATACTGTGCTTAGAGTATACATCGAATAAGTTCTGAGGCTAAGACCACACGCTATAAGTCGTTAGTTGCTAAGAGCCAAGCGACTTGCTTAGTAACTTTATCGCAGCGGACAGACGCATTACGTAGGTACTATCATAGCGATCACATTGCGAGCGACGTGCTTAGCTAGGTGCCTCAATAGTCTCGCGAGTACCTTGACTTTTAGCACTAAATGAGGCTCCGGTAATGTGGCTTGCATAGACGAGTATGACTTAATCAATGGACTGGGGATCATGTATCTTTCGCTAAACTGACTTTTTTCTTGCTCTGATGTTCAAGCATCAAGCATGTTGCGTAACCGAGTATAGCGCTCGACACACTTTAAAAAAATATCCTTTACAATATCTTACATTCAATCATCAGTCTTCTTAGCGTTAAACCTGCTTGCACCCAATACTTGAGCTTCAGAGTAAAAAACGAGAAAGGTCATAATAAGAAAGATTGTAGGAACACATTGCGACTACCTCCGATTGTCCTCTGTTAAAGCCATAGGCGAGCTAAATGTCAGAAAGAGCCCTGTAAATTGTCTGTATGAATGAAGTGAGTGGTGCAATATACGACCCTAGAAGCTAGAGTAATATTACATTTATCTATAGTGTTGTAACTTGTTTTGGGCAATCCTAGCATAGTAAATAAGTCTTTTGAATCACATTTGAATTAAATTGACCAAAGAATGAATCACAAGGCTTCCCCCAACCCGAAGTAAATTGATTGTAAAGTTTGCAAAGCTATGTATTGATAGACTGTCCCTCTTATATGAAGAACTTCGATAGCATCATTGTGTTGATGTTACAATACTATGTTACCAAAAAGACTTACAATTTACTGTAAAGGTTTTTCTTGCAGAAGCTTTACATATATACTTATCGTCATAGATATATTATAAGTCAAGATGGAGGGTCGCTCTACAATCGACATGAACAAAACGGCTTACGATTTCGCAATTGTGTGCGTGCGCCGTCGAGCGGCCAGTGTCTTTACACTGTGCGTCGGCTTTTCTGTGTGCGTAAATAATGATACCAGCTTCTCCCTAAAATTGCATTAAACTAAGTCTTATTATAGTTTATGTAATTAATTTAATATATAATGAAGGATGTATAATATTTACTGTTATCAATATTGTATACATATTTGTTTATTGGATCACTGGGCATTCTAAAAAATAGTAAGTACTTTTGTTATGTACCAACAATACCAACAAAAATAAAATATTTCTTATCAAAAAGATTTTAGATAAAATGTGTATATAAAATAATCATGATCGAAAAGATATAAAAAAAATGTAAATAATGTGTATAGGTAACTTCTTTTAAAAAAAAAAAGGATTATAATAAACCAATTCCACAAGTATCAAGAGTAACATCCAGAAATAACTGTAACTACGAAATAATAAGTACCTACTAGGTATCATTTTATTACATAATTCTTCATTCAAAAACTATGTTAAATTAATAACACATGAACTTTCGAAATTGATTTATTAGATCCAATTCATTATAATAAATAATATATTAGTACATAGTGTATTAAGAAATCAATATAGGTAATCATTTCCTAGACAAACTAGTTAGGTATACTTACCCCTTTCCCAATTGTTAAGTTGGGAGAATAAAACAATAAAGTGGCAACACTGATGAATATTGCGAGATTAATAATGAAGAAAAGAAAAATTAAAATAAGCTTTATTTTGGGTTCTTACCGATGATAGCTGACATGTTTAGAAGCTTTTAATCTACTACTATAATTTCTACAAATTTTAATTGCACGAAACGACATTTTAGCTAGATTTTCGTACACTACTTAGCGCGCGTTTTACGTGGTGACGTTAAAGCGACACGATCGGCACTGAGCGGCGGGTTAGACCAATTCATGTAACAGTTGCATGAATTTTTTTGCGCCGTTTCTGCGCCTTGACCTTCCATCTAGACTTATAATATATCTATGCTTATCGTATTGTTTTTCCTTTATGCATTTGTTAATGGTTAGTCCAACTGTGATATAATTTTCTAAAATCATTGAGAGTAGGCAGAATCATCATATTAAAATATAGTCTGGTCAAAAGCTCTAATAATAATAAAACCTGAATATGATAGAAAATGTTGTTCATATTAACACTTATTAGCGGGGTATCTTCGTTTTAAGATTGCGTACTGTGCGACTGATCTTACAGCCTTCAAATTGATGTAGAAAAGTGTGCAATATTAGATTTTTGCAATAGAAATGGAGGGTAGAAGACAAATATAATGAGCACATAATCGGTAGCAACAAATATCTCATTATTGAACAATAATCTAAGAGCATTTAATCGGTTGCAACAGATTTCTCGTAACTCGATAGCTAAATATAAAGAGCAGAAAGTGATCGGTAGCAACATATTTCTCATCTTTCAACGGCAATATAATAAAGATTTGATCGGTAGCAACAGACCTCATCATTCAATAATGTCCGGGCAATAAAAAAGGGTAGCAATGCACAATCGATAGTAGGATTCTGCTGCAAACATGTTAGTCTGAATTTGAAGCCCTGGATTTACGGGTTTTTCTTTGTGCTTAATTATTCGTTGTATTATTTTTAGTATTTATACAAGGGTATGTGCCCAAATTAGAGATAGTACAGATGGAAACCTACATACTAAATTCGCTGAGGCTACGCACACATAGACACCGCTCGCAAAGTTCACAGACACGAGGTCAAGAGAGTTTTAAGGTAGTTTTCGATACTGATTTGTGCGCGAGTGTGCGTAGCAGAGGGTAGGTGTGAAAAAAAGTACATGCATGAGATCCATCTGCACTATCTCTAATTTGTGGTATGTGTCTGTGTACTCAACGCATTTTAAAAAATATGTAAGTAGGTAGTTTGAAAAGATATGGACAAACACTGCCACAAAATGTCTTTTTTTATAATTACAATAATTGTAACTTATAAATATATTCTAGATACATAGAAATATCAGTATTTGTTCTAGTTATAGAGATTATTATAAATGGCCATATAATATTGTATAAAATATTTATTGCCTTGAGTATAATAATTTTGATTGTTTTTTTTTACGTTATTACAAAATAAACTTTTAGCACATTATGGGATTTTTTTTTATACCTAAGTACGGAGTAAAGATTTGAATGTTTGCAATTGATATAGTTACTCTGAAACCACTGAACCAATTTTTATAATTCTTTCACCATTAGTGTCCCGAATTACGGTGAAGTAACATTACGTATCATCATGCTCTCCTAAACGCAGTGAGATGTTTCGATATATTGAGCAAATATTTGATACAAGTGGCGCTAGTAGTAGTTTTGCACCACAGATAACATAATATAATTTCGTTACTATATCAACGACATATCCAAGGGAGCAGAGCAGTAATAATGAATGTCAAACATGGCCTTATGTGGTAGGGTTAGGGGACATTCGTCCCACTATGGAACTGGCCCGAGTACCAGTTGCCCCTCTCAAAATTTGATAATGGGGCCCACATCTGTTTTGGTTCCAACCAAGTGAAGGGCGTTTAGGCGCAGAATGTCCAGTTCGCAAAATGTCCAATATTCATCATAACGTTGTCCATGTCCCAAAATGTTCAAACCCCAGAATGTCCATATATATACCGGTGGGTTATAAAAAAAAATAACCACGAAGGCTTCTAACCCTAACCTATCCGAATCGAGCAGGGTGTTAACTATTCACTTATTATGGTTAACACCTCGACTCGGATATGTTAGGTTAGAAGGATAAGGCGGGAGCGAAGCGGAGCAGAGCTCCCGCCTTAACCTTCGTGGTTATTTTTTTTTATAACCATTCAACACAAATTTGATGTGGGCCCAGTTAACCATTATCAAATTTTGAGAGGGGCAACTGGTACTCGGGCCACTTCCATAGTGGGACGAATGTCCCCTAACCCATGTGGTATGTATGGGTTTCGTAGTATACAGGGCATGTTGTGAGGCAGAACCAGTTGATAATAAAACAAAGGTTATAATAGAAATAAATACATATATTAATCATTTAAATGTTGCTACAATAAGGATCTTGTATTTACCATTACAAGTTGAGTCAAATAAGATACATATTACCCCACGACGAACAAAATTTATATAATAGCCAGGAATGGAAGTTTATGTGAAAACAGCACCAAGTCACACAAGAAGTAATTTAAAACAAAGAATGTATTCTGAAGGATATTATACACAGCTATTTTCTATAGAACTTCACGTGCTAGGAGTTGAGGTTGCAGCTACATATGGAGTTAGTAGATACTCTGAAAATGCATTCACAGCCGACGCACCCCGCACTTCTTTATCTAGTAACGGCAATTTAGTTACATGGAAGTCTTCATACAAGTCTGCGATTTGTTCTAGATATTTCTCTTGAACTTTGTGCCTCGCTGCACACAACTCACAAGGCGCAGAAGTGTGCATTAATAGTTGATTCACGATTATATTGTGTGTGTCGATACCACAGCGAGTCAACTCCTGTACCAATCGTTCAGTTTCATATAACGATAGGAATTCCGCTATGCACACACATACAAACGTGGTTTGGTTAGGGTCCTTGAACTGGGCGTTCACTTGTCTTATTACTGATAGCATTTCGTCCATTTTATTGCTAAACATGTCAGAGTTGAACTCTGCTAAGCCGAAAAGTGTTGCCACTTGATTTATGAAGGGTGCAACCTGAAAGTACAAAATTTATTTGTTGATATCACATGACAAAATTCGACTATAGTGGAACAGGGGGGTCAAAAGTGGGTCGAAGAGGTTCATGTAAATAGAGTACGGCATGCGCTCGGCCTGTTGCTGGAACTTGGCCTGCGCACTACCGTGCGCTTAGATCTACTGCAATTAAAGATTGAAAGGCAAGGGTTGAGGATCGAATCGTATTTGTTCCGTCACCCTTTTGACTGCCTCTGGGGCGCGGTCGGTAGTGATACCGCCTGCGGCGCTGGAGGTCGTGGGTTCGATTCCCACCGGAGACAAATATTTGTGTGACCCATAAATGTTTGTCTCAAGAGTCTGGGTGTTTCTGTGTATAATATGTATGTATTTAAAAGTATATAACTATTAATATCCGTGGTGCATAACACAAGCAGGTTATTCCTAGCTTACTTTGGGATCAGATAGCGTTGTGTGAAAAGTCCGTGAATATTTATTTATTATTTACCTACAGTTTGTACCGTCCGCAACAGTGTGTTGTAAAGTGCTGCTTCTTAGCAGCACTTGTCAAGTTATTGATTGTCTGACAATCAATAACTTGACAAGTCACCGTAAAGCGTCAAGTGTGCGTGACTTTCTTTGCACGTGTGGGTGCATTGACGTGTGTATACACGTGAGGCTTGTCAAGTCACATTGATCGTCATTGGAACGCATTTTGTTAGTGTTTGTAGTCTTTGATTGCTTGTTTGCATCCCCGGGTGACATAGGCTATATTTTATCCCCGTATTTTTTACAGGAATGGAAGCTACACGGGTGTAATGGTCAGCTAGTGTCTATAAAAAATTTTTATTGATGATAATCAAGGTGCACAAAGATTGATTAAGTATAAGAAAATACCTTAGACTTAAGACGCATGAGCTTGCCCAGTCCTCTCTCAACCACTTGTGGGAATGATAACAGACGTAGAGTGTGTCCTGTGGGCGCAGTGTCAAATACCACTGCACTGAAGTTCATGCCTTTTACTAACTTCATAACCTGCAACAAATTGTAAAATGAAACGAATTTCGAAAATAAATAAATATTCTATACTTTCTATAGACATTCTTGGGGCAGTTGCATATATTAATGCTTTCTAGCCTAAACTTAAATCAACACATTCACTTACTTATGTGATTTTGGTGAAACATGTGTCAAAATCATTTAAACTGAAAAAGTCTTTGTTATGACACTATTATCATCGAAGTGCTAATCCAGGTTGTGTGTGGCAACCTCGCTTTTCAGCCTAGTGTCTGGATAAGAAACTAATCGTGAATATCTAATTCACTGGCTTTTGGATCAACCCTAAACAACCTTATATTGCAGACCTGGAAACCCCTCAAATAGTCAATTGGAAATGGTATTTTTTAGTGTCCGACCGAAACTGGTTTTCCGGCCGAAACCGAAACCGAAACCGAACTTTCGGCCCCAGGGTCAGTTTCGGCCGAAACCGAAACCGAAACTCACGTGTTCATATGAAAAAAAAAACCAGCCAAGTGCGAGTCGGATTCCGCACAGAGGGTTCCGTTACAAAAATTGGCCACCAAAATTACGTTTCTTGTGTCGATGCTTTCTTCTGATTTTAGTAGGCATTTTTTGTTATCGGCATCAGAACAGGGTGAGGTGGTGGTGGCAGTGTCTCTTGACATCGCCAACGCTTTCAGCACCTTGCCCTGGAGCTGCGTTTGGGAGGCGCTTATTTACCATGGAATGCCTCCATACCTCCGTCGAATTAGCCGCTGGCTAGGGCTGGGTCCGCGAGATGTGTCGTTCGGTGTTCCATAGGAATCGGTTTTAGGACCCCTTCTGTGGAACATCGGTTACGATTGGGTGCTGCGTGGTCCGTTGCTCAGAGGTTTCGGCGTAAAGTGTTACGACTCCCTCATTACAGCGCGAGGAGTAACGCACTGAGACGCAGCCCTGAGGCCACCTGCGGGATCCAGCTTACATACAGGGGGCGTCAGCATCGGCATCGAGCTCTCGATGACGTATCTGGGGCTCGTACACGATAGCTGGTGGAACTTCGGATACCACTTCCGAAGTTTGGTCCCATAGCTGAGAGAGGAGGCATCAGCCGCACTCTCGCGGTTATTGCCGAATATCAGGAGACCCAACGCTCCCTGCAGAAGACTGTCCCTAGGGATCGTGCGGAGCATGGCCCTATACGGGGTCCCCGTATGGGCGGAGATCCTGAGGGCCCGCAATGTGGCTAGATTGCTTAGCACGCAGAATGCGACAGCTGTCAGGGTGATAAGGAGATACCACACGATCTCAGTTGAGGCGGCATGTCTTCTAGCCGGGACCCCTCTATGAGACTTGGAAGCAAGGGTCCTTGCATCATTGTTTAAAATGGCGCAAGGAGGCGCTGGAGCGGGGCCATAGGCCTCTTCCTGTGAGCAGGTCATGCTCGTAATAGAGACGGCGGGGAGTAAGCGGGAGAGACGTCTGCCACCCGAGTTCCACAGTCTGCGGCTGCGCCCCATACTATCAGCCTCCATGACCGGGGGCCTGAGGACGGTGACGGGGCTGCTTACCGTCTTTACAGAAGCAGGCCTTAGACGATAGCATGATGTGAGAGATTCATCCACGCCCCGCTCAAGAAGCGGGATAACAACTGAACAACCCCCCAAAGACGCGGCCGCAGTATGCATCATTCCGAGGGCATACTCGGGGCTCCCAACCGTAGGCTGTTAGGTAGGATACGCGTGGTTTTTAGTCGGTAGGACTACTGTACAGTGAAAGTTTTAGGCCACTATCTGGCACGGTTCCAGCGATACAACCTCGTGACTAATATACAGATGGACGGCTAGGCCTAATGTCTCGTTAATAGGCTTTAACCCCTCCGTGTGTGAGTTAAACTCGCACTTGGCCGGTTATTTTTTCAATAGGTGCAGCAAGTTCCACCAACTGCCATTAATCAATGGTATAAATCTTCTCAAGTGTTCATTTTAGAAATACCTTTACCTAAAGATGAGTTTCTTTCTTTTACGTGTGGAATTACTCATAGATGCTATTGCGAACTCCTCCCGACTAAAACCACATGGTGCCCTGCTACTAGCTCTTGGCTGGTTTTGGTTACATTCTAGAAGTATATAACTAACTGGACAACAGTGAGCCGGACTAGCGCGCGTAGGGTTCCGTAGAGGTAATCAGCAAAAAATCACATAAGTTGTTTGGGAGGCCCCCTTCAATATTATTAATTTGTCTATTTTTATTATTTGTAGCTATAGCGGCAACAGAAATACATCATCTGTAAAAATTTTAACTGTTTAACTATCAAGGTGCATGCGTCTGCTGACAGACAGACAGACAACCAACGAAGTCAACAGAACCGACAACAAAGGGGTAGGGTTATGTAATGTCCTAGATCACCTCTTTAGGATTCCGTAAAAATTGTATAATTATAACTATTGATTGGAAGTCCCTTCGGTTAGTAACATATTAACTGGTTGGGCTGACCCTAACCACGTCACAAGCAGAGCTAGGCACTTGAAATTCGTGAACACGTGAGTTTCGGCCAGGCCGAAAGTTTCGGCCCATTTTGGCCGAAACCGAAACTGCGGCCGAAACTCGATTTTTTGGCCGAAACCGAAACTTCGGTCGGTCACTAGTATTTTTAGTTTTATTAATATAATAACACTTAGTGTGCCTGGCAGATTGTTCCAGATAATAGGAACCCAGTTACTCACCTCAGCATAACTCATAGCCTCATCAATACCAGGGAACGCACCAACTATTTCTTGCATCACACCCTTGCCTAACCTCATAGCTTCCGTTTCCCCTTCGAAGTACTCCTCGGGAAGCTCTGTGAGTCCCACGTTAGGATCGATTTCCATTGCAAATAAATTGCTAAATCCTTTCACTTTGGTTGGCACCTGAAAATATGAAAAGCCATTAAGCCATTGTAGAAAGGACAAATAGAAAAATGGCGGCAAGATAAAAGAAATCTCAGAAGATGGCAGGTATGATAGATGGATATGGATGCTAGATAGCATACCTGACTAAATAAATGCATCTGTGACCCTGCAGTAAGGGACACAGTTTTTTGTTAGTGGGTATTGTCGGCGCACAAGCGCTTGACATCACTAGGACGAGACCGAAGGCTGAGAGGAGGGTGCGGGGGGGGGCCACACTCCTCCCCATACTTTGCGCAGGGACCGACACAGCCCACGACACTCGCGCCTACTATTAATGTAATTTTTTATTATGAATTAGACCTTACAAAAGTATTACAGTCCGCTTTTAATTTCTAACAACGAAGGTTTCCAACAGGTATCCTGTCTTCTTAGTGCCATATCATCTAATTCTATATTAATGTCAAAGTAACTGTACCCAGCTTTCAATCCTGAACTATTGAACAGATTGTGATGAAATTTTATACAATGATAGAATAAAACTTGGGAACTAACATAGGTTACTCTTTACTGAGAACAAGTTCCTGTGGGAATTGGGTACGAGACAACCTCAATATGTGATTGAGCAAGCTTTGCAACTTTTTAGAAAGGTTTATACTCTCCGCTTATGAGGCACCCATTTTAAGACAATTTCCATTGCAAACAAAGTACTAAATAAATTCTTTCACATAAGGTGGTATCTGAAGATATGTTACCAGAACAAATTTAAAAAAATCTTTCAGTTATAGAAAGTCGAGTCATTCAGAAGCAATATAGTCTATTACTATCTAAGGCAATCTAAGGAGGGAACAGTGCAGTAAATGAATGTCAATAAAGCTGGCAGATATCAAGAAAATAATGATATGTCAGTTCAATGGGTGTTACAGGGTTCACAGTACATCATATTATGTATTTGTGGGGTATAGCTGGTAAATAGATACGATATTAGATAAACTTCCACATTTAAATAATTAGAATGAAGTTTTATTGAAGAGATTGTGTTGAACTAAAACAAAACGAAATACAGCTAAAAATAGCCGCAGCATAATGCAGAATCACTTGAGAAATAAAAATTACACCGCCCGTGATCAAGATAAAAAGTAAGTAATAAAATTATACTGAAATAAATAACCTACCTTCGAAAACTTCTGATCAAATGCATCGGAAATATTGTGAGCTGGATCTGTAGAAATAATTAGCACAGATTCTCGAACCTTTGACAGTTGAACAGCGAGACTGCAACTAAAATTAATTTAAACTATTAGATAATTCATTTATTTAGATAATAATGACTGCGTATTATTCATCAAAACTTACCTGCACGTCGTTTTGCCAACACCTCCTTTCCCTCCAACGAATATCCATCTCAAAGACTTCTGGTCTACCACATTCTTTAAGGAAGGTTCTAGAGGCTCAAAATCTAAATTTTCTTCCATTTTGTTTTAATTTTCTGCAAGTAAATAATTTAAATGAAATATTTTTAATGTAGCTCAGAAATTAATCACACAATTCACAAATTTAATTTTGACTTTGACATAAAAATTTGACATTATGACTTAGTGACGTCAACATGACATGAGCAAAGTCACAGTTTTTTTTCAATATTCAATTACGGCTTTTTACTTCATCCTTTCAGCAGCACAAAGTACAGACAGAATTACCAAAAAGATGGTCTATTCAAGGAACTTATAGAAGTATAAGTATAAGTTCCTTGGGTCTATTCAGCTTAGGCTGGCGGAGAAATTGAGATTTGGAAAGTCGAATGAATGACGCAAATGACCGTTTTTTTTTGTATCAAAAAGAACTCAGTTTTTTTTTGCGTAAGAATGAGCAATTAGCAAAGGATGATGGGTGGGTATTGATGAAATTGAAAACAGACGCTGTCCGCACTTTTATATAATTTTTAAAACTATATTTTTGAGTTGTTCGGCAAAATGTTGATATGTGACTCTGTGAAGGGCACCCGACACGGTCAATTGGGCATGACAAGTCTACGTGCTTGAGTCAAGTTATTGACCGTTTACCACGTAGACTTGACGCTATCATCAATAAATCTACGGTTTGATGGGAATTGAAGTAGAAAAGAGCGTATTAAAAAAAAAACGGCACTTGATGCACTTTCGATTGATGTGAACTGACGGGACTTGACAAGTTTTTATTTTTATTTTTTGAAGTGAAACTTCTTTATCGGCGTTGGAAAAAAATTTGCGTCACGTCACGTCACGTCACGTCACGATTTTTGGTTACGCGCCATCTTTGTTCTGTTCCCCACCACGGTGGATTCGAATTAAGAGTACTTTATCCAGGGATAGCATGTCATTTAAGGGTTTTTGGACTTTTGGGCTTTTGGACTTTTGGACTTTTGGATGGGACATTGGTACTTTGGGTCTTTGGGACTTTGAAACTTTGAGACTTTGGGACTTTTGAACTGTTGAACTTTTGAACTTTTGGACTTTTGGACTTTTGGACTTTTGGAAGGGACCTTGGTACTTTGGGTCTTTGGGACTTTGGAACTTTGGGACTTTGGGACTTTGGGATTTTTGGACTTTTGGACTTTTGGACGTTTGGACTTTTGGACTTTTGGACTTTTGGATGGGACCTTGGTACTTTGGGTCTTTGGGACTTTGGAACTTTGGGACTTTGGGACTTTGGGATTTTTGGACTTTTGGTTTTTTGGACTTTTGGACTTTTGGACTTTTGGACTTTTGGACTTTTGGACTTTTGGACTTTTGGACTTTTGGACTGTTGGACTTTTGGACTTTTGGACTTTTGGACTTTTGGATGGGACATTGGTACTTTGGGTCTTTGGGACTTTGGAACTTTGAGACTTTGGGACTTTTGAACTTTGGACTTTTGGACTTTGGGACTTTGGGACTTTGGGACTTTGGGACTTTGGGACTTTTGGACTTTTGACCTTTGGAACTTTGGGACTTTTGGACTTTTGGACTTTTGGACTTTTGGACTTTTGGACTTTTGGACTTTTGGACTTTTGGACTTTTGGACTTTTGGACTTTTAGACTTTTGGACTTTTGGACTTTTGGACTTTTGGACTTTTGGACTTTTGTACTTTTGGACTTTTGGACTTTTGGACTTTTGGACTTTTGGACTTTTGGACTTTTGGACTTTTGGACTTTTGGACTTTTGGACTTTTGGACTTTTGGACTTTTGGACTTTTGGACTTTTGGACTTTTGGACTTTTGGACTTTTGACCTTTGGGACTTTGGGACTTTTGGACTTTTGGATGGGATCTTGGTACTTTGGGTCTTTGGGACTTTGGAACTTTGGGACTTTGGGACTTTGGGACTTTGGGACTTTGGGACTTTGGGACTTTGGGACTTTGGGACTTTGGGACTTTTGGACTTTTAGACTTTTGGACTTTTGGACTTTTGGACTTTTGGACTTTTGGACTTTTGTACTTTTGGACTTTTGGACTTTTGGACTTTTGGACTTTTGGACTTTTGGACTTTTGGACTTTTGGACTTTTGGACTTTTGGACTTTTGGACTTTTGGACTTTTGGACTTTTGGACTTTTAGACTTTTGGACTTTTGGACTTTTGGACTTTTGGACTTTTGGACTTTTGTACTTTTGGACTTTTGGACTTTTGGACTTTTGGACTTTTGGACTTTTGGACTTTTGGACTTTTGGACTTTTGGACTTTTGGACTTTTGGACTTTTGGACTTTTGGACTTTTGGACTTTTGGACTTTTGGACTTTTGGACTTTTGGACTTTTGGACTTTTGGACTTTTGACCTTTGGGACTTTGGGACTTTTGGACTTTTGGATGGGATCTTGGTACTTTGGGTCTTTGGGACTTTGGAACTTTGGGACTTTGGGACTTTGGGACTTTGGGACTTTGGGACTTTGGGACTTTGGGACTTTGGGACTTTGGGAGTTTGGGACTTTGGGACTTTGGGACTTTGGGACTTTGGGACTTTGGGACTTTGGGACTTTGGGACTTTGGGACTTTGGGACTTTGGGACTTTGGGACTTTGGGACTTTGGGACTTTGGGACTTTGGGACTTTGGGACTTTGGGACTTTGGGACTTTGGGACTTTGGGACTTTGGGACTTTGGGACTTTGGTACTTTGGGACTTTGGGACTTTGGGACTTTGGGACTTTGGGACTTTGGGACTTTGGGACTTTGGGACTTTGGGACTTTGGGACCTTGGGACTTTTGGACTTTTGGCCTTTGGGACTTTTGGACTTTTAGATGGGACCTTGGTACTTTGGGTCTTTGGGACTTTGGGACTTTGGGACTTTGGGAGTTTGGGAGTTTGGGACTTTGGGACTTTGGGACTTTGGGACTTTGGGACTTTGGGACTTTGGGACTTTGGGACTTTGGGACTTTGGGACTTTGGGACTTTGGGACTTTGGGACTTTGGGACTTTGGGACTTTGGGACTTTGGGACTTTGGGAGTTTGGGACTTTGGGACTTTGGGACTTTGGGACTTTGGGACTTTGGGACTGTGGGACCTTGAGACCTTGGGACTTTGGGACTTTGGGACTTTTGGACTTTTGGCCTTTTGGACTTTTGGACTTTTGGACTTTGGCCTTTTGGACTTTTGGACTTTTGGACTTTTGTACTTTTTGACTTAATTTAAGGTGAGGTGAAAATTAAGTTTATGAAGAAGTTTCACTTCTTACGTGTGTACACTAAGTACACGCAATTTTTTTTTTTAACGCGGAGACTGCAGATTAGGCACTTCGCCGCCTTGTTTCGGGGGAGCAATGCGGCTTTGTGTGGGACTCGCGGTCAACATGGTACCGTCCTACCCACTAAACCCCGCGGTGTTCCGCCTCGCCTTAACCGGGTCGCAGGATAGGCCGGTGGATAAATCACTGCGGCCCGGCAAAGGGTCGCCCCGTTACATCATCGGGACTCTCCACGGGGGGGCTTGATGGACTACCCCCCCCCTTAAATCCTAATGGAGTTGGAAGTGCTGATTCCGTCGGTCTGCTCTCGGATGCCCCTCTGTAAGCAGAGGGGGTAGAGAGCGGCCAAGCGCGGGGCGGGCGCTCAAAGCACCCCCGGAATGACAAGTTTTTATTTATTTTGCAATCGGAAAACTTCAAAACGTCAAATTCAAAAAAGTTGCGGAATCGATCAGCGTCCAAGAATGTATTCAATATTTTTTAGATAATAGTTTACCTATATATATTAGACGACCTGTTTGGTTCGGAGGCAAAAATACTGTCTTTTAATCAAGAGGTCGCGGCTTCGATCCAATATGGCCGCTGCGCCGTAATCACAAAATATCATGATGGGTATCGTTTAAGGGGATTTTTGGTATGCTGAGTACGAATCAGATGATAATTCTGCAATCCAATATGGCCGCCGCGCCGTCATCACAAAATTTCCTGATGGGTATCGTTTAAGGGGTTTTTTGGTATGCTGAGTACGAATAACATGATAATTTTGCAATCCAATATGGCCGCTGCGATGTATTCACATAATATCATGATGGGTATCGTTTAAGGGATTTTTTGGTATGCTGAGTACGAATCACATGATAATTTTGCAATCCAATATGGCCGCCGCGCCATTATCACAAAATTCCATGATGGGTATCGTTTAAGGGGTTTTTGGTATGCTGAGTACGAATTTCGGGTTAATTTTGCAATCCAAGATGGCCGCCCCACCACCGTTGTAAATTTTCATGTTGGATATCGTTTATGGGGTTTTTTGGTATGCTGAGTACGAATTTCAGGTTAATATTGCATTCCAATATGGCCGCCGCACCACCGTTGTAAATTTTCATGTTGGTTATCGTATAACGAGATTTTTGGCATGCTGAGTACGAATTTCAGGTTAATTTTGCAATCCAAAATGGCTGCCGCGCCACCGTTGTAAAATTTCATGTTGGATACCGTATAAGGGGTTTTTTGGTATGCTGAGTACGAATTTTGGGTTAATTTTGCAATCCAAAAAGGCCGCCCCACCACCGTTGTAAATTTTCATGTTGGATATCGTTTATGGGGTTTTTTGGTATGCTGAGTACGAATTTCTGGTTAATATTGCAATCCAAAATGGCCGCCGTGCCACTGCTGTCAAATTTCAAATTGGATATCATATAAGGGTTTTTTGGTATGCTAAGTACGAATTTCGGGTTAATTTTGCCATCCAAAATGGCTGCCGCGCCACCATTGTAAAATTTCATGTTGGATACCGTATAAGGGGTTTTTTGGTATGCTGAGTACGAATTTTGGGTTAATTTTGCAATCCAAAGAGGCCGCCGTGCCACTGTTGTGAAATTTCTTGTTGGATATCGTATAGAGGGTCTTTTGGTATGCTGAGTACGAATTTCAGGTTAATATTGCAATCCAATATGGCCGCCGCACCACCGTTGTAAAATTTCATGTTGGTTATCGTATAAGGAGGTTTTTGGTATGCTGAGTACGAATTTCAGGTAAATTTTGCAATCCAAAATGGCTGCCGTGCCACTGTTGAGAAATTTCATATTGGATATCGTATAAGGGGTTTTTTGGTATGCTGAGTACGAATTTTGGGTTAATTTTGCAAGCAAAAAAGGCCGCCGTGCCACTGTTGTGAAATTTTATGTTGGATACCGTTTAAGGGGTTTTTGGTATGCTGAGTACGAATTTCGGGTTAATTTTGCAATCCAAAATGGCCACCGTGCCACTGTTGTGAAATTTCATGTTGGATATCGTTTAAGGGGTTTTTTGGTATGCTGAGTACGAATTTCAGGTTAATTTTGCAATCCAATATGGCCACCGCGCCGTAATCACAAAATTTCATGATGGGTATCGTTTATGAGCTTTTTTAGGCTGAGTACTATTTTAATGTAATAATAATAATAATAACACTACCATAGTCAGCAGATATTTTTTCAACTAAAATATTTTTATTAAATTTTATTCATAAAACAGCGAATATTTACTATAAATATTTCAGAAAATCAAGAATAGAAGTAATAGAACCTATAATTTCAATATTCAATGGAAATACTATGGAAATTTTGGAAAAATACTACAATATTAAAATGACATGACAGATGCAAATGTCAATTGAAAAATAACACGAAAATGGATACAAATTAAATGGAAAAATCATGTTGACTAGGGTCAAAAGCAGACAAAATGCACTCACACCATCCCCGGACTCGTCAGGCGGCTCCACTTCGCACCCTAAGGATACTGCTTTACCTGCCTGCGAAATGTCGAGCTCCACCAGTAGCAGTGACGAGTATTTCTCCCCACCGACGTCGCCACTACCTGTACGTCGGCAGGGGAGAGGCCGGCCGCCAGCTAGCTTGGGACCCCGAGGCCCACCGGCCTCGAATAGGGCCCCCGCTGCCGGTGGTAATGTGCACTGCATGAAGTGGACTAAAGAAATTAATGAAAACGTCATGCGGGCATATTTTGCGGCTTCAGAGCTAGGTGCTAACCTCACTGCGTACCGTGGCCGTTTACTTTCTGTATTTCAGGAACTTGAACCAGCTGTCAACGTGTCAGCACAGCGATTATCGGATCAGGTGCGGGCTATCCAGCGTTGTAATAAGCTTGATAGTCCGACACTTGAGAGGCTACTACTTCGTCGCAAGTTGTGTGTACCTCGTCACAAATTCATACACCACCAGTTAGTACACCTGTAGTTGCTGAGGAAGTTGTTGATGATGAGACTATATCCGTAAGTACCCAATGTGAGAATCGTTTAAGGAGTGCTTTGGAAGATGCGATTGTGGAATATCGGTTTGCAAGTGCAGATTGTAGACCACGTCTTCCTCGTATGCCCATGCATAAAAGAAATCGGGCTCTGGTGTGTGCCCTGGATTCACTATTGCACCAATATCTGGACAATAGTGAAGATCTTAGTGATACGCACTCAATTCTGTACTGTGCGGCGGTTGCAGCTTGTCGAGTAGCTAAGGTTAAATTTTACACAAATGAAACTGCTACTCGACCGAGGTCTGCAAAACCTACTTGGCAGTGTAGGATTGTAGGATTGAGAGGCGTATTTCCGAGGCCAGGGCACTCATCGGGAAACTTATATGTTTCAGTTCGGGTAATACCCGTCCGAAGGTGATGCGCTTTGTGAAACAAGCGTTCTTTGGGACTAACATAAGTCCTCAAAGATACGCATCATGTGTCACAGAGCGCATCGATCTTCTGCAACAAAAGGTTTATGCATGGGCAAATCGTGTTAGACGCTACAAAGTGCGAGTAGATCGATTTAACCAGAATCGTATGTTCCAAAAAAACGAGAAGTGGGTTTACAGGAACTGGGAAACCCCATATCTTCCAGAGGTTAATGACGTAACTCTCCCAGATGATGATACTAGTAATGCATTTTGGAGGAACCTCTGGTCAAGACCTGTTGATCATACTGAGGGTGATTGGATGAGAGATGTTGAACGGTCATGTTAGAATATAACGGATATGGAACCAGTTTATATAGATGCAGAAGATGTTGCTTGTGCAGCTTGTTCGCTCCCGAATTGGAAATCAGCGGGACCGGGCGGACTGCATAATTTCTGGTTAAAATGGTTCCGCAGCTCACATGGCCGTTTAGCATCACAATTTCAATCATCCCTAGATATGGGTTCACTACCCGATTTTATGACTACTGGTTTAACTCACTTACTCTACAAATCTGGTAGTGCTACGGATCCCAAAAATTATAAACCCATTGCATGTTTACCAACTGTCTATAGTCCAATCCTGCCCGAACTGGCAATAATGTAAACATGTCATGTTTTGACAAGCGTTCTCTCAGATGAGTAGAAAAATATAGTATGACAAAACATTTTAAGCTATTGCATAGCTTCTATCGCGGGCCTTGCGTGGAGACCGAATCCAGAAATTGTGTCACGAAAACGAGTCACACTCTCGGCTACCTTCGGCCACGTTCGTGTATCTCGTCTCGCACTTCATAATTTTTTTGTTTACGTCAATTATGAACTCTGCAGTCGTTATATATTATTATATTGTGTCAAATAATCCAAAAATTGATGCTTGTACCCAGAATCGATCTTGCGCCTTCTGCGTACCGATCCGCGTCTTAACCACTCGACCAAAGTTGAATTAAGAGTGCTGGTCGAATTTAGAGTTCATAATGTGAAATGACAATTTCAATGCTGTCAATTACATTAGTTGCTGTCAATTTACTTCGTCTAAATAAAAATTCGACTATAGGTGTATAGGTATTCATCATCTATGTACAACAGTGAACTGTACTCGTATAATTTGTGTAAAAAGTGTTTTAAATATGAATAAACAAAGTGCAGTTATTAATGAAGAAAGTCACGAAAAATAGTGAAAGAAAATGAGTGAGTACCATGGAGCAAATATAAGAGGTGAGTACTCTATATACATACATTTTATTATTATTATCACCAATGCAGTATTATTTTTTGTTTTGTTAATTTATATATGATACTGCTATAAAGATAACCAAACCCGGGAGTACGTTCCCATGGGAAGCGGGAAGAAAATTTCACGCTGACGTAGCCGCGAGCGCCATCTATCTCATACCTATGTACTTTAAACGTGTCATAAAAGTCACAACAATACCATACATGCACATTTCAAAGAATGTCTATTATTACCATAAAATTTGTAAAAATAGTTTTTAAGAAGAAACCTATTGTTTTATCTTTTAACTAGCTGACCCTCGCAACTTTGTTTACGTCACACAAGGTCTATGAAATTAGAGGTATTTATTAATCATACTCATCAAGTAGCGTGTGAATCTGCCCTGTTTTCTTAATCAAAATAGAGCTTAATGGTTAAAGCTATTCCTCAGTATAGAATTTTCCTCAGTATAAACAATTTACATACAAACACCGGCGTGTTAGAATTTTATTACATGTATCAATGTAGTAGACGTAACGTGTATAAAATGACATCAATCAAATGTCATCAATATTCTGAAAAAGAAATTAAAAATAGAGTTCACAAACTCTTTTGAAAATACGTACTGTACCTACCTTAGAGGATCGATAGGAAGATAACAGGATAGTTAACAACCATCCGTAGAAAATATATGGTATAATGCTGAATACCGCAAAGAACAATCGGCGCGGCATAGAATGGGGCCTATACTGATATCCTGGAGGATTTAAATGATGCCGATGTCCTGTGCCTGCCGAGGCACACACACGCCGTCATGCATGTCTGCAGGACAACGTGCAGGACAACGAGCAGGATGAGGCAGCGAATGGCTGGACTGAAATTAAAATCGACAGACGCAAGAGATGTGGTGGAGGCACTAATTCACGTACCTCGGGAGTGTCGTGTCAGAAACTGATGGGATAGAAGAGTACCTTACATCATTTCGAGTCTCGCCAAGGCCAGAACAACCTTTACACAGCCGCGCCCCGTGGGCAGTTGCGAAAATGGACACGAAGAGTGAAACTCAAAACAAAGTAAACGTTAAAACTGTACTGCTAACTGCTATACGGATGCGAGACATGGAAGGTCACTAAAGACATTTCGCACCAGCTACCAGCTATAAGTCTTCGTCAAACGCTGCCTCCAATGAATCCTCGGTACATACGGGCCCGAGAACATCACGAACGTAAGACTATTGGAACGCTGCAGTGAGACCAACAGATCAAACGTCGGAAGTGTAGCTGCTGCGCTAGATTGGACACACGCTGCAAAGGGACCACGATCACATCATACCAAGGCAAGTCTTACTGAAACTACTGGTAGGGTTTCAAAAACTGTTCGATAGTAAGTAGGTACATTAATTGATAGTGGCTATAGGCTACATAACATAATGCTAAGATTCCTGCCTTTTGGCCTTTTGGACTTTAGTCCAAAAGTCCAAAAGACACGAAGAGTGAAACTCAAAACAAAGTAAACGTTAAAACTGTACTGCTAACTGCTATACGGATGCGAGACATGGAAGGTCACTAAAGACATTTCGCACCAGCTACCAGCTATAAGTCTTCGTCAAACGCTGCCTCCAATGGATCCTCGGTACATACGGGCCCGAGAACATCACGAACGTAAGACTATTGGAACGCTGCAGTGAGACCCCTATCCACCAACAGATCAAACGTCGGAAGTGTAGCTGCTGCGCTAGATTGGACACACGCTGCAAAGGGACCACGATCACATCATACCAAGGCAAGTCTTACTGAAACTACTGGTAGGGTTTCAAAAACTGTTCGATAGTAAGTAGGTACATTAATTGATAGTGGCTATAGGCTACATAACATAATGCTAAGATTCCTGCCTTTTGGCCTTTTGGCCTTTTGGACTTTAGTCCAAAAGTCCAAAAGTCCAAAAGTCCAAAAGTCCAAAAGTCCAAAAGTTCAAAAGTCCAAAAGTCCAAAAGTCCAAAAGTCCAAAAGTCCAAAAGTCCAAAAGTCCAAAAGTCCAAAAGTCCAAAAGTCCAAAAGTCCAAAAGTCCAAAAGTCCAAAAGTCCAAAAGTCCAAAAGTCCAAAAGTCCAAAAGTCCAAAAGTCCAAAAGTCCAAAAGTCCAAAAGTCCAAAAGTCCAAAAGTCCAAAAGTCCAAAAGTCCAAAAGTCCAAAAGTCCAAAAGTCCAAAAGTCCAAAAGTCCAAAAGTCCAAAAGTCCAAAAGTCCAAAAGTCCAAAAGTCCAAAAGTCCAAAAGTCCAAAAGTCCAATAGTACAAAAGTCCAATAGTACAAAAGTCCAAAAGGCCAAAAGTCCAAAAGTCCAAAAGTCCAAAAGGCCAATAGGCCAAAAGTCCAAAAGCCCAAATGTCCACAGTCAAGTAGGTACTTGGTACTTTACTTTGTTGAACATAGGCCTTAAAATCTTACTAATATTATAAATGCGAATGTTTGTGAGTGTGGATGTTTGTTACTCTTTCACGCTCAAACCGCTGAACGGATCGGGCTGAAATTTGGTAACAGAGATACATTATAGTCTGGAATAACACATAGGCTACCTTTTATCCCGGGAATAACTTCCCGCGGTAACAAATTTTACGCGGGCGAAGCTGCGGGCATCAGCTAGTATTCTTATATAGAAATAATTATACTAGCATAGTCGGTAAAAAATGCTATGTAATAGCTTTACCGCGGCAGTCCCCGAGTGCCACATGTCTTTTTTTTTTTTTAATATCCTGAATAAGGTATTTTAAATGAAAATAAACCATCATATAGAAGTTATTTGGTGTCAAAATGATTGTAAAAACACTGTATGACTCTTGGATACTGGAATACTCAATTGCAAGTAACTATGGATTTATAGGATCAAATGTGTTTGTTTACATTTTTGCGCAAAGCTATTGAAATACAGTATGTAAACTTTTAACATCCATTTTGAGAGTCAAAATTACTAAACACATAGAAAAACATTCGATAATATCAATCTCTCAAAATGGATGTAAAAGAGGGGCCCGTGGCACTAAGCAACTCCTTTTAATCGATATGACCATCAGCCAACAGGTGCGTCGTAATCGCAAAAATCTGGCAACATGTTGGATAGATTATAAGAAGGCCTTTGATACAGTGCCACATACATGGCTTCTGAAGGTACTTGAACTGTATAAAACTGATACAACTCTGTGTACTTTCTTGAGGGCATGTATGGGGCAGTGGAAAACAGTCCTTTGCTATCCAGGGTGTCGTCGGTTTTGCAATAATGGTGCACCAATTAGTATCAAGCGGGGAATATTTCAAGGGGACAGTCTGAGTCCGTTGTGGTTTTGTCTAGCTCTAAATCCTCTCAGTACTATGCTAGAGAGTTCTGGGTTAGGCTATTGGTTGCGCAAAGATGGTGGGGTTATATCGCACCTCCTTTACATGGATGACCTCAAATTATTTGCCCACACTAAATTGCAACTGATGGATTTACTGGGAGTAACAGAAACTTTCAGTAGAGCCATCAGGATGGAATTTGGGGTGGACAAGTGTGCAGTCATGCATGTTAAAAGAGGTGTGATAGTGGAATCTGATGGGGTAGAACTTTCAGATTCCACTAAGCTAAACTGTCTTTCTGCAACCGAAACTTACAAATATCTGGGTATATCACAAGCATTAGGAATTTCTAATACTGGCATGAAAGAGACATTACAGGAGCGTTTCTTTGGCCGCCTGAAAAAAGTAATAAAAAGACTTTTATCAGGCGGTAACAAGCTGCACGCCTTTAATGGGTGGGTCATGCCAGTCCTAATATACTCTTTTGGTATACTCAGATGGACTCAGACTGAACTCAATAAAATTGATAGAAGAGTAAGAACACTGTTGACTGCATTCCGGATGCATCATCCCCGATCATCTGTAATGAGGTACCTACAACCTCATTACAGATCCTTTGCGCTCGGTAAGACTATTTCGTAGTGTGCCTAACTCGCGTTACGTCTAAATGTCATTTACAATTCGCTTTCAGCCTAATTAGCTTTATGCCTAAATTGCAGTTGGTCTATTTCGTATATGGACTACTTCGGCATATACCTAAATCTTAGTCGGTCTACATCGCGTTATGCCTAAAATATTAATTGAGTTGAATTCTTAATTCGTACATAGATGAAATAGTTGTCATGCAGCTGTAAGGATATTTGGACTTTTTAATGAATAATATCAGTTTCATGTTATCTATACGTTTTTTTTAACGTGAGGGAAAATCCATCATGGATGCTATGCTGGACTCCTATCGACTAAAAAACCTCACGTAACGCCCAACGGCCTATGGTTGGGAGCCCGGGTAGGCCCTCGGAAGGAGGGATGTTGGGAAGGACAACCTCCGCGTGGTGCATCCTGGTAACGTGGACGACGACGTGGGCCCATGGCCCATGGCGAGTAGTTCACCAAGGAGGGAGGACCGTTGTGGCCGGTTTGTAGTGCTCCGCATGCGCCCTGTTATGCATGGCGTACCTACTTAGCGGAGAACTCTCAGGGCGACGTTTACTTCGCCACTAAGCGATCAGTGACGAACTTCGACGACTTTCTTTCTTTCTTTCTTTCTTTCTTAAACGGTCCCATGGGGACCATCGTTCGGCCAAGCCGTAACCCCGTCTGGCAACAGACGGGCACGGTGGTTCTTTGGTATTGCGAGGAAGAAAACCTCTATAAAAATTACACTTTCTGACGCCCGGCAATGGGATGCATCGCTGGGGGGAATTCAGTGCCTAGGGCGTCACCCCCACCCTTTCCATCCTCACATCCATTCCCTCATCCCCACTCCCACCCCTACGTCGGCGGACATTAAGCGTAAAAAATCACCTCACTCTGGCGTTGCAAATGTCCCTAGAATACGGTGACCGCCTTCCATCAGGTGGGCTGACCTCGATGCCACATGTAAATATTTACCCCAACTTAAGAGGCTTAAGACTAAATCTCAGTAGGTCTAGCTATTATTTGACCTATTTAGCTGTTGGCCTACATCGCAGTAGGTCTAATTCGCATTATGCCTACTTCTTCTTTTGACTAGTCATAACGCGAGTTAGGCCTACTGCGAATTAGTCTTACCGAGCGCAAAGGTTACAGATGATCGGGGAAATGTGGGGGTCGAGGCTTTTTAAATGCTAAGAACCTCCATAACCGCGAGGTATACAATCTTAGAGAATTCTTTCTGAAAACAGACACCAATATGCACCGTAATGTGGTCGCAGTGGACACGGGACTCACCCCGCTTGCTATGGGCAGAGAGAACTGGCGCAAACTGTAGTACTTAGTACTGAAGATCGCAAAGAGGTATGGAACAGCAAGCAGCTACATGGACGTTTTTATCGGGCCTTAAATGGACCTGACATTTATTTAAAAGCGTCCGTATCTTGGCTACAGTTCGGTAATCTTTTCGGAGAAACCGAAGGTTTTGTCTTTGCCATAACGGACGAAGTTGTTATGACGAAGAACTACCGGAAACATATTTTGAAGGATGGTACAATTGACATCTGTCGGGCATGTCATTGTCCCGGAGAATCACTTAGTGCGTAAATGCTGCCTATTTGCGTTTTTCCGCGGCGGTTTCTAACCTCAAAATGTCATCAAACTGTCAAAATCAATGAAATCAAGTCAATGTTTTGATATTTTGAGGTTAGAAACCGCCGCGATAACCGCAAGTGCGGCCTCGCCCTTAGACATATATAGTTTCTGGTTGTTCTCGTCTTGCCAATGGAGAATATTTGCACAGACATAACCAAGTGGCCAAGATTATACATCAGCAGCTGATATAGTGGTGATAGATCGATTGGAACGCCTCGCAATAATTATCGATATCAGCATTCCTCATGATGACAACCTCTTTAAAGCAGAAAAGGAAAAAGAAATGAAATATTTGGATTTGGCTCATGAAGTTGTTGACATGTGGCATGTTGATTCGGCAATTATTGTTCCAATTATCGTTTCGGTCCACGGTTTGATGGCAAAGAGCCTCGATAACCATCTGAAGAGGCTCTCGTTAGACGGCTGGTTCAAGGGCCTGATACAGAAGGCAGTACTTCTTGACACGGCACGCATTTTGAGGAGGTTCCTGTCTCTGAAGCCCTAACCACCGGTAGCTTGGTCCCTGCACCCGATGCCGGTGGGACACTATTTTTTTATATTTTTAAATAGATTTTTATTTTTGTAAGCATTATTTATTTAAAAATGTAAGACAATATGTTAAGAATAAAAAATAAATGGAATAATAATAACAAATCTTTATTTTCAAGCAATATTAGAGACAGTTACAGATATTTTTAACTTACTCTACGGCTCATAGATACATACCTTAGGCAGCGCGATTGTGGCGCCTCTGGTGTTGCGAACCGCCATAGGCTGCCTTGACCACCGGTACATCTTGGGGGGCTGTATGCTTGTCTGCCACTCTAGTGGTATAAAAAAAAACCTTAATACTAAAAATACATATACATATAACTTAACCTAATTGACACGCACTGACGTCGACGTGTCGCGGGGCGGGGTGTCCCGTGTCAGCAGACGTCCTCTGAAGCGCCGATACTTCACCCCTCTCGGCCAGAAGTCAGCAGCCATGAAGGTGGTGATGCGGTCTGTAGTAGGAAGGTTTAATGTAATAGACCTTAATTTTACAATAAGGACCTTTTGTCGTAGTATTTTCGCATTGCTAGTTTAGAAAGCCTAAACTTAATAAGCAAATTATTAAAATTTACTAGTTAGGCGAAAATGGTACTCAGCATTTCAAAAAATCCCTTTAACGATACTCATCATGAAATGTTGTGATTACGGCGCGGCGGCCATATTGGATTGCAAAATTAACCTGAAATTCGTACTCAGCATTCCAAAAAACCTCTTATACGATATCCAACATGAAATTTTACAACAGTGGCAAGGCGGCCATTTTGTATTGCAAAATTAACCCAAAATTCGTACTCAGCATACCAAAAAACCCCTTATACGATATCCAATATGAATTTTTACAACAGTGGCACGGCGGCCATTTTGGATTGCAAAATTAACCCAAAATTCGTACTCAGCATACCAAAACACCCCTTATACGGTATCCAATATGAAATTTTACAACGGTGGTGTGGCGGCCATCTTGGATTGCAAAATTAACCCAAAATTCGTACTCAGCATACCAAAAAGCCTCAGAAAAATATCCAACATGACATTATATCTGCTAAGTCACTAGGTCACGTGGATCATTTGTTCAAAGTTAGAAATAAAACAAAAATGACAACGTCAATCGGATTGAATACTTTAAACGTTTTAAATAGGGGCCGTCGGGTTACACCGGCTCACGGCTTCTACCTATCCAAAAAAAAATTGCGTGTACTTAGTGTACACACGTAAGAAGTGAAACTTCTTCATAAACTTAATTTTCACCTCACCTTAAATTAAGTCAAAAAGTCCAAAAGTCCAAAAGTCCAAAAGTCCAAAAGTCCAAAAGTCCAAAAGTCCAAAAGTCCAAAAGTCCAAAAGTCCAAAGTCCAAAGTCCAAAATGCCAAAAGTCCAAAAGTCCCAAAGTCCCAAAGTCCCAAGGTCTCAAGGTCCCAAAGTCCCAAAGTCCCAAAGTCCCAAAGTCCCAAAGTCCCAAAGTCCCAAAGTCCCAAAGTCCCAAAGTTCCAAAGTCCCAAAGTCCCAAAGTCCCAAAGTCCCAAAGTCCCAAAGTCCCAAAGGCCAAAAGTCCAAAAGTCCCAAAGTCCCAAAGTCCCAAAGTCCCAAAGTCCCAAAGTCCCAAAGTCCCAAAGTCCCAAAGTCCCAAAGTCCCAAAGTCCCAAAGTCCCAAAGTTCCAAAAGTCCCAAAGACCCAAAGTACCAAGGTCCCTTCCAAAAGTCCAAAAGCCCAAAAGTCCAAAAGTCCCAAAGTCCCAAACTCCCAAAGTTCCAAAGTTCCAAAGTCCCAAAGACCCAAAGTACCAAGATCCCATCCAAAAGTCCAAAAGTCCCAAAGTCCCAAAGGCCAAAAGTCCAAAAGTCCCAAAGCCCAAAAGTCCAAAAGTCCCAAAGTCCCAAAGTCCCAAAGTCCCAAAGTCCCAAAGTCTCAAAGTCCCAAAGTCCCAAAGTCCCAAAGTCCCAAAGTCCCAAAGTCCCAAAGTCCCAAAGTCCCAAAGTCCCAAAGTCCCAAAGTCCCAAAGTCCCAAAGTCCCAAAGTCCCAAAGTCCCAAAGTCCCAAAGTCCCAAAGTCCCAAAGTCCCAAAGTCCCAAAGTCCCAAAGTCCCAAAGTCCCAAAGTCCCAAAGTCCCAAAGTCCCAAAGTCCCAAAGTCCTAAAGTCTAAAAGTCCAAAAAGTCCAAAAGTCCAAAAGTCCAAAAGTCCAAAAGTCCAAAAGTCCAAAAGTCCAAAAGTCCCAAAGTCCCAAAGTCCCAAAGTCCCAAAGACCCAAAGTACCAAGGTCCCATCCAAAAGTCCAAAAGTCCAAAAGTCCAAAAGTTCAAAAGTTCAAAGTTCAAAAGTCCCAAAGTCCCAAAGTCTCAAAGTTCCAAAGTCCCAAAGACCCAAAGTACCAATGTCCCATCCAAAAGTCCAAAAGCCCAAAAGTCCAAAAGTCCAAAAACCCTTAAATGACATGCTATCCCTGGATAAAGTACTCTTAATTCGAATCCACCGTGGTGGGGAACAGAACAAAGATGGCGCGTAACCAAAAATCGTGACGTGACGTGACGTGACGCAAATTTTTTTCCAACGCCGATAAAGAAGTTTCACTTCAAAAAATTCCCAATAGCATTTGACATCTTAGGTCGTATGTCGACCTATTTTAAAATCCGGACCAGTGTGCGGCCGGCCAGCCGCAAATAAAAGTGCATTGATGTTACAAGTTGTATCAAAACATTACACACTAGCGGACGTCACGCGGTTTCAACCGCGTAGTTCCCGTTTCCGTGGGAATAGGTACGGGAATAAAATATGCCTATGCCTATGTTTACCGCAAAGAGTGTAGCTTCCCAACAGTGAAAGAATTTTTCAAAGTAGTTCCGGAGCCTATTCGATGCAAACAAACAAACAAACAATCAAATCTTTCCTCTTTATAATATTAGTAAAGATCGTATCATTACAAGGCGCGCATTGTAATGCTTCGTTCTCCTCCTTCACTGATATAACCTCGTCTTTTATCATTACAAGTTGCGCATTGCAATGCTCGGTTCTCCTCCATCACCGCTGTAATGTTACATTACACGCGAATGCTCCCGGTGAGGGACATACATCAGACAGGACAGGACAGAGGGTACATAAAACACGATCGCAAAATCACCGGTGAATTTCACCGTAGCTCAAGATTCCGCTCCGATGCAAACTACTAGCGAATAGGGCCAAAAGGCAAGTGTGCGAGCCACACTTGACGGCACCTTCAATGGGCGTCAAGTATCGTCAATTCATCCTTCAAGTGAGATCTCAATCACGTAAAGGCATGACAATAAAAATTGATCGTCTCGGGGGCCTCTGACTATAATTTTATTGTAATTATTTGACCGTGTATACTCTCAAGCCTAGGAAGAGAAAAAAGCAGCAAAGTATGACAGATCGCAGACGTCACAAATGTCACAATAAAATAAACAAAATATCATCAGTAAAATGATCACAAAATTTGAACAAAATTTTATAAAATAATTAGTTTAATGACTGAAATGCACCAGTTCATAAATAAAAACAATGCTCTACCGCTTGGTTCGTGGTCGCATGACCTTCAAATTATACGTCGTTGTCACAATAATTGTTGTTTTGTCGTTGTGTAATTATTTATTTCCTCAATTTCGTCTTTATCCCATAGCTCCCGTTACTGCGCCTCCTAATTCATTACAAGGCCGATCATCTCGTCATTTATCGAAATTGATTACTGTTGTATTTCGTCAATTTGAAGACTTCGAAAATGATATCGCCGACAGCGTCCAGTCTTTTGTATCAGCGTTTCCAAATATGCCAGTTGTTGTTATCAGTGAAACTACCCCATACCCACCATTTCCGTTTTCTGCTACAAACGAGACGCTGCGCAACGTTAAAGTCTTATCTCTAGCTTTAAAACTGAATGCTTCACCTCAAGATTTCAATCCTCTTAGTCATATATTCACAGAATATGTGTTATTTGCACCTGATTCTACTCGTGTCTCCCGACGTGTCTTACAATTGGCAATGGCTGTGGCATCGGCTGGTCAAACTCAGGCTGTAGCTGTCAGTGTGGGCAATTCACACCCAACCTGTCAGCATGTCCAATGGAAGTATGCTGATTGGACACTGCAGTATAGTAAGGATCAATCGGGCAAGATATGTGATGCCATTCATGGTCAACATACTCTGTTACTAAAAACTGAAGTGCTACATAAGCTACCACAACCATTTGGTCTACCATTTCCTGAATCTCTTTATTTGCAAATGGCTGTAAAAAACTACAAGGTATGTATGATTGATCAAAATTATTTCTATAAAAATGAAAGTAACTTTTTCTTAAGGGACTTAAAAAATGTTCAACAACTTCTTTAAGAAAGTGTGATGTTTGATGAGACATCTTATTGTTTGGTCATGTTCTTTTTTGTTTTGAAAGAAGAACTGATGCTAAAACACTGTAATGTTACCAACTTTTCCTAGTTAAGATGGTTTCTTACAGTAATGAGCTCTAAGGAGCCCCATTAAGATCTCCAGGGCCCAAATCAATCTTATCTACCAGTAGTGCATCCTAAAGAGATTGGAAGATCAGCAGTAAATCATATTAAATTAGAATTCTTTTCAAAATGCCTGAGGGTCTTTAAACAACTTTTAGGAGCATCTGCAACTAATATTATAAATGCAAAAGTAACCCTGTCTGTCTGTCTGTTAGGTTTTCACGCCTAAACCGCTGAACAGATTTTGATGAAATTTGGTTGAGATATTTTGAGTCCAAGGTTAATTTTTAAATTACTTTGAAAAAGGATTATAATGATTTTACACGATAACAACTTCTACATGGACGAAGCTGCAGTGAACAGCTAGTATTGGAATAAACTGAGCTCTCACAGAAATATTTGATTCCAGATAAAAATATTAGATGGCAAGTTTGGACCAGGTCGTGGTCTTCTGAAAACACCTGGAGGCAAACAGAAGGCTTCAAGGCGAATGCGTGATTACAGAGTGGCCCTGTACAAACAGTTGGGTGTCAAAGCAGTAGTCAGAGAAGATGGCAGGGTGCAGTGGTTTGGATGTAAGAGAGAGACACAGGTATGTTTTGCAGGATCACACTTAACCATCACTGTAAAATTGTTTTTTTTTTATACTACTTAGGTGATAGACAAGCCCACCAGAAGGTTAGTTACCATAGCCTATAGACGTTTGCAACATCAGAGGCGCTACACACGCACTGCCGACGTGGTTATTGTTTAATTGTAATCTGTCTTGTGTTTCTTTTAACGTGAGGGAAAATCCTCATGAATGCTATGTTGGACTCCTACCAACTAAAAAAACCTCGCATAACGCCCAACAGCCTATGGTTGGAAGCCCCGGGTAAGTCCTCGGAAGGATGTTCCAGGACTCCCAACAGACCCACGGCCGCAACTGCCGCCTCGCCTAGGGATGGATCTGTCGCTGTATCCCAGTAGTTCCATTGCGTAGTTCCTTGATGGAACTACCGGGATTTTAATACATGAGAAAATTAATCCCAAGTAGTAAATAAATAAACCTCAGTGGTCATTGGCGACTTGGCACAGCATGGTAAGGGATTTTTAGGAAAGATAACTTATAATCTGGTATATCTACATACATATAGCCACGTCATTATACCCAAAGGGGTAGGCAGAGGCCTAGTAGAAGCCTACATTTCACCGTATAGTTTGATGTTTCACGTAATAGGTAGTGAGCCTATTGCCGTGTTTAAGTGGACAGGCACAGGCTGCGCCGACTTACAGTTGAAAATTTTCAAACCGCCGATAAGTCCTTCAACTTGACGTTAAGTCAAGTTGAAGGACTTATCGGCGGTTCATTTTACTGACAATCAGGTTTTATTTTGAGTTTTCCTTTTCTATTCAATGGATCGTTTTGCGAAAGTGTTTCCTTAGTCGCCTCTTACTTACGACACCCTCCGAATTAATTGGGGTGGCGACATTTTGTGCTCTATCCTGTCGCCACATGGGGCTCATATTTGTCTGGTAATAAAGTTCGCCTAAAAGTCCCTACCGTGCCATGCCGCCATTGTGCGCCGGGCATTATTGATGCCACAATCTATGAAATGCATAATATAATCAATAAGTTCAAAAAGCCATAATTATATTAAACTTTTTTCTAGCGTTGTTTCCCATCAGTGCAAGGAACTCCGTCATACATCCTCACAGACCGCAACACCCCGCCATGTTGTCGACGCAACATGCGACGCGTCGCCGGACATGTCCTTCGCGCATTGCTGCAGGCTGGTGCTAGGTGCTGGCTAGAGACTACCTCTTTACTTGGTGCTGTTATGAGGTAATTTCTGATTTTTCAAGGTGATTCATGTCAATACCTCGTCGGCACTTTTATGGCATTTTTACAATTAGAATTCGCCTAAATGACGCTGGCATCTGACATTCAGTGAAATGACAAATTTCTGTCCCCAAGCTGGTAGCCCAAGGATGTAGAGGGAAACGCAAGCCTAGCAGTGTGTTCCATGATACTGTGGTTTGACATAGAAAAGATCGTTTGAACCACTCTTTTTGATTAAGATTATCTCTACTGTATGAGAGCGGCACATCTGCTAGGCGCGAAAATATGGCTTCCTGCTGTATAAATTTACAAGCTGCACTTGAGGTTTTCAACTTGGATTAATGACCCACTCATTAAATAGATCCCATTGAAATGCGGGAATCGTGAACCGTTTATATATATGCTCCATAATTTTGTAACATTCCAGCAACGACATATTACCCTGGGCAGAACATGTAGAAATTGGCATACACGCATCAGACTTATCACGGGTATCTTGGCTGCAGCGAGGAGGCGCAGATGCCGATGGCTATGTATGGGAGAGGGCAACTAAAGGCCATTACTACAGAGTCGCGTTTTCAGCGACGAATAGAGTATATGTGCTGATACTGCCGTTCACAGCAAGAAATGGGACCATGTGGCCCGCGGATTGGGTATTGGCGCATCAGAGAGATTTTCCAGAGAGGCATTTGCATCCGCTAGCCCAGGTGAGAAGTTTTTAAATGCTCTCATGCACATCTAATTTAACAGGTCATAATTTTGTACAGCTATGGGGATAGGCAATTTTGAGCGTTGCTCAAATTTGGACTACCGTCTGACCTCTCAACCTAATCAAAGAGGATGTCAGTGACCTATATAATGGTGGCGGAACCCCGCGCGTATTTTATTGCCCTACCCCGAAAAATATTCCCTGCCGTTTTTTACAGCCAGCCTAGAATACATTTTTCTCGGGGTGTAGTGGGGCCCTACCAACACCATCGGGCCCAAGTCAACCTCACGTGCAAGCTCGTGCACCTGCTGAACAACGGACGAGGCTCTGACGGCGGCGGTCCATTTCAACACGGCGATGGGCTCACCACCTGTCACGTGGGACCGAATTGTACACGGTGAAATGTGGGCCGGTATAGGCCTCTGCCTACCCCTTCGGGGATAAAGGCGTGAGTATATGTATGTATGTATGTATGTATCTCCTGCAATTTCTTCTAAAGATGGTTTTGTGAACGTTAAGGTGGAAAGTCGGTTTCCTATCATACTTTTTAAATGGCTTTGTGCCTACAAACATTACATTACATTACATTACATACATATTTGCAGATTACATTCGCGGGTAGACAAGCACCAGCTCCAAATGACGCCAGAGCATTTCTGGACTTGAAACTGGGCGCCAATGCCGTCGAACGATGTGAAAAAATTGGATCAAAGTTGTTGTATCCATAAGTTTATGGCATGGCGAGGTAGCAAATTCAGTTGGAGATAGCTTATTACCAAAAAATCAAACAACCATAGGCGTTTTCAAAAATCCTTTCTCATATCTAAGGATTCCGAATTTCAGCGCTCAAAACCAGCTCGCTCAGTATCAACAATCCTAGACGGAACCGAGATAATCCACTGGTGCAGGATAATACCACAATATATTCTATGAAATATCCATAATATGATATAGGTATTTAAACTTTCATGGTCACTGACATAAGTATTAAAGTTAGCGGGATATTTACCATGTATTGTTGTGAGTTTCCGGGCGCTGTTACAAGCACCATGATCACGGAGGAACTGAAGTACTGGCGGTTGAAAGCGAAAGTCTCAGCACATATATATCGATCTACCCTCCTTCGCAGTCGTTTATTACGCGTGTCTTCTTCAGCGTGACTTCAGTTCCTCCGTGATCATGGTGCTTGTAACAGCGCCGAAATATCGGAAACTCACAACAATACATGGTAAATATCCCGCTAACTTTAATACTAATCCATAATATGATCTAAGTAACCATAATTAGTTCATATTTTAAATGAGGTAACACGTTATAGTAGATAACCTGTTTCAGAGAGCTTTTAAATTGTTTTGACAGAATTGCAGTAGCTTTACACATAATCGATATTTATTATTTATAGACCAAAGATATACTATAAGTTAAACGAAGTTACTATTATGAATTGTTAAATATCTACAAAAGGCATTACCAAAATCTATCCTATCTATATTGAAATTTTGCAAAATGTGGTACATATGCCTAGTAGGTACTACTGCTTTTCTATCAAACATTTTCGGTACAATATTATTTTGAGTTACTTCGATTAATGGTTTATTTTTTACAAATTTATTTGCTTTTTGATTAGGTAGGTATAACATTTACTTATGTTGCTTTTTTTTTAATTTGGTAAGTGAAAAAGTGTTGATTTTTGGTGTAATTTTATTAATTAAGTACATTTTTGTATTTAACTGTGCTGTGCTGACCAAAGCTATAGATATTATTAACAATACATTGAATAGGAAATTAAATTTTTCTCATTGTTATAGGTTGATTATTTAAATTTAAGGTAATTATGTTAAGTGGCCATTATTTGTGGAGAAGTCAATTTAACTGCATTTCTTAAATAGTTCATTTTACTATATAATTCAGCAACTTACTGGTACAGAGACGAGCAAACATTTTAAAACTTCAAAATGATTTTTTTGTTTATTTTAAGAACTAAGAAAATTAAATCTTATAAAATGCTTATAGTTTATATTTACACACTGACAGTTGTCGCTTTTGTTCATATTTCTGTTAAACACATTCCGTAGGCTCTTGAGGTAGCCTTTTATAATCGTTTAGATAATTTTGATAAGTATTTGTCTCTGTATTACTAAGCTATGTGTGTATTGAACAGCCAGTAGTACCACGGGTAATATTAAATTACACGTGGTACTAATGGTCTAAGAGCCAGCGGCCCCCAGGCATTCGTTAAAGTATAAAAGCTGTAAGTTTCTCAATGTATGTCCCCAACACAGGTAAGAGCGAACCCCGCCTATGAAACTTGAGTCGCGGTGGCTTTCGCAGGTATCAGGTAGTAAAGGTGTGTAAAATTGTGTGTTAAATTTGGTAAAGTATAAAACTCAGTTTTTACATATTTTACTTATAATAATCCTAAAAGTCACCTTGTCGAAAGCCAGACACTTTGTACGGTTGCAACCCTCTGCCAGACACCCTTAAAGTATATTTAATTATTACTATACTTACGGTATAGTATAAAAGCTGCAATTTATATATGTTATTTGGAGAACTATCAAATGATGTTTTCTCAATAGCCAGACAGTTTCAGTAGTTCCTTTATGTTGCCAGGCACATCAAAAGTCTAATGTCGGTGCGAGCGCGAGGGATATGTGTGTCTGAGGGTGCGAGTGAAATACCGCGTTCGGTCCACTGCAACGTTATACTGCGCATCAGCTATCATTTATTGTGTATAATGAGAACTATTTTCTAGATTTACTATGAAAATTCATTATGTACCATAACTAAGGATCAACGAATAAATGTTTAGAAAATTCTTTTATAAAATTTCTGTGTTTAGGAATCATTAAATTAACAATTAAATAATATATTTAAATAATTATTTTAATAATAGTTATTGGAATAATATAATTAATCTAATACAATAATTAATGGAAAAATATTTCAAAGATATTCTATGAATCGTGGTCGTCAATATCTTGAGTGTCCTCATCACCGCACCCAAAGACGCGAGATAGCACCCGAACCACCCCCTGGGCCATAGGTCCGTAGGGAGTCCTGGGACATCCTTCCGAGGGCTTACCCTGGGCTCCCAACCATAGGCTGCTGGACGTTACGTGAGGTTTATTAGTCGGTAAGAGTCCCTCATAACATCTGTGAGGACTTTCCCTCACGTTAAAAAAAAGAACCCTCATGGGATTGTTCGATGATTGTATTTTCCATCAAATTTGTGAGATCTTCGCTGTGTTGTAAACATTAATTTGATTTTAGACAAGCATACGGCCCACCAGAAGGTCCGGTGTTCACCGCAGCCTATGAACGTTTGCAACACCAGAGGCGCCACTCTTGCGCTGCCGACCCTGTAAAACCCCCTCACTGTAGGCGTTTGGGAAAACCGAGGCAGGGAGATCGTTCCACAAAGAAATCCCCTATCGGATCTAACCGTGCTCGAACGCTCCGGACGTAGAGTGTGAGGATGGATTCCCTGTCTGTGATTTCTATTTTGTGCCAAATTTGACAATAACTTATTCCTTCTGCTATGTTATTATAATAACACTGTACTACGGAATGTAGTTGAATAAATCACAGATTTAAGAATAATTAGTACGCAAGCTTTAATACGTCAACCTCCCGTGACGAAACGGTCAAGTATCTGATACCTTTGTTTTTAAGAAATGAGACGCGCCAAATTTTTCGACGCATACACGTACAAGTGTATAATGCCCGTCTGTCTTTTTATACGCTCCAAAATACCACTAAATATTTAAAAATATAATAAATATGGCCAAATGGAAGACAAAATTCTTAATTCAATAATGTAAAAAAACGATTTTCGCGAAAATGCAGATGTCCGTTTGCTCTTTGCTTCCGTCGATATATCCCTGGCGCTCGCATCTACATTAACTTTTGATGTGCCTGGCAACATAAAGGAACTACTGAAACTGTCTGGCTATTGAGAAAACATCATTTGATAGTTCTCCAAATAACATATATAAATTGCAGCTTTTATACTATACCGTAAGTATAGTAATAATTAAATATACTTTAAGGGTGTCTGGCAGAGGGTTGCAACCGTACAAAGTGTCTGGCTTTCGACAAGGTGACTTTTAGGATTATTATAAGTAAAATATGTAAAAACTGAGTTTTATACTTTACCAAATTTAACACACAATTTTACACACCTTTACTACCTGATACCTGCGAAAGCCACCGCGACTCAAGTTTCATAGGCGGGGTTCGTTCTTACCTGTGTTGGGGACATACATTGCGAAACTTACAGCTTTTATACTTTAACAAATGCCTGGGGGCCGCTGGCTCTTGCTCTATAATGGATAGCTTCGTAGTATCACAGGCAATTATTTTACCAGTGGTACTAGTTAGTGCCGTAATCGTATGTACTGCTCGTTCGCTCTAACTTTGCCGCTCGGCTCCATACTAAAGTCGAATTGTTAATTAGACGAAGTAAATTGACAGTAGCTAATGTCACTTCTTCATAGAAAATGTGACATTAGTTGCTGTCAATTTACTTCGTCTACTAAGTATACGCCTCTACGCCAGCGGCAAAGTTAGAGCGAACGGGTAGTAAGTGAAATTATATTAGTTCCCTGAATTACACGATTTATTGAACGTTATATCTGAAATTGCTACACACATTGATGTCACAATATTTATTTTGTTGAAACTTGTACTGTTTCAACAATATTTATTTTGTTCATTTGACCGGTTTCTCCTCAAAGGAAATTAAGATGATCGCTAATGAGCGGCGTAAACTAAAATTGGAACAAAAGCAGGGCTTCTTAACAGGGCTGTCATGCGCAAGTTCCAATAGAAAATGAGTGCTGCTGATTCAGCACTAGGGTGGGAACTAGATTGCGCCCGTCGATCCACCTGCGTGGAATTCTCTTCCCGTCCCCGCCTACCATGGCAGCTAATTCCGGATATAAAAAGCCTTGTTACTCCAGAGTATAATCTATCCCTGTACCAAATTTCAGCCAGATCCGTTTAATCGTTAGAGTGTGAAACAGTAAAGAAATTCCATTTATCCAGAAATTTTTGCATTTATGCTTATAATGGAAGATATTGTGGAACAGTACCAATCTTGTTATTCAATATTATATTATAATGAAAATGGCGAGGGCCGCGACTGTTCGCGTGGAATCATACAAAATTAACCTTTCTCTTGAAATTTTGCCACCCATTTCTGAAAATTGTGTGAATATCCGTCGTACGTTGTTGAATTTACTAATTGACAAACAGTCGTAGCCACACATTTTAATATATATGGAAGTATCGTTACACAAATTTTGAGTTGTTATTAAAGATTTTGAGTATTTGTATTAGTTTTATGAGCGTTGTGTTGTGAAATTTCGAACTAGTCATTATAGTATCTGAAACAGTACTAATATTCGTTGAGGGATTGGAATGATGCACATTTTATACCTTCAATTATTCAAATTAAATGAATCAACGTACATATAGCTATAAGTTATTGTTAAATCTTTAAAATTCGTTTCATAAATTAATAGGTAGGGGAGAGTCTGGTGTTACTATTACTTAAAGGAATTTTCACATTCAATCAATCTTTTATATTATTAAAACTAGTTACAAAAATACATTATGATTATTGTAAATAACCTCTTATGATATAATATAAATAGTAATAATAAAACAGCTAGTCATTTAGAAATAAGTAACTTCATTAACTTTAAAGACAATAAAAAAAGCAATTGAATAAAAATGGCCTCCAGTACCGACCAGCAGAGTCAATTTTGTGCTGTTAAAGTTGTTAAAAATAATAAATGTCAAAACGGGTCTAGATGAAAAGAATTTAGAAAGTGCACTCTCATTGGCTCGAAATCTCATTGGTAGATTCGGGAATCCGACAATGAAGGCGACAATAATCGTGTTCGATATTCATGAAAGTCATATATCACGGACATGAATGAATCCTTTCTTTTCCATGACACTGCCTCTTGACACTGCCAGTAGTATCACGGTAAATTTTACTTTCCCATGACACTACCATCTTAAAATGAGCATAGCACATAACACCCAGGGTTGCCATTGATACGGCAATTGCCGAGTTATACCGTTTGGTGTGAAACCACGGCATACGGCAGAACAATTATTGCCGTATCACTAAACACGGCAATCAGAAAAAAAATGTGTAGTGTTGAATTTACAACAACAAAAGAACGCCACGGTGAACTCAAACACTATATTTTAACACAAGACATAAATTCAATAAATATAGTATTTCGACATGAAGATGCTCTTCAGAAAATTGACGATTAATGGCAAATTTTTCCAAATTTTATTTAATGACATCTTTGATAGCACCAGCCATTATTTAGTCATTCATTACCGTAAGCCCCTTTTCACACGTACCGGTTGCCGGGTAGCCGGTGCCCGGTACCCGGCGCCGAGTGTATGGCATTACCGGGCAAATCACGCCGGTCCGTGTGAAAGCTATAGTACATGGCCATACACTTCGCCGCCTGCCGGATACCCGGCAACCGGTACGTGTGAAAAGGGGCTAACAGCTACTGACCGGTACTGGATGCCGACCTACACTATAGGACTCCCCCTATACACATCTAGTCTGTATTTTTAAAAATAAAGTTCCATCAAATTGTTGTTACTAATAAGTGAAAAAAAATCTCAAAATTTGTTTTTGATAGTATAGTTTTTTTTATTAGTAGGTAAAGAAGTAAGTGTGACAATTATCTAAAGGCGTTTTATATGGCAAGATCATAGGAATTTCAATAACACAAGACTATAGGATACATCCTATTGACTTATTAAATTCTTATGAACAGAAACAAGTCTGTATTTGAAGCATCCTTGTTTTGCTAACTGTATGCAATCTTTGTCGGCAATCTGAATAATTACCCTGATCGCCCGGCACTAGATAGACGGATAGGTACGGCACTTGATAGACTAAGGCCTCAAACTGGATCCGATGGCGAGAGTGCAGCGCCGGAGTACAAAAGAGTAAAGCGACACTGCACTCCCACACAAGCGAACCACGCTCGGTGCGTTTGCTGTCGGTTGTTCGAAGTTGCCTACTCTCTTGTACTCGGGGGTCCCTCTCGCCGCCGACATCCAGTTTGTGGCCGGATAGGATGGACTGATTAAGACTTACTAAGGTCTGAGGCCGGCTTGACATCTCTGGGGATTTCCTCGCGTTTAAAAAACCTTATCAAGGTGAAACTAGAATGCACAATCACTCACGGCCAGTGACTGTGAAGATATTTCAGTGGTGGTTCTCCTAAAGTATGAGTAGGTACGTAAAGGAGTTGCGTCGGAGTCCTACCGGCTAAAACCACACGGTTCCCTACAACTGTCTACTGCCTGAAGTCCTGGCTGAGCAGCACTCGGCCCTTTGGAGTTACAAGGTTAAAACAATGCTGAAAATAAACCAGACCGCAGTACATCCAACTGTAAAAAGCTAAGAAGAATAAGATGTCACTATGTTATAGTCACATTCTTATGTGTATAATTAGTAATAAAATTTGAAATTTCAAACCGTTCTAGCCTAATCTTACGCCCGGTTTTCACCATGAGCTGAGCGGGCTCATTAATGTAAACACATAAGTACTTGTTTTCCCGCCACAGTTGTACGCATCCCGCTTCGCTCGAGGTGACAACCGGCCATTAGTGAATCTTTATCTAATATTAACGGCCATTATAAATGGTTTGTTTTGTTTATAGAGTTTATCTAAATCAATATTTAGATCTGTGCCTTCTTTATAGGCGCGTTTTTGTTGTATTAGGTCAAGTTATACTTTGAAATGCTTTATTAGAATAAAACCATGATAATTAATAGAATAGTGTTTTATTTAAAACTATGTATTATGGTATACTTGTTGGCAGTGTGCTATCGTCTTGTATTGTTCAATCGTCTTCAAATTTCTCGTCTACCACCCCTGTTTGGAAGGGAGGGTCTCTTACTAAGCTTATTAGCTTGTCTAGTTTCATTATCTGAAACAAATCCGGAAGGTTACATAGATGTGGTCGGACTCTATTGGTAACAACAGGGTCAATAAGTAAGGAGACCTTGGAAAAATTCTCGCATTATAAGGTTATTTCCCTTATAAGGTGGTGCTGATGATGATTATAATAAATCCTTTTGCCTTGAAGGGGAACGTGAGGCCGTACTATATATGCCTACATTTTTCGATGGGCTTAACGTCTTTTACGGTGTTAAAGTGGCCATAGACAGGTTCTGGCTATCTGCAGTTGACTTTAAGGGTTATATATTAAAATACCAGAAATCAAAATGCCTTTACTTAAAATTAGTGTCCGACCGAAACTGGTTTTCCAGCCGAAACCGAACTTTCGGCCCCAGGGTCAGTTTCGGCCGAAACCGAAACCGAAACCGAAACTCACGTGTTCATATTGAAAAAGAAAAAAAAAACAACCAAGTGCGAGTCGGATTTCCGCACAGAGGGTTCCGTTACAAAAATTGGGTACAAAAATTACGTTTGTTGTGTGTGGATGTTTTTTTTCTGATTTTAGTAGGTATAATTGGTTATAGCGGCAACATAACAGGGTGAGGCGGTGGTAGCAGTGTCTTTTGACATCGCCTTCAACACCTTGCCCTGGAGCTGCGTTTGGAAGGCGCTTATTTACCATTGGGACCTTGGGAAGGAGGTAGAGAGGCATTCCTCCCTACCTCCGTCCCAAGGTTACCTGACCGGCAAGGAGTCAGGTGTTTTGGTGGTCACCAGAAATCTCGAAGAAGGTGCCACACGAGGCATCGCCACACTGATAATGCGATGGCCCGAGAGGTGGAGCTATACGAGGGGTACAAGGAGGCGAAGAGGGTCTTTCAAGTAGCCATTAGGTGGTCCGAAAAGTTGGCTCGCGAAGACCTGCTGGAGACCCTGCAGCAGAACCCAGTGGCTTCCATACCTAATGGTTAGGTAGTGCAAGCTTCACCCTAAGACGCCTCCACTGACCCAGAGCCTCCAGTCGGAGCGCACGCGGGGAGGGTCTTGGATTCGCTGTTCCCATTGAGAGCAAAGGAGCATAATTATTCTAACGTGCCTAACGTCACTGAGGCAAGGGTGAGTTAAGGACGGCTGTGCTGCCGCTTAAATCCTGCAGGAACACCGCCTCGCCTTTTTCAATTAATAATAACAAGATATTGAGTTTTGAAGATCTATAATATGTATCAATTTATTACGAAGATATTAATGACATCAACATAAATTTGAACTTTTATTAAAGGCTTGCTTTCATTTTAAGATTCGAGCTTGTTTTACGGCTTTTGAAGACTCGAGTTCTTTTGAAGGCTCGAGCTCTTTTGAAGGCTCGAGCTTTTTTGAAGCCTCGAGGCATGGCTCAAAAAAGTCGCAGCTCGGCTAGGCTCGGGACTCCGCACTTACCGAGCTAACTGAGTCTTGCCATTCCACCTCGAGGCTTCAGAAATAACACTCGACGACTCGAGGCTTGTACATCACTACCTGCTAGTAGCTCTTGGCCGGTTTTGGTTACATTAAGTAAATAACGAAAACTGGACAAGAGCGAGCCGGACTCGCACACGTAGGGTTCCGTACAAGAAAAGCGGCAAAAAATCACGTTCGTTGTATAGGAGGCCCCCTATAATATTATTATTTTGTCTGTTTTTGTTGTTTGTTGCTATGGCAGGAACAGAAATACAGCATCTGTGAAAATTTTAACTGTCTGACTATCGCGGTGCATGAGTTACAGGCTGCTGACAGACAGATGACCAACGAAGTCTTAGTAATGACGCCCTGTTTTTACCCCTTTTGTACGAAATCGACTACAAAGGGGTTTTTCTAAGTCACGTATCACACTCGACACAGGGATAACTGTCTAATACTTCTCAATGATTGTAATTGCTTGTGGTTTGAATAAAATTGTATTATTATAACTATTGATTGGAAGTCCTTTGTAAATCTCTAAATCTTCGGTTAGTAACATATTAACTGGTTGGGCTGACCCCAACCACGTCACAGACAGAGCAAGGCACTCAAAATTCACGAACACGTGAGTTTCGGCCCATTTTGGCCGAAACCGAAACTGCGGCCGAAACTCGATTTTTTGGCCGAAACTGGCCGAAACCGAAACCGAAACCGAAACTTCGGTCGGTCACTACTTAAAATGCATTAGACCAAAATACCCGAATTCAAAATACCTTAACATTCAAAATACCTTATTTCAGTACACCTTACCGTAAAATGTCTAAATTTAAAATACAAATAATTATTATATCAAAATTCAAAATACAAATTTTCAAATATCCTTAATTTAAAATACCGAAAATAGAATACAATGTGTCACTGTCACTCACACGTTTGGTTATTTGGCTTTAACTTATTTACACCCCCCGCCCACCTAAGTGAAGCCGCAGTTGTAGCCGTAGGTCTGTTGGTCCTTGGGTATCCTTCTGAGGGCTTACCTGGGGCTCCCAACTGTAGGCTGTTATGTAGGATAGGTACGTGTGATCTTAGTCGGTAGGAGTCCGGCATAGTATCCATGTAAGATTTACCTCATGTTAAAACACTTTGATTCAGAGTTAAAAAAGTACTACAGTGGGCTAACGAAAAATAAAAAAAAAAAATAACCACGAAGGCTAAGGCGGGAGCTCCGCTTCGCTTCGCTCCCGCCTTAGTCTTCTAACCTAACCTATCCGAGTCGGGATACTCTGAGTCGGGGTGTTAACCATTCACAGATATATAGCATCCATGTAGGATTCAAATCATGTTAAAAAAAAGGTATTTTGTGTTTGAACATTTTAGGATAAGGTATTTGATAAATTTATTCTTTGGGTTTCGGTAATTCGACAGTAAGGCATTTTAAATTATTTATATTATAAATATTTGCCTTTTGAATATTGATATTTCGATTTCGGGTATTTTGGGCTACGATATTTTGAGTAAAGGCATTATAATTTCTGGTATTGTGACGGTATACCGACTTTAAGGTCTACAAAATAGAAGACAACCATGTTACTTGCAGCCGGGTAAAATAAATGATGTGTGAAGTGAATGATGATGACCAAATGACCCAGGTCTGGACACCAAAAAAAAAGAAAAGAGTTCGACATTCCATTCAAGACTATTATTTTTAAAAGAACAGTCACTACGAACGCTACATATAGGAGTCTATACCCGCACCCTGACGGCCAGCAATGAGGCTAGACTGATGAGCCCGCAGAGAGTGATGGCCGTCAGGGTGATAAGAGGATACCGCACGATCTCCGATGAGGCGGCATGTCCTAGCCGGGACCCCTCCATGGGACCTGGAAGCGAGAGCCCTTGCGTCACTGTTCAGATGGCGCAAGGAGGCGCTGGAGCGGGGCCAAAGGCCTGCGTCTCGAGAAATCGAGGCCCAGCGGACCCTGCTCCACCAGGAAACCCTGGAGACATGGAAGATGCGACTTGAGCAACCAAAGGGGGGATTCGCCACAATCGCGGCCGTCAGACCGGTCATGGACGAGTGGCTGGAGAGAAGACACGGTGCTCTCTCCTACCGGTTGACACAGATGCTTGCCGGGCACGGTAGCTTCGGTAGGTATCTGTGGCGAAAACACCGGGAAACCACGGCCGAATGTCAGCACTGCGAGGACCGCAGCGATGACACGGCGCTCCACACGCTGGTGGAGTGCACGGCGTGGGCACAACAGCGACAGGTCCTCGTAGTGGGTCTGGGCGTGGACACTCTCTCGCTTGAGGCCATGGTGCGAGCCATGCTCTCCAGCGGGAGTAAGTGGGACTGCGCCGCCTCTTTCTGCGAGCAGGTCATGCTCGCAAAGGAGGCGGCGGGCCGGGTGCGGGAGAGAACTCTCCCACCCGAGTTCCGCAGTCGGCGCCCTGGGCGCCGCCGACGTGTCTTCGCCGAGGACTATCGGCCTCCATGACCGGGGGTCTGAGGACGGTGAGAGGGCCGCTCACCGTCCTTACAGAAGCAGGCCCATGGCGGCAGCGTGACGTGAGCACTCACGCACGCCCCCCCCCTTAGAAGCGGGGTCACACCCGAAACCCCCCATAGACGCGGGATTGCACCCGAACCACCCCCTCGGCGAGGCCGCATTGGCGGCCGTAGGTCTGTTGGGAGTCACGGGACATCCTTCCTGAGGGCTTACCCGGGGCTCTCAACCATAGGCTGTTGGGCGTTACGTGAGGTTTTTTTAGTCGGTAAGAGTCCGGCATAGCATCCTAGGAGGATTTTCCCTCACGTTAAAAAAAAAAAAAAAAAAAAAAAAAAAAGGAGTCTATACCCGAATTTTTAATTAGACGAAGTAAATTGACGGATTCGGCGGGAAACTTTCAGACAAGCATTACATTGTGTTTTAATAATTTTTCAAAACTAGTGTAATTTTGAGTGTTTATGTGTAATTTATGGTGGATTATTAAACATAAAGGTTCGACAACGTGCAAAAGTGTTGGAAAGTGATAAAGCGCAGTGAAACGCGAGTTTTTAGGTTTGTCGACGAATTCCACAGCAAGCCCTAGTAAGGTACCACCGCCTTACTAGAGTAGAACTTAGTCCAAACTTGGACATACATGAATACGCTGCTCATAGGAAGAATCATTATATGAAAATGATTTATATTATTTTCACAATGAAATTAACTTGACTTTGGCATACTCTCAGACCGAGAAAGTCCAAGAACAAGAAGAAAAAAAAAAAAAAAGTAAATTGACAGTAGCTAATGTCACTTCGTCATAGAAAATACGCAACATTGTATGAAGAAGTGACATTAGTTGCTGTCAATTTACTTCGTCTAATTAAAAATTCGACTATATACTAGACTCTACATAAAATCCCATAACAGTACCTACCTACAGGAGACACCTACATATTAGAGAAAGAGAGAGAGAGGGAGAGAAAGAAAGAAAAGAAAGTGTAGAGTACAGGTAGAGAGTTGACAAGATCTTACCTGCAATGTTTTCTGTTCTATTACTTCCTTTGCCTTCTTCGGTGGCTTACACATAACTCGTAAATTCGGTGACAATTTCAATACGTGGCAAGTGCCTCTGTAAATTAGAAAAAAAAATACATATAATTAAAAAAGAGTTCGTTAAGGTTTAAGCTCCTCTGTAAATATGAAAATGATCTACATTTTATGCATGTATAAAAATGTAGAGATAATTCCAAAAAAAAATAGAATGTTCAAATGAATTTTAATCAAGAAGAGATGTAAAATAAAAGAAATACATTTAAAAAGTAAATTTCAAAAGTTTGGTTACCGAATGCCTCCAGAGAGATTTGAACTCTCGACCCCTGGTTTACAAGACCAGTGCTCTAACCCCTGAGCTATGGAGGCGATGTGAGAATGCTCAAAATTTGTAACTACTATCCACTGTGTGTTTGTTAGACAAAGACGACAACATTACATATTGATAAACTTATCTACTACAATATTGTATAAAAAATTGTCCCTTACATTGGTCTGTACGTTTTTGAACCAAAAATCTTTTGTTGGTATGTTTGTTTATTGTAGAAGTGGAAACTACCTGACCGGTTTTGAAGAGGTTGTTTTTATAGAACTACCTGATTTCGAAAATAGGTACTTACTGTAAGTTACTCTACATTATCTACTAAAAGATCGTATTTTGGTTGATCAAAAATTATAGAATTATGTTACAAGATATTGTTTTAAGCGATGCCGACGCACACATAGGCGGATGACGTCACGCGGTTTCACTCGTGTAGTTCCCGTTCCCGTGGGAATACGGGAATAAAATATAGCCTATGTTCACCGGGAATAGTGTACCTTTCGTAGCCTATTATTCGATGCAAACAAACAAACAACCAAATCTTTCCTCTTTATAATATTAGTATAGTTAAAGTTGAATGGCCCCCATTTTCTACCTGCTTTAATTCGTTCGTTTGTTACACTCGTAACTTCTAAACGGTTTGACCGATAGGGTAACTTGATTGATACGGCATATTGTTCAGGATAGGTGCATTGGCAATTCCGGTTTAGCCATTCACTTGATGTTTTTTTTATACCACCAAGGTGGCAGACAAGCATACGGCATACCAGATGTACCGGTGGTCACCGCTGCCTATGGACGTACCTAAATGATGTTGTGTTTAACAACAGTTAATACTTAATGCTCAGCTAAGTAGTTACTTTTATATTTTTGGTCAATAATTCATCATCTCTTTTCGTATTTTAATCCCGGTTAGCAAAAGAAACTATCTTTTTGAGTCCTGGTGTCTTCCACTTATTGCTTACGAGTAGGAATGTCACTCATGACTTTCTTTAAAATGATAATCCTTGAAATTAGGTCTGGATAGTGAATTTAACATCCTAAGTGACTTCGATTTTTATTTAAAAAATAATTAAGCAGCTACCATTAATTATTATGTTGGTACCCATAAGTATCTAGTTATTTACTAACTAGCTGTTGCCCGCGACTTCGTACGCGTGAAATTTATGTTATAAAATGCCTATTTAATTGGTCTCTGATCAGCCCCTAGGATATGTAGCGTGATAATATATAGCCTATTTGAAGACCCTACTCCAAGTTAATATTTATGCAAAATTTGAATCAAATCTATTGAGTAGGTACTTTTCGAGATCCTTCCGGACAAAGCTAAGCAAATAGATAAAAAGTTTTCTAACCATTCCGCGAGTATTTTTTTTAATATTTCCAAAGTACTGTTTTCACTTTTCTATCATTTTATTATATGTATAGAATAGATTCATATGAAACCTAAATATACACAAAAACTAATCTTTGATTCACTTGTTAGTAGATTTTGATCAAAATGTTTAATGTTGTGATAAAGTAGATAGGCAATAGTTGGTTGAGTAACAAATACCTCTAATCAATAAGTAGATACCTATCTATTTATTATGCGTGACTCTATCACATGAGTTGATGACAAATAATACTTATAGCTGAAATGTAAACCTACATATTTGTCGTTGCGAAACGGACCGAACGGTAAATACCAATATTAAATGTAGAGTCGAACAGACTGTTCAAAAAGAATCATCAAAATCGGTTAACTCGGTCAAGCGATTTGCCGGTAACAAACATAAAAAAAAATAGAGACGAATTGAGAACCTCCTCCTTTTTTGGAAGTCGGTTAAAAAGGTGATGCATGAACAAATGACAACTATGATACGAATATGAACTCTAAGCTATTGAAATACCGTAGTAATTTGAACACACTGTATGTACAATGCGTTTCGAGACTCCCCAAGTAACAATTTAACGTCGTATAAAGGTTAAGTAAACGTTATCTGAATACCATACATCGCTATAATAAAGTCATACTAACGTTATAATAACGTTTACTAAACGCGAAAATGGCCCCAGTTATACGACCTAAATGGTCGTATAATGGTCATACAGAAAGCTCGAGCCAACTTCGTTAACGTCATTCAACAGTCGTACAAATGTTATGTGATAACCACTTTCGTCGCGCAGTAGTCGCATCCTAACTTTACAACGACTCGTTTGTTGTATTGGGGCCGTACAGGTGTTATTGAATGACTAAAACGTTTTGTTTGAGTCAAGTGACAACACCTGTACGACTTATTCATATTAATGTTCGTCGCAACGTGTTTGTGGTTCGAAGATTTATTTTAGTGTAAAATAAATAATACAGCTTAGGTGAGTGTTATTTAATTTTCATATCTTGCTTACTTTATCTGTCTCTCATGCTATTTAGTTTGACTGGAAACTAAAGTTTAATGATAATATACCTATGTGAATACTATTCAGATTTTCATGCCCCCTCGTAATTTTGTGTTATAATCATTATATTTTCATTAACAAAAATAGTTTTTTTTTCTAAAATGTCTGACATGTTGCTTTTGTCGCACACTTACCTCTGTACGACCTGATGATGATGATGATGGTCGCCATGACAGCCATTTTCGTAGGAAAAATTCATCAAACTTCCGTAAATATGGCCGTCTAATCATTATAAAGTCAAAACCTGACTTAAATGCGACTGCAAGTTTGATTAAAGTCAGGACAGGACTTTAAACGGACATCATGTAATATAAAGGTTATATTTGAGTCGTCAATAAACAACCCAGTCATTTAAGAGTATTTAATTGACCGCTGTAAAACAAGGTACTGATTGTTATATAAACGGCACTATGAAAACGTCTATATAACATCCACGTTGTATAAATGTCGTATAAAGGTTTTCCAAAAACATAATTTGATGTGTTCAAAACGTTTATTGGACTATAACGTTAGTATGACTATTGCGTTGTCGTACAAACGTTTTAGCTAAGACTGTAATATAACGTCGTATCGTTTAGTCTTCCCAACGTTGCTAATACCAGTTGACTATGACATATTCGTCGCACGACTAATTAGTTGCATTAAAGACATCTATAGGACCTGGTAGTCATCTCATTACCATTGTAAGACTGCTATCCAACTTTAGGTCGTACAAGTCAAGACTTATACGACGTATTTGTTTGTTGGATCTTCTAAGAAAAGGTTATTTATTTATTTACTAGCTGTTCCGCGCGGCTTCGACCGCGTAGAAGTCGTTATCGCGTAAAATCATAACCCTCCTTTTGTGCAGTCGGTTAAAAAGTAGCCTATGTCCTTCCCAGGGCCTCGAACTATCTCTATACCAAATTTCATATCAGCCGTTTAGGCGTGAAAGCCGTAACAGACAGACAGACAGAGAAAGTTACTTTCGCATTTATAATATTAGTAGGGAAGTAGGGATAGAGATTTAAAATAGGCACAGAAACAGACATCAGATCTGTTACAGTATACAATGTTGCTACATAACGTTTCAGATATGTGGAGGTACCTATCTAATATTCCAAATTCTAACTAAAATGATTGAGGGATTAGAGTGTGATTGAGTGGCAGACATCTTCATAAACTTTCACATTAATTATGTTAATATTCTCTAGCTGGTGCCCGCAGCTTAACCCGCGTAAAATTTTGTTTCCGTTCCCGCTTCCCATGGGAACTTATTCCCGGGATAGAAAGTAGGCAATGTGTTTTTAAATCTACGACTGTAGGTACCAAATTTTAGCCCGATTCGTTCAGCCGTTAGAGCGTGAAAGAGTAACAAACATACACACATCCACACTCACAAACTTTCGCATTATAATATTACCGGAGATCTAGAATGACGAAGAAGTGAAGTGCAGAAATACTCGGTGGTACTTACTTTGTGTCACCGCAGACGATGACTGGTAGTCGCGAATTGAAGTCCAGCCTAGTTAGCTTCTTGGTCTTCTTGGAGACCACGGCTTGAACGCAAATCGGTCTGTATTTATCCACGTTTAAATCGTATATGAATACCTGGGTAGAAGAAAAATGTCTGAGTACCGAAAATGATGCCACAGATAGATCTTTCTGTGATTTTTTTTATATTAGAACAAAAGTATGTAGGTATATGGCACAGACTAAGAAAAAGTGGCAAGTATATTAAGCTCGCCAAATTACGTCGCCAGCCTGATGGAAAGCCGTGGCGCATCTAGCGATTGGGGGCCACTCTCACAGTCCGTAAGACTCCTGACAGTGGTCCTCAAGTTGGCGGCCCTGTGATGTGCCTCTTCACGCTCCTCTTGAATAACCCGGGATTGTGTAAGATGAGAGAGAAACTCGTGTGCCGGCCGTTCCAGGTTTATATAGTTCGACAGAGGAACGATCTTCTGAAACGCTCAGGTATATCGGATAGAATAGGTAGGGAATAACAAGCAAGAATTTTATGTAGGTCCAAACAAGGATTTAAATTAAAATTTGGATGAAATGAAAATTTTGATGTTATGAATGGCGGAGGGTTTCGTTAGAAATGGCGTTTTTCTTTTTGAACAATACATACTTTCCCATCCGCAGTACAGGCTGCGAACACGGTGCTCGAATAAGGTGCCCATTTCACGTCACCAACCGGCGAGCCTAACTCGAACATGAACAGCGGCTCCCTGAGGAGGGAATCATCAAATCAAACTTTGAGTTGGAAACGGTTCTGTAGACATTTCTATAGAAATTAGGCTGTAGGTAAAGTGTAAGACAAGTTACTCAGTAAATTCAATTTGTTGATATAATAATTACGGTATACCGTCACAATACCAGAAATCATAATACCTTTACTTAAAATGCCCGAGCCCAAAATACCCGAAATCGAAATATCAATATTCAAAAGGCAAATATTTATAATATAAATAATTTAAAATGCCTTACGATCGAATAACCGAAACCCAAAAAATAAATTTATCAAATACCTTATCCTAAAATGTTCAAACACAAAATACCTTTTTTTTTAACATGATTTAAATCCTACATGGATGCTATATATCTGTGAATGGTTAACACCCCGACTCAGAGTATCCCGACTCGGATGGGTTAGGTTAGAAGACTAAGGCGGGAGCGAAGCGAAGCGGAGCTCCCGCCTTAGCCTTCGTGGTTATTTTTTTTTTATTTTTCGTTAGCCCACTGTAGTACTTTTGTAACTCTGAATCAAAGTGTTTTAACATGAGGTAAATCCTACATGGATACTATGCCGGACTCCTACCGACTAGAAACCACACGTATCCTACATAACAGCCTACAGTTGGGAGCCCCGGGTAAGCCCTCAGAAGGATACCCAAGGACCAACAGACCTACGGCTACGCTACAACTGCGGCTTCACTTAGGTTATGTAAATAAGTTAAATAAGGTAGGTTATGGTTTTTTTTTATTCCAAGCACAAGATTGTATAATTGTTCCTTAAATTTTGGTGAATGAAATTATTATAGAAAAGACAATATATAAATATGTGTTACATTCCACGCAGTTATGACAGTGACACATTGTATTCTATTTTCGGTATTTTAAATTAAGGTTATTTGAAAATTTGTATTTTGAATTCTGATATAATGATTATTTGTATTTTAAATTTAGACATTTTACGGTAAGGTGTTCTGAAATAAGGTATTTTAAATGTTAAGGTATTTCGAATTCGGGTATTTTGGTCTAATGCATTTTAAGTAAAGGCATTTTGATTTCTGGTATTTTAATATATAACCAATAATTACCTATATTCGTAGCATTTTCAAAGCAACTCAAATTTTATTATTGTGATCAATTTACATACATACATACATATGGTCACGTCTTTATCCCCGAAGTGGGAGGCAGAGGCATATTATATGCCCACATTTCACCTTTTTTTTTGTATAATTTGTCCCACGTAATAGGTGGTGAGCCGTATAGCCGTGTTTAAATGGACAGTCGCAGGTTGTGACTGCCTTTTTTTTGTTTTTTGTTTAACGTGAGGGAAAATCCTCATGGATGTTATGCCGGGCTTCTACCGACTAAAAAACCTCACGTCACGCCCAACAGTCTATGGTTGGGAGCCCCGGGTAAACCCTCGGAAGGATGTCCCAGGACTCCCAACAGACCCACGGCCGCTACTGCAGCCTTGCCCAGGGGGTGGTTCGGGTGCTATCCTGCGTCTTTGGGGGGTTTCGGGTGTGATCCCGCTTCTAAGGGGGGGCGTGCGTGAATTGTCTCACTCACGTCACGCTGCCGTCATGGGCCTGCTTCTGTAAGGACGGTGAGCCGCCCTGTCACCGTCCTCAGGCCCCCGGTCATGGTGGCCGATAGTCCTCGGCGAAGACACGTCGGCGGCGCCCAGGCCGCCGACTGCGGAACTCGGGTGGGAGAGTTCTCTCCCGTACCCGTCCCGCCGCCTCCTTTACGAGCATGACCTGCTCGCAGAAGGAGGCGGCGCAGTCCCACTTACTCCCGCTGGAGAGCATAGCTCGCACCATGGTCTCGAGCGAGAGAGTGTCCACGTCCAGACCCACTACGAGGACCTGGCGCTGTTGCGCCCACGCCGTGCAGGTTGTGACTGCCTACTGTTGAAATAAAGCCTTCAACTTAGCTTAACGACTGCCATTTTACTGGCAACCGGGACCAACGGCTTAACGTGCCTTCCGAAGCACGGAAACGCTCAAATAAATGTCACAAAGTGATCACATGGATGGTCACCCATCCATGGACCGGCCATAGTGAAAGTTGCTTACTGCAGTGATCGTTTACAGAACACTGAGTCCGCGGGGACACGAGCGATCAATTTATTTATCTTTTATTGTGACTTACTTCGTGTTCATTCACAGATATGAAGTTTAACCCTGAAAGAGAATTTTGTTTGGGGTGTGAAAATATCGATACTTACTCCCGTCCATCTTCCCAAATCTTCACTCTCCAATCTCCCGAACAGGATGCGTAAATACTGTTATTAAACTTATTATAATGTATTCTGTAAACAGGCATATGGTGCCCTTGCACTGATCGTACGTAGTTCCTGTTGTACTTTAGAGAGCACGTATGGATCATCCCATCTTCAGTTCCGACCATGAATAGCTCAGGATTCTCTGGGTGAAAACATATACAGCTGCCGCAACCTAAGATAGAAATCGTGTGTTGAAACAAATGTTCAGATAAATAGTAGAAATTTGGTGTATAGAAATCGCGCTACTAGCTCTATGCTTCAGTTCTGTCATAGTAAAAAGACAAAAACTAAGTTGTCTTCGAACCAACACCGACCGCAGTTTGCACCTGTCTGTGTCTACGAACATCTACGAGGGGGCACGCACACTTTTACCAGAATTCTGACTAAAGGAATTAAAGTGTGTGTGCGCGCCCCGCTTGGTCGTAGATGCTCGTAGGCGCTGCCGATACAGAACTACTGAGATTTCTATTTAGTTTAATGGCTACGCAGGTCGCTCGAAGGTGATTTATTTCCACCTCTGGGGGCCTAAAAAGGCAACATTGTATGTTTCATATTTTGAAACGTAAAATAATTGGAATATAAATATATTTTTTTTAATATAATTATACACGGACAAAAAAAAAATATAAATATTCACGGACATTTCACACAACGCTATCTGATCCCAAATCCAATCCAAATGGAATGCTTTGTATGTTCTGTATTTCAAGTTATATGACTTTTCTGTTTCATATTATTGAAACATACAATGTTGCCTTTTTAGGCCTGCTGATAGGTGCATGCTGATTTGACGGGCGGGATGTTATGGAACAAAAAATAAAAAAAATATGTTTTACCATAAATAAGAGCTTAGGTGTATGTTGTAGGTATTCTATATCAGTGTAAACCTTAGAAAATACCGTTTATTATACTTACATATACTTTGGAAACTCTGCTACTTACTGCTACTTACTACTACTAACCACTAAGTTGACAAAGTAAATTTGTGAAATAAAAATGTTGTGAATTCTGTTTGTGAATTGAAGAGTCTTCCAGGCTTATAATTTTCAAAGAAAGGCTAGATAGGGATTAATAAGTACCTAGGTTTGTTTCAGCCATTTAAAAAAATACAGAATGGGGGAAAGCGTCAAAATTGTAAACAAACTCCATAAAACGCTTACTATTAACAGTGAGCATAGTGCCATCAGGTCCAGATATAGGCGGCGCATTCGAGGACAGTGTGATGATAGTAGTGGCCTGCAGTTCCCCTGGCATCACGGCCCACTGGACCACTCGCCCGTCGCCCGATATTGAGAAGAACGATGCCTCGCCGTCGATAAGACGTGGACCCCACCGGACCTTTACCATATATACTGAGTGTCAATCATACACAACGAATTACCTACTCTTCATGTCGCTGTGAAACTACTGAACAGATTATGATATTCAGTTGGTAGATACGAAGATATACCCAGGAAACGGCCATATTGATCATCTACGCAAACGGAGCCATGTGTTGTTGGTCGTAGCAGTGACTACGTTCGCGTGTGTACCATTATCGTTGGTCTAGTTTTCGTTGGCGACAAGCGTAATCGACCCCTGAATTATTGACAATGATCATGGTGCTATCAGGTCCAGAAAGAGAGACAGCGTGATGAAAGTAGTACTGATTATTCTTATGTCGCTACTAAAATACTGAATAGATGATATTCAGCAGATACGATGGAGGTCGTAGATAGCCAAAGTGCGCGTTCTCCAGGTACATCAACCTGGAGAACGCGCACATTGGCTATCTACGCCGGGCATAACCATGGGTTGTTGTTCGTAGCAATGGCTATGTATGTTCTACTGGTTTAGTTTTCTAGTGATAAATGTAAACTTAACCACCATAGTCAAACATTTTTTGACACATGTCAGAATTATGGAATTTTTGAAACATGTTAGCAAAGTAATTTGGGAAAAATTTACACTTAAGGGTAAGTCACAGGTTAAAGTGACAGAAGAAGGTCCACGGAGCGGAGTGACGATAGTACCCGAACCCCTAGGTGAGACTGTAGTAGTAGCCAAAGTTTGTCGGGCATCCTTCCGAGGGCTTACCTTGGGCTCCCGAGCGACCCTTAGGCAGGTGGTAGGGCACCGTGTGGTTTTACTCGGTAAGAGTCCGGCATAGCATCCATGAAGGCTATTCATCTGCTTGACACTATATTATGCACGGTAGCATTTTTATCTCGGTTAGACGCAGCTCCTGCACTAGTACACATACTGCGGTCTCGGAACACAGCCAACCAAACCCTATTTTATACTAAAGCCATTACAAATAACATAGATTCTCCTACCTCCCATACAATATTGCTATGCTTGTCTCTGACAGAATCTGACTTGTATTGATATGAGGATTCCAGAGTCAGCTGAGCATTGTATACGCACACGTTTCCGTCGTATAGTCCTGTAAAAAAATATAAGTCTAAACTTACAAATTAATTATGCGAAATATTTCACTCTCAAGCGGGATTCGAATTTGTGTCTTGTCCGATTCCGGAGCAAACAATTTAGACCGCTAACCCCCAGTTTCCGAAAGGCTGATCAACGCTAAAATTAACTAATCGGCTGTTAAAGGCGGATTCTCACAGAAGATCCAAAATGAAAATCCATTTACAAGGAACATAAATGCTTCGTAAATATTTAAGAAGAATGTAGGTTGTTGCTACCAAAGCGATTCGACGTCGTTGCTGCACATGTGACTCCATAGCGACCGAAAGTTCAACTGTACTATACTTAGGCGGATCAGTGTGGATCGGTTGGAGCGTGTCGGTGGAACGCGGCGGGATCGCAAGAAAAGTTTTGTTCGTGGATCGCAAGAATTGGCGATCCATTTGGATCTTCTGTAAGGATTCGCCTTTAACAGCCGATTAGTTAATTTTAGCGTTGATCAGCCTTTCGGAAACTGGAGGTAAGTCAGTGTGAATATTTCACCATTAAATATTTCGTGGAGTACTTTTCGCTCATCGACGACCTATAGAAAAAGAGTTTGTTTTTCACACACATACCAACACAGAAAAGATAGGGTATCTCGTGATAAACGTCGATGCATATTACAGGCGACTCGGTGATGACGGCGTACTCGGGGTAGGCAGGGTTCTTGATACTGTACATGCATAGGCAGCCGTTCTTTTGTTGGTTTGTGAAGTCCACTGCACAGAAAAGAAGTCTACGTTAGGCATATTATGTAGAGTCCTTGGGTATCCTTCCGAGAGCTTACCCGGGGCTCCCGACCGTAGGCTGTTAGGTAGGATACTTGTGGTTTTTAGTCGATAGAAGTCCGGCATAGCATCTGTGTAGGGTTTTTCTCAAGGCGCTCCCTCACCGGGAGCATTCGCGTGTAATGTAACGTTACAGAGTCGAGCATTACAGCAGTGAGGGTTGAGAACCGAGCATTACAATGCGCATCTTGTAATGATACAATGTGTAATGTAATGATACAACTTGTAGCATCAATGAGCTGACATTTGAAAAAATCTAAACTAAATGTTACATTACACGCGAACGCTCGTCCGTCTGGGAGGTAGTATTGTAACGTAATGCTCTAAGTCGAATCTATACTGTTACATTACACGCGAATGCTCCCGGTGAGGGAGGGCCTTCGCGTTAAAAAAAAGGCATATTATGTATAAGTAGAGAATGCCTGATATTTCGTACTCGTAGAATCAATAATTAAAAACAGGCTAGTTGAATCCAAAAGTTAAAATGTGTGTGTGTGTGTGTCCTACAAGGTTTCCAATTTGAAAGATTTGAAAGTAACAACATTTTTGTTTAGAGATTCGGTGAATTATACATCCCTAGTACTGGTTTATCGTAGAATTTTAAGAAACGCTCTATATTTTGTCATAATATTACGTAATGTATTTTGATTGTTTTTACGGATGAGTGGAATCGAATGAGTCCGACTTTCCATGTTGTTTCTCTGTCTCAGAAAACTAGGTGCGTTTGTTCTGTACCGCAAGAATTCGGTATCTCGGTACCTAACAGTCACATGTTATTATCCAAGGCAGCATTTTTATTACATTTTAAGTTCATACTGTTCTCTCTTCACAACCCCATACTAAACAAGATAAAAACAAGATGTGTGTCCTAAAAAAATAGCAACTGCAATTCAGGCGATGAGAAAACTCGCTTCCGTTATTCGCATATACAGCTCTATGCGTAGAGTATACTCTACGCATAGAGCTGTATATGCGAATAACGGAAGCGAGCCTAACCTATAGGTTAACACTAGTCAAAATTATATTAGACTAGCTGTTCCCCGCGGCCTCGTCCGCATAAAAGTCGTTTATCGCGTAAAATCATTACCCTCCTTTTGCGCAGTCAGTTAAAAAGTAGCCTATGCCTTCCCTGGGACTCAAACTGTCTCTGTACCGAATTTCATCAGAGTCGGCTCAGCGGATTAGGCGTGAAAACGTAACAGACAGATAGGCAGACAGAGTTACTTTCGCATTTATAATATTAGTAGGGATTGGTAGGTATCAGGACCGCATTCTCTCACTGGCTTAACTTCAATCATGTTACCATGTCGCTACATATAGGGGCGACAAAAATGGTAAGCCCGTTTCATTGGTACTTGACACTATATAAATTAGCCTATCGAGATCGTAGGTTAAACTACTAAAATAAGTACACAAAATAAATTGCCAATTTAAGGGCAGCCCATTATATTGGCTCCCTACTTTCGTCTATGTCCTGATTAGTAGTCATAAATTACCCTTTGCAGGACCTGATTAAACCAAAGACTTCTATATAAACTGAGGTAGAATGCCCTACGCACCGATTTTGAAACCTATAAACTAAGCTAAATAGCAGCGTGCGTTGCTCGCACTGTAGTGAGTCAAAACTTCGAGAGTACTCGGCTTGCAATCAGAGTCCATACGCCTTCTCTTTTACTCTTGTTCTATTCGTTAATTGCTATTGTGGTGACAATTACGTAAATATTATTTATAAGTGAGTGTAGTCTTAGCAATGTGTGTGTGTTTGAGGATTGCTTTTGAAATCTCGTTTGTTAGAGTACGGCGTGTCTACCTCAGTTTAAATAGAAGTCTTTGGATTAAACCCCAAGATGCGTGATCAAAAGGCATGTAACATCAAACAGATAAATAGCGTTAATTTTTTTTTAATTTTTGTCACGTGTCACTGCGGATAAGCTGCTTGCTGTTACAGCCGACTACGTGGGAAAACAACTGACTGACTAACTATAAGTTCTCCTGGTCACAAAAGAAGTCATAACTCAAATCTACTAGAAATGGAATACCTAGTATGAAAGTGTACAAAAAGAAAATGAACGTGGACTTTGAGACTCCGAAGCAAGGGATTTGTTTGTTTATTTTAAATCCTCTGACAATATTCAACGCTGCGTATATTTTTACATAGTTGGCTTATAAACAAGGCACTTTCAAATGCTCTACAAGTGTAGACTATGTAGTCATCTCGCGTATCGGTCAATCCTAGACTAAACGTTTCTTACACAGACCTACATAACGCATATTTATTATAACTTTGACTTATAAATAACTATTTCGCCGTTCCCCGCGGTTTCGATTATCGCGTAAAATCATAACCCCCTTTTGCGCAGTCGGTTAAAAAGTAGCATAATATATCCTTCCCAGGGCCTCGAACTATCCCGATACCAAATTTCATCTCATTCGCTTCAGCCGTTAAGGCGTGAAAGCGTAACAGACAGACAGACAGACAGACAGATAGACAGACAGACAGACAGATAGACAGGCAGACAGACAGAGTTACTTTCGCATTTATAATATTAGTAGGGAAAGTAGGGAATAGTAGGGATGTGTTTAAAAAATCACTTACATGATCCATACGCAACAGCGAAAAGATCCTGGTAATGTGTGTTCCACTGCACGTCACACACCGCGTGTTTCAACATAGGGTCAAACTGGAACTTCCATAGGGGTAACAATGACCCCATACCTTCGCGGAACTCGTCCGATGGGTCATCCCAGTAGCGGTAGTCTTGAGCTGTGTAAGGTATAAGACGTCAGAACTGGAAAAGGGTACACAACGGAACTCTTTTCATCATACTTCGCCGTCCGTTTGTCTGTCTGTCCGTCACAAGACAGTATCTTAGGAACCGTGATATTTAGAGAGCTGAAAATTTCTTAGTTGATGTATTTTTGTCGTCTTTTTAACAACAAATACTAAAATATTAATATTTAAAGGAGGATCCCATATAATAAACGTGATTTTTGCCGTTTTTTTGTACGGAACCCTCCGTGTGCGAGTCCGACTTGCACTTAGCCGGTTTTTTTTTAGAATTTCAATTGAATAATCGAATCCTTACCTACATAATTTCACTGTATTTAAATGGCTTAAGATCGAGTTAAATAGGACTTATTTATCACACAATTTTTGTTTGCTTATTTTTAGATCATTAGGTACATAAACAGTTTTTAGCAAACAAATTGGTATTCAGATTCCAAAATTATAGTTCTGAACACAACTTTGCCTGTATAAATACTACAAATAGCATGAAAGTACCGATGTCATCATAGATGTTCTGGTTAACAAGCCTCTCCAGAATGGACCAAGCTTCCCTGATCCGCTGCCCCAACTTTTCATCATGGATTTGTTGAGGAGTTTTCGCATGCTTCGTTTCTTTCTTCTTCGCCTAGAGAAATAGAAGAAATTTAGAAAGTTATTTATTTAGAAGTTATAAAATGCTTGTCAAATTGATGGATAACTTTATTTGGTTTATGATAAAGGATAAACAAGCACAAATAGCCTTTTTACATACATACATATAGTCACGCTCTTATCCCCGAAGGGGTAGGCAGAGGCGTAGTATACGCCCACATTTAACCTTATTCTTTTATGTCCCACGTAATAGGTGGTGAGCCTATTGCCGTGTTGAAATGGACAGGCGCAGGTCGCCGAGACCCGCAGTTGAAATTTTTCAAGCCGCCCATAAATCCTTCAACATGGCTACACCAACTTAAATATCACTACTACACCACTACTCAGATAAGAGTAGGTACGGGCCATCATGAACAAGAAAGACGTGAGATCGTTCTCACCAGAATGCACCTCTCTAACACGTTTATTGTGAAAGTGAAAGTTCAATCCGATTGACGTTGTCATTTTTGTTTTATTTCAAACTTCGAACAGATAACTCACGTGACCTAGTGACGTAGTTTAATGCGACAGAGTCACAGACTACAGACAAAGTCTCGCCATAGTCCCTCAGCACTCTATTTTATAGAGAAGGGCTAAAATGGTCACCGTAGGCTAGCAGATTTTACAATGGCACAGCCACCTCTTGAAGGGGACATTTACAGACCTCTAGATTGTTTTATTAACTTACTCAATAATTTTAGTAACTAACCAAATATCAGATTAAAAATACTAAAATATCATACTCTTTTAGGTTTCTCGTCTTCTTTCTCCTTCATTTTCTTCGCGTAATCTTCTGTGTAGTAATCGAATATGATACACTGAAGTGCTGTAGACCCGTAGGTGGCTCTAGGCGGCGGTATTGTCTGGGTATCAACCGACTGTATAGTAATAAGGACTCGTTACATTTCTCTATTGATGTCCTATTTGTGTAGAAGCGTGCGTAGCGAATGGCCGTCTATATTTCGTACGTCATTGTAAAATGTGTTGTGCTAAGAAGTAGTGCTATAAATTGTAAAACAGTGTAAGTGATGTGATAGTAAAAATTTAAGTGAAAATTAAATAAAGTTTATTTGAAAAAATTACAATCTATTACATTATAGGTAACTATCTAAACTAAAATAAATAAGGCCCCCGTGGCGTTGTGTCCAAAAGACTGGCAGCATTTTTCCTTGGAATAGCAATACCTATTCACTGAGGGAGATAACTGCCAGCCCTTTAGTTCACAAGCCGACTGAACTATGTGCTTTTCTGAAATTTTATTAAAATTTAAAATACAATATAAGTAGAAAAATTAAATTAGAATAAATACTACAAAATATACATAATAATACGGTTGTATTCACGTTTACGCTAGTTGCATTGTACCTAGGACTTTAAATTTCTCAAAGAAGATGTAGGCAAATCCTACTATCCTACTAATCCTACTATCCTACTAATATCAATAAATGTGAAAGTTTGTGAAGATGTGTGGATATTTGGATGTTTGGATGTTTGTTACTCAATCACGCTCTAACGGCTGAACGGATTAGGCTGAAATTTAGTACAATGATAGCTTATAGTCTGGAATAACACATAGGCTTTTTATCCCGGGAAAATGTTCCCATGGGAACGGGAACCAAATTTCACGCGGGCAAATTAGTAAATAAATTGATAACTTGCAGACCCGGCAAATTTTGTTCTGATATATAAATTTTTCACTAAATGAAAGCTATTCTATCTTTCTATATAGTTGGAACAAAACACAGGATAGAAATATATTTCAAATCGAACATTTAAATCCGGAGTTAAACTCGGACAAATATTGTGATAGAATCATTTTAGTCAATTTAACGTAGGGAGTTTAAATCACATATAAAAGTTAAAATTTAATATACGGATATGATGGATGTAAGTAATCAGAAATTGTATTAGAAAATTTGGTGTAAATGTCTGGGTAAGGACACACTCACTCATGGAAATTATAATCAGAACGATATAAAATACAAACGATTTTTATAAAATGATATCCAATGTGTGTTGTCTACAGAATAAGTTGTGCAAATAAGTATTAAAATAAATGAGAATTATTGTGTCATAAGTGATTTATCGATACGATATAACCTACGATACATTGAAAGATTCCTATTTCAGAAATACAAATAGTACATTTAGGTAAGTAGAAGCGAAGTTTTTAAGTACTTTATGAGTTGTAAGGGAATCAACTTTATTCTGGGACTCATTTTCTTGAAATTTTGTTACAAAATTCTCAAATATTATGAAAAAACTTGACGTCACTTCTTAGCGGTTGGTCCTAGAGCAATATAAAAAAAAGCTCTAAATATCTACCATAGTTGGTTAACCAGTTAAAGCTCATGACCGTAATATCTACAAGTGAAAATTTCTACTTATTTAATTACTACCAATATAATACAAATAGTGCTATTGGATAAAAAGAATCAAATATTTGAGTAGAGAAAGATGAAAAATAAAGAAAGTTTTAAATGTAAAAAAGTTACTTTTCTCTGTACATACGTAGCGGGAAAAGTTGAACATAGAATGAGTATAATTATTAGTATCAAAATATATAGTTACATATTAATACATAATATCATTATTATACAAATGAAGTTTATTTACAACATGTTACACACAGACACAGACACTATTATTAGTGTCAGTAACACTATTAATTAAGTAATATCAGTCATAATGTCATTAAGCTAGCGTCACAGAAATCAGAAAAAGCCTTTTGTTCTATGATCCTATTCCCGGTGAAAATAGCCTATTTTTATTCATGCATTCCCACGGGAACGGGAACTATGCGGGTGAAATCGCATGACGTCCACTAGACTTCTAATATTCAAGAAATCAGAAAAAGCGTTAATGAACATGAGCCAAGATTCAAGAATATTGATTGATTTGGAAAATTCTCTTTCTCCAGCCACTTGCGATATTAATTTTAGAAATCAGTCTTGAGATAATATTGTTTTTAAAGGGGGAAAAGTTTCAAGAGGAGTTTTAAGGAGGCTATCACAACTACAGCAGTTCAAAGATTCAAAGGAGACACGACGTATTTCTGTTTGTTTTTGGTTTTGGCAACAAAGGCAACCAAATGTTTGAGGGATTCAGTCAAGTTTACAAATTAATAATACGGAGCAGTACAAGTGGTGTTATTCAATATTTACATAATTACAGTCAGGTATAAAGTAATTTAAAAATGATACTAATGAATGTTATTAAAGGTCTTTGTGTAACACATTGTAAATTAATAACATAGAATGTATACTTATAAAATAACATGCCAATCACTGCTAGCAAACAGCATTAATGTACAGCGAACATTCATCTACAACTTAAGGAGAGACATTATAATTTTTCAAAGAAAGATTTGAAGGAAAGTAATCCTGATGGAAGGGAATTTTTTGCTTTCCTTCAAACTGAGAGTGCCGCGATAAGATCAAATGGTTTCTTGCGGGTAAAATTAAGTTCAAATTGGAATCAACACGTACCTACTTGTTTCAACACGGCGATATACCATAATCAGACAAAAATTTGTTGTTGCTGCAGTGCCACGGTTCATAAAGGATAGATTAGTAGCGAAAAATTCGAAATCTATGGTTCATTCCCAATCCAAAAAATTGAGCTAATTTTGTCAAATTCACACTACGTCACAAGACGTAATCTATCAAGGTTCTACCAGGATAGGATAAATGCATTAATATAGTCTAAAATTATCATGACATTCCTATTTCCTAAAACTAAACATTCTCACTTACTAACAGACATATGAAATATACCTAGTATATTGATATTAACATCATGCATAGCGTAGTCATCGCATCTAAAACTTGCACGAAATCATGAATACGATGATTGTCGCTAATTTGTTCACTAACATTTAAGTGAATGCAAATATTTACAGTGATTGAAATCTTTACACATTTACAACAAACTGCTATTTCTTTTTATTAGTCCTAAGCATTAGTGGAAACCTACTCAATTTTGCGTAGGCACCATTGATCGAAATACAAGATACAATCATATCCACGAAACCTATGTGTAAGTAGTAAGAGGAAGCTCAAATATTGCCCACGCCAATAGGCTTGAGTAACTCCCGAAAAGTTCAGGCCATTTGTATCCCTCCGGCCGTTTCCGCAACTGCGATTCGTAACTAGTTGCGAATAAAGAATTATTATTCCTTGTTCGCACCCAGTTGCGAATCAATACAGTTTTTTCCTGAACTGCAACTAGGTATCCTGATGACGACGAAGTATGGCAATCAGTTACGACAAAAGATTTATTTTCCTTATTCGCATCCTTATAACCATCCTTTGCCTTTTGAATATAAACTTTTCAAGAGGAAGAGGAGAGAGCCACTACAAAAATATGCATAAACAACTATAAATATCTAATTTTGTTGACACTTCACTAGGGTTACGTGCTTTGGGTGGTAATAAGTAATTTCACAATTTAATTTTATCCGTTATAGTACATATTTCAGTCTATTTAACCGACTTCAAAAAAAGGAGGAGGTTCTCAATTCGTACGCTATGTTTTTTTTTTGTATGTATGTTACGCGATAGCGGCGCCAATTACACAGGTCTGCAATGGTTTTCCTCTTTGAAATCTGAGTAACATTTTCTATAGTTTCTGATGTGCTGATTACGAGAAAAATAATAAAAAAAATCCATCACGTCAGGATTTTTTGCTATTGAATATTTAAGATTTAGCTCCAAAATGTCTGAGCGTCTACCTTTACAAATTTATAAAACGTCATTAAAATACTTCAGTTTAATTTTTATTGCATTTAATTCGTGTTAGGGGACATAGAAATTAATGCAAATCAGTAATTTGATGATTACTACATAAAAAGTAAAAGTAATCCGCATTAACCATGTTCAAAACGGGTAATTTTGAGTTAATTTAGTAATAAAATAATAAAAAATATTACCTATTAGTAATATTACCTAATTGTTGTAAATATTATTAAAAAAGGGTGTAATAAGGATAATCCAAAAGGCTTTTTTTATTAAGTACCCGCACTTATTTAGAAAATTAACAGTTGAAGTGCGCATCTTGCAACATGAACTTTAAAATGTCATCGCGAAGATGTTTAAATTCTCCAAATTGCTTTTGTAATATTTGCGGGAATTTTATGGTGATAAAACAACGAAACAGCATTACTGACTTTGTGAAAAATATTTACAAAAGTTATTATGGAGACGTTTTAATTGACCAAAGACAAAACTTGGACACCTCATAAACTTTGTACGACTTGTTTATTAGAACTTCGCCAGTGGTCAAAAGGACAGAAAAATAGCTTCAAAATCGTTTCGCCTATGCTACGAAGAGAAGCTAACAACCATGATAAAGATTGCTACTGTTGTTGTTGTGACATAACTGGATACAATTTTAATAATAAAAGGGACATAAACGAGCACAAAACTTCATTTCCTAAATTCGCACATTGATTACTTCCCAGAAAATGTAGGAGCCGTTGGCGAAGAACAAGGCGAAAGATTTTACAGAGATTTGAAAGAGCTTGAAGTTTGGTATCAAGGAACATGAAATACTAGCATGATGGCGGACTATTGTTGGTTATTGAAGCGTGACGATCCAAACTGGAATTTTAACCGAAAATCGCTCAACCGAAGGTTCCAGGAAAAAAGGACCAGGTTCAACAAATAAAATTTATATGTAATTTAGACTAGTAACAAGTTGTTATTATATTTCAGTCGTTTTTAAAGTTAAAAGTAATGTACTTTTTTAAATATATATTTTTTATGAGAAAACTTGAGTCTTTTTTTCTATTTTCTTTCTGTACCTTTTTTGAAACATCTGGAGGTGATGCAGAAAAACTAAGTACATATTCGTAATCAGCGCACCAAAATACCCTAGAATCAGCTATCAAATTCCAGAGAGGAAGTTATGACCCTCATTTTGCAGGCCTGTGTTATGGATGGATTTTGAAAATTCTTTTTTTGTTTGAAAGAGGCTTCTTCTGAGGTGGTCCCATATCCAGAGTATCAGGATCTGATGCTGGAATCCAGGAGAAATCGAGGGCAACCACTGAAAATTGTAGGGACAACTAGTGCGTTAGTTAACTTTTTGATTAAGTGCTTTAATGTACTAAAATTTAATGAAGGTCTGGAGTCGATCTGATGATGGAACCGAAAGACAGTCGAGGGAATTCCTTAACGATTTACAGCAGTTACCTTGTGTTTCGGCTTGATTGATTTGTGTTGATGAGAACTTTACACCTAGATAGAAATACTTTTCGGTCCACCCGTCACTTAAAATAAAAAAATAAAAATTTTAAATAAAAAATAAAACCGACTTCATATAAATCCTTAAAAATAAAATTTACCTAGCACATAGTAATATGTATTTTGATTTAACCGATTTTATTCAATATAATATTGAAGTTGGTGCCATTAATAATACCTACCTAAACCTATGGGTTTACTTGGCGCCGACTTCAATATGATATTGAATAAAATCTGATAAATCAAAATACATATTACTATGTGCTAGGTAAATTTTATTTTTAAGGATTTATATGAAGTCGGTTTTATTTTTTATTTAAAATTTTTATTTAATAATAAAATTGTAAGTAATGTCCACTTCCACATTTCTTGATGTTATATTTGTTGTACCTATTTGTTTTGGAAAAATATTCAATGTACAGTTTTTGTCTCGCTTAGATTTAATTATATTTAGGTAGATACAGATAAATCTTAACAATTGGTTGCGAATTATAAAATGCTTTTCTCCTGTCGCTACTACGCAAGTTCGGGAAGTTCTTATTCTTTGTTCGTAACCAAGTTGCGGTTCAGGAAAAAGCTGTATTGATTCGCAACTGAGTGCGAATAAGGAATAATAATTCTTTATTCGCAACTGGTTACGAATCGCAGTTGCGGAAACGGCCGGAGGGATTTGTATACTGGACCCACTTTTAAAAAATAAGTCTGTTGCATGAAAAAATATTTGCAAAATTTAATGTAGACCCTGAAATGTAACGATTTTAGATTATAGGTACTGCTAAGTAAAATAATAGTTGTAAACTAACTCGTCTTGGGTAGTTATAAGTGAGAGCGGCGCGTTCACAGAAGTTGAACTGGTTTGCCAACTTCTTCACCCTTGGCTTAATGTCCAGGACACTAAGTGCTGCATCCAAAGTTGTCATTGTCTCTCCTGTAAAAAAAACTTAAATCCTTGGTAATAGGAACGAAATAAAATAACCAACTGCATTAAAAAAGTATTGGAAGCCATTGCACTCGTTAATCAGGACGATTTCCAGTTTCTATGATCGCAAAAATGAGGACCGTGGATAGACATCCATTTCACTATTAGGCCTGAAACAGTAGTGTCATGTCCCACGCGCCTTTTCTATTGTTAAACAACCAATACACGCATGTATTAGTACATACAGTTTTTGAGTTTGTGTTTTCTACGTCACAAGAAAAACACTAACTGAAAACTAACATTAAATTGCAATACTTCTTCCGACTCAGGATTCGAGCACGAGACCTCTGCAACGATAGTACTGAGATTTCGGATTAATAATGACACTGTGCCATCTGCCTCGATGGTCTGCCGTGATTAAAAAAACAACGATATTTTCTTTAAGAAAATGATGAAAACAACATTGTAGTTTCATAAATTCTGTCTTGCCTTATGTAACAGACCGATTTGTACTAACTTCCTTCATCAGCTTCGCCTTCGTCTTCAACAGCTTCGGCTACAGCTTCTTCAACACCTTCTAGTGCTTCTGCTGGTAGAGGAGCCTCAGCCTCTTTTTCTTGTTCAGGTTCGGCAGCACCGGCAGCCTTCTCTTCATCAGGCGCTGCATCGTCTATATCAAGGTGAATTATGTTTAGAATATATGCGTGCAGGATTACTGGTTAAGTTGGCCTTATCCTGTAAGGAGATGCAGTTTTTATAGTTTTTTTTTAAATTTTGGGTTAGCATATCCCAAACTTAACTTTTAGCGTTATGGTATTCGTCATGGGACATCCTTCCGATGGCTTACCCGGGGCTCACAACCATAGGCTGTTGGGCGCTATGTGAGGTTTTTTAGTCGGTAGGAGTCCGGCATAACATCCATGAGAATTTTCCCTCACGTCAAAAAAAAAAAGCGTATTTGTATTCAAACATTTTCATAAAATCTATCAATGTACCTAAGTGACGAAAATGATTTTTGTTGCCATATTGAACAAGACGGGCGACATGATGGATCAAAATAGCTATGAGTCCATTTATTTAGCAGTGGGGATCGGTAAGAGATCCATAGTCAAGACACTAATTAGTTCCATTTTTCGGCTTGGTTTATGAATTTCATACTGTCTCTGACGTACTATGTCGATCACAAAACATCTTATTATGCTTGATTTATGGACCGCTCCAGGGCGTTCGATCTGGTTACCTATGATATTCTGTGAAAAAATTATCAGACGAGGTTTAATATCTCCCCTTTTCACAGCAGATGCAACAAGCTTCAAATGCAGCCAGCTGTCATAAAAGCAGCAGTTTTTTCGATAGGTAGAAGAAGGATCGTTTAAGTTTCGGGTCTAGTTTTTCGGACATTTAGGTAAGTACCTACGTGAGGTGCTAATATCAGAAAAATATTTCTTGCTATTATACGATGTAGCATGGAATTCTGGTATTATTGCTGGTTTTTATAACGGGACATTTGATGACAATATTTAGGTTGATCGGCGATTCACGATGTCAACCAATTTATTACAATGGCAAGTAAATTGATACACTTGACGTCTGTAATGACGTGAGAGCTTCATTGCCCTTGTTCGTGGCGGATAACTATTCGATACAGATAATAATTCTGTTTCCTGATCGAGTCCAGTAAAGTGCGAATTAGTTAAAGTAGAATATTTGTATCAATTAATAGTTAGTACTTAGTTGTGCAAGTATTAGATAGATTGTGAAAATAAAAATGTAAAGAATCTACAATCATTGGATTATTATTACGTAATACCATTAAGTGGAATGTAGGAGTAGTATCTATTATTATACGAAGAACAGAAGAATAAATAGCTATGTAAAGGATCATTGGAGTATCATTTTCTTATCATCTTATAATTCTATATATATATATCTTAGAAACTTATTAAAGAAATGATACTCCAATATCCTTTTCATAGCCATTTATTCTTCTGTTCTTCGTATAATAATAGATACTACTCCTACATTCCACTTAATGGTATTACGAAATAATAATCCAATGATTGTAGATTCTTTACATTTTTATTTTCACAATCTATCTAATACTTGCACAACTAAGTACTAACTATTAATTAAAACAAATATTCTACTTTAACTAATTAGCACTTTACTGAACTCGATCAGGAAACAGAATGTTTCCTGATCTTCTGAGTCACAATATTAAATTGTTCTACCGATTATTTCTAAACTAAGGATCACCTTAGATTGCTGTATAGTGAAGACCAGTCACCAGTCCATACTTTTGCGTTAGTTCCTCATAAAGCGACCGTGTTGCTCCAGCAGCAGGCTAACATCTTCCATCATTAGCAGCAATGATAAAAAATAGAAACAGTTCTTTGTTACAATAATGAAGTAATTTCGAATATTACCGTCTCCTCCAGCATCATCAGCTGGCGGTGGAGCTTCCTTTTCCTCCTCTTCCTCTTCTTCAGCAGAAGCTTTCTTGACTTTGGCTCGCTTAGGCCCAGCGTCGTCAAATCCAACCATTCCTGGTAGAAATAAATATAGTTTTGAAGTTGGTCAGTGTTTTTTAAAAATTTTTGAAGATATTGATTTCAAAATCAACAATATCATAGAGCAAATAGCAGCAGTACAAAAACCGGCCAAGTGCAAGTCGGACTCAAGCACGGAGGGTACCGTACAAAAAAGCGAAAAAGAAAATCATGTTTGTTGTATTAAGGGCGCCCTTAATCCACCCTTTTCTCCTGATTTTATTTTGAAACAGTAAAATTTGTTTTAGAATATTAGAAAAGTATCTTAATAATTAAATGTTGTTCAACTTTTTTAACTGATAGGTGACAGATAAGAACACGGTCCAGGTGAGAATAAGTGACACAAAGTTTACCGGGACCCCTAACACTAAGTACATAACGGTGTAAAAAAAAACTACTGGTTGAAGTTTATTTTGACAACTTACCATAACCAGCACTTATCTGAGCCTTCGCTTCTTCAGAGTCTTTACGTATAGCAGTACCAGCGATTACTAACAGAGGGTATGCTTTTCCAAACGTGATTTTTGGTTTTGTCACAAACTTATGCCGTCCGTAATGATAAGCCACTTCATCCGCTATCCATTGAGGATTGATTGTAGTTAGAACACGACCTACCTCTTCAGTCAGGTCCTGAAGAAATATAAATCTGTACAGTAAAGGTACTTTTTCACACTGTAAACAACTTTCTGAAATCTAATTTTGACTAGCTTAAATTCTTTATCTTGCCCAAAATATATTTCATGTACTTATGTTTATACATAAGTACATGAAATATAAGCATTTCTAGATTATTATAACCGCACACAGAGCAACGCGACTAATACAAACGTCAAAGATCGTGTTGCTCTATGATGACCGCACTCTGTACCAAACATTCGTGCATCACAAAAATACCTAGAGACGCGAATCCAAAACGTCAGTAATGGCAGTCACATACGCTATTACTGCGCCACCGAAGAAGTTTAACTAGATACAGGCAAGACAGTAGGTCCTGAGTATTGATAAATGTATTAAAGTGAGCGGTTGAATTTAAAGATTTTCTAACATACTCGATCAAAAATTGTTATGCAAGTACAATTTTGTAATAGTGTTAAGTTATCAATAGCCTTTCTGGTATATAAAGCTACTAAACTATAAAGCATATGCTAGTCAAAATAAGAAAAAAATTACGTCATGTTACGTATCCTTAAATTAGTATCTAATACCACATTCAAATTCTCTACATAAATTTTAAAATTACAAAAGTAATAACGTTTAGGAAAATATATAATTATCTTACAGCTTCCGGTACATCTTCTTGTTCATCAGGCTTCATCAATTGCCGTGGCTTCAGCCATTCCAAAGCCTCATCTTCGGCAATATTCAGCCGAGACTTTTGCTGCCCTTCTTTCTATTAAAAAGTTAAACAGTTTACAAATGTATCAACACACACCACTGCAAATATGCATCACTGAATTACATACATCGAAGCATTGCAATGCTGTATTCAAATGTGCATCATCTTCAGTGATATTGAGAGCACGTTTTATCATAGCCTTGAACATTTTGTTTAAAATAATTTGAATGATCACAGAAATAATGAAATAGGCAAGCACGCAAGCGTTGTCAGACAGCAAATGAAACACTGCTTAGTTCTAAACGTTTGAGAATTGTGAACGGATTTACGAGGAAACATTATTGGGGCATTTGCATATTGCTTGATAGGTCTTTACTGGGTACGATCATGTAATTTGACAATAAATAATTTTAGCCACTTTTAGCCAAGCGAAGCAAGCGTAAACAAATGATTAAACCGTTGCGTGTCCGAAGCAGGCTGGGTTGTATCTTTATTCATGATGCTAATTTGTATTAAGGGTTTGGTTTTATTATTCTTGGTATTTTGTTCCTTGGTTGTACTTACGTCAAAGTCATCTTCTGATTCGGAAGTCATAGTCAGTCGGTTATGTACGAAATTTCATAGACCATTACTTAAAGAACTTATGGGAACAACAGAAAATATAACCGCTGTAGTGTCGGTCTTTATTGCAAGTAGTTCGCACTAAGATACAAGGAAAGCTAGAATCGATAAAACAACTGCATTGTAAATAACAGTTGCTAAATTATTTAGTAGTAACTAACCAACAAGACTTGGGATAAGATTAAAGTTTATTTTGATTTTTTTATCTTTAGTGTTGTCACGGATGTAAAAGAAATGCGTATAGAGTTGCATTTCATTATGATGTAAATCTGAAGACTGTATCACAATTTCATTTGTCTTAAAAGAAACACGCTCACATAGATACAACCGTGTGAAATTGTCGCTGTATTTATCTCACAAATAAATTTAAACATCTTACTAACTTATGCCTCTTTTATTGTTATTTAAAATAGGTCGAAGTTAAATCAATATTTTTTTGAATTGAATGACAGCTGAAATCATTGATATTCGGGGTCAAATTTGGCATAAACCTCATTCATTGTTATTTAAAATATAGTCCATTAAAATGTTACAATTTAAGGACCGAATATTGCATTTCTTAGAGGACGCAATTTTATTTTTGAGACATATAAGGGGGGTCAATAGAAGCTTAACCTCAAGTTTGTGGGGTCGCCACGCTTGTCCCCCGGCCGCAATCTTAAAAAGGGGTGAAAACACTTTTTTCCCAATATCTCGAAAACTATGAGTCTTACAAAAAAATTGTGAAGTCATAATTTGTAGCAAATTGTTTTGCCTACAAATATGTTAAACAAATTTTTGCCCTAAATTAAAAATTAAAGAAATTATAAACAAAAAATTGAAAATAAAATTATAAAAATTTTCTTTTTTGCTCTGTGGCGTTTTTTTATGTATATTTTCCAAAAAAATTACCTCAGACCAATCTTGTAGATGATCTTTTGAGGACGTTTTTTTTTTAATTTCTCTTAAAAGATCATCTACAAGATTAGTCTGAGGTATTTTTTTGTAAAATATATAAAAAAAAGTTATAGTGCAAAAAAGAAAATTTTTATAAAAATTTTCAAAATTTTTTGTATATTTTTTTTGTTAAGTTATATACACATTTGTTGGCAAAACAATATGCTACAAATTATGCCTCTACAATTTTTTTGTAAGACTCATAGTTTCCGAAATATTGCGAAAAAAGTGTTTTTTCCCCCCTCTTTTCAAGATGGCGGCCGGGGGACAAGAGTGGCGACCCCACAAACTTGAGGTTAAGCTTCTATTGACCCCCCACACATGTCCCGAAAATAAAATTGCGTCCTCTAATAAATGCAAAGCTCATGTAACATTTCAATTGACTAATAGGTCGAAGTTAAATCAATTTTTTTTTGAATTGAATGACAGCTGAAATCATTGATAATCGGGGTCAAATTTGGCATAGGTAGATATGTGTATAGACGAAGAAAACATATTTAAAAATTCCCACCTCGAAGGGGTCGAAAGTGGGTTCGAAATATGTAACGGGAAATGCCAATAATGTTTTCTCTAATTTTTTATCACTCATATGATTTCTCTGATTAAAAATGAAATAGGTATCTTATTAATTAATAGAACATTCATAAAATGTAAGCTCTCTCGGCGTATAAAGTGTACATAAGTATATGGACTAATTTAATATTATTTTTGATAAATTTAATGTTCTTTAAAGGCACGTTGATGCTGTCGGTACAAAGTTTGTAATTTACTTCCTAAGCAGGGCGTGTCACCAAATTATAATTAGTCTCCGTGTCTGGTATTAGCTAGTACTGCTAAGTTGGCTCACGAAGGTCTGGTTGTGACAAAAGAGTATATACATTAGTCAACCAGGTCTCTGAGGTAGAATAAGCCACCATTTAATTTGGTCTAGGCTTACAAGTTGCTCGTGGTTAAATAAAGCACATTTCTTTTAAAAGAATTTTTAATTTAGGTAAGTCTTTTATCTTTGCCGTATACATTTATTTGGATTTATTTATTAAAAAATAAAGAATTTATAGTGTATCGGAATGTAGATAGACGATCTAAAAAGATCGCATGTGCCAATTTGATATGGGCGAAAATATTGAACGTTGTATTGTGGCGATCTTTTGAGGTGTTCGGTGGTATTGAATATAATATTATGTTGAGCTGTGAAGAAGACCTGGTTAAAATTGATGAATACATTTGACCCTTTCTCGCGGTTATAATAAGTGACAGACAGGTCTCCTTTTCATTATCAAACTGTACCTTTCCACTCCATTATACTTGTAGTAAAAGCCTTGAAAATAATACAACATGTGATACAAACAAGTAAAACGTTTCCTTTGCAAAGAATTAGGTACCTTATAACTGACTTTATTATTTTGTCAAGGAGAAAAGTTCATAAATTTTATAGTGTTGCTCCAGTAAAGTAGTAAGTACAAAGATTAAGTGCCTAGATATTGGCACAATAGATGTACATCTATTGTGCTGATGTAGTGTATCTAGTTGTGATGTCATTACTACCTATTAATTTAAAAATAGCTGTAATAGTAATTATTTATAGTCTTTGATGAACAAGGTTTAATTTGGGGCTATGTAAGTTCAGCGTCATTCAATGAATTGTAAAAATAATGGCATAAAAATGGTTGGTACACAAATGTGTAGAAATATTTTTCACGATGAATGATTAATAAATGGAAGAAGTAGTCCTAGTAGAAGGAATTAATGTGGATAAGGCTTACGTAAACAGCAGAGAAACAGCAAATAAAAATATGACATCAATATTATCAAGGCACAAAAAGGGACACAGTTTAAAATATATCAAGAAACGATTAGGATTTACCTTCGAAGATAAGCTTGAATGAAACTGCTGAAAGATTCCGAACATAAATAATGCCTTTCGACGCTTATGACCAGAAACGCAAATGACCCGACACGCAAATGACCATATTTTCATCAGCAAACGACCAGAAACGCATATGACCCGAATTTATTTACGCAAAAGACCAGTATTTAATAAATACGCATAAGACCAGAGACGCATATGACCTGAATTTCTTTTGCATACTATCAGTATTTTAAAATATACTTATACAACCAGAAAACAAATGAAGATCGACAAAACAAATGAAGATCAAAAAACAAATGAAGATCAAAAACAAATGAAGATCTAAAAAACAAATGAAGATCGAAAAAACAAATGAAAATCGAAAAATCAAATGAAGATCGAAAAAATAAATGAAAATTGAAAACACAAATTAAGATCGGCAAAACAAATGACGATCGAAAAAATAAATGAAAATTGAAAACACAAATTAAGATCGGCAAAACAAATGACGATCGAAAAACATATGCAGATCATTAAAACAGAAGTCTAAGCAAGTTGATGAGGTGAATAATTACTTGCAGCCATATTTTGTAATCTAGATTTGATTACCATTCAAAAAAATAGGTGCAAGCAATTCTCGACCTTAATGACACTTATCTAAAAATGTACTTTTCGGCGTTTATAGACATCACTGATCATGAATATGTAAAAAATAAATACATATCATGCATGTTCATAAGGTCGAGAATTGCTTGCACCTATTTTTTTGATTAGCAATCGCATCTAGATTACAAAAAATGGGTCCAAGCGAATTTCAAACTTATGAGCTTTCATAATATCTATTTATTTTTTATAAATTCGTGATCAGTGATGTCTATAAGCGCCTAAAACCTCATTTTTAGATAAGTGTCATTAAGGTCGAGAATTGCTTGCACCCATTTTTTTTTAATGGTACACACATCTAGATTACAAAATATGGCTGCAAGTAATTTTGGACCTTGTCGACTTTTGTTTTAATGATCTGCAAATGTTTTTTCGATCGTCATTTGTTTATCCGACCGTCATTTGTTTCGCCGATCTTCATTTGTTTTTTCGATCTTCATATGTTTTTTCGATTTTCATTTATTTTGCCGATCTTCATTTGTTTTTTCGATCTTCATTTGTTTTTTCGATTTTCATTTGTTTTATCCAAACATCTTAGTAAAATGAAGTTTTGTAAATACCTGGTCGATAGCGTATTAATTTCTGGTCGTTGGCGTATCTGATCGATTGCGATTAACATGTCAGGTCGTTTGCGTTCCTGGTCGAATGCGTTTTTATTCTGGTCATTCGCGTATCGGGTCATTTGCGTGTCTGGTCATTAGCGTATTTGAAATCTGGTCACTTGCGTATCGGGTCATTTGCGTATCTGGTCATATGCGTCGAAAGGAAATAATGGTCAGATATGTATGGGCCAAGTGCAATGTAGGATACCATAGCTAATGAATTTTTAAAAAGTTTTACTTCAAAAATTTTAAATGCATATTTTCAGCCGACTAATTTGTAACTGTAAAGTCATTTTTTTTGCAGTATTTTTTTTGCATACGTACATAAAAACAGTAATAGCTTGTTTAGTAGACTATTCGGAGTCCAAAATAATTGTTTTAAATCTGAATATTGACGGAAACTGAAAAAATATTCTAACGAACCTTAGACAAAAATATTAGTAAAATCACAAGCATAAAGTTCTTAAAAAATCTATCAATGACACCTAAAAGCTGCGTATACTTCTAGGTTGCGTGTAGACTACGGAACCCTAAAAAGGAAAAGTAGTTCATGAAAATGTCTATTTCCATTATAAACTGACGCATGTCATTGAATTCTATTACCGTAAACCAATTTCCAAATTCGAACTCATAATCGAAGAGAAACCTCAACAAAAATTATTTAAATACAACGTAAACTTTTATTACTTGTATTTCCGCCATTTGTTATCGCGTGATGGATGGTAAATGATGATGTTCGATCGATGGAACAGTATTGCTGATAACGGCTATCGTGATAACAAACAGTTTTAATAATGATCCGAATGAATATTAATTGGGAAAAGACCCCAGTGACGTTTTGACTGTTCCGGTATTATGACGTGGTGTTCAGTTTCCTTGTTCCGTTGCAAATGATTTTAATGCTATCTATTGAAATCTTGGGATTTATCTAGTTAAGCAATAGTAGGTACCTAACTATGTAATAGGTGTATGTACTAATATTCCGGAAGAAGTAGAAAAGACATTCAAAGAAAATGTGAGATATTGTTAAGAATTGCAGCGGTAATTTAATTAATTGTTTTGCTGTAGCTAAATTAATTAACGTCATTCTAACGTTTTAAGTTTTGTCATTCGTTAATTATCTTTGTCGGGTGAAATAAAATGTATTTCTTACACAGAACGCGTAAATATCGAATTGAATAGTTGTTGTTGTTAATGAAATAAATTCAGTGATGTCTACTGGAGGGAGTTCAGCTGAGCATAGCTCTTATTTTGCTAATTTGTTTAGTACATGTCACTTATGGTTATAAGTTGGGGCGAACTGAAGGTGCGTAGTCAGCCTGCTTACAGGAAATAGGAAATATTTCAATCCTGATTTTCTCATAAAAATAAGGTAAGTTAATTTTAGTAAAGATCATCATCGAATTTCCCTCATTACACTTATTGACAGGTACATAAATCAATAGTGCCCAAAATGATTGGCTTATCCATAGTAAAATTTCACACAGTCCACTGTTTTGTATAACACATTTATATTTATTTCAGGTTTTGCCTTGCGTTCCCTAAAAATGGCCTACGTCCAATAGTGAACAGATCCAATAGAGAACAGACATTGGATGGTTTCAGTTCATTGATTATTGAGTTTCTTGTGTATATTTTGTATTTCAGCATGTGTAAAACTTGGAAGTAGAGGAAATAGATTAATGGAGCCTCTACACTCCTGTGTGAGTTTTTATTAAGCTACAATTCTAGGCAGTGGCCATGGCGCTCACAGCCAACTTTAGGACTTCACGATCAAAGCGAAGCTTGGGATTAGACTGGGACACAAATAAGCGTGCTTAAACGAATATTGTCACATAAATACATTCATAATTGAATGAAGATTCTGCAAATTAGTTGCGTATGTTACACAACACATATCGACCTATGCAAAGAATAAAGTTATATGTGCAAAATCACGACTTTCCAGGAGAGCGATTTGAAGTTTGTCGTGGACAAAATTCAGTTTAACTTTTTTATCTATTAACCTAGAGTACTGAATCTTTTAAGATATACATGGGACTACATAAGGTAATATTTTCTATATAAATAGATAATTTTAAACTAATATTTCTGAACTTAGCAGTATATAAGCGTACATGTGACGTTTTACTGTGGAGGTCTCAAGGTTATACGTGCATTTATTACTTTATTTTAGGGAAAAGTGCAAGTGTCATGTGTAAATATAACTTTATTTTTTTAAATTTAGTTTTTTCTGCAGTTACATGTGTAGTAAAGGTTTGCAACTCATTAATAAAACTATCTATTTATGGTCGATTAATTATTTAATATCACCCCTTGAGTCTAATTATTATTTATAATACAGTATATAACACAGTGCCATAGTTGTTATAATTATTGTCTAAAAAAGTCAACATTGGTACTTAACAGTGGTATCTTTAGCATAGATAAATAATATATCATTATTAAACAGAAGACTGTACCTGGGGATCGTGTGAAGTATGGCCCTATACGGGGCCCCCCTATGGGCGGAGACCCTGACTGTCATCAATGTGACTAGATTGCTGAGCACGCAGAGGGCGATGGCCGTCAGGGTGATAAGGGGATACCGCACGATCTCAGTTGAGGCGGCATGTCTCCTAGCCGGGACCCCTCCGTGGGACCTGGCGCAAGGAGGCGCTAGAGCGGGGTCAAAAGCCTGCGTCTCGAGAAATTGAGGCCCAGCGGTCCCAGCTCCACCAGGAAACCGTGGAGATATGGAGGTACGACTTGAGCAACCAAAGGGGGGATTCGCCACAATCGCGGCCGTCAGACCGGTCATGGACGAGTGGCTGGAGGGGAGACACGGTGCTCTCTCCTACCGGTTGTCACAGATAATTACCGGACACGGTAGCTTCGGTAAGTATCTGTGGCGAAGACACCGGGAAACCACGGCCGAGTGTCAGCACTGCGAGGACCGCAGCAATGACACAGCGCTCCACACGCTGGTGGAGTGCACGGCGCGGGCGTTGGCGCAACAGTGCCAGGTCTAATTCCGTCCTCCAACAGGGACAAACACCTAAAGCATGAAGCGGGAGTACGGTGACTCTGTTTTTCAAGAAAGGTAATAAGACTAAAGACCCATCTCACTCCTGAGCCATGTTTACAAGTCGTTCGCGAGAGTAGTCACAAACCGCCTCGCCGGAAAGCTCAACGATTTTCAGCCAAAGGAGCAAGCCGGGTTTCCGGGTTTACCGTTGACCACATACATACTGTTCGGCAGATTGTTCAGAAGACAAATGAGTACAATCAGCCGCTGTGTATGGCTTTTGTGGACTACGAGAAGGCTGTCGACTCAGTCGAAACCTGGGCAGTCCCTGAACTCTGCAGCGATGTCGTGTCGACTGGCGATATATCGAGGTACTTAGATGTGTGTAACGACACCGCAACAATGACCATCCAGCTGAAAACTTTAAAACCGACTCCATAGAACTGCGTCGAGGTGTAAGACAAGGTGATGTTATATCGCCTAAGCTCTTCACCAACGCGATTGAGGACATATTCAAGACGCTGCCGCTGGATTGGGATGGGTTGGGTGTCAACATCAACGGCGGGCGCATCTCACAACTTCGGTTTGCTGACGACATCGTTATAGTAGTGGAGACGCTGGAACAATTACGCAGAATTCTGCACAAGCATTCAGTAAACTGCGTCGAGTTTTCGTTTCGCCTATACCGCAATGCCTGAAGACGATAGTCTACAACCAGTGCGTTCTACCGGTTATGACTTACGGTGCCGAGACGTGGACACTTACGGTGGGGTTGGTACATGCCCTTAAGGTCGCGCAGCGAGCTATGGAACGACCTATGCTTGGAGTGTCTCTGAGGGATAATCTTCGGAATGAGGTTATTCGACAGAGAACTAGAGTGGTCGACATAGCTCTCAGAATAAGCACTTTAAAGTGGCAGTGGGCAGGCCACATCAGCAGAACTACCGACGAGTTCTGAAGTGGAGACCGCGACTTAGCAAACGTTGGGTAGAACGTCCACCTGCCAGATGGACCGACGATCTGGAAATGGTCGCAGGCTGGGACTGGATTCGTAAGGCACAGGACCGTGTGTTGTGGCGTAGATTGGGAGAGGCCTACGTCCAGGAGTGGACTGCCATAGGCTGATATTTTGATTGATTGATTGATGTAGTACTAAAAACAAATAGCTTCCCGTACGTCGGGCATCTCTTGAAAAATGTTTTCAGCTCCTTGTGGTAACGGTGACTCCATTAACGCATTTTTGGTTTTTAACGATATTCTCTGAAATAGAAATCAGAAAAAGAAATATGCATTACTAGCTAACCGGGCAAATATTTCGGAGAACTTTGGCTACAAACACTGGCATGAAAATTTTATTAAGTCTAGGTACTTAATAAAATTTTTTACATTACCTAAACTTTAAACAAAAAATAACGGTGTCAATGGTCATTAATAGCTTTATAAGTAGCTAATATTGAAATTAAATAATTTTGTCTCATTTTTCATACTAAATTTTAGTTGCAAAAAGGTTATATCTTAATATTGATCCAAGAATAAAGTAGCATCTACATATAGAACTCATATTTTAGATGTGAATTCCGCCGAATTAAGTTACTTGTGCATATATTACCCGATATTTTTACGTAATCTACAAAGAATAAAGTAGTGTCGGATGATATGAATGAATTTTCAGGAGTTATATAATATTTGATTTAATGGTTTATACGATAAAAAACAGATATTGCACTCATTACTTGACATATTTTCAATGAAGCTGATCTTCCATAGAATATGGGTGTATATAGGTGTTCTAAACCTATATACACCTGTATTCTATGGAAGAGCTGCGTTTATTCAAGTTATTTGCATTTAAAATATTATTTCATGATAAAATTGCCAATTAAAGTTAACAAAATTATTTAATTTGTCATACATGGCAAAATAAACATAAAACATTTACTCATCTGAAGTAATATTCATTGATTCTTCATTATTTATCACGATAGAATTTTTTGCTGTTGTATGATTTAGTACTTTCTGCTTAGTAAAAAGATTTAACATATGTTTAGACCGAGTGTTTTTCATAATGGCCACCTAAATTACTAATAATTATATAAACTAGACTTATTTATAATTACTACGGCGTTGTACGCTCGAGCGAACGACCTTACGAAGAATATTAGCACGTGTGTTGATGTGACCTGGTGAGAGGGTGGCGGACGCGGAGCTCCCGACAGTAAACAATGGTACCTGTGCGTATAAGTCCTTACACGTTGGAACAATAAATTACATGTAACCTTATTCAATTGATATCTTCGTAACTAGTCAAGTTTTTAAACTTTTGATTTTACTAGTGTATAAAATAGGATAATCTAACACTATTTACACAAAAAAACACTTTTGCTGTTTTAGTCACATATAACTTTATTCTTTGCATAGGTCGATATTATGATGAAGATGGTATTTTTACCACGAAGTATAAATTAAAGCATGCATTTTTTTACTACAAAATGTATTTAGTCAACAGAATGTTTTATGGCTACTCCTTGAGTTTTAAAAACTCTTTATGGTCGGACTCTTTTGTTGCCAAGGAGCTAGATGTACCCTGGTAATCCTGTCAGGAACCACCATGTTTTCAATACGAGAAAAAAAAAATAACGCGACATAGGTACGCTGTGGGTACGTAGTCGGTGGCTCATACATATGTCGAATAAAGATTTGCTTCTTTTGCATACGGCATATCTTCTGCTGAATAAAAGGTTTACCTTTCAGTGCCTCACTCTTCAAGTCGCAGTTAGCTGCCAAATATATCCCTCAATTTGATGATCACATCATTTCTTGACACAAGCATCATGTACAGTAGACATAGCAACTAACCGAGACACGGCTCTATTCTATTTCTCGATTCGGCTCAGCTCTATTCTCATTGGTTCAAAATTAAGTTGTCCTTACCGCACTTACCAGGGTTGTCACTAAGGCATAACAGCTTTCGATTTATACTTCGTGGTTAATACTTCAATAGGTATACTCTCCTTTCTTATTCATGTTACTTGATCGAGTGAGGACAGACACAAACGACGCTGTATTGGACAAGACAGACAAACACAAGGTCATATTTACAAGGGAACGTTGCACCATGCTGCGTCCTATAGACTTACTCACTCTTAACTTCTTTAGCAGTAGCATCCCTAGAGATTTCTCCTTCGACTTACTTCGCCAGAGATCTGGCAGTTTGTTTGGAATCCCTTGCGGACTCAAAGCCTGTTAGCAGTCAAACTTTTAAAAAGTTATACGTGGTTAGAGTTACTGTATTTATTTCAATAAATATAGTTTTGGTATTAGTTTGGTTGTGTGCTTGTGTTGCTTTTAATATAATAGGTGGAGTTAATACTTACATTACAAAAAGTTCTGAAAAATCAATCTCTGCGCGCTTTATAAAACAGGTTATAAGTTTTGGTGTGCGTTAGTTTCTAATAGGTAGGTACCACAGATAGATAGTATGTTATTATTCTTATGCTAGCCATACACGCTACGGCCTGCCGGAGTGGTTATCTTATCTGGTAGGTTTTAGAAATGAATTAAATTTCGATTTTGCGCTACAGGGTCCAAAAGATTGCAAAAGTCAGTCCTGCACGTGAAGGTACACCGTGGCGTGTATGGGTAGCATTACGCTAGTATGTAATGTTTAGCGTGGGTAACGTCTAGCTACCTTAGAGCTAGAAGCTTTTTTAACTCCAAAACCCTCGTACCTATATAGGTAATTGTCAACATTTCTGTTGTTTTTAAGCCGCCACAATTACGGAGAAGTGTTCTCATTATCTATACTTATAAAAAATCTGTAGAAGTGAAAATTCTGTACATTCAATATATAAAAAAAATAAATAGCAGGGGGTGTTAATAGACCGACACCGAACCCAAAAATGTGATTAAAAAAAATTTTGTCTGTCTGTCTGTCTGTTTGTTCAGGCATCACGCAAAAACTACCGGTTCGATTACGATGAAACTTAGTATAATTATTCTTTAATAGCCTGGGCACCACACTGGGTACTTTTTATTCCGGAAAAGTATACAGAATTCAAAGCAAACTTAATTTTGCGGTTCGATCCCTAGACCCAAAGTTATTATCAATTATTGCTAAAACGGTTAACGGTACGATGATGAAACTAAGCATGAGCGTTGTTTGTTACAATTTGAAAAAAGTAATTTTAACATTTTTGCAAATTCCACCTCCAAAGGTATAAAAAAGGAGGGTAAAGTTTGTATGGGACAACGTGATTCCTTGGTCCGATCTACTTAAAATTTGGCATATAGCATTATTAACATAATTGATGTAAGACGTGTTTCGTATTTTATTGAATTTTATACTATAAAAAGCTAAAAAGGGAATGTAAATTATTTTGGGGCTGATTTTCTCCGGAGTTGATATCAATACTCCTTAAATACTCTTATTTTATACTTAAATTACTTTTTATTTTGACACATAATTTGTGAAAGCGTTGTCATTTATGTCATGGTTTTACTTCAGACTTCAAAGTGATGATTTTACTACATAGTCATAACGTTAAATAAAAAGCGCTATTTTGGTATAATATTACTACTATACGGAAGTATTACTACTATTTTTTTCAAATTTTGTGTGACAAAAATACATTTGTGAAAAGAAGAAGAAGAATATTATAAGGTGGCTATCCAGAAAAAATGAAAGACCACGCTTCAAGTAGTCTCCACTGGTCAATAATATAACACCGCATGTTACCATCTATCAATCCTTACGACAAAGATTGTCAGCAGACTGATCATGGAAGGCATGGAATTTATTCTACATATAGTGCTGACTGCATTCTGTTAGGAAACAGACTCACTAAGTCTTTGTAAAATACGGGAATGGCCTCTACGAAGACTACATTCGACAGAACTGAAAAGAGCCATTACAATGAACATGAACGCTCAGCTGATGAAATTTACATTTTTATTGGGTACGTTACCAGGTCTTGATTGGACCATCTGTATTAGGAGGACAAAGCCTACAGTAGTTCGGTTTGTCGAAACGTCGTAGGCTTGAACTACCTGAAGAAGGAACTAAGTTACGATGTCAATTGCTTAGAAGAGGAGTTGTGTCAAGTAGTAGTTTAGCCATTGAATTAAGAAATGTATTTAATAAATAAATTTACTGGGTACACTACATTAATACGAAAAACTTAATTCCGAAAGTCACAATCACGAATTTCATAATTCCGAATTTCATAAGTCCGAATGATTCGAAATCCCGAAAGTCAAAAATCCGATGTTTCATAAATCCTTTTTATTAAAAGTCATAATTTTAAAATTCCGAATGTTTACAATTCCGACTGTCAGAATGCCGAATTTCAATAAACCGAACCGTTGAATTCCGAATCATTAAAAATCCGCCATATTATAAATACGAATTCCGATTATCAAAAATCCGAAATATCATAAATACGAAGGGTGAATGTCGTTTCCATCCGTTCCTGTTTTATCCCGAAAACTTATCATTAAAGACGATTATTTATGTTCCCGATTCCACCCGTTTTTTTAATAAAGTGTAGTCAAGTCTAACTGAGTGGAAGACAAACGAAAAAAAAAAATAACCACGAAGGCTAAGGCGGGAGCTCCGCTCCGCTTCGCTCCCGCCTTAGCCTTCTAACCTAACCTATCCGAGTCGGGGTACTCTGAGTCGGGGTACTCTGAGTCGGGGTGTTAACCATTCACTTATTATGGTTAACACCTCTACTCGGATAGGTTAGGTTAGAAGGCTAAGGCGAAAGCGAAGCGGAGCGGAGCTCCGGCCTTAGCCATCGTGGTTTTTTTTTTTTTTGTTTTGTCGTTTGCCTTCCACTCACTTGGAAAGAATATCTTCGGTAGTTGGACTTGACCGTACTTTATTAAAAAAACTTAAACAGTGAATTTTCGGATATTTGAAATTCTGAATAATGTTTTTCGGGAAAATAACAGTCCGGTCTTTTGATTATTCGTACTAATGAAATTAGGAAAAATAAAAATTCGTACTTATGACTTTCGGATAAATGAATATCGTCCTTTTGAATATTCGGAGCTTTGTTTCTTAGGAATTATAATCTTCGGAATTTTGAACATCGGAAAATTGAAATTCGGAAAAACATATTTCGGAATTTTTGGGTGTTCCCAAATTTACTAGGCTCATATATTATGCTTTGTGAATTTGTTCTGATTATCTGATCAGTTCAGTTCAGATAATCAGAAATCTGTCTAACTAGGTATTAATATAAATGCGAATGTTTGTGAGTGTGTATGTTTGTTACTCTTTTACGCTGTAACGGCTGTACGGATCTGGCTGAAATTTGGTGCCTACAGAGATATGTTATAGTCTAGGAACAAAATTTCACGCAGGCGCAGCTGCGGGCATCAGCTAGTAATGAATATAATTATACCTACGTCTTGACTTAAATCATGGCTCTATAACTATTTATCTATAACTATTTATAGAGCCATGATTTAAGTCAAGACGTAGGTATAATTATATTCATTATAATGAGTACACTTCTCCGTAATTGTGGCGGCTTAAAAACAACAGAAATGTTGACAATTACCTATATAGGTACGAGGTATATAGGTACGTACGTAGGAGGTATACAGGTACGAGGACACAAAATAATAAGCACATTTCATACGACAAACTCTATAGTTTGTCGTATGAAATGTGCTTATTATTTTGTAACCATTACTTACTAAGTATATCTATCACAACTTAATGTATCTCATCTTTTTTATGCTGTCTCAAGGAAAGCGACATGTCATCTTCTATTTACCTCTGCGTGCACCAGAAGGTGTGTGAAACTTTTTCATTGACTTAATGTTCTCTACCAAAAGTAAAAATTAGTATAGATAGTTCAACTCATCAGTGCGCGCGGCGCTATGTGTGCGTGCGCTAGTAATTATACAGCTTTAATTTGTGTGGCAGTGATGCGGCCGTCTTCACAGAGTACATTTGTATATTATGAGATAGAGACGTAATTGACTTATTGACGACACCAGCGGTGCCAAGTAGTCTTTGCAGGAAACTCTCTGCGTGGCCGCGAATTAAAAATCATAATAGACAAAAAGCATACAGCGTCATCTACCACGTTTTGAAGGCAACTCTTACGTTATAATGAAACGAAATTAAATATCATGACAAGTCTCAATGTAACTGCAACGTTGACATCCTGTGTAAGTTGGTTACATTATAATTCATTACACAGTGTTCTAAGTGATAATACCATGGGTACAGTCATTAGAGAAAATGTCTAGTCCTTCACGGAGAAAATGTTTAAGAAATCAGGCAAATATTTTTGATGTGTCAATTCGATGTAATTAATATTTTTTATCACTAGATACATTTTATTATAAAACAAAGTCCCCGCCGCGTCTGTCTGTTCACGATAAACTTAAAAACTACTGCATGGATTTTCATGCTGAGATCACCAATGATTCTTGAGAACGGTTTGCGTATAATATAATTTGCTGAGTTTTATACACATTGACTAAAATATAACGATATTAGTTGGAGATGTCGGAAAAAAATAAGGTGTCTGGGAGCTTTTAACGAAAACGCTGCCTAAACCCTTCGAGACACAACAAAATAATGTATGGTAGAATTGTCTAACTTATAAAGGCCTACAGAATAGTCAAAAAATGATAGAGCTCCAAATTCTAATGCAAAAAAAAATAGAAATGCAGAGTTGGTCGATCAAAAATAACATTGCTTATACCTACAGCAAATATGACAAAAATTTATCTGTATGACTTGATTTAAAACGTAAAAAGACCATAATCTAAAAAAACTGTTGAGTCTGTACATGGAAGATAATTTGAAAATTTTAATTGTAGGGCGTTCTCTAATCGATACTGAAGCCGAAAATGTAATTAAAAATTTTCATGTATGTCTGTCTGTATCCCGAATAAGTATCACGCTGAAACCACTAAATTGATTTAAATGAAACTTGGTACAATCTGAGCTTAGAATCCGAAGAAGGTTCTGGGATACTTTTGATCCCGATATTTTGCGCGGTTTGTTTGGGAGAGGGCAGTGCAGTTTTACACGCTGCTTGATGGTCTGATGAAGAAATACCTCTCCGTTCGTACACCTTATGTGACGTAAACGAAGTTACAAGGGTCAGTAGTTTGTTATAAGAATGATGACATACTTCAGTCATATGGCTTAAAAGTTCTTCGGCTACCGCCGTATCATCCTGAACTAAACCCAATCGAAAAAGTATGGGGAATTTAAAAAAAAAATGCTTCGCATAACATCGAACAAAATGTGATGGGAATAATGAAATTAATAAACGAACGTTTAGGTCAAATTGATGAAGAGATGTGGCGTAATGCAAAGAAGAAGAATACTATGGACATTTTGATATGGGATCTGAATTTATAATTAACCTTGTAGAGAGCAGTGAATCCTAAAATTCCTCAATTTTATTCTTTTAGCAGCAACACATATTAATATGTTTAACATACATTTCACCCCTTAAGTTTTTATTTTAGTTAAACAAGTGTTTTTGTATTTTGTACTTCACTGTACCTCTTGTCACGAAGTCATTGTGTTTATACGAGGTTTACCCACACATAGGGCCGCGCGCACAGATGAGTTGAACTTACTATACCTACCTAATTTATCTAACTCTAAATTTACCAGACCTTTTGTTAAGTCCTTACAGTAAGCGCACACGCGGCGACATGTCGCAGTGACAAGTCGCCCGATGCAGGCGCACACTGGGTGACAAGTCGCCGCGACGCGACATGTCGCTCCGAATGTCGCCCAGTGTGCGGCTACATTCACTTTTTCAGATGATGAAATCTCAACACACATGAATTTGTAAAACCTGAGATTATTCTAGTAAGGCTTGATTCATTCCAAATTAACTCGTCTCTATTAATATTAGATTGATATATTGTAGGTATGTTTTCAATTCAACCGGTATTCAACTCAAGTTGTGCAGATATACATAAACAAATAAATTAGTTAAGTATGTACTAAAATTATGTAAGATGGAGAGACTCCCATCAAAATAAACTCGTTTGATCAATGTTGCTAGAGAAATATGAACCTAAACTTTACGTAACTAGTTAGGTACCTATGTATGTTGAACAATGCCTAATTGAATCTAGGTAGATATGATTGATTAGTTCACACGAATAGGTTTTGTGATCAATAGAACTGTAGGTTCAAAGAATAATAATATTTTTGACCTAAAGATGCAAATATTTAGAAATGGTTTTTATGTAAGGGCTAAAGTGAAAGACAGGACTCACCTTTTTGGGCGGCATTTTATCGTAATTAATTAATTATAATAAATTAAATAAATAAAAATCAAACAATAACTTGATATGAAAAGTATTTGGATACGTTGAAAAACTTTGACAATTCCGTAAATAAATTTTGCGTGGGTTGAGGGATGCGCGCGCAATGGACCGTTGCCATGGTTACGGTGAGGAGCGCCCCCTGGATACTGTGGAGGTACTAATCTGCACTAGTTTCGACGTAGCTTTTCAGATCCACAGTGTTTTTGTTAAACCGGTACTTCTCTTATTCGCCCAGACTAAACTGATCATCTGCTCAAATACTGGAGACCTTGAGGTAAATATCCATTCTTATTTTGATACTAAGTCTATAAATTGAAAGTGATACTGTTCATTGTTATACATTGTATCGAACTATCATCTTCAATTACTTAGTGCGCCTGTCTGCCTTGCCATACGGTTCTAATTAACAACATGTTGATTTCAGTGAAAATTATGTTTTATCGTTTGCAATAGCGAAAATAATGAGGTAAAAAAGCTATAAAACGTGCTTTTACGTTTTATTCTTGTTCCATTTACTATATTATTTTATACTATTATTATTCAATAATATTAGACTGTAACTTTGAATACAGGGGTGAGATGGATCCGATATTAAAAGACTTTGACTGTGTTTACGAGGGTCAAATATTTATTAAAAGCGTTGGGACCCTAACCAGTTTCATCTGCAATTGGTGTACCTCTTGACTAATGGTGGAGGAAAAGAAACTCGAAACAAAAATCCCACATGGCGAGTTTGGTACAGTAGGCCTCACCATATAGTTGAAATTTGGAGAGGTCTACGTCCAGTAGCGGTGCAGGACATTACTGGACCTAGGTGTACTATAGCTACCGAGTCGTGAATAGGCTTTTTTTTATTTCATTAAGGCCGTTGGTAGGGCTAACGACTTTGACCATACAAAACACGCGTCCTTCAGGCTAGGAAATGTAGTATTTTATAGCTTATTTTAGTTGTAATAAGCTAACATATTTATTCAAAATCGAAGAAAACCAATTTATAGGTGTATATTTTTTCATATGTTGGCATATTTTTTTCTTTCGCGGCGATAAAAATTTAAGTCATAAAATGCATTCATCAAAAAATTTGCGGCTGACTCTATGATCGGTTTACACGTTATGTATAATTAGTATACAATTTACAACAAAACCATTTTTTGACAAACATCTTGAAGATTATTCTTCAAGATATTCCTTATTTAGGTTTAGTTTAGATAGTATTTTATTTATTTATTTATGATCAACATAATACATTTATTACAGGTATATTTTACAGTAACTACTCGCTTAAACTGTAAGGTTTTTGTGCGAGCAGCGTTTACTTACATAATTGTACAAAAACATTACATATCACTCACTGCATGTGCCCGCGCAACAAGCACAGCAAAACTATAAACATGCAATAAATGTGTAGTCCGTATTAGCTTTATAATATTTTTTTATTAAATTATTAAGTTGACGTGAGTATTTCTCATCATTACGGTACTCGCAAATAATGTAACTATACAGGGTTACAGGAAAAGTCGTGCTAGATCCGTTAAGGGCGTGGAGTACCCATTATTTCTGACTAATTTCACTATGAAACACCCTACCCTAAACTTAACCCTGTTCGAGATATTCGACTTTTAATATTTTTATTGAAAATTGCCGATTTTTAGGTTACAAAATTTTTTATTTTTATTTTGGGCGCCTTATTTATTATTTTTGTTGCATTTTGACATGTGTAATAAGATGCTCCAAAACGTCAATCATTGAAATAGTGCATAAATTATACTATTTCCATTTCTTTATTTTCTCGATGACAGGTCCATGACAGTTTCTGTGAAAACTTGTACGAGCGTCTTTTTTACATTAGGTATGCATTATTTTATAAAAATATGACATTTACGCAGGTACAAGGTTATACTTGACTCTAAAAAACTGATAGGGATTGAACTATCGATAAACATAACACGATAAGAGATTCGATTTTTTTTTACAAAATGTAAATAACTTAACTACTTACCTACTGCCGGATACTTTTGTACAAATTTATTAACTAATAGATATTATATTTCAGTACAAGACGTTACACGTGTTAATTTTTGATTGATAATGCCAACTTCTCTAAAATTTTCGAAGCGTTTGTAAAATAAGTATAGGTATAGGTAGGTAGGTACTCGACCATGCAACAAAATAAGTATAATGACAGGTAATCTTTATTTATTTATTTTAAATAAAATCTGACGAATCGTCACTGTCACTTGATGAGCTCTCTCCAACATTTATTATAAGTTCCTGTACATCTACATTATCGAATGCCACATGATTATTTCCCAATCCGCAGCTATAATGTTTTGGCTTCTTCTCAAGATTTTTTCCCAGTTTTCGGCAGTAACATACGCACATGCATTTTTTAATAAATCTAACATCTTGTTTGCCGTGAAAGGGGGATGGTTATTGTTTCGAGCGGCGTGCTATGATTTGTGCCCATATTAGTTCTATATAAATTGTACTGCCAATGATACGATATTCCATTAATTTACGATATTTGATCGATATCATTACTTATTTGGTCACAACACTAAAACTATCAAATTAGAACTGTCATCGAGAAAATAAAGAAATGGAAAGACTATAATTGAACATGTCGTAGAAGCCAAGTGAAAGTTAAGAAAATAAAAAAAATAGTAACAAGTTTATTTTTCTCTAAGGGATATGTAAAAAAAATATTACGGCAGTCGTTCGGCAGATATTTTTTAAAATATCTACATTTCATCAGCTATCTAACGACGTATAGCAATGTAGGGTTGTATTTAAATTCATTGAAAA